>OU015528.1:24299180-24968764 GCA_907165065.1 Caprimulgus europaeus | reverse complement strand
GGGAGGGGGCATCCACAACTTCTCTGGGCAACCTGTTCCAGTGTCTGACCACCCTCACAGTGAAGAATTTCTTCCTAATATCTAATCTAAACCTACCCTCTTTCAGTTTAAAGCCATTTCCCCTTGTCCTGTCATTATCTGCCCTTATGAAAAGTCCCTCCCCAGCTTTCTTGTAGGCCCCTTCATGTACTGGAAGGCCACTATAAGATCTCCCCCAAGCCCTCTCTTTTCCAGGCTGAACAGCCCCAACTCTTTCAGCCTGTCCTCGTAGGAGAGGTGCTCCAATCCTCAGATCATCCTCATGGCCCTTCTCTGGACTCATTCTGACTGGTCTATGTCTCTCTTATGTTGGGGGCTCCAGAACTGGACGCAGTACTCCAGGTGGTGCCTTACGAGAGTGGAGTACAGAGGGAGAATCCCCTCCCTCAACCTGCTGGCCACGCTTCTCTTGGTGCAGCCCAGGAAATATATCTGGATGTATAAACAGAACAAAACCTATTTTAACAAAAAATAATAATAATAATAATAAAATATTAAGCTAATGCCATGTTAATGAAAGCTAAAATTTAGTCACATATTTAGGAGGAATACCTTTACATTGCCATGAATAGAAAAATTCCAAAAAAGCTTACAAGAATCATTCTGGAAAGGCATAGTCTGTCTCATATTTCTTTCTTTATGTGTTTTTGTTTGTTTCATTTTGTTTCATATTCGTAAGACATTTATATTTTCATAGCAAATCAAATTTTAATTGCCTTTTTGAAAAGGAAGAAGGAGGAACGTTGACAGATTATTTTCTCCTAAAACCATAGATTTTCTTATTAAACTTCTAAACAGTTCACAAGGCATCTAGAATTTTCTGAGACATTCTAATATAGTTGATTTTATTGCTTACCTGTGATTTTATCAAGTGTTTTACACTATCACTGTACAAAACAAAATTTTGCTTCTGCCTGAGAATCCATGATTTAACAGGCCCAGGTGCAAAATCTGGCACTTGCCCTTGTTAAAATTCGTATGGCTGGTGATTACTTAGCTCTCTAATTTATCTAGCTCTCTCTGCAGGGCCTCTCTGCCCTCAAGAGTGTCCACAGCTTCTCCCAATTTGGTGTCATCAACAAACTTAGTTAGCAGTCCTTCAAGCTAAGCTTCAATGACTGTATCCAAGTCACTGATGAAGACATTAAACAGTACCGGCCCCAGGATGGATCCCTGTGGGACCCCACCAGTGACCGATTGCCAACCCAATGTAACCCCATTGACTAGAACCCTTTGAGCCTGACCTGTCAACCAATTGCTCACGCATTATGTGTTTAATCAGCTGTATGCTGGACATTTTGTCCAGGAAGATACCGTGAGATATTATAACAAAGGCTTTACTGAAATCCAAAAAGATTGCATTGACTAGCTTCCCTTGGTCAACTGAATGAGTAACCTTATCATAGAAAGAAATTGCCTTTCCATTCCCTAAGCATCTTTCATACATCCTGCTGTGCTCACAGTGTGCCTTATGCTTTTATTTTATACAGTGACTCCGTTTCTCAGTATATACTGCAGCTTCTGGGAAACCATTCATAATTAGAACAGTTTAATACCCATAATAAATATTTATAGTATAAATTATTTTATGTATAATCCTGTTAATTATAAAATTATTTTCTTCATGCATTTTTTACTAACTTTAGTGACAGAAACATCAAAATATTAATGAAATACAGTGTTCTATAAAACAGCATGTTACACTGAACTGTACATTTCTTACAGACATGATCATGGAAACTGACTTTAGGAGACTCTGCTTGAGCAGGAGAATTGGACCAGATGATCTCCAAAGGTCCCTTCCAACCCCAACCATTTGTGACTCCATGGATTAAATATTATAATGTATAGTTTAAGTAAAATTGCTTTCTGTTCATTTGATGACTGCGTTTCACAACCAGTGCATGAAATAGAAGTAACTACATAGTGACATAACAACAAGAAACAATATTTCAAAGAAAAATATGAAATTATTATAAGCAGTAAATCAGACCATTTTTGCTTCTACCAGAGATACATTAATTTCACTGAAAGTTGCTTTGTTAAGCAAGATTTTTCTAGCCCAAAAAAACACCAAAATAATGCAACACTATTTTTCTGTTGGTATTGTATCCATATTAATTATTCATATGCTTTGAGTCTTTCATATATTGGATATTTGTGAAATGGTCTGCACTTAAGTACATGACTAACCACCACAATTTGTGCTATTAATTTTTCTTGCTTCCTTTAACTTCCTTCTAAAACTTCCTGTTTGTTTTTTTTTTTGTTGTTTTATTTTTTTTAGGGTAATATTCCATTTTGGCATCTAATTCAAAATAGTCACATTGTTATTTCTGTTCTTATTGCTTCTTCCTGACAGAGTACTTCCTACAATGTTATTTTGCATTTCAAATATATAATTATGATTGTTAGTTGTCTTGGTGATTAATGTGTTGTGTATCTGAGGGACAATTGTGTGTATTTTGCTGATGTATTGATGTAGATAATCTGTCAGTAAATTAAACCTTGCAATAACCCTTTTAAAATTACTGGAATTACCCTAGGGATGCATATAGCATATTGTATATGTTTATGTGATTTCCCACTTAAAAGTAAACCTACTTTAATTTGTTTAAATTTCTTTAAATTCATAGTCCAAATATGTAAAAAGGAGAAGGGATCTAGGGCCTTTATTCCTTTCTGTCCTTAGCACGTAGTTTAGTATACAGATCCCTGAGAGATCTGTATGAGAGAGTTGGTAACACTTTTATATAGCTATTTATATTTTTGGGTTTATATAATATTTTTACTAAGTGAAAGTTAGATTCTTTAGAATCTTTTTGTATTTTGATGCAGAAAGAAGATAATTTTGTCAAGATTTCACTGAAGAGATCCATTTTCAGATCCAGGATCAATTTTGTTGAAGAAAAATGGATAATTTAGTATCCATTGGTAAAACAGGAGAGTTAAGTCATTTTTCCCTGCCATATTATAAAATGTGGTCTTTTTCAGTAAGTGGTTACTTTTGAATGTGTTTCTTTCAGTCTCACTAACCAGAACTTAAGTTTACAAAAATCTTGAATTAATTTCAGGACATGGAGAGATCTTACAAGCAAATTATTAGGGCACCGAGAAAAATGGAAGTTCAAGTTCTTTCTTAACCAACTACAGCACTACCATTTTCCCCTCTTGGATCTATTCAGTCAGCCCAGCCTAGTGTGAAAGACCACTAAGCAAAGTAATGCTTTGAGCTGGAATTGCTTGACCTGATCCTTATAATGAGCACCACAGACCCCACAAAAATAGCCTCTAAAGGATGTATTCGATTTCCTAAATAGGGACATCTAACGATATTTGAGATTCCCCAGGGACTTGAAGCATCTGCAAAGTGCCATAGCAAATACAAAACAATTATTTACTGGCTTTCACAGACAACATAGATCTAAAATTTAGGAATCTATTATCCTAAACATTAGTGTTCATCACTTCTGAAAAGGCACCTGAAGGGTTTTTGTTGGCCAGGCAGCCATCAGTCAGAAAAGCCTCCACTGCTCACTGGGACAGATCCACAGTGTTGCTGAGTTTCTATGTTTCACCAGCTCTCTTGCAGTGACAATGATTTCCAACTATGCTGAATCTTCTCCCTTTTCTTTTCTCCTTTAGGATTTTATATTTTCATATGTTACATAAGGCTTACATAGTTTTGGGGTTTTTTTCAAATAAAATTCTCTTTACATGAGAGAGCAACTGCTGTCCTGAGGAGCCCTATACCCCTGAGGCCCCAGAGGAAGTCAGGACAATAGAGAAGTTTGCCTTGGTTGATGAGGACTGGGTTAGGGACCAATTAAGCCATCTGGACATTCATAAATCTACGGGTCCAGATGGGATGCACCCACGGGTGTTGAAGGAGCTGGCTGAAGTCATTGCTAGACCACTGTCCATCATCTTTGTTAAGTTGTGGGAAATGGGAGAGGTGCCTGAGGACTGGAGGAAAGCAAATGTCACTCCAGTCTTCAAAAAGGGCAAGAAGGAGGACCTGGGTAACTACAGACAGGTCAGCCTCACCTCCATCCCTGGGAAGGTGATGGTACGACTTATCCTTGGTGCCATCTCAAGGCATATGAAGGATAAGAGGGTCATTAGGGGCAGTCAGCATGGCTTCACCAAGGGGAAGTCATACTTGACCAACCTTCTAGACTTCTATGAAAACACAAGCAGGTGGCTATATGATGGCAAAGCAGTGGATGTGGTCTATCTTGATTTCAGTAAAGCATTTGACACAGTCTTCCACAGCATCCTTCAGAGAATCATGATAAATACATTGTATTTTAGCTCTGTTAAGTAAAATAACATAATGCATATTAATTTACTTAACAAACTTCAAATGCATTCATATATTCCTTCCTTATAACTGATATCTCCATCTTTGTAGTGCAAAGTTTATTTTATACTGATTCCTAAAGTATCTTTTAGCTCAATCTGCACCCATACATACAACCCACACAGATATGAAATAAAAATAATAATCATGGGAATGTCTTTATTCAATGATTATTAATTAGAGTAAAATATTCACTAATTTTTGATTTTTTTTCATTTTTTTAAGATTATTTTTTCTGTTTTCTTTCTAAAGAAGGCAAAATAGAAGTAATCATGTATATTGTTTGTTGACATATATTTTTGTTTATTTTTAATAGAAAGAACATATTCAGTTTATTTACAATTTTAACTTTCACATTCGTTTTGCGAACATTTTTATTCCTACTAGCAGTTTCCCATGAAAATAACACTTTTGACAAGAAATCTTTTTATGCAAAGAATTTTCAGTGAGACCTCCATAACTCTTTATTGAAAAGCATGGATAAGCAGCTTATTGGGGTCTTTTTGACAGTTTTTCTCTATTAAGAAGCAAGAAGAAAACTGAAGACTAAACTACGCCAACTATTTACTTCTGCTTATGAGACATTTTTCAATCCGTGCAAAGACATTTTGTTCCATACAAAAGTGAGTAGAACTGGAAGAGTTAACTTCCACAGTATTGAGAGACTTTAATTGTGTTAGCTGCTGACAAGAGGATAATATTTTTAGGTAACATAAAACCAGCACATTGATTGACAGAGCACACATACAATAAAGTAAATGTACAAAAAAATCAAAGTAGAGGAAGTCTTAACATCCAAGCAAGCTAAGAGGAATAATCATCAAAAATGCAGGCAGCTATAAAGCTGAAAAGCAAACATATTTCAAAGAAAGTACTATGGAACATACTTTAATGAGATTTTTTTTTTTTTTTCATGTCTTCATTCTTTTCATTTACAGTAGCAGAGTTATCCCCAAGACTTACTCTTCCAGGAGAAAAGGAATAGAAATATTTTAGTTTATGTCAGTTTGTTTCACTTTGTCCTCACAGGAGGTAATGAGTACTAACTACATGGCTAATAGCTTGTAATCTTTGTTTCAGAAACAGATTTAGTTTCAATGTAGTTCTGAAATATGTGACTTGTGCTCATAAATATATCAGACCCTTAAAAGTATGAGGCTACTTTGAAATCATATAGTGTAGGAATAATTTTGGTTTTCTTCTTTGCCTTCTCTTTTTTCAGCCTCTCAAACTCTGAAATCTGGAAAGATATTCACAGATGAAAGCAAAACTAAATCATCATTGTAATCACAAATCTGCAGATCATAAATAAAATGCCAGGTGTTGCCAGGCTAATGAAAAAAGCCAGAGTTGAAAGTTCTGTGTTAAAGCAGTGAAAGGGACAACATATTTTGCAATTTTTAATCAAATAAAGTTGTCTCTTTGAACTGGATGTTTAAGAAGGCTTTCCCCAGTCATTAGTGTACATTAATCCAAAGACTATTTACAGCCTGTCTCTTGCTCAACCAAATGCTGGAGTTGCATTTTGTATGCATAACACTGAAGTTTGCATTCAGGATGATCAACTCTACAGGCTGAGAGTGGTGCAGGCTGCCACATGCACTTCAAAACACAGACCAGGGTTGAAATAATAAAAATGGATTTGTGCAGGTAATTTCCCAACCAGCATAGTAAGAATAGGGTTTTGTTAGGGGAACATTTTAATTTACTGAGGATAATATGACTTTTATCTATCTGTTGGACTCATTTAATATAATGGATAATGTTATACATTGATATAGTAAAATGGAATATGGAGATTAGATTAATGAACAAGAACTTAACAATCTGGTACAGAAAAATGACGTTGTACAGTACTGTGAAGAGATACTGACTCAGACCATGAACGCTGTATGGCTGGATGACTGCAGAAACCAACATTAGCTCATCAGATTTAATGTAGCTTTTTGGCTTCCAGATTTGGAGCATACTAAAATAAGCCCAGACCAGTGGAGACTAAAGGGAAGAGTACAACCTTAAACCAGGGAGAGAATTTTTAATATTTATTATGATAAGTAGGTGAACAGAAGGTAGTACAAGCTAGCAGTTGTTTTTTTGTGCCTTTGACCAAAAAAATTCTTTACCCCTAGTGCCTGAGGGCCTCTGACCCTGAAGAAGTCATGAAATTTGAAATTTCAAGAGACTAATCTGTTTATAAAACTCCTACCTTTACTTGTCATGGTTTAGGTAAATTATGCTTCTACCAGTTCAGTTGCATTTGAAAAGGGCAAGAATGACTAGAAACTGTAGAAAATGCCTATCCTGTTCTCATAAATCTATATAAACAATTTGGTAAAGAGCGAGGATTTGTAGTTTACTTTAGGTCACTGGAAACTCGCTGACCTTTTTGGAATTTAAGCAGTTTCAAGAAAACTGTTGGTTAAAATAAAGCAACATTATAGATCTTGCTTGTGTGACACTTCATGGCCATGAATGGAGAATTGGAATTAAAATGGTTTCCATACTGAGTCAGCCTTGAAATAAATGGGAACATTTCAACAAATTGATTTGGAGTTGCCAATAGTTCCTGTACTCCGTTCTATTTTTGCAGCTGTATGTGTTTGAATAAGACCTTTCCCAGCACAGATTTTGTTCTGACTTTATCCTCCTTGATCCTTCCACACACTACATCGATTAGCATGGCTTTTTCAGCCTCTGCTTTACACTGCTGTTTTTATGCATCTTGTTACCTTAGCATATAATTTCAACAGTACTTCAGATTAGGTTTCCTACATTTTACCTTGTATCTAAAAAGTTATAATTTACCTTATGATTAGTTTTGGACACACTGTTCATAGGAATACATTGACTCAAAATAAATAACTGACATTTTTATTTCTTAAGAATCTGTGTTTCTTTATTTACCATTTTATTTTAAGGTTTGTTCAGAAGCTAGTGACTTTTTCATATATTCGCCTGGTGTACAGAGCCTAGCATTTGACACAACTAGATGTAAAAGGAAAGCTATTTGACTTCTTAAGTTTCCAAACAAAATTGTGCATGATTTTTTAGTCTATGTAAGGGTAGTTTACAAATGTCTAAGGAAATATTTTTTGGGTATGTGCTCTTGAAAATTGTTGCTATATTGATTGTGATTTGTCATAGAGGATCCTGCTTTTTCTACTTTCTTAACCATCTTTCACTTCCTTACTTGGGTGGAAGATGCCTGACACCTTTACTTCAAGATGTGGATATTCTTGGTGGGTGCCATTCACAGGCAGTCAAGGAAGACAATGTCCCTGTGTTAAAGTATCTCCTATTGACTGCAGATATGAGCTCTCAAAAAAAAAAGTTCAAATAACTTAAATTAACAAGACTTTCACTGTTACAGAAAAAAATAATTTTATTTATCATTTTAAATGCGTAATGCAAAGAGGTAATAAAGAGCAGTTAAGTGCAGCTAACACATGAAGAGTGAGGTTCAGTTTCAGATTAAGATACCCATATTTATCAGGTATGTGTTGACATGTGACCAGGGCATCTAACGCTACCCTGGACTATCTTGACCAATTGTTCTATGGCAAAAGAGAACGTTGTATCACACAGAGTCGGCAGTCACCTGGGGGCAGAGGAAGAGCAGGGAAAAGAAAGAAAAAATAATGAAAAATTTAAGTGATTTAATAGAGTCTTTGCCGAGATGAATGCAGACTGTTTTCTCAGGATGGCATACCAATGCATTAACCAAGAAAGCATTCTTTTTGCTCCTGCAATTTGATATCTCTTTCATTTACTCATATGTCTCGTCTTCTGCTCCAAATGAAGCATGAGTCCAACAGATTCCTTCCCTTTGTAATCCTGATTCAGCCCCAGGATACATTGGTGGATTGCTGGACATAGTGGGACGTTCAAGTAATGAACTCCATACCTAGCACACTCATACAGAGTACAAGAGGGAAGAGATGGGGATTAAGATTGTATGTATAACATTAGTTCTGGTATTTGAACATGCTTTATCCTCACTAGTATTTTTAACTTAGTTGGACTGGTTGCAGTTAATAAGTGTAAAAAATACACTGTGAAACAATGCCCTGTAATATTTGAGTGGCAGCAAAAACCACATGGGATTAGCAGAAGATCCCTTGCCAGTTCCCTGCTGCTTCAAATAAATGAGTAGTAATAGCAGGAGGATGTCACCTACTACAGCAGTCAGACTTTCCGTGGGCTCTACAAGTGGGGGAAGTTAAGAAAGGCAGAAATCACTGGGTTTGTTCCAGACTCTTGAATTAATGTGATTTTGTGAACAAAGACCCTTCTGCCTGCTCTTTTCAAGATTGATCCTTTTGTTGTACATGACCTTTACTTGTCTAGATACCATCAGGTCTTTCCTGTTTCAAGACTAGTTTTCTAGTTATTACACACCCATCTCTCACATTTATTTCTGGTTTGGTTTTGTTTTTGTGGTTTTTTTCATCTGTCTTTTTACTTCTGGTTCTATTGTTGCCTTCATTTTGCCATTTCCTTTTCTCCTAGCTGTCTATTTTAGTTTATTTGCTGTCAGGCTCATTCTACCCCTACAATTTGATTTGTCTTTGCATCTCCATATTTTCCCTGCTCTACTGCATTCTGGTCCATTCTCAGATCTTGTTCAGTTCTCATCGCTCCTACCTGAAATGCCAGTCACTGCTCCAACTGATGGCCAGTTTCCCTATTTACCTTACCGTGTATAAGGTCACTGGGGTCACAAAGCCCCAGTTTCAACTTCCTTACTCAGTCTATATTCTACTTAGCCATCTCCTCTTCAAATACTTTTATAGCATACCTCTGCTTTTCTCACATATTTTCCAACTGCCATTCTGTCCTTGTCTCTCTGTCCCTTAGGTATGGTTTTGTCTACTTTTTTGGTTTCCACTTAAAAACAGAGCTTATTTTTTTTGTTATTTGAACAAAGTAAATCAGCACCACTTTGTTCCAAATAATAATACCACTGAAAGACCACAGAAAAAGTCATCACCATAGTGCAGTAAGAACGAATCAACAGATTTTGCTAAGCCTTATTCTTTGGAATAGTTGTTTCAGCTGAAACTTTCAGAGGGAGATAATTTTCAGATGAAAATTGGAGACAAAATTGTATGTTTGGCAAAGTTATAAGTAAATAAAATTTACTTTATTTAAACTCAGTAAAGCAGACTTACATGATTAAAGTACAATTTCTTCCCCACCTGATCAGTCATAGATTTCCCAGGAGTTCTTTACACCCATAGTGTGGGGCTCCTGACCACAACACTGAGAACTGATGAGTTCCCAGCAGAATACTAACTATAAGGTCTCGTGTTTCACAGCGCATTGTGACAGATGTGGTGTCCTGTTTTTTGCTAGGATAGGGTTAATTTTCTTCTTAGTAGCTAGAAAACCTGTGTTTTGGTTTCAAGGAAGATGGTTATGAGAACAATGTTGATAACTACAAGGACACTGTGCTTGGGTAGTTTCCAATAAGAGAGGCCTGGAAGCGGGGAGTGGAGAAGAAAAGTGCAGTAGTTAGAAAAACCCAGAACTGACAGTTGGATATGCCAATAAGATATTCTATATAATATTATGTCATGTTTAGTATATTAACTGGTGCTGACTGGAAAGGGGGTGGAGGGGTTTCTCTCAGGAACTGCTCAGGATCATTTTTCCAGGATTGTGACCTCTGTTTCAGGGTTCCTTTTCACTCCTCCAGGATCATTATCAGTGGATGGAGAGCAATTGTACTCTGGATCACTCATATATATATATATCATAGTTATCATTATTACTCTTCTTATTATTATAATTTCATTTTTACTCTAATTATTAAATTGTTCTTATCTCAACCTATAAGTCTCCTCACCTTTACTCCTCCAATTCTCTTCCTGATTTCCTGGGTGGGGTGTGGGGGGGTAAGGGGATGGGGTAGGGGAAGCTACAACTGTCTATTTCTTGTTTGGCTGTCAGCTATGTTAAACTATCACATGTGGGAATCTGGAAAAGAAACTGCAGTAATGTAGAAAGGGAGACATTGTAATAACAGTGTGGTTATGCCTGCACTTGAAGTAGTTGCAGAAAAAAAGGAAATCTGTAGATATAATAAGATAAAGTAAGAGAATTAAAAATAAATAGCAAATATGAAGGGAATATTTCTTTTGATTTATTATTTTTTCTCATCTTGGAGAATGGTGTTATACTAATGTCCCTGTTTCATTTCCCAGGGAATCTATACAAAGTGTGATTCTTGGATATATGACTTTGGTTAAGTTTTTTTTGCAGTACTTGATTATATTTTATCTCAGAGGTTTTATTTGATTTTTTTTTGTTAGCACTTTATACTACACTAACAGAAGTTATGAGACATTGTTTATTCACAAACACCTCTTTCATTAGAGAAAAGCAGACCGTTCTTTGTTTCTGCAATTTCATTTAATCCTGTAGAGTTTCTGTGAATGTACTGATAATATAGTAATATCTGTGTATGCATGCCATATAAGCAACAGTTTATCTCTCCAGAATCTTCATCTGTTACTCATTTTCTTTTTGCAATTGAATGCTTCACTGCTGGTAGTTGGGCCAACTTCTCTACCTTTTTGGTGAACTGGAAAAACATTCTACTCCCTTTAACTTTATTTTCCCTATTTTTTAAATATAAATTGTAAATTTTTTTTTTTTCTTTTCTACACTTATATTTTTGTTCCCCTAACACTGACACTGGATATTTTCATCCTCTTATTACCTCAGGGAAGGTGTATGTTTTTTGGGGTTTTTTGGGTTTTGAATTGGGTTAGAGATTTTTTTTTTTTGTCAGAATTTTTTTTTTTTGAAATACAAAGAATGGAAATAAATGGCTACTGTAATAACAATATTTAATTTTTAAATCAAATGACATTTTTCTCAACAGATATGCTATGATATCTGGGATTTTCATTAACTATTCTGTTTTTTTAATTCATCTGCCTCCATATTTTATAAAAATAATTTGCCAGATTCTCTTGAATCTTCACACATTGTCCATGTACACTATATCCATAGGAAAATTATTCTCTCCTTGACACTCAGCTCTGTTTTTGCTTATCCCTTAGAAGCAAGCTTGATACACAACAGAAAGGCAGATATAGCATGTGGCAGACAGCTAATGACTCATAATGACAGGCTCATAAACAAGCTAATGCATGCTGGGAAGTGATTTTTTTTCTTACAGAACACCCTACCAGAGGCATGTCTTTCCCTGCGTTTTTTGCTGTGTTTGGGTTAAAGGTAGAAAGTAGAAGAAAGATATTTTCAGTTGCTTATTTTTTGAAACATGTCCTCCAATTTTAAATGAACGTGATACCTGTCATATTTGATAAAGAAAAGAAAACTGTGTTTTTGAGGTGTGAAACCTTCTCTCCATCTGGAGTTTTGGTGTGTGGCAGAATAAACCAGCAGGAGAAATGAATCTCAGCCTTGCACAGACAGACCTATGACAACCACAGACTCCCTTTGAATCTCTTTTGGAAGGAAGAGCATAGCTGCAAGAACACCTCACAGTTGTTGCATGAATATACTTTACTGAACAATCTGAAGATAACAGTTCCCAGTAATTCACTGTCCGGATTTTTAGCTGAAAGAGAGCTGGGTTTCTTTTTCAGTAGCTAGAATTGTGCTGTGTTTTGCTTTTCAGCCTGGGACTTGTTATGAGAGATATACTGATAACATACCAATGTTTACGTTTTTGTCCCTGGAAGTGAAGGACTTCATGTTCTGTTAATTTAAAAGTGCAAGATTTAAGGGGGTGAAGAATAGTTAAATTAATAAACTTAATTGACAGTTAGATATGCCAATGGGATATTCCATATCATATAATATCATGTCCAGTATATTAGTGAGGGTCTCTTCCTTTTTTAGCTCTCTCTGGATTTTTGCTCAAGCTCTCGTTCCTCCAGGATTGTGGTTTCAGTTCAGGATTATCACTTCTCTGGGATTGTTATCTGGGAACAGGGTGGACTCAGTCAGTGGAGGGGTGAGCAATAGCACTGGGTGTCAGTTGTTTGCATATTTTGTTACTGTTATCATTATCACTACTATTTTTATATTAGTATTATTTTAAGTTTTCTTTTTATTATTAAACAGTTCTTATCTCAACCTACAAGCCTCCTTATCCTTGCCCCCCAATCCTCTCCCCTGTCCCCTGGGGGAGGGGGGGAAGTGGGTGAATGGCTGTGTTGGCTGCTGGCCAAGGGCTCGCCCAGTGAAACTATCACATTCACAGACCTGCAGAAGTGCTGAACCAGCACCACTCTACATAGTAGATGGAAGAACTGTTGAATATGTTTGTTTTCCATGTACTGACTATATTATTGTATATCATGCAGTATTAAATAGTTTCTGTCTGAGCACCAGACAGGAAGGCTGCCTGTTGGCTTTGTTGTGCCTGCTCTAGTCTGAAGTTCTCAGGAGGAAAGAAAAATTGCACCTCCCTAGGATGTGATCACTTTGATACAAACTGAATGTGCACTGGAAAGCAGCACCAGAGGAAAAAGTGTGCCCAGTACAAATAGTCATTAGCAAGACAGATTTCTTTTCTTTTCTTTTCTTTTCTTTTCTTTTCTTTTCTTTTCTTTTCTTTTCTTTTCTTTTCTTTTCTTTTCTTTTCTTTTCTTTTCTTTTCTTTTCTTTTCTTTTCTTTTCTTTTCTTTTCTTTTCTTTTCTTTTCTTTTCTTTTCTTTTCTTTTCTTTTCTTTTCTTTTCTTTTCTTTTCTTTTCTTTTCTTTTCTTTTCTTTTCTTTTCTTTTCTTTTCTTTTCTTTTCTTTTCTTTTCTTTTCTTTCTCCTCAGTAGAATTGGTTGTTCTGTCTTTAAAAACTTACTTTATTATTTTGTATTTGTGTCCTAGTAAAGCATAAATTTAGATATTGAGAACGTGATTTTGTTAGTTTTATTGTGTTCACTTTGAAGAAAAGCTGCAGGTATACCTACCTCAAAGCTTTGGCTCATCAGGGTCCTCTCAAAGGAAGTTATCTGGGTACTGAGAGCTGGGAAGCTTTTCATAAGAGATACAGGGACTTGCTTATTCAGATAAAGAGAAGTGTTAGATACTAATAACTTGATCAATGGGCTTTCTTGGCATGTAGTTTCCTTCAGTAGAGCTAGTATCACTAGCTGTCATTCAGAGGAACAGATGGAAGTTTGAAATTACTTTTGCAAATAAAGTCCTCAATAAATTAATAATGTTGAGACTTAAACATCAAGTGATATAAATTCGTGAGATTTAAGGTGAAACATCCAGGATCACACAAAAATATAATGAAATAAAGAGATCTAAATGTCACAAAGGATTAATATAACTGTGTCCAAATACCTTTATATCTCTTTGAACAAGAGGTATTATACAATACACAGACAGCTTTCCAGTTCTTTATGTGTAGAGTATACAAGGGAGAGCCAGATGCTTTGTCATGTTCTTTTGCTGAGAGCCAAAACTTTACAGAATTAAGTATTCAGTGTCATGAAAATAACCTTTGAGCTACTCTTTTTTTTTTTTTTTTTTTTTTTTTGCCTTCCCCTGAATAGAGCATTTGATTCTACCTAAATAATATCAGTTCTGCCTTCCTTCTTTGGTGTTCTGACTGCAAATATAAGATGCTTATCTTCTTAGCAAAAGCCTTTAAGATGGAAATGTCCTAAGCTACTGAAAAAAAACAACTTGGAGGAATAAGAAAACTGAATCAGGGCTACAGACAAGGGTAAAGAAAGGATGTGGTTTCTAGCTGGGCAGTCAGGTTCATTAGTTATTACAGAATCACAGCATTGTCTAGGATAGAAAAGACCTTTAAGATCCTTACTATTAAAGACCAGTACTATTCAATATATTCATCAATGACCTGGATGAGGGAACAGAGTGCAAGGTCAGCAAGTTTGCTGATGATACAAAGCTGAGAGGAGTGGCTGACACACCAGAAGGCTGTGTTGCCATCCAACAAGACCTGGACTGGCTGGTCAGTTGGGCGGGGAGAAATTTAATGAAATACAAGTGCAAGTGTAGAGTCTTGCATCTGGGAAAGAATAACCCCATGTACCAGTATATGTCAGGGAGAGATCTGTTGGAGAGCAGTATAGGGGAAATGGACCTGGGGGTCCTGGTCGACAGAAGGATGAGGTTCTGAGTGGTGATGGGAGGAAGGAGGTAATAAGATGTGTGTGGTCAATACACAGGATGGAGAAAGAAGAGAACATCACAGTTGTGACAAATGTCACCAGAAGTATGAAATGGGGTGTCATACTTGTTTATGGAAGCGGAAATGAGTGTGCATGGGATTGGGGGGAAAAGGGGATAGTCTTGGAAAAGGAAGAAAGCAAAGCTAGAAACAGTCCAACATGAAAGGAGAAACAGTCAAGTTAGGCAGTAAGAATAAAGGAAGTATAAGGACACAATGCAGAAAATGGATGTGGTGAGTAGCAAGTGGTATGGGACAGAAAACCAGAGGAAGTATGTGAAAAGTGCTACAAAAATACAGTTGTAGCACTTTACCACACAAGCTTGCACTATCTCAACCTGACATGGATGGGTAAAAACATGACAAGTTAAGCTAGAAAACAGCAACACGTGCAGGGAGCCCTGCATGTGTTGCCCTGCTGCTCTCTCAGTTACCACTGTCTGGATCCACACAACTTAGGAGACAAAGAAATCCCATTCCACCATCACTGGTGCCACCACTGTTACGGTCAAAGGACACTTCATGGTTGAATGGACTTATTTTCCTCAGAAAAGCCAATATAGAAGTCAATAACTATGGTAAGACTTTTTCTGCCAGTGATGGACAGATTTTTTTCTTAGTGTCAGTTTGCATTCATAAAAGAATAGGAGACATTAAGCCTCTGTCTACTTGTCTTTTCTGCAAAGACAAAATTTATGTGCTTTAAAAGGACGTTAGAACACCACACATTTGAACTCCCATCTGTACGTTGAAATAGGTATTTGCAGCCCTCACTTTTCCACCTTCTCTACCTCTGTTGCTTTCTGCTCCACAATATTAGCATTTTAACAATGTACACTGACATTTAAAAAAAAATGCAGCTTTCATGCTGCTCTTTAATTTTCACAGAGCAGACGGAGACAGGCATTAAACTGCAGTATGCATTCTCACACAGTTTTCTTTCCTATGGAGCAGTCTACACTTGCATGAAAACAATACGAATCAAACCCCCAATAAACCAGAAAACCATCTTTGGAGTTGGTAGTGGTATTCTCTTCCAGGGCTTACTTGATTAGTGCCAATGTCTGGGTGTGTCTGTGTGTACCTATATAAAAGCCTATACATCATAGCCTCTATGATATTTTTTAAAGAGAGAATTAACATAGCTCTTGCTTAATATTGTTCACAAATCACCACACTGTGAGACTAAATATCATCCTATATTATCCTGAGCATTCTGTAGGATCTAGAGTCAGAAAAATAAGCATGAAATTATGTTCTTAATGGTAAAATATTATTGCTTTATCCTCACTTTATTTAAAACTCCTTTTGCAGAGCAGCTGAGGTGAAACACAGTGTCAAGTCAGATCCAAATAGCACGTTCAGCACATAGAAGGATCAGAGCCACCCACATTACCCTACTGAAATCCTGAATAAAAATGTTTTGCACCATTAAGCTAAACACATAATATTAAATAAATATAAAGATAGGGAAAAAAAAAATCTGCATAACTATTCAAATTCTGCCTGCTATTTAATTGAAAATCTTAATACTATCTTTAAGGAAACAGTCCGACAGTTTTCCATATATTAACATAAAATCGCCTTAGCAAATCGGTTGCTTATTCAGAATTTGATGCTGCTGAGGCAGCAGGGGCTTGTGCACTTGGGGAGGCAGTTCTGTGGGATATTAGTCAAGTCTGTTACTACCTGTGACAATAACACTATGTGGAGTGAGTCGGGGAGACTGCCTTTTCTATACTTTTGTTGAATGCATCCATACCTCTAGCAAACAGAGACGAGAAGAACCTGCTTTGTCCCACAGAATAATAGGATTTGAAAAACATTAAGAACAAAAGCTTCTAAGCACTGGCAAGCCAAGGCTTTGTAGTACTAGTTTCCTTGTGAACATGTGTATGCTGACATTTGATACCTGTATTTATGAGTTAATGACTCATACATATAGATTGTTTCAGATATGGAAGCATCTGTGTTTCCTTAGTTCAACCTAAGCATGTTAGCAAATCCTAAAGCCAATAATGTGTGAGTTTGACCACAGACATTTTTTAAGTATTATTAATACTATTATCACTAAGTTATACAACCAAAGATCAAAAAAGCCCCCCCCACACCCCCACAGAAAGAACAAAATCAACCCACTCAGTGGATTTAGATTATCTCCTCAGAAACAACCAAAGTATTTGAATTAAGCCTTGGAAATTGAAACCTTATACTCCTATACCATTTTGGGCAAAACTTTGCCTAGTTCAAGGGTAAAGAGCTCATCAGAACACATGGAAGTTTTCCATTGGTTTTAATTGGCTTTGGATTGAGTCCAAGAAATGAGTTTTGTTCTCCTGGGCTATTGATGTGCAGCTGTTCACAAATGCTAAATTCAGTTTAAAAAGCTGTGTCTAAACAAGAATATTGTGGAATCCAGCTGGAAGCCAGACCTGAACCAATTCCTTTGTCTATTTTTCTCTCCATATCTGCCACTGGTCATGGTGTCTTAGATGTTACTCTTTTTCTTTTTTACACTCTATGTTTGTAGCAGGGCTCAAGCAAAACAGGTGCAATTCATGCAAAAAAATGAGGTTTCAGCATTTGTTTTCATTCTACACTATAGCAAAAGGCTTCTGGATCTATTTCAATTTTTAATGGGAAGGAAGATCAAGCTTATCTCAGAGTAGCTAATAACTTCATAGCTGTGGAATCACTTGTATTGCTAACTCGCAGCTTACTGATACTGAACAGAGATCTGAGCCTGCATTTTCTGTAAAGCATTCATCAAGTGGCTATTTTCAGTAGATTTTGTTCTTGATCAGAACTCTTATCTTTGACTTCAGAAGCCTGATGAAAGAATCTATCAGCAACACCAAAAGTTTTCCAAGAAATATTGTTATTTCAGTGAAATATATTTTCCAGATTAATCTACCATAAGGAAGAAAAAAGAGAGAAGAGTTTGCTAGGGGTAAAATGTAAAAAGTGTTGCATTAGATAGGTTTTATTTAAATTTTTGAACTACCAGATCTGACCAGTAAAACTCAAGATTTTAATAGTACTTCATACTTCAAGACAATGAGACTTTGAAAGAACATAGAAAGTTGCTTTATATTTTTCATTTGCTCTTCTAATAAAACCTATAGTTGCATAGCAAGATATTTCAGCTTCAAAACCCTTGCCTGAAGTTTTCATTAACTTTTCTACTGATGCAACATCAACACAACTTTCTTGTTGTCTTACTGCTTTGCTTTCAGCAGCCTCTTCTCCAATTTAGTTTTGCCTTTCTCTAGTTCAGTCCTACACCTCTTGCCCACGTTTGGTTGTTCTTAAGTATATCTCCATTGCTTTTAAACTGTTTTCCCAAAAGTATAAATGTCAGATCCTAAATATTTCCTCTTTGTATGTTAACTTGTTAGATAACTCTAATCTTTTCACAGCTTTCATCTCCAACTGTGTTTATTCCTTCTCTTTCTGCTTGTCTATTTTATCGTTACCTTTTCACTTTGAAGGGCTGTCATTCTATACAGCATTCCAGGGGTGCCTTAGCAGTGCTGAAAGCAGGTGGTTTCTAATATATCTAATCTCATATTCAGTACTATTCTTTAGATTCTTAATAGTGGCATCCTGGGGTGTATTAGGAGTGTGGTTAGTAGGTCAAGAGAGATGTATTCCTCCCCCTCTACTCTGCCCTGGTGAGGCCTCATCTGGAATATTGTGACCAGTTTTGGGCCCCACAGTTCAAGAAGGACAGGGAACTCCTTGAAAGAGTCCAGCCACCCAGATGATTAAAGGAGTTGAACATCTGCCTTATGAGGAAAGGCTGAGGGAGCTGGGTCTCTAGTTTGGAGGAGACTGAGGGGTGACCTCATTAATGTTTATAAATATTGTGGTGGTTGCCCCTTGGGTGAATGTCAGGAGGATGGAACCAGGTTCTTCTCAGTGATGTCTAGTGGTAGGACAAGGGGCAATGGGTGCAAGCTGGAGCATAGAAAGTTCCACGTAAACATGAGGAAAAACTTTTTCACTGTGAGTGACAGGTCACTGGGACAGGCTGTCCTTCTCTGTAGACATTCAAAACCTACCTGGACACATTCCTGTGTGACCTACTGTAGATGTTCCTGATCTGGCAGGGGGATTGGACTAGATGATCTTTCGAGGTACCTTCAAATCCATAACATTCTGTGATTCTGTGATTCTTCTCCTTGTCATCACTATATGCCAAACCCCAAAGGACCAAATCTTTAGCTGGTGCAAAGTGGACATTGAAATGAATGCAGCTTTATGAACCACACTAGCTGTAGCACCATCTCTGTGTCACTGCCATTCTGCTGAATACTTAAAAGCCCAATAATCATAACTAATGTAAAATTTCTTCCTGTAAAGCATCCAGAGTGAAGGGGTCACATGTTGAAATGCTGATTAGTAACCCTGCCGTATGAAGGTAACTGAAGAAGCTGCAAATCTTCACAGCTTTGAGAATCAGGATAGATAGGATTACAACTCAAAGGCACATTCTGCTCAGTAGGAAGATGACAAAAGAATGCAGCAAAGAATTTTTGCAGCTTTTGTGCTAGAAACAAGCTACAAAGTGAATTTCCAGAAATTTAAAGCTGCTCCAGAATAAGCTATATTTTGTGCTGAGCTAGTCTTTCACTCTGTACATATTGTGACCTTTCAAAGGGCAGAAGTCAAAAGGAACATGTGAGAACATCTATTTTTCTCATTACAACTGCAGCACTATCACAAGGCATATTGTGGGTGACACAGACAATAAATTAATACCGTGTTTGTACAGCACAGACTTTCACACTCCTGTACTCAGTCTCTCTCTAGCTCTCTTACGCTTGATGAGAAAAATTTCTTCAGTACATCAACTATTAAACTTCATAACCATGCAGAAATTGACAGTAAAAATGTCAACAGCTTTTTCTTTGGGTGCTCTAAAACAAAGGGAAAATAAGAAGGAAAATAGTCCATGCTTTCTGTGAAGTGTTGACGTAATGTGACAAAGAACATTCAACAGTGAAGCCAAATGCTTGATACTGAGAAAAATAAAGCAGGAGTGAGCATAGCTACTGACTGGATTTTGCACCATCTGACAGACAACTTTCCTGTAATATTAATCACTCAGCTTGTTGCCTCTTGTATTTGAATAAGTTACTGGTAACGTGCTGGAAGAAATGGTCAGGTAATACCTTGCAAATATTCCCATCAAAAGTGTCCAAATATTTTCAATAGTGAGTGCAATGGTTAGAAATATACTGAATGTTAGAAACTCATAAACTCAAAAAGCTGTAATTTGCTATAAGAGTGAGAATAAACTGAGATCACTCAGTGTGGAATTATTATCAACATTGCTTTTTTTTTAAAGGATTTTTTTTTTCTCTGTGGTGGGTTGACCTTGACTAGAAACCAGGTGCTCACTGAAGCAGCTCTATCACTCTTCTCATCAGCTGGACAGGGGAGAGAAAATATAACAAAAGGCTGGTGGGTTGAGATAAGGACAGGGAGAGATCATTCATTAATTAGAGTCATGGGCAAAACAGAGTCGACTTAGGGGAATTTGTTTAATTTCACAGAATCACAGAATGGTAGGGGTTGGAAGGGATGTCAGGAAATCATCTAGTCCAACCATCCTTCCAAAGCAGGTTCCCTACACCAAGTTACACAGGAAAGCATCCAGGCAGGTTTTGAACATTTCCAGAGATGGAGAATCCACAACCTCTCTGGGCAGCTTATTCCAGTGCTCTGTCACCCTCACAATAAAGAAGTTTTTCCTTAAGTTTCTATGGAATTCCAGTGTTCCCATTTTTGCCCATTGCCCCTTGTCCTGTCACCAGCCACCACCAAAAAGAGCCTTGCCCCATCCATTTGGCCCCCACATTTTGGATATTTATAGGCATTGATAAGGTCCCCTCTCAATCTTCTCTTCTCCAGGCTGAAGAGCCCCAGCTCTCTCAGCCTCTCCTCATAAGGCAGATGCTCCAGGCCCCTAATCATCTTTGTAGCCTCCACTGGACTCTCTCCAGAAGATCCCTGTCTCTCTTGAACTGAGGAGCCCAGAACTGGATGCAAATTTATTTTTAATTTATTGACAATCAAATCAGAGTAGGGTAATGAGAAATAAAACCAATTCTGAAAAAAACTTTCTCCTTAACCCTCCCTTCTTCCTGGGCTCAACTTTTACTCCTTCTTTCTCTATCACCTCCCTGACTGCAGTGCAGGGGGATGAGGAATGGGGGTTTTGGTCTGTTCATCACACATTGCCTCTGCTGCTCCTTCCTCCTCAGTGGGAGGACTCCTCACACTCTTCGCCTGCTCCAGCATGGGGTCCCTCCCACAGGAGACAGTCTTCCATGACCTTTTCCAATGTGAGTCCTTCCCATGGGCTGCAATTCCTCATAAACTGCTTCACCATGAATCCCTTCCATGGGCTGCAGTCCTTCAGGAACAGACTGCTCCAGCATGGGTGCCCCATGGGATCACAAGTCCTGTCAGTAAACCTACTCTCTTCACAGGTTCTGCTAGGAGCCTGCTCCAGTGTGGGCTTCCCATGGGGTCACAGCCTCCTTTGGGCATCCATCTGCTCTGTCATGGGATCCTCCAGAGGCTGCCGGTGGACATCTGCTCCACTGTGGACCTCCACGGGCTGTCGGGGGACAGGCTGCCTCACCATGGTCTCCACCACAGGCTGCAGGAGAATTTCTGCTCCAGTGCCAGGGTCACCTCCTCCCCCTCCTTCTTCACTGACCTTGGTGCCTGAAGAGTTCTTTCTTTTACATATTCTCACTCCTCTCTTGAGCTGCAATTGCCATTGCTCAGCAACTTTTTCCCCTTCTTAAATATGTTAGTTATCTATGTTTGGTTTGTTTGTGTGCGTGGGGGCAGTTTTTTTGGTAGTGGGGGAAGGGCAAGCTTATAGGAGTGGAAAGCCCCCCCAGCCCAGGCTGTGCCAATGAGCACTAGAGGAACGCCTTTGCGAATTCGAATCCGTATTTGTGAGGAGGGCTGTCTTGAAAAGAGGAAGGTGTGGTACCTGGAGGGAAATGGTGGACCAAAAAAAAGACGACCATCAGCCAAATCAAAGGGTGGACAGATGGAGGGAGAGAGGTTCGTTGCCAGAGGAAAGAGGAGGAAAGACAAAAACATACAACCAGTTCACCTGATGGAGTAAGAGAAGACAAGGGACGTCCCCTTTACAGCCCGTGGGTGATTCAGCAGTGTTGGGGCTTTAGCAATATTACATGGCTATGATACTAGCTAGGCCGCTTGATATTAGACTAGGCCATGTGCTACTAGGCTACATGGCAGAAGATAAACTGCAGTAGAAGAATGTGGCTACGTGGCAGAAAGATAAACTGCAGTAAAAGAATGTAGAAGTAAGCTGAAAAACAGGATATTGCGACAAGAGTACAAGGAAGTCGGACGTGGAACCAAGATAAGAACGAACCAGTGGGACTGAGGGGTCGGCGAGTGAACAGCAGCTAGTAACCAATAATAATTAGTTTTGTAGCATGGTTGGTGCATGGACACATATACGGAACACAAAGGGGTATATAATAAGCAGCTTTCTGATAATAAAGTGGATTGAACTTGCATCTCACAGATGTGTGAATAGTTCTTTCTCGCTCACCCAATATTGCCCGTGCCACAGTAGCACTGCAGAACCCACGTGTAGGCCATGAAGGACCCACACTGAAGCAGAGAAATTGAGACTGAGGGCAAGTGTGACTGAAATTGTGACCCTGAGCCAGAGCAGGGAGTGGACCCCGAGAGTGGGGGGAAGGTCTCATGCAGCCTGTGAATCACAGAATCACAGAATCACAGAATATTAGGGATTGGAAGGGACCTCGAAAGATCATCTAGTCCAATCCCCCTGCTGGAGCAGGAACACCTAGATGAGTTCGCACAGGAAGGCGTCCAGGCGGGTCTTGAATGTCTCCAGAGAAGGAGACTCCACAACCTCCCTGGGCAGCCTGTTCCAGTGCTCTGTCACCCTTACTGTAAAGAAGTTCTTTCTCAAATTTAAGCGGAACCTCCTGTGTTCCAGCTTACACCCATTGCCCCTTGTCCTATCATTGGTCATCACTGCAAAGAGCCTGGCCCCATCCTCCTGACACTCACCATTCAAATATTTATAAACATTAATCAGGTCCCCCCTCAGCCTCCTCTTCTCCAAGCTAAAGAGCCCCAGCTCCCTCAGCCTTTCCTCATAAGGGAGATGTTCCACTCCCTTAATCATTTTGGTGGCTCTTCGCTGGACTCTCTCAAGCAGCTCCCTGTCCTTCTTGAACTGTGGGGCCCAGAACTGGACACAATATTCCAGATGCTGGAGCCGGGAGCTGAGCCCGAAGAGGTCCGTGACTCCATGGGAAGCTCATGTTGGAACATCTTGTTCCTGGACTCCCATGCTGGGAAGAGTGGCAGGGGTGAACTGACTGAACCCCCATTCCCTGCCCGCTGTGCCTGTGTAGCGGGGAAGGTAGAGACATTGGGAGCAAAGTTATTTGAGGCTGGGAAGATGGGAGGGGTGGGGGGAAGGTGTTGTAAGATGTGGTTGTTTTGTCTACTCAGATGGTTTGCAATGAATTAAATTTATTTTTCTTCCCTAAGTTTGAGTCTGTTTTGCCTATGACAATAACTGGTGAGTGATCTGTCCCAGTCTTTCATTCCTAATCCCGTGCCCACTTCATTGAGTCTCCCTTCCCATTTCACTGGGTTAGGTGAGTGAATGCAAGACCGCATGGTCCCATTGTGGGTCAAACTACCACATTATCCCAGAGGAGCTGCGACTATCATTGATGGGCTTAGCCTTGGCCAGCAGTGGATCTGTCTTGGAACTGGCTGGCATTGGTTCTGTTGGACATAGGGGAAGCTTCTAGCAGCTTCTCATAGAAGTCACTTCTGTAACCCTCTCTGCTGAGAAAATCTTGCCATGCAAACTCAATACATTCTCTAAGGGTTTTTTACTCTCAAAGAACTAAAAGCCTCAAATTGGAAATTTGGTTATCCTTGAATGAACATGGTTGGATCTAAAGATATCTTTCAAACAAAACCCACAAAACCACCCCCAGGCCACTTGAAGCCTTCATCTTTAGAATTCAGTAGTCTTGGAACTCTCCTGAATCCCCATATAATATGGAATATGATGGGCAAATTTCAAGTTGTGGGAGCACAACTACTAAAATTAGCACATCACTATTCTACAAAACTTAACGCTCAAGCTGCCACAATACTTTGTGACTTTTAGAACCTCTGGGTTTTATTAGCAGTAGAGGAGTGTCTGTCCTTCAATTTCTCATGGATTCTTCCAAGATGTGCCTGAGTGATTAGACATCCTGGAAAAAAGAAGCAGGATCAGAGAAAGAAAATTTGCCCTCAGAAGAAGGCAAGTGCGATGTAGGACCCATGGCATTATGGATGTGTGGCATGAAGTATGAAGGAATCTGAGGAACTGAGATGGCTTATGGGAGATATCAGAGAATTAAAGAGTTTGTGGGATATGAATTAGTTTTGAACTTCTGTAATAGTTCGTACCTAAAGAAATCACAGTGTTCAGAAACATCCATACATGTCCACACATAGAAAACCTGTTAATACATTTTATCTGAGAAGTAACTGGATCTGAGCAAGATACAACTAAAATTACATATTTATCTTAGAAACAAGTATCTGAACATCTTTTAATCCTTAAGATATTCTTGGTCCCAACATCTTTTCCCCAAGGGATAGGCAATGTTTCATACTTGGTTTTGTAAAGTAAATGAGAGATGGGGAGATTATAGCCTAAAACAAGCTTGCTGAACTATACCTATTTTAAATTTAACATGCAGTTTTAGAACTGACTTTCACACTCACCAAGTCAGTGAAAAGTGACTATTTTAAGAAGGTATGAATCATACTCTACATTTAGCTATCCATCTCATAAACTGTGGGCAAAGCCAAGATGCTCCCTCTAGTTTGGATGGGATGTCTAACTTTTAGACAAGCTAAAGTTAAGTGACATGGCTCAAACCCATAGGAGATTTACTCTTTGCCATAAAGGAAGTCCGAAATTGAGCATAAAAATGTTTCCTAAACATAAGGTCATTTTTTTTCCCTAACAGTATAGGAAAGAATACTCAAGAAACTGTTATAACTGGCACTACGTGGTTTGAGAGCTTACACTGAAGTTAAGATCTATCTTACCATAAATGTTGCATAGTATTTTGCATGGGGTCTTTTTTAAGATAGAAAAAAGAAAGACTAAGTATAAAAAGATGAAGCTGTACTCCCCAGGATCTGAAGCTTTTCTAGCTTTTGCAACTATTTAAGAGGAAGAATCCTTGGGAGGGATCCATTCTTTGAAGTTCCTAACAAAGTATGATGGTAACCCTCCCAAAGCCTTTGTAGAGTAGAGAATTCATGTTGTATTTTGCAGTACAAAGCTGAGAGAGACCACACACTGTATGCTATAGACTTCCCTGTGATTGCCTCGTATATTTTTAGTTATATGTAACCATATTGTTCATTGTGCATTTGCTAAAGCTGGGGAGGGGCGGGGGGGTGGGGCGGAAATAAAAATCCTGGGCCAATTTCCTTCCTGGGAATATGCTTGTAATAAGTCACAAGCATGCAAGTTCCCTTCTTTTGTGGTGTAGTACATTGACTCCAAGGATTTGTAAAAATCTTCAGTGGAGAGTAACCTTCATCACAAAGTTAACAACTTGAACAAGGACGTGTATTCATTCTAGATAATTAAGCAGAGCATTCTATGCGTTTTTGAGTTAGGTTATGTTTCTATGCAAAAATGAAAAGCAAGAAAACATTATCTGTTTTGCTGGATGTTTTAAATATTTCTTTTTCTGCATATCAATTACTTCTTTTTCTCTCTACTTCTACTTAAAAAATATCAAAAAAAGTTTTCATTACCTTTCTGAAAAAAAAAAAAAAAAAGTCTTGCATATACTGTGTGCATAAAATCAATCAAACAGATTATTTTTTTCCAGAATGGTCCATTTGAAGCTTACATTAAATTAATCTTCAAAAGCAAATAAATATTTTTTTCAGAGACAAGATCTTTAATGATGAAACTCAGAATGTGCTGTAACTGCTAAATTAATTTAAAGCAGAGTTATGCTGTTTCAGCTGTAAGTATTGTAGTCTTCCTTGATGTACAGCAATTAAAAAATGACAAATTTTTCCTGTAGAAAGTTAAATGTCTTTATTTCTATCTTAGAGTTGAGGAAATAAGTCCAAAGATGCACAGCAATTTTTGCACAGTGAGGAAAAGTACTAAAATATTATAGTTCCATGTCCTGGTTTTAATAATTAGATTATCTCTAAAAAGGAAACAATTATAAGCAGTTATATTAATTATTCCTTTTGGCATATTTTGAAGATGGAAAAGGGGTCAGATCCAGAATGCAGGGGCAATGGAGGCATTATGCAAAACATAGTGGATCACAGGCTCAAGACTCCCCTGGAGAGAGTTGTTCTTTGCAGAGGTAGATGAGTGTCCAACTGCTCTGACTGTGTTTCTGAGCTCAGATGTGCCAGAACTGATTGGTTTTACCAGCAACACAGCTCATTCTCATCCTGTGGTAGCTGAAATTTTTAAGAGACAAATGTGCTTTCAGCATCTTCAGTTCTAATCCAAAGAGATGGTCATTAATTTTTCATTATACTTTGCAATCTCCAGGGAGGAAGTGGTAAGATGCTAGGAGTTCTTGGAACTCAGATTTTGTTGATCCTCAGATATTCAGCATGTGTCTATAACCCTTACTTAACATTTGTACATTAATTTTGAACTAAATTTGCCTTAGAGGTAAACAAGAGAATTCTAAAATACAACTTCTGTCTGAAAGGTCAGTTTAACACTTTTTCCCCTGACCAGCATTCAACTTCATGATGAATGAGCCTACCTGTAATCTGATAATTCAATGAAATTTATTGAAAAACAAGTCTTTATCAAAACCTGTCATATGATCATCCCAGTGGGTTTGAGTATTAATTGGATAAATCCCTTTGCAACTAAATCTGTTAGCATTACCTTATTGGTTTGATGACTCTCATCACCAGTACTGGGCCTGAATTTCCCTCGCAGATAGGGTAAACCAGAAACAAATGTGTTTATATCATCAAATTAATTAAACATTAACCCATGCAAATGGAAAGAAACAGGCTTTTTTTTTTTAAAAAAAAAAAAAAAAAGACTTTGGAGCTTTAAAAAAATCTTTTGCTTTAAATATCATATATTTTACTTATTGATTCATAGAATTTTCTTTATATCAGTGATTCCAGCACTGCTGCAGAATACAGTGTGAATGACTAGTGGTGGATGTGTTTTGTCTCATATGAGTCATCTGCCTTTGCCTCACACTGGCAGAAGGTTGTTCAGTCTTGACTTACTCTGCACCAGGGCTTACTCGTTCTCTTGATTCCTCAGTAAGAAAAGATGCATAATAAAAGTTAATCAGACCTACAAAGTCTGTCATCCTGTGGGTAGATAATCAGTTGCAGTGGGGTTATGTGCTGTTTCTGCTCTGGTAGCTGTATCTATATAGGTTTTGTTTAATATAGATATACTAGGAAAAAAAAAAAACAAACAACTGCTAGAATTCACTGAATCTTTCTAATTTCTCTTTTCTCAGAGCAAATCTGAATGTCTAAAAAACCCCCATAATCTTTTAGTTCCAGGGAAAACCAAATGTGTGTCTTACACTGGCAGCATTCATTAAGAGAAAATAATGAAATCTATTTTGCTGCAAATGACTTCTCCACTGTCTCCTTCTTAATATCCTGGTTGTGATCTTTTCTTTCCTCATTAAAATGATACCACCTCTTTTCCCAAGTCTGACCTGTTTCAATCTTGCAAATGTTGCTAATACTGATCTATTTCTGTCTTGGAGATAATAAGTCTTTTACATTCAATCCTGTGAGATTCTGAAAGCATCCTGCAAAGTTTGATTTTCATCTGGAGTTGAGTGAGTTCTGTCTATACTGCTGCTTCCCCTGAGTGTTTTTGTCAATTGCGGCTTTCAGATATTTTCAGTGCTTTTAAGAAGTGTCTTTAGTTTATTGGTACTTTATTCTTAATTATATGACCAAGCTGTATAACTTTTCTTTTAAAACACATATATTGGCATCCTGTCAGGCAGCACATTGTTATTTATACTTAATTTTTTTTGGTTTAATGTATGATTTGGCCTTGGCTCCTCTTATCTTGAAGAAATATTGAGTCCTTCTGAACTCCATTTTACTCTGCAGTCTTCAGATGCAAGCTTGTTAACTGTCCCATATCTTAGATCAACAACTTTGACAGAGTTTACCTTAGGGGATAAAAGAGGGTGTTATAATCCCCATGTCTTGAATTCTGTGCCTTTGTAGGTAACAGAAACCTTGGTGGTAGTACTAGCTGTTTCTAAATTGCTTTAAAGAGAGCTTGGTTTGCTGAATTATATTGTGTTGTATTAAAAACAAAACAAAACAAAGCAAAGCAAAGCAAATCTCTGCATTACCTTGGATAATTGCAATATGTTTTGTCTTATTGTCAGTGCATTACTAATTGAGGATCACACCTATAATCAAACAATATCAGACCAAGTACTTCAGTCCATTCTGTCTAAATCCAAGTTATTTCAGATTTTGCACTACAGAGTCATTTTCTTTCAGCTCTGACGGTTTCCCCACTAGATCTACAGGATCTGTAAAGGATGTAGAAGGTGAGAGCGTCTGCTTTCCCAAGATTATCTGATCGAGGACCTTTTCAATGCAAACACAGATAATAATTAAAGGTCAGAAGCAACAAACAAAATGCACAGACATATAGACGTGACAGACAAACATAAGCAAGAAAAGAACAAGATCAAAACCTCATCAGTCACACCAGCTGATGGGCTATCAAGAAACTGCAGGTAAACTGAAGATCTGTGACCAAAAAGATTGCAGACTTGAGGGTCTGGAATATTTGAGGTTGAAGGGTGGTGTTTAGTCAACTATGTAAATTTATGAAGGAATGTTCAGGGGAAGGTAATTGGGGAAGAATAAAGGAGGAATAGACAGAAAGGGGTTTTTAAAAGGGCTCATTGCATGTAAAGTAGGACCAGTCAATACTCTGGTCTGACTGAACTCTGCACCAGATTACCATAATCTATCCTATTTTACTTAATCTTTTAACCCTCTGCGTAATCTCACTCCATTCCATGTGTGCGAGTGCTGCAAAGACTAGTGTCAACTACTGGGGAGACTGATGTGAGTGAACTGCATGTCAGAAACTGGAGTCAGACTAGGGATGTGGGCACCCCTGGTCTGTGGTGTCATCTACTGGAGTGTGTGAGAGTCTTGGCCTCAGATACTGAGGCAAAACTGGTGTATGTACCAAAAACCACAATGGGAGAATGAGGTGAATGAGAGGCTCAGCACTGGTGGCTGAAGCGGGACCACATGTGACAGTGCATGTGCCTGGTGCCAGCTGCAGGGAGAAAGTGTCTGTACCTTCCCTAAATGGTGTGTGCATGGGGATTTTTGTGTCTCATTCACCAACAAACTTCAGGCTGGAGTAGCTGGCAAGTGGGTGACTCATGGTGCAGGTTAGAGGGCCTGAGATCCATGCAAGAGTGTCAGACTGTCAGAGGGGACTTGCCAGAGTACGCAGGGGGCCACAGATGTGCATGTGAACCTAGAGATTCTCATGTCTGTGTGCCTTCACTGCTGAACTTCAGTCCTGATTAGCCGAAGAGGAGGAGGAACTTGGCTGTCTATGTTTATGTTTTATGTGAGTCCTGTGCATGGATGCTGTTGAAAGCAGCTCTTTGTCTATGTTTATGTTCTATGTGAGTCATGTACGTAGGTGCTGTTCAAGGTAGCTCTGTGTCTGTGGCAGTCTGTGTAGCTGGCACCATTATTGTCCTCTATGTGTGTGCGTATGTATCTGTGACATGTGCTCAGCTTCACCACTGGCTCAACCTACAAATTGGAAAGGAGCAGCCAAATCCCTCAGGCTGGGCAGAGACATCAGGTCCCTGGGTTCCCCATACTGGGCTCCAGTGTCTGAGGGGCGACTCCTGGTCAGAGGTGCTGGAATTGGCAGTCCATGCCTTAATGGGAACTGTAGAGGAAAAAGATCCTATCCTTGTGTACTTGTATGGTAACCAAAAAACTCTCCAACCATTGCTAATGTTGCTGTTAGTAATGAACCGCAGAACTTTCTGAATTTGTGAACTTGTTTTGCATGTTTGAGTTCTGTAGTTTAGTGTCATTTTAATATTATCTAAAAAACAGAGCCTGAAAGCTCAGATGATATACAAGGTCCTGTAAGTGTATGTGCATATTTACATTATTCTGAACAGGTCAATGAATATAAATTATGCTATCATAAACTACAAGATACTAGCCAAAGATTGATTATTTTCCATGTTTCTACTCCTATGATTTTTGGCAGAACCACCTTCTGACTAAATGGGATTGTTGAATGTCAAGGCTGTTAAACCAATAGCACCATAAAATTGTCAGATTCTTAGCTGTGCTTTAAAAATATACACACTACATACTTATATTCAAGGATGCATAAAGGTCTTGATTTTTAAGGGATTTCTCTTGAATCATCATTATTTTCATGTTTTCTTGGATATGGCAATTTATTTTTTAGTACATTGATCATAGCAAAGCATGCTAAAAGTTCTCTGTAGTTGCCAAATGATTGTCATTTCAGAGAAGGAGGAAAAAGAATAATAGGCAAATGCCACTTAACAAGAATATACCTTCCTTGTGTGAAAAGATATCTGTATAGGAGAGGGTGAGTATGAAGATAAAGGAAAACTGGAAATCCCTATCAGCTATTTCTTTGCTATCCATTACCTGTTTCTACTTTGTCTTGTTTGCTCTTTACAAGAATTAAATGCCACTTACTATCTTCTAGTTTCTTTTCCTCAACCAGGATTTTCTACTAGTAAGCTTAATTAAAAGGTTATTAAAAGGAGATGAGTGCATGAAGATCAGATTCTGGCTATATATGTCCAGTGATATGAGTATTGTAAAGCACATTTCTAATACAGAAGCAATGAACAATTTCATTAACCAGCAAAAGAACACCAAACCAATATTTTAGTTATATGCATTATACTGTTCTGTGTTATAAAAAAATAGGTAGTTGCTACTAAGCAACAGGATAAACAATTTACACAAAAGCATCCGTATTAAGAGTAATGTTCATTTACACAAAATTAATTTTACTTGTGAATTAAAATGTGTCATTTTAAAGCTTAATCTTTATCACTTTTGAAGGTTAAATACTAAAAGTGGGGATAGGGACAGTAAATAATCACTGAGCTTTCTATGTGTATTTAATAGAGACAAATAATATATATGCTATAAATACAGACCTGACCATGGATAATTTGGAGGGAATTCTCTGGGGACTCAGGAAATGTCAGGATTTTCTCTGTCTACACATGATTTGCAAGACTTATGGGAAGAGAGTTGGCATCAGAAGGAAAATAGTCTCACCCATATGAAAATATGTGGGAAATTTAAGTTCTGGAAGCCCCAGAACTCTATCTGGTGAAGTTAGGCACCTGCAGAGACAGACAATCCTGAAGAGCCAGTAGATTGTTTGATGGGGTTGCTAAAGTTCCAGGTTAAGTCAGATTTAGATTTCCTGGATCCTGTCCTGACTTCCACCACCTTTTTTTGCCTTTTAATTTTGTAGTTGAATTTCATAGATTGTCTTTAGAAGTCCTGCTCTGCGCTCCAACATGTACACTCAACATCTACAGAATTTTGAACATATTTAAATAAAAATATACACTTTTAACATGTCTTCAAGTACTGTGTAATAGCAGTCAGATATGGTACTGAAAATTGGGAATATATGTTAGAATTTGAAGCAGATAAAGACCCAGAACATGATAGCAAGACAGCAAATATATTCTGAATGCTGGCTGGGAAGATTAAGTAGGAAGATTGGGGAAATAAACAGGAGTGGGCAAAATTGTATGCTTCTAGACATGAGAAAAATACTCATTTTAGCAATCTGATATGTGAGAGTACAAGAAAAACTATTTCTGAAATACTTCTGGGATTATGGAGAAAGAGAACATTAGCTGAGAAATATCCTAGATTTAAGTTATGATAAAATACAATATTTAAGAGAAGCAAACTAATTAGGCTTGTATACTAAAGTTAGAATAGAGTTTCCAGTTTTTTGGCAAGAAAATCTCAAGAAAATGATTGCTGCTGCTGCATTTCATGCAGTTCTGTAATACCTTTAATTTTAATTTTTATTTCAGTTTACCAAAATTATTATTGTTACAAGGAAACCTTCCAAAAGGGTTTGCATATTTCAAAGCCTATCTTTGTATTATGGAATGACTTTTATTTGGCAAATAGTATCCCTGAGTGTCCTGGTTTTTAGCTGAAGCAGAGCTGGGTTTCTTTTTCAGTAGCTAGAATTGTGTCAGGTGTTGCTTTCAGCCTGGAATTTGTTATGAGAGAGACACTGATAACATACCGATATTTACATTTTTGTCACTGGAAGTGAAGGACTTTGCGTTCTGTTAGTCTACAAGCATAATATTTAAGGGGGGTGAAGAATATTTAAATTAATAAACTTAATTGACAGTTAGATATGCCAATGGGGTATTCCATAACATATCACATCATGGCCAGTATATTACACAGAATCACAGAATGTTGGGGATTGGAAGGGACCTCAAAAGATCACCTAGTCCAACCCCCCTGCCGGAGCAGGAACACCTACATGAGATCACACAGGAAGGCGTCCAGGCAGGTCTTCAATGTCTCCAGAGAAGAAGACTCCACAACCTCCCTGGGCAGCCTCTTCCAGTGCTCTGTTACCCTCACAGTAAAGAAGTTCCTTCTCAAATTTAAGTGGAACCTCCTGTGTTCCAGCTTGCACCCATTACCCCTTGTCCTATCATTGGACATCACTGTGAAGAGCCTGGCCCCATCCTCCTGACACTCACGCTTCAAATATTTATAAACATTAATAAGATCCCCCCTCAGCCTTCTCTTCTCCAAGCTAAAGAGGCCCAGCTCCCTCAGCCGTTCATCGTAAGGGAGATGCTCCACTCCCTTAATCATCTTGGTGGCTCTTCGCTGGACTCTCTCAAGCAGTTCCCTGTCTTTCTTGAACTGTGGGGCCCAGAACTGGACACAATATTCTAGCTGTGGCCTCACCCCTCACCAGAGTAGAGGGGAAGGAGAACCTCTCTTGACCTACTAACCACACCCCTTCTAATACACCCCAGGGTGCCATTGGCCTTCCTGGCCACAAGGGCACAGTGCTGGCTCATGGTCATCCTGCTGTCCACCAGGATTCCCAGATCCCTTTCCCCTACACTGCTTTCTAACAGATCACTCCCCAACCTATACTGGAACCTGGGGTTGTTCCTGCCCAGGTGCAACACCCTACACTTGCCCTTATTATATTTCATTAAGTTTTTCCCTGCCCAGCTCTCCAGCCTGTCCAGGTCTCTCTGGATGGCAGCACAGCCTGCTGGTGTGTCAGCCACTCCTCCCAGCTTTGTATCATCAGCAAACTTGCTGACAGTGCATTCAATTCCCTCATCCAGGTCGTTGATGAATATATTGAATAGCACTGGTCCTAGTACCGACCCCTGAGGGACTCCACTGGGCACAGGTCTCCAACTAGACTCTGCCCCATTGACCACCGCTCTCTGGTTTCTTCCCACCAGCCAGTTCACAGTCCATCTCACTATCTGACCATCTAACCCAGACCTCCTCAATTTGTCAGAGAGGATGCTGTGGGAGACTGTTATATTAGTGAGGGGCTCTCTCTGGCTTTTCGCTAGGGCTCTAATTCTTCCAGGATTGCGGTTTTGGGTCAGGATTGTTGCTCCTCTGGGATCGTTATCTGGGAGCGTGCTGGACTCGGTCAGCAGGGGGGTGAGCAATAGCACTAGGTGTCACTCATTTGCATATTTTATTACTGTTATCATTATTACTACTATTTTAATATTAGTATTATTTTAAGTTTTCTCTTTATTATTAAACTGTTCTTATCTCAACCTACAAGCCTCCTTACCCTTGCCCCTCCAATCCTCTCCCCTATGGGGTAGGGGGGGAAGTGGGTGAACGGCTGTGTTGGCTGCTAGCCAAGGGCTAGCCCAGTGAAACTGCCACACTGAGCTTGAAGAAATAGAGCAAAATGGCAGAATACTCTATAAAATCTAAGTTCACATTCATTAAGAGAGCCAAGCATGATGGAGCCTTCCCCATTTCTACATTCTGCACAATGCATGATTCAGGGACACATGGCAAGACTTCAGTCATGTACTACGAGAACTGAGTGTATGATTGATTTTCACAAGATTTTTATCAGTGAAAACTGTGCTTAGTGTAAGGTTTTGTAATAAGGACTGGATTTCAATCATCAAGCTGTGCAAGGATCTTGATTGCTTTTTAAGTCTGCTAGTGAAAGAAGAAACCTTCTAGAGAGAAACAACTTTAAAATAGCTATGTCTGTCACCAGGGCTGCTAACTATGCTGTTAATATTTGGTCTACAGCAACAAAGTTCTTCCTTTCTTTAAACATTGGTGGTAGAATGGAAACTGGAAGACTGGCATCATGATTTTGAAAACCAGAATATCAAAACAATTCATGGTTCTACATGTCCAAGAAATCACAAGGTCTTCCCCCAGTGCATTGCATAGGTGAGTTTGTGAACTGATCACTAGCTAAGGTGTAGAAGAGTGACTTTCCTACAACAGTCATTAGAAAGAAGTCAAAGCAGTGAAGGCAATGCCTTTCATAGGGATAAATGTATGAATTTACAACATTTGGATCGCAAAGTTTGTGCAGCTGAGATACCTCAATATCTACTTACTTGTTTTAAAAGGTGGAATAAATGTGGATATTCATCCTAAACAACTATTTCCTTAAGACTTTTAAAAAAACCAAAAAAAATAAAGGAACAACAAAAACATTACTGGAAATATGCAAAGACTTTTTTTCTTTTGACCACATCTCAGATAAAACTAAGGAAGTTCAAAAGTGAAAGAATATATGGTCCATCTTTATATCATTACTTCCTTTCTCAGGGAGATAAATGTTTTTCTAAGGGTTTATGGCAAGGTGCTGGCTGAGGGGGCTGCAGGGTGGCCTCTGTGAGGAGAGGCCAGGGCTGCCCCATGCCAAACAAAGCTGGTTCCAACCGGCTCCAACTGGCTTAAACACACCCCTCGCAGGGGGCAGACAAACCCCTCAGCCAAGATGGTGGTAGTGCCTCTGGGAAAGGAGATTTAAGAAAGGGCAAAAATTCCTCATAGAGAGAAGCAGAGAATAAAACAGGAGTGTGAAACAGCCCAGCAAACACCAAGGTCAGTGAAGAAGGAGCGGGAGAAGGTCCTCCAGGCACCGGAGCAGAGATTCCCCTGCAGCTCATCTTGAAGATCACTATGAAACCTGTTGTCTTTCTGCAGCCTATGGAGGACCATGCATGAACAGGCTCCTGGCAGGAATGGCGACCTGTGAGGGGTGCATGCTGGAGCAGTCTTTTCCTGAAGGACTGCATGCCATGGGAGGTACCCACGCTGGAGCAGGGGAACAGGGTGAGGAGGAGGAAGCATAGACAAAGGGTTATGAATTGATGGCAACTCCCATTTCCTGTCCCCCTCTGCTACTCCGGGTGGGAAAAGGGAGAGAAGTGGAGAATGAAGGAGTGAAGTTAAGCCTGGGAAGAAGGGGGAGGTGGGAGAAAGGATTTTGTTTTGTTGTGTTTTGTTTTCTTCTAGTTTTAGGTTGCTTATAATCCTGCTCTATTTTAAATTGTCAATAAATTAATTTTCCCCAAGTTGAGTCTCTTTTGCCCTTGACAGTAACTGGAAAGTGATTCCTCTGTCTTCATCTTGACCCACATGCTTTTCCATTTTATTTTCTTCTTCATCCTATTGAGGAGGGGGAGTGAGAGAGTGGCTGGATAAGTCTGGCAGCCAGCAAAGGCCAACCTACCACAAAAGTGTAACTTTTGCCTTTATTCCCCAGGAAGATATGATTTGCAACAGATTTCTTTATTTCTAGAGATATTTTGTACAGATGTTGGAGCAAATATAATGTGAATTCCATTTCTCTTTTCATAGGCTCATATTGATTTTTCACAAGAAGCCTGTAGTAAAATACTTAGAGCACTGAGAATTCGTAAAAGTGAAACATGACTCTGGACTTAAGTGTGAAAATGCCAAACATTCCTGTATTCCTGTTGTGTAAGGTGCCTAACTGAGATTTTCATTTAATTCTTGCTATCCTGTGGAGATAGCTGAAAAGCATGTGAGTGTGTGGGTGAGTACTGTATCATAAAAGGCCTGATTAATCTAAGACACTCAAGGGAGAGTTAGAGCTTTTGCTCTTCACCTTTTCAAAGGGATTTAGTTAAAATGAAATATTACAATGATCCTGAGGCAGGAGCTGGAATTGTCAAGTACACACTTCTGTACATTCATCAGTTAAATGTAGGTGAAGGGAAGTTTCCTATTACTGATTATATATACATATATGATTTTTATTTTACTAGCAAAATAATAAAATAATTGTCTGAGGCAGCTTGAATGTCACTAACAATGCTGCAACTAGCCGCACAACAGAAAATGAAATTACATCCTCATCAATGACCTGGATGTAGGGATAGAGTCTGCCCTCAGCAAGTTTGTTGGTGATATGAAGTTGGGAGGAGTGTCTGATGCACCAGAAGGTGAGACCTGGACATGCTGGAGAGTTGAGCGGAAAGGAACCTGATGAGGTTCAACAAGAGCAAGTGTAGAGTCCTGCACTTGAGGAGGAAGAATAAGTGCATGCACCAATACAGATTAGAGGCTGACCTGCTGGAGAGGAGCTCTGTAGAAAAGAACCTGGGTGTCCTGGTGTACAGCAGACTGGCCATGAGCCAGCAGCATGCGCTTGTGGCTAGGAAGGCCAACAGTATCCAGGGGTGCATTAAGAAGAGTGTGGTCAGCAGGTCAAGGGAGATTCTCCTCCCCCTCTACTCTGCTCTGGAGATTCTCCTCCCCCTCTACTCTACATCTGGAGTGCTGTGTCCAGTTCTGGGGTCCCCAGTTCAAGAGGGACGGGACAGGGATCTTCTAGAGAGAGTCCAGTGGAGGGCCACAAAGATGATTAGGGGCCTGGAGCATCTCCCATATGAGGAAAGGCTGAGAGAGCTGGAACTCCAGCCTGGAGAAGAGAAGATTGAGAGAGGACCTCATCAATGCCTATAAATACCTGAAGTGTGGGGGCCAAATGGATGGGGCCGGGCTCCTTTTGGTGGTGGCTGGTGACAGGACAAGGGGCAATAGGCAAAAACTGGGACACTAAAAGTTCCACACAAACTTATGGAAAAACTCCTTTACTGTGAGGGTGACAGAGCACTGGGACAGGCTGCCCAGAGGGGTTGTGGAGTCTCCATCTCTGGAGATGTTCAAAACCCGCCTGGACGCTTTCTTTTGCAACCTGCTGTAGGGAACCTGCTTTAGCAGGGAATTCAACTAGATGAACTCCTGAGGTCCCTTCTAACCCCTACCATTCTGTGATTCTGTGATTTAAATTAAACTTTTTTTTTTTGCATTAATAATGTTTTCCACATGCATAAAAACTAGACAAAGTTATATATGCAATATAGTTATGCAAGCATAGATTACAAATATATTTAGATATTACCAAGAAATTCTAAAGTAGATTCTTTATTCATTATATTAACCAATATACAGTTGGTGTGAATAATGTAGTGATTACAAAGCATGTACTTTTATTGGTATGAAATAACATATAGGTAAACACTGTGAGATATTATAATATGTCCCATTGTACCTTATACATTATGTTTTCTATGATAGTTATCTTGATTAAATAAATGACTGGAAATATAAAGGAAATGTAGCCAACACTATCTTAAAATGTTCTTTACTGACAGCTATGCAGGATGACCTATTCTTTAATACCATTGCACTCAGCAGTCATGAAGTGTTTGAGTGCAAAGTAATAGTGCTTTAAATAGTAGCAAAATCTATAAATGTAAGGGTGAGTTGAAAATCAGGCCAAGGAAAAGGCTGCCCTGTGAGCTTATTAAAGAATGATAGATTTTCTAGTACTAGTATTTTAAAATCTGATATTTAATTGAATGGAGCAACTTGCTCTAGTCAAAACGGTGCTCATTTTGGATGTAAGTAATACCAAGTCATCAGGCAGGCCCTCTGCGTATGGACAAAATTTAAATAGCATTGTTAAACTTGTCAAATGAAATGTTTTTTCCTACAGCTATGAAAATATGTGTGTTGACAAAATTCACCTCTCAGATTTAGAATTATATCAACCTTTGTAATCTTAAAAAAGGAATTTAAGCCTGAACTGGAACAGAGGCCATTTTTTGTCCAAAATGTTATACATTCATTTGAGGATGATTTGGCTCTGTCAGTCTCTTTGTATTCTGAAGATAAGATATGGATGTGGCACTTAGAAGTGCATACTCCAAGTTGCTTTAGCCAGCAACTGCAGCAGCTCAAGACATGACATCAAAGAATTCAGCAGATTAAAGCAACACAGTGCCATGGATACTTTCTCTGATTATTAGCATAAAGTGAAGCCGGTGATGCTGCACCTTCACTGCATTTACTACTTGTGACACTATTTTAAAGATGTGTCAGACTACAGGAGGCATCAAACAAGTATAAAAGTATTTGTACAAAAACATATCAAATTTTTAAAATGTTTTCCTCATTTAGAGGATGACTAAGAATTGTAGAGCATTGCACTTTTATTCTGAAGTGAAAAGTTAAAATTCCAATATATACTTTTAAGCAATTAGATTCTTCAGAAAGTTAAAAGAACACATTAGTGTAAAACATTCAGTACTAAGGCTTTTTCTACAAAGGTATAAATAAGCAAAATTTATCCTCTTCAGGTAAGTGACCAGTTTTACAACATTACAAAGGCACTTAGGAAATCCCTTTATAAAGCAGTGAATCAAACCTTCAGTCTTTTTTCTAGACAGTGTAAATATTTGATGTTTATAGAAATTTTGTTTGATTAAATAACAAAGGATTGGACCACATTTCATTTACTATAGTGCAAAGACAAGTTAAAGAGATATTAAACACTCGTATAAACTGAAATCACTGAATGCATGACAGCAACTGACTGAAGAAATTAATATATCTAATCTTAAGTGCAGATCAGTCATTCTATGGATTTACTAAGAATATTAAATTAATAATACACAAACCAAATTCAGTACTACTTTACTGATAACCGTGATTCATCTTCATGTATTTTGTGTAACATCTTCCATACTCTTTTTTGAAATAATTTTACGTATTCTTTAATTGCAGAAAGAATTTTTAATAGAGAATTTTGCTGATCTACCACTAACCGATTAATTTAGTTGCAGGACAGAACCCAGTTTGTCAATCTTTGTTTTTGTTTCTAGTGGTAAATTATTTAGTTCAAGCAAATCATTGACACCATTCGTGCTTGAAATCAGGGCATAAACTACATCTAGATATCTTAGAGAACCATAATAAATCACTATATTATCTGTATAAATCTCCAATAATGATCTGATATGTAGAGATGGCAGGTCATTCATAAAGATTAGAAATAAAAACTGAGTCCACTCCAAGGCTCATAAAATTTGTAATCATTATTTAGAGCACCAAAGTCACTATACATTGTAGTATTTAATCTACACATATTTAAATTACAGCATCACTGTCGAAAAAGTAATAGTCAAAATAGAAGTAACTTCTTATACAATGAACTCATATCAGTATTTTTTACTATAATTCAAATTTATTATTAATTATTTCTCTGATTAGAAAGAAAATGTTAAATGAGCTTTTTAATTATATACTTGTTTGGAAGTTGTTATACCTCTGGACAGGACTGACTAAAAGTGCTGCAAATGGTATCTTTGAGAATTGGTGAGAAAATAGAAAGCACTCCAAAGCATAAGTCATGGACAAGGAAGTGGGAGGAAAATCAATGGATTGGTCTCTGCTCTGATTTATACCCTTTGCAAACACATGATGCTGGATTTCAATGCTTATAAATCGTTATGTCTCTACTGGAACCCATAGAATGATCCATGTTCAGACTATCTGAAGCTCTGTCCAACATCTAAAAGTAGAGAGTGTCAACAGCTAGTCGACAGAGATGACTTTGGGCCTTTCTGTTTTATTGAAGGCCTTGGACGTTAATGAAAGTACTGACTCTCAAAAAAAAAACACCTGTGTTTTGCTCCTTTTCATTGTTGACCATCAATGAATGTACATTAAAGGCCTGTCTTTTATGTCTCAGTCCTTTAATATGACCATATTTGTAAACTCTAGTATCGTCTTTTAAAGTGCAACCATTTGTAATGAATTGCTTGATACCATTTACTCATAGACTATGCCAATTCTGCTTTGTCAATAGTCGTCTTCTTTCAATATGTACCTGTCAATGCATAATGTCTTCCCCTTTCTTAAAAACTGGAAGGATTAAAAATAAAAGAGGAAAACAAGAGGTTATCACTACAGGGTGGCAGTTCAGATCTGTCCCCAACATTAAATTATGGGGATGTCTTTTGAGATAATTCCTGGTTTACATCTTTTCTGTTACTCTGTAACACAGAAACCTCCAACACCATAAAGGTTAGAAGGTTTATTTTCTTCTTTCTACATGTCTATGGTGAAACTAGGGAAAATAACCTGTTTCCAGATTCTGGCTGAATAACAATTTGTTCTGGATAACTGTGATCAAGTTACAAACTAAAGTGAGGCCTGGGCTTTCTTTGCAGGATGTGTCAGTCCTGCATTCACATGCTAATGTTTTAGTACAGTGGCACCCTAAAGGAAGAGACGTGTACACCAGGTCTGAAGGAGAACCTGTGATTTCTAAGGCAATTCAAACCCAGGGTTCAGAAGTGGCTCTATAAGAAGTACACACTGATCAGGCAGTAGTACAAAAGTCATATTTTCATGTATGTATGGCATCAGTGGCTACAGATAAAATTATATCCTTTTCAGATAAGTCTCACTCTAAAAAGATGACCATTTCAACTATGAGCTTATACAGTGTTGGTAATACAGGATATGCTAGTCCTGTGAAGATGTATTATTTCAGTAATGGGCAAATCTTGGAACATTTCACCATTAAGTGATCCATGTGAATGTCTATAGGTGACATTGCAGTACACTGTTCCTCCTTTGACAAGAGTTTGCCTTTTTTGTATTTTGGTGATTTTTTAGAAATACAATTTTTTTTAGTAATTTTGTTCTCAGAAGTTATACTAGAATTATTTTAATAGTCCTATCCATTCACATCCTATCCTACCTCTTGAGAGTCTATTATAAGTAGCTGAGAAACTTCTACTTGATAAACTACAGCCCATCATACTTATTTCTATCATTACTAAGCCAAGCAAAATAATTTTTCTGCTTATTATTGGAAGTTCTTCCTCCTTTAGCAACACTGCCGTCACTGCCAGGGCCAGAGGCTATGTAGGACACAATCAACTAACTAAAAGCCCTTAAATGATATTGTATGCAATCCTTGATTGACATTCTTCTCCTGCTTCCCATCCTGTGTTTCTTGTATTGAAAGGCTATAGACACTGTATCTTTTTTAGTCTCTTGCTAGTATACTGTAGAAATAATTTCTGAATAGTGAAGGAGTGATCAAAAAAATGATCTTAGCTCAAATTCTTTAAGACAAATTAGAGTTAGTCTGGAAAAATATTTCAGAGTTTTGTATTTATTTCAATGAAGGTTAATTTTTTTCTGTGTGAAGTTTTAGAGATGTTTGATATGCATCAGTTATATATTTTTATTTTTAAAAGATTTTTCTTGAAATGGAGTGTACAAGACTTGATTAAGAAACTGATAAGAGCCTTCAACCAAGAGACCACAGCTTCATATGAGAGCATTTGCAGTTTCTGTCTCAGTTATTCCCAGTTCTTTACTTGACTAACAGGTTTTCACGCAGAAGTCTTAGTGTATGATTTGATAAGTTTTTGGAGAATTTAAGGTTTTATTCATTTCAGATCTCTTTTGACATTCTCATCAAGCTGCAGTACTAAACTCAGTATTATGAAGTCCACCTTCCATAATCTCATAGATGTAAAAAATGTACCTGTGGCACAGTATAATGGAAGTCTGTGAGGAGTGCAGCTCATTCATTTATGTGGTGGTGTATCTGGATGAATAGTTCTGGAGAGCTGTGGCAAGTCCTTTCCACAATGTGTCTGAAGAAGCTGATGAGATACTATTATTTAAAGCCCAACCCTACAGATGTATTTAACAAGTCTTTCCAATAAAACATACTAGTATTCATAAAGGCCAAGCTTTTATTATTCATATTAATGTACTTTTCCAGTTGGAGATAACTATAATAATTACTATGTTCAACTTTCTTATCGAGCTTTACAATACAAAATGAAAGGTCTAGTACAATATGGGATTTTAACAAACTCTCAACCACAAAGCTACATCCATAGTTTTTCAGATATGTTATGCATAACAGTTTTAGGGCAACATGAAGAGTGGGGTTTTTTTCTGAATTTTATGATTAGTTTTTATCTAAAGATTAAGACTTGTATTATCAGATCTGTGTGTGGTGGGTTGACCCTGGCTAGATGCTGGGTGCCCACCAAAGCCCACTCTATCACCCCCCTCCTCAGCAAGATGGGGAGGGGAGAAAATAAGATGGAACACAAAAAAAATAAACTCGTGGATCGAGACAAAAGCAGTTTAATAGAAGCAAAGCAAAGCAAATCTGCGCGCGCAGAAGCAAAAGAACAAAATATTTACTCTCTACTTCCCATCAGCAGGCGATGTCTGGCCACTTCCTGGGAAGCAGGGCTTCATACGCGTTGCGGTTCCCGGAGGACAAACGGAAGTAACGAATGCCCCCCCCCTTTCCCCTCTGTTCTCCTTGCTTTATTTCTGAGCATACGTCATATGGTATGGAATATCCCTTTGGTCCGTTTGGGTCAGCTGTCCTGGCTGTGTCCCCTCCCAAGACCTTCCCCACTCCCAGCCTACTGGGGGAAATGTTGGAGAGACAGCCTTGGTGCTGTGTGAGCACTGCTCACCAGTAACTAAAACACTGCTGTGTTATCAACACCCCTCGAGCCACCAAATACAAAACACAGCACTCTGAGGGCTGCCACAGGGAAAATCAACTCCATCCCAGCCAGACCCACTACACTGTGACATTATGAAATGAAATTATCTAGATTTCAACTTTCTTGCCCTTAATTAATAAGTCTTTCACAAAGATTATTGTGTTCAATTTAGAAAGCTCTGGTGGGAGTTGATAATTTTTTGCTCTTCTAAATTTTACAAGTCTTTTCAAATTCAACAGAGAGAAGCTATTTCATTCATCTCAATTTAGTAACCTTAAGCAGGTAATGTGGCAAAATCTAGATTTTTTCAGTGTTGCTCTTTATTTCAACAACTTCTGAAAAGCATAATATCGTTTCCAGGCAACTGAGCAGTGTGCTGAGATGTTCAATATAAGTAGGTAGGATTATAGGTTGAAACAGAAACAAAAATATAACAAAAGAAAACTTTTCCTGCAGACCATGGAGTGTAAGTAGAGCTTCTGTATAGTCAGCCCTTTAGTAGCAGCTATTTTTCCTCTGTACAATAATGGCTTTTATAGTGACATTTTTTTTTTCCCTGCCATCGTTTTGCTGAGTATTCCTATATTTTTTTTTTATCATCCTAAGAAGCCACATGTCATCACACAGTATTGTCACTGGGGACTGAACTGTCTGTGCAGGTCCAGTTAGTCTCCACCACTGTTGGATTACACCAGTTTCATCACATTTATGGTACTTCATTCACACATGTCAGCTTTGGCTTTCCGGTAATGATACTTCTTAAATTCTATGGGGATTTTCATGGACTACTGAATTACTGAATTTGGAAAAAGACAAAAAAAAAAAAAAAGGTGCTAGCTGTTGCAAAACATTTTTCATTCATTGATTGCTATGCCAAAATTCTTGTAAGGTTGCAGTCTCTGTAGAAAATCTGTGATTAAAGGACAAGTCAACAATTTCTCAAGAAGCTGAAACTTTTAATCTTCAAATGGCTACCTCTAGAGTCTTGCCAAGGTTCATCTGGAAAGAATAAAACTTAAAATACAATTTTAGGAAAAAGCAATCTTAGAGCTGTTTCACTGCTAATAAAGAAGATGGTGTTAAGCTGTTACCAAACAGACTGAAGACATGGCAGCTTGAGGGTCAACTGGTTTAACAAATGAGGAAAATAGTTTATCACAAAGAACAAGATTAAAGAATGTGAGCTTTGAAGTGGATAATCCAAGTCTCAAACTCAAATCCAGAACAGTATTTATACACAGTAATAAAAGGTACATGAAGTGGCTCTCAATCTACAGTCTGATGGCGAAATAATTGACAGGTACTAGAAGTAGCTTCGTGGTGAACCAGTATTCTGCATTCAAAATATGTCCTTCTTTGAATCATTGAAGTAGATATCTTGTATTTTCTACTGCACAAATGAATAGTCACACATGGGAATTATATTCTTGGTGTGAAAACACTGGACTGAAAAATAGTCCCATACTTCTTAGGAAAATGCTCATAGAATACAATTGATTTGGTGCAACTGGACTTAGCTACGTCAGAGACAACAAAAGTAAAAAGAATATTAGAAGATCAGAGGAATACTCATATGACAGGAAGTTACTTCCTGACACTTGAAAATTGCTGACCCTTATCTAAGCTGCAGTAATACCTTCTATGCACATTAGCTTGCTATAAGTGCAAAGCAAAATAGATGCATTTTAAAAACAATTGTTTTCCTTCATATTTGAATGTACAAATACAAGATCTCTTATAGTGGCTCAGCTAAGGGCTGAAGCTTCTAGTAAAAAAGCTACAACCTCTTAAGGACATCTTAACCTGAACAACCCTACCATGTGATCATGCCTACCTGCCCAAAATCTTGGCGATTCGAGCTTTGAAGCTTCACTCAAGAACTGTTTTTTTTTGTTCCTAGAAGTCTCTGGATAGGCAGTACTGTGAGTAAATTTTCTTCTATGACAGGAAAGGGTATTCATTAAAGAAGCAAGATTTAACTATAACAAGAAGAAGTTTGGATAACTAGTTTTAACTGCTTCTCAGCACTCACATCTGTGATGATTAGTATAATGAGAAGACAAATAAATTAAGACAAAGAGTGAGTCTCTAAAACAGAGCCAGGGCTATGTGCAAACAGCATTGAAACTGGAACAAATTGTTAATTTGTGAGGGCTGAAGAGAAAGAAAGACAACATGCTGAAAAGAATAGGTTAACTCCTATAGGCATTCTGTTAAAAAACTAATCTGTTCTCTTGGACATAAGTGTTATATCTGTTTCTGTTACAAGATCAGCTAATTAGATTGGATAAAAAGCCATTCACTTCACTGGTTATTGTTATCTGCATATGATTTCTTGAAAACATAAATATTTCAAATAGCACCTAGAAGTTCTGAGTTAAATACAAGAGATCATTTTATGTATTTTGGAAGGGAAAACTGTTTTAACTCTTGCAGGCACAAACACCATTCAAAACATTAAAGAAGGACATTTTCCTATTTTTACCGCAAAGACTCCAAGTTTAAAAGGAAAAAAAAAATGAGACTTACTTTTATATTCACCAAATACAAATATAAACATACAAAAAATAATAAAATGCTGAAATCAGAAATTGAACTGGCAATGTTTAATAACACATTTTGTTCACAGCCCAAAACACCAATTATTTACATGCATGTTCTATTTACACATAAAATTATTTTATGAAAAAGTAAAATAATTATTTCTCATAAAATAAAATATTATTCACAAATATTTGACATTATCTGGATGAGCATTTTGCAAGTAATACCAACAGTGATAAAACTACATTTGATTTTAATATGAATGAACTGCATTTATTAGCAAGAGGTTGAAATCTTCCTTAAAAAGACAGCTCATGAAATTAGTGTTTCAGTTCTGCTTTAGTCTGATCAAGGACCACATTTGGACTCCAGTCATTTGAAAAATGCACCAATTATTATTGACAGAGGGGATTTAGGAAAACAGGTTCTATAAATCTTACATTCAAAGAAGACAAAATAAGGACGTGTTTGAATATAAAAATAATCACTATTTCAACTTTTTTTTTGTTTTGAAACTGTGTATATATACCTTACTTGACTTTTGTTATGATTTTTAAAGTAATACACTGTAAAAAGTCAAAGAACAATCAGTTCTAGAAATTTCTGGAAAAAAAATACAAAGCAGATCACTTTAGCACTATTAATTTTTGTAAATAACAAAAACTAGGATGTTGCCAGTGTCTGTTCAGTTAACATCTTTGAGTAATATAAAATACCAGTCATGACCATGATTGGGTCTCATCACCTGAGAACTATATGACTTACGAGTGAAGAAAAAGTTCAATTTTAGAAAAATGAAATATGTATGGCTTATTTTTCATTTTCTAATATTTTAAACATTTTTCTATCAGTCTTATATATTTACTCTTTTAAACATAGTAGCTGTAATTCATATTTCATCTTGCCCTTGGAGTAATGTGGTTTACTGATATTGATCCAGCAGATAGATAAAACAAAAAAGACCCCCTGTTCTGGAGATTGAAATGGTATAATGTTTCAGGTCTGTTGACTGTGTTTCTCAAACTTATAAAAGCTACTTACATACCATGTAACAATATGTATTGTTGTAGTGAGGGAGCTGCTATTGTAAATGTTAAGTATTTCTTTCAAAACTCCAGCTTTCAAGTTATTATAAAAACACATGCAGATATTTTTCATCTCTCTTCAAAGACAGGAATCATGGCAGGACCACTAGTTGATGCATTTAGACATTGTCTGACCTCCTCTTTTTTAGGGCAGAGGAGATTTTTAGTTCAAGAGTTTCATCTACTGATAAGTGCATGGAAGGGAAATTGTGAGCAACAACAGGTCTTTGAATTGAAGCAAAACTGGTTCCTGGGAGCTCTACACTTTGCTCAGATTTCTGCTTATAACAAACTCTGTTCCTCCACAGTCATAGGTGGGAACAAGCTGTGCTGATTTCTCTTCCCAAGAGAGGCAGCTGTAATGGGTCATGGGCTCTGCTCTGAGAACAAAACTTTGTAAAGCCATACCACTCCCCCACCATTTTACTGTGTGCTGTACTTACTTCCCGCATATACTCAGAAGACACTGTGAAATCAGTTTTTCTCATAAACTGATTTTCTTAGTGAATTTTGACCAGTGATATCTGGTATTTTAATGCATTGCTACCTCCAGCTCCTCTTCCTTCTACTTCTACATTCATTGAAGTACAACCGCAGTCAAATAAATTTTATATTATTTGCATTTCTATTCTTGTGAGATGCATTATTTTGACAGGATGGAATAATCCCCTTTTAGGGCAACTGACATGGAAAAGATATACAAACTTTCCGCATTTTACAAAGAGCTCATTTCATTAAAAAAATGTTACATCGATAAGCTGTGTATTCATGGGTTCACATATATTTTGTTTCCACTAAAATATCTGATTAGAGAAATTAACTAGTGTTGGGTGGAATGATCATTTTTACATAAAATAAAAAAGCTTAGTGAAATATCCCTTTACAATGGAATGGACCATAAGTCAAAAACCCCATTCTGATGAAGTGAAAATATTGTTTGTGTTCTGATCAGTATAAACCAGCATGTTGTTTAATTGTCTTATTTTATTTTCATCCTAGAAAGACTTGTACTTGAACCACATAACTGACAGTGAATTGATGGAATGATTGTAAATGCCTGTATTCACAGGGTGTGAACATCATGAAAGTAGAATCAATGCAGCTTTAGATAATGAATAACATTACTGTAAATCAGTATTTTGTCCTCCACTGCACCAGCCCATAGAAGGATCTTCACTTCTGGCTGTGACAGCTCCCAGTTGCAAACATCTGTTCTGAAAAGCTGCAGCACAAACTGAATAGTAACAGACGTTGTAGACTTCTTTGAAAGGCTTCAGAGGCACTAAAAGAAATGGCAGAGAGCCACAGAGCATGTAAAACTAGCTATATTTGTTTAGGTCAAAGCTACAAGTAGCTTGTCTGTACTAGTATCTAAAACATGACAAAGATAGAAGACTAGATTCAATATGCACAGGAGTTTTCAAGCATAGTCAATCCACAACCTTTTGTGTCATCAGGGCTTTCTGAGCTGTACATAACTTCTCTCTATTGTTGGAGTTCTCTTCTTTAAACACATATAGTCCACCCTTTCACTAGTTTAAACTCTTGGTTTTCCAGAGTGGCAAAGCACTCAGAATCTTTGTTGTAGGAGAAATCATTAGTTTTCATTTTTTTATAATTTCTGATAACATCATTTGATGCCCTTACTTTTTTGCACTTTGTTCACTCTTCTACAATCCCCTTAACTTTGTAGATCTGTATCGTATCTCCCTTGATTGTTTTGTTGGTTTTTTTTTCCCCCAGACTTATTAGTTCTAGTTTATTTAGTTGTGTCTTGAATGCAAGAAGGTCCATCCTTGTGATTGATGTAGAGACCTCCTTGAACCTTATCTTTCCACCTGTTGTTATATCCCTGAGATAAGGAAACAGCATTTAACTAGCAGGTGAACCATCAATTTATTCAATGACAGTTATTTTCTATGTTTTGCACTTCAATACTCTCCTAATAATTCCTAACATACAATTTACATTTTTGATTTACTCAATTTGCTTTCTTCTCTAGGACCACTTGGAGAAAGGTTAACCAAAAATAAAGTTACTGAAAAGTAACTTATGAACTTATGATCTGGTAGTGACTAATAACTTAGCCCTGACTGCTGGGGAATTGGTATTATTTAAGGTCTACTTGTTAGTGTATTACACCTTTGTAGACCCAACAGGACTTGATTACAGGAATTACCTATGACCTTAGAAGTGGAACTTTAGCTTGTACTTCCCTGGGTTTCTAAAAAATAACAAAGATAGAAGACTAGATTCAATATGAACAGGAGTTTTCAAGCATAGTCAGCCTATGGTACTTAGGTACAATAGGTACTTAACACCCAATGATTGTTTGGGTCAAATGGTATATACACTGTTTCCTAACTCCTTTAATGCAGTACTATATGGTCTGAGTGCAGAATCATGCCTTTGTACACTGGTAATTACCTATTACAATGGTATGTTTACAATAGACAATTAAAATATAAATCTAAAGGGATGTTTGCACTCTTCAAAGAAGTATTAGAAGATTTTAATCTTCAAAAGATTTAGTGTTATTGTTTCTTGAATTATTGCAAACAGATATGATTGCAGATATACTCATCAAAACATTTTGTTATGGCTTCTGCTTAAACGAACTTCTTGGTATATAATGCCTTCAAGCTGTTTTTTTGAGGAGGATATTAGTGTCAGAATATTTGGCTGGAGCTGGATAGGTCAAGATAGTTTTTTAGTCCTAAATTAGGAGTTGTATTCTGGGTACTTAGAATTAGGGTTTTTTTTAAAAAAGGGTCAGTCAGTGGGGATGTCTGACATAAGCCTGCCTTCCATAAGGGCACTAGCTGTCTTGATTTGAGCTGATCACAAATTCACATGAATGAGCTACAGTAAATGGATATGCCACTGGCTCTCCCTATGAGTAATCTGACTTGATTAGCTGGAATGCTGAACACAGGCATCTTCTTTCAGAGCCATGTGTGATAGACTATTCCCAGATCAATTAGAAGGGCCCTGATCCTGGTTGGGAGCTTTCAGAAGAGTCACTTTTCTACATGGTAAACTGTTTTTTTGAGGAAAGTAATTAACAACAATCACCTTAACAACATTGGAAAATGACTTTTTAAAGCTTGATTTGGTTAGAATTATGATTTATTTATCCTTATAAGGTTAGAAAACCATTTGTAATTTTATATGAAAATCAGAGTTCTTTGGGGAGAAGGAGAAATAATGATTTTTTTTCAGACTACAACTTAGCATTTAACTCCTGCTGCTAATTTGTTTCTTGTTAGGTTTTCTGGGAAATTTATTTATGAGAAAATAATTTAGCATTTTGCATTTACACAAACATTACTTAACAGAACATTCAGGCACTATGCATCTGTAGGAATTTTATCCCTTCTTTATTTCTCAGTCTGCCCTGGGACAAGATATGGATGCCTGTTAATAAAATAATCATGCTTAGTAGAACACTCAGTTGACACTGGCATCAGATTTTAATTTTTTTTTTTAATTGGCGCTACAGAGGTATTCTAGTATAACAGAAATATCTTATTATAATAAGGGTTATATTATTGGAATGCTATAGTTTTCTCTTATCCTAGAGAGAATTTTTTCAGTGTTCTTTGTGAATGTAGAGGCACTCGTTTATTCAAGGTCTCATAAACTACATATTACTGATCCAAACTAAGTAATTTGTGACCTGGCTTTCCACAGGGAATTTTCAGGAGCTTCACTGCCCCTGCCACCCCATTTTGAGGCATGAAATCAGGGTTGTGTACACAGTATCTTAATACATACTCATTACCTGGGTCTGTATACTGAGGATTTTGAGGTAATGTCTAGCTCTGTAAATTGACCTGTGTTAGTAATCATAGCAACTTTTAGTGTAATCTTTTTACTAGTATTTTCACCATTATCTCCTAAGCCATCTTAAAAGACTCAGAAACATGGGAATTCCATGCTGTATAAGGCCTAAGGATTTGCCTAGCCTTGTCTAGACTTGTCTGGTCTTATTTTAGCTATTCTTAGATGGAGCAGAAAATTGTGCAACAGTTATGTGACTAGAGTTTAACCTTTTTCAGCTAGCTTTATTTTAGCTTTATACAGTTAGATAATTCTAAAATAAATAAATTATATCATATACTATAAATGTCTAAAAAAGCCTGAGTCTAACAGGTGTTAGACACAGCCCTCAGCATATCCATCTAAATTCTCCTCTGAGTAGATGCCTTCAAGTCCATGAGTATTTCTCATGTTCACAGGAATAATTTTTGTTTGCAAGACAGTTTGCTAGGAAAGGTGAACAGCTGCAGCTGTTGTGATAGTTGAAATTTGCCAGAGCACGTGTTCACCAGACTTGGTTGATAATGCTTTAAACTGTGACTGTTGCTGAAATGAAATTGCAAAACTGCACAGCTGCTGATGTGGCCTGCCAAAAGTACTGCAGAGTGGGAACAGTGGGTCTTCTGAGCAGATCTGTCTTTTTCTCATTCAATCCCTCTTCTTCCTCACCTCATCTTTGAGGGATTTTTTTTCTTATGTTGTTGAGGCAGCTGCAAGTGGCTAAATATATTGCAATTCCCTGATACTGAAGAGAGAAATAGGGGAAGACAGGGTTCCTGTGGGAGAAGGGCAGGTGGCAATGTGTAAAGCTCGAGTTTACTTTAATAGATTTTCACAGCCATGAAGGACTAAGAGGAAGAGAAGGAAGTAATTGCCTTTGCTCTGAGCAGATGGGTTAAATCTCATTGCCTTGCTCCCACATTTCTCAGCTAGGAAAACAAAATCCTGTACAGCACTGATAGGTTTGTAATGCCAACCCTAGCCAAACACACACTGAGGCATATTTGCTGCAGGCACAGGAGTGCACTGTGCCCAGAGCAAAATATATGCATCACCTCTACCCCAGGCACACACAGCAGTGAGTCTCTTCTGGTGAGATTTGACAGGAAGGACAGAGGCAGATTAAATGGCAAAGCAGGAACAAGATTATAGGCATATTCTGACCTCTTTTCTTAGAGATTTGAAAAAAATACTTGTGTTGAACAAGGTTATTTCAGAATTCATGAGATTTCCCTTCACAGTTCTCCCCAAAGCACTGTATGCCACTCTAATTCAGGATTGTGTGGGCAAGCAACCTGAGCTGGCAGACCAGAGGTTCTCATGCAGGCTCCTTCATCTACCCTTGGGCAGCTTTCACTCACACCAGGCAATCCTGTATCACTGTTGCAGCCTGGAAAGTGAACACCTGCCTGCTCTCTGGCCACAGAAGACTTGGGGGAAGCCAACTGTCCCCTTTAGCTCTCATTAATTCTTAGTTCTTAACAAACTGATAAGGAACATAAATAAAACAGGTGTAGTACAGACTGTCCAGTAAGCAGCTGGTTTTCCAATGTCTGAGAACTTCACCTGCAGAGGAAGCTCCTCTGTTGTTTAGTGTGCAGAGACAAATGCACTTTACATCCTTAATTAGTTTTCTTCCTGACTTTATTTGTTTAAGTGGTGTACATCACACCAGTCATTTCAGACAGACTACCTACATCTTTCTTCAGCACAAGGATACAGAGCATTTGGACCTCATCCCAGCTATAGCAGAGCTTTAAGGATGTGCAGTATCTCACTAAGTATATCCCAGGCCAGGTCTTCAAAACCTCAGGAACCATCTCCTTTGGCAGGAACAATTCACCAATTCTTTCAAATTACATTTCTAACCCTAGTGGTGAAGAAGCCTGTATCCTATGATATGTTGATGGAGTCTTGTTTTGTAGACAAGTGTTTTCTTAGATTTTTCTTCATTTTAAGAACTACTATTAATCAGTAGTTGCTATAAATCACTAACATATGAAGCCTTCCTATTTCTCTATTTTCCTCCATGTACTGCCTTCTTAAAAAAAAAAAAAAAAGGTAGAAAGGTTACCGTAAAAATTCTTAACGTTCACCTTGATCCTTTCCTTCAGTCATTGTAGTGCAATGAACAGCACAGGAACTCTGGCACTGAGAGAGGGGAGATTTCTCTAGGTTTAGAGAGCTGAAATCAGTATGGTAACCAGGCAACAAAACCCTCCTGGACCTGCAGCTACAACATTGGAGATTTTGCTCAATTCTCAGCCTTATATTTGGGAACTTTGTTTTACTCCTTGTACTTCTGCATGAGGTCCTTTGATCAAGGTATTCCATGATTCAAAGCTGTGCAGGATATCCTGAGAGCATTCCTGTATGTGGCTGTATTGTGACATGTCGTTATAAAATATAGAACCACCCAAAACACTCTCTTCATGACACTGGTAAGTTTATGACTATGACTACATCTCCCTTTATGTTCTTTAGGAAGGTGAGCTGTGAAGGTAAAGCAGATTACAGGTAGAACAGGTATCTTCAACTTTCTCATCAAACAAGTGACCCTGCTAGTACACAGCTGGTGGATACTCTATAATTTCTGCATGCCAAGCAGCTCAGAGGAGACCCTTAAGTATATCTGAACCTGACTTTAAATTGTGATAGTAGGAGCTGTGAATTAACATCTTCCTAGTTCTTGTTAGGTCATCTCTGCACATAAGGAGAAGGTTATAAACTGCCCTGAGAGAATTGAAATGGTTAATGACAGTGAGGAATATTGACACAGAACTCAAACCTAAGCTAATAGTTTGGGTATGGTCTAACTTGAGGATGTCCTCTTTACAGAATTCTTTAAAAATAATGCTGTTTTCATTATCTCAAGCCTTGCTATTCTAATCTGTAAAGATTTTTGTGATGCAGAAAGCTCATCACAGTAACTTTAGTCATTCTTGTCTTTTGTTTCCTGAGAACAGGGAAGAAAATACTCCTATAGGAGTCACAGCTTTAGAATGGTGAACATGATCATCTACACACGGTCCCAAAGTATAGACAATGGTTTTGAACTTTGTTGTGGGTATAGAAATATACCACATATACCACAATATACCACATATACCACAATATACCAAAATAACTGAAACTACTTTTAAAAATCCAGCTTGGTTATCATAGCAACTGTAAAACTCTTAAGCTATGGAAGTTGTTTTTTTCAGTGATGAGAAATTCATAGAGGTACTCTGGATACATTTTGAGTTTGTTTTGAGTGAAGGGTAACAAAGGCAATTCCTTTCTCCTCTGCGAAGGAAACAAAATAAGTCTGTCTGCCACAGAAGTAACACAGCGTTGACCTGTGATTTTGGCTTCTTCTGTCAGCAGCCGAGTCTCTTTTTCTGTTGCTAGAGTTGTTTCTTGTCTCCTTTCCCACATATCAATTATAATAAATTCCTGCACTCCAACATGTTTTAAAATTGCCTAATGCCTTTCTGAGTAGCTGCCCAGTAGAGATACTTGTTTTTAACATCTTGGATCCTAAAGTTCTCTGAGTCACTCTAAAAATACCTGGAGTTGGTAGCTATGTTATTGTCCTAAATAAAGACACTGGACTTAAATGCAATCTGAAATATATGTGAGTGAACAGAAATTCTCCAGATACTCATACTGTACAGGCTGTATCAGATTACAGATATGCTGTGAATTACAATATTTACATGGGTATTGCACTAAATTTTAATGTTCAGCCTTCATAATTTTAAGTGTTTGTTTCTGCCATGCAGAAAGCTAGTAAAGAGAAATGTGAAAACACTTTATTTTTATTGAGAAGTGTCATCTTCCTCTTGCTGTGTATGTGGCAATAAAACAGAACTTATTCTGATAGCATTATCAGCTATAAGCATTACAAGTTTACACATTTCCTAGTATGCTGAGCGTTACAATGAACTTTAATGTTCTGCACATTGGCATTCAACCACTATAAAAATACTTTAATTACAGGACATTTTATTGTGCCTTCAGTCAAGTAGAAATCTAACAAAGAACAACCTATAGACATAAGTTTTATTTTGAAATGTCAGTTTCCATTCATAAGCATCAATAAAAAGTATTTGTCTTAATAGCATTTGGAAGCAAGAAAAAAGCTGACTTGTGCTTCAAGATGCTATCATCAAGAAATGAGTCCTTAAAGAACATACTGAACACCCTATATATTGTAGGTTTGCTCTTTCTTTTAAGAGCTGGTTAAAATACTTTGAACCAAACATTTCTTATTTCCCAAGACTCATAAAAATTGTTAATGTAGAAAATATGTATTGCATTATTTAGGTTAATTGATATAACAAACTCCAAACAGACCTCATAGCCTTGGTCTTCTCTCCCTTCATCTAATTCTGTTTCATCTTTCATGGGGGCATATTAAGTTTGATTTTTATAAACTCTATTATGGGAGAAAAATTTTGAAACTAAACAGATTTCTTCTTTCAGTCTAAATGTTGGGGTTCGTTCTCCAGCCAGATATCTTGAACTTATGTAGTAACAAGCTGAGCTATGTAGAGAGTTTACATCTAAATTTGACACTTACTGAAGTAACAGCTGTTGTTAAATATAAAGAAGTAGTTTCATTTATTTATTTATTTATTTATTTATTTATTTATTACTTCATCTTCTAAAATAAACTTGAAGGTTAAGCAAGAAAAGGTAAGAGTAACAATTTTACATTACCTCCTTGAGAACACTAACATCTGATAAATGCAATTACTCAGGAAGGCCAACCGTATCCTGGGCTACAACAAGAGAAGTGTGGCCTGCAGGTCAGAATCACACACAGAATCACAGAATGTTAGGGATTGGAGGGACCTCAAAAGATCATCTAGTCCAATCCCCCTGCCGGAGCAGGAACACCTAGATGAGAAGGAGTCCAGGCGGGTCTTGAATGTCTCCAGAGAAGGAGACTCCACAACCTCCCTGGGCAGCCTGTTCCAGTGCTCTGTTACCCTCACAGTAAAGAAGTTCCTTCTCAAATTTAAGCAGAACCTCCTGTGTTCCAGCTTACACCCATTGCCCCTTGTCTTATCATTGGACACCACTGTGAAGAGCCTGGCTCCATCCTCCTGACACTCAACCTTCATATATTTATAAACATTAATAAGGAGGTGATTATCCCTTTCTACTCCACTCCCATAAGGCTGGAGTACTGTGTCTGGTTCTGGAGCCCCCAACACAAGAAAGACATGGACCTGTTAGAATGAGTCCAGAGGAGGGTCATGAGGATGATCTGAGGGCTGGAGCACATCTCCTATGAGGACAGGTTGAAAGAGTTGGGGCTGTTCAGCCTGGAAAAGAAAAGGCTCCAGAGAGATCTTACAGCTTCCTTCCAGTACCTGAAGGGGTCTACAAGAAAGCTGGGGAGGGACTTTTTATAAGGGCAGTTAATGACAGGACAAGGGGAAATGGCTTTAAGCTGAAAGAGGGTAGGTTTAGATGAGATACTGGGAAGAAATTCTTTACTGTGAGGGTGGTGAGACACTGGAACAGGTTTCCCAAGGAAGTTGTGGATGCCCCCTCCCTGGAAGTGTTCAAGGCCAGGTTGGATGAGGTTTTGAGCAACCTGATCTAGTGGGGGATGTCCCTGTTCATAGCAGAGGGGTTGGAACTAGATGATCTTTTATGTCCCTTCCAACCCTAACCATTTTATGATTCTATGATTCTATAATTCTATAAATTCCCTGAAATAGAAGAGTTTTGTCTTAAAAAAAAATAAAAATAATTAATTACTACTTACAAACAAGCACAGGCATCTAGAGGGTTATGTCAAGAATATAGATAATGAAATTATTGTACTAGCATAATGTGCAGTGAGAAACTGAACAAGATGATGTTAACCAGAAGACTGTAATGAATTTGTGTAAAGAACCAGGTTCCTGTGGAGTGAATGGGCATGAAAGTAAGGACTGGGACAATAGTTCAGCTGGGTAGTCCAGAAAGAATTATGTTGGGAGTGGGTATGCAGACAACAGGAAGAGAGGAATAGGATCATCACTATGTCTTCTTCTCTAAATGTTTATTCTTTTACTGTCAACAGATTTTTTTCAAAGCACTGCCTTTTCTCATGCTGCTGTTTCAAAGGGAGATGCTAACCAGCTACTGCTGTCACCTGTTTCTGTAGTTCAGACAGCAGAAATCCCTGCAACAGGTCAGAAGCACAGAGTTTTAGCTACAAAGTGCCTCCTAGGGGCCTAACCCTTGCAGCACCTGAATGTATACATAGAACAAGAAGCAGAACCCCAGACTCCCAGTGGGCTGTCTTCACAACATATACACATACATTTGTTTGCTTTTCTATAGCACTAGTAGTTTTGTAAATGCTTCTCACTGAGACATACAGTAGAATGTACTATGATAACTTCATGATTTTGGATATCCTGCTGTCTTGAGAGACATATAAGTTTTAAATCCCACAAGATAAAGATGGATGAGAGCTGAAGTCTACCTGGATGCAAAGCTCCTTTATAAATAATAGCACCATTGTCTTTATCACCGTTTTCACCACAAAGGATTTGGTGCTGCTCAAGTCCATTCCAGAATGCTAGTCTTTCCCTTCAAAACACAGTGCAGAGGAAGCTCAATAGACTGATAGATCTCCTTCCCATTCCTGCTTCAGGCAGGAAGAAAATAGGAAGTTAAGCCAGATCATTATATTAAGACTTCTTTGTTTTGTTTGTTTTGTTTTTTAATTACCTATGATCATGGGAGTTTTAGTATTTGTTTTCTGAGGTGCTTATTTCTCTATCTATTGTGGCAGGAGTCTAGGTTTTGAACTCTAAGTCTAGATTCCTGTGTAAAGTCCCTGCTGGGTTCCTTAGACTAAAGTGTTGCAGTGCCTTATTTAGTGCTAAATGCCCAGTAAAACACCTAAATAGGTCACTCTTGAAAAACATTAGAATTAAGCAACTTTGCATTCTAAAAAGAGCTACAGAAATCTACCACAATAATGTTTAATTTCAGAAAGAAGACTACATATATATTCATGAAATAGTTATAATGAAAGTCAGAAAGAAATGGAAGACAGTTAATACGTCTAAATAGGCAGTAAAGAAAATTAAAATCCACACATGAAGCAAAGTCTCTGTAGAAAATATAAAAGGCTAAAAAGAGCTAATAAACATCTGAGTATAGGGGATTGTTATAAAAAAATAATTAAAAAAATGTTGTTCAGAAGATAAAAGCTGGGTCCAAATGAAGAAAGTAGTAGAAAAGAGGATATATGCTGGTGAGTTAAATACTGCACATTTGAAAAAGTGTTTAAGAGTGACTTACTAACAACATTAAAATTTCTAATAGTTTTGTTTTTGGGGGATTTTTAAAGCTCAGTGAAGTCAGGAAGACTGTCAAAGTATTGACGAGACTCCAAAGATGATGCATGTGCTAGAGAAACACTTAAGGGATAGATGATCATAGTAGAACAGCTAAAAATATATTGTATTTGTGTTCTCCTAATGCATCTCCATAATAGTTTTTTTTCTTTTTTTTTTTTAATGAGGAAACAGTCTAAGTAACTGTCTCAAATTGAAGCACAGTAAAAGGCTATTATGATAAAACAATAAAGAGATTAATAAGAAATTGACATGAAGAGATGATATTCAGCCAGGAACTCTACAGGAAATCAAATATGAGATTGCTAACCACCAGCTAAAATCAGAAGGATGGGAAGAATCAAATAGGACATCAATTTTAAAAATAGTCTAGGAGAGAAGTAGAAAATGAACTGGTAAATTCAATTTAACTTCAGGCAAATTGTAAAGATTGGAACTGGCAGAGGGAAAAGAAAAGTGAGAGAGAGAGAGAGATGGGAAAGGAGGAAGAATCAATGCAGATTCTATAGAGAGCAGTCTTTACATCCAAAATCAATAGAATACTGTAAAAAAAAAAAAAATCAATGGCTACTTTGGGAACATTCCCAGACAATGAAACTTGATTCTGTTTACCAATAAACTGTTAGAATACTCTATGTCAGGCTTTTGACTCATGCCAACTATCACTGTCCTGCTTGCAATTTAGGAGTCAACGCAATCCATAGACCATTCTTAACATGCAGCCACTGGTTTTGGAGAATATGAAACAGACCGGGCTCTGCCAGCAAGTTCAAGTGTCAGAAGACAGTTGTAGGCACCTTAAATATGTTGGTATTAATGCATCATTAGAGTTTGAGGATAACAAAGATACAATCACTGGAAAGTACATGCATTTCCAGGGTTTTAATAAGATCTGCAGTCAAAAATCCCTAAACAATGGAGACACCTTAGAGGAATCTAAAAATGTGAGGTACTAGAAAGAATGGGAGAAGAGAACTGCTCCTAACTATACGTACATGGTGACAGAATTTAATTTCACTGTAACAGATGTAGGAAATATTTGGTGGTTTTAGGGATAGTTTAACAGGAGAAAAAAGATATCTAGTACCTGAAAGCAGCCAAAAAAGCACACAAACTATTTGCTATTATTGCAAATCATAGAATCATTTAGGTTGGAAAAGACATTTAAGATCATCTTAAATCTAATACTACCAAGTCCACCACTAAATTATGTCCTTAAGTGCTGTGTTTATGCATCTTTCAAATACCTCCAGGGACTCCACTACTTCCCTGGGCAGCCTGTCCCAATGTTTGACAACATTTTCAGTGAGGACTTTTTTCTTAATATCCAATCTAAACCTCCCCTGGTGCAACTTGGAGCCATTTCCTCTCATCCTATCCCTTGCTACTTGGGAGAAGGGACTCACACCCACCTCACTTCCTTCAGGTGGTTGTAGAGAGCAATAAGGTCTCCCCTCAGTGTCCTTTTCTCTAGACCAAACAAGCCCAGTTCCCTCAGCCACTCTTCATAACACTTGGTCTCTAGATCCTTAATCAGCTTTGTTGCTTTTCTTTAGACACACTCTGGCACCTGAATGTCTTTCTTGTAGTGAGGGACCCAAAACTGAACACAGTACTCAAGGTGTGGTCTCACTAGTGCTGAGTAAGGGGGGACGATCACTTCCTTAGCCATGCTAGCCACACTATTTCTGATACAAGTCATAATCCTATTGGCCTTCTTGGCCGCCTGGGCACACTGCTGGCTCATGTTCAGCCAATATCCCCAGGTCCTTTTCCACCAGTCATCCTTTCAGTCACTCTTCCCCAAGCCTGTAGCATTGTTGTGACCCAAGTGCAGGACTCGGCACTTGGCCTTGTTGAATCTCATGCAGTTGGTCTTGACTCATCAATCCAGCCTGTCCAGATCACTCTGTAGAGCCTTCCTACCTTCAAGCAGATCAACATTTCTGCCCAACTTAGTGTCATCTTCAGACTTATTGAGGGTGCACTCAGTCCCCTCACTCAGATCATGGATGAAGATACTAAACAAAATTGACCCAAATACTGAGCCCTGGGGAACACCATTTGTGACTGGCTGCCAACTGGATTTAGCTTTATTCACCACAACTTTTTGGGCCCCACCATCCAGACAGTTTTTCACACAGATAAAATATAGAAGAATAGTTGTAAGCCTATATATTTGTACAAATCTTATTTTTTTTCTGAATTCTGAGAAGAAGATAAAGCTTTCATCTGATCATCTCAAAAATGATAAAGTATAATTAGAAAAGTATGAGATGGAAAACTTTCAAAGGGGAACAGCAGAGACATCATAAAATGAATGGAATACAGAAAGAATACCATTTCAAGAAACTAATAATATAAAAATCAGGCAAAAAGCTTAATTTAAGAGAAGGAATTTCTTTCTTACAACTCAGAATTTAACTGTGAAATTTCTTCACACAGAAAAATACTTAGAATAAATTTAAAAAATTAAAAAGAGTTGAGAAAAATTAGAACCATCAGTGTGTGTTAGAAGGGGTTTTGTCCAGGTGTAACCTCAAAACACTCCATGAAGTGATGGCTACTAAAAACTAGGAAATAAAATTGTCTTACCCATTGCCTTTTCCCTATGCTCTTACCCCTGGAATGCAACTATGTTTGGAAGAAAAATACAAGAGGAGTTAGAGCTTTTTTTCTGGGTCAGCGGGGTCTTTGCTAATTGCATAACAGTCTGTCTCCAAAACAAGCAAACAAACAAACCAAAAAAAACCCCAAAAAACCCAAACCAAAACCCTACAAAAACCTAGGAATTTTGTGCAAGTATTTAATTATAGTAACACAAGTATAGTTGTCAAGTCAGGTGTGGAGAAGTAAGGAAATAACAGAGATGAGACTAGAATATTTGCTTATATGTTGAACACCACTGTCAATTTACATATACGTGAGGGATTGAATTTTGATACGGTCTTTTTACTTCTAGGAAATCTTAATATGTTTATGCTTGACTTCACAATATGAACTATTTTTTACTCTAGTTTTTGGATGAGATAGATGCATTTTAACTTTGATTTTTATTTCTAGAATGTTAAAATATTTGCTCATTATTTAATAGGAAATTTAACTTTTTTGTTTAAAGATCTTTACTACTGCATATATCCACAAGATTTAATAATGAACATGAAGTTTTGTCTTACTATTTTGTGCACCGCTGTCCCTCCTCAATTTCAGTTCAGTACTGTCCTGGTTTCGCTAGGATAGGATAGAGTTAATTTTCTTCTAAGTAACTAGATTAGTGCTGTGTTTCAGTTTCATTATTTACTATGGGAAGAATGTTGATAACATACTAATATTTTCAGACGTTACTGGAAGGTGAAGGATATTTCCAACCTCCCCATGTTTTGCTAGGCTGCAGGTGCAAAGGACTGGGATGGGGGTGGAGGGAAAGTGTAGTAATTAGCAAATCCCAAATTGGTATTTGGATATTCTAGTGAGATATTCCACATCATATAATGTCATGTTCAGTATATTAACGAGGGTTGACTGGAAAGCTGGGAATTTTTTCATGGCTTGCTTGGGCTCGCTCTTCCAGGATTGTGGTTTCAGTTTCGGGATTGTCTCTGCTCTGGGATTGCTAGTTGGGGACAGACTGGTCATCAGTTGGTGTATGGTGAGCAATTGCACTGTGCAATCACTCGTTTGCATATTCTATTATTGCTGTTATCATCATTATGTTGGGTTTTTCTATTATTTATTTCAATTACTATATTGTTTTTATCTCAGCCCATGAGTTTTCTTCCTTTTACCCTTCTGATTCTCTCCCTCATGCCACTGGGGGAAGGTGAATGAGTAGCTGTTCAATGTTTGGCTACAGGCCAGGCTAAACTCACCACAGTCCTTTTTGGCACCAAATGTGGGGTCTGAAGGGTCAAGATAATGGCAAGATCTGACCAGAGTGTGTTAAAACAAAATCTGCTATAGGCATTCATTAAGTGGTTTCTGATTTGGTCATTGCTGATCAGAATGTTCTTTTCTGTGCTCTCGAAGTTATTTTTAGAGTTGTTTTATGTAGCACCTTACTTGCCATATATACTACTTGCTAGTATTTATGTGTGGTTTCTCACCTCTAGGCATTGGATTGGGATTAGGGATGCTGTTTTGCTGAGTAAAGTTTCATTTTGCTGTGCTGTGGTGCTTTTGATCTTATACAGTTATGTGTAGTTGGACCGCTTTTGTATCTGTATTCAGCAGTGGTTGGTGGCATGCAGGGCAGAGCAGCAGCAGAACTGGCTTTATTCTTGTACTTGAGGAGTCATCTTGTAAGATTTGTCACCACCTGCATCTTTTTCTTGGAGAGTCAACATATGAAGGGGACATCTGATGTTTTTTTCCCCTTCTCCAGATCATTTTATAAAAGCACTCAAGAATTTAGAATATGCTTGGGATGCTCACACATCATCCTGTTGCTGAATGTGTATCATGTTGTGATTTTGCTTAGATTTGCTACTGGCTTGGTGCAGTTGTGGGTTCTGTGCAGTCACACCAATCCCTGCAACAGACACCACAGTAACTGCAAATCCCATGACCAAAATCACAGCTACTCCATGCGACTGACACTGCAGCCACTTCAACTCCTGCAACAAGAACCACTACAGTTACTTCAACCCTACCACCTGCTATGGTTACTCAAAACTTGGTGAAAAGCACCACAGACAAATGAGACAACCAACCCATGTCAGTATCAATTGCCCCTATACAGAAGAAGAAATACACAAATAAATCAGTTCACATAGTAAGAAATGAAAATGAATCGGGGCCATCACAAGAACCAGAGGAAGAGCCAGAACCAGAGGTAATTACCTGACCTCTGTCCCTCAATGAGCTATGAGATATCTGAAAGGATCATAGCCCTCATCCAGGTGAGCACAATGCCACCTGGATGCTAGGACAATGGGGCCAATAGCATGGAACTAGAAAGCTGGGAAGCCAAGCAATTGGGATCCATTGCTAGGGAAAAAGGTATTGACAAAGTGATTGGGAGTGAGGTACAAGCCACAACCTCTGGAAGTGATTCCTGTCAAGTGTGAAAGAAAGCTTTATCATTTTTTTCACCCTTCAGCTGATAACAGTCAGTGCTGGAGGTTAACAACCACAGGATAGAAAGAAAATACCTTGCAACACTTACACAAGTTGCATTTCATTTTCTTATTTAATTTTATCACTTTTCTGAACCCAAGGACGACTTATTTTGCTTCCTTTCTTATGTTTCAGTCTTACTGCAATGACTTTCTTGTTCACTATTACATCTTTAAATGATTGGAGCATGGTGAATCTGTAATCCAATTCAATAGTGAGTCTTGATCTCAGAATTTTTTTATCAGCTGTAGATCTTGCATTATTTTGTCTAGTTATTTTTTGGTGGCACTCTTCCTCCAGCACATAAGTTGCCTTCACTTCATCCTCCTGGAAGCGTCTTCTGACTTCTTTTATCCAGTATGCCATTAAAATAAAGGAAGACTTGTTTCCAAAAATCACAGCAGCAGTGAGAAAAAAGGAAACTAAATAGAGTAAATGGTAATATGTCTCAGAAATGAAAGACAATGAAAGACTTATCAAAGGCCATTTCACATCATTATCCTCATCTCACAATACCCATCTGTCACATGTTCCTCAAGAATTAGCTTTAAATCTTTTAGATATTAACAATTCAACTTAGTCTTTAATGATTCGCAATGAAATTGCCTGAAACTATTTCACACCTAAGAAACTTTGGGCCAATATCCTCTCTACTAATCTACTAATGACTTGTGAATTCTGAAGACGTTGCATAAAGAGCATATTTGTCCCATTCTGGCTTTCTTTTCAAGATGACACCTATAATTTTGATAGAATTCAATGAGTCAAGCTAAGGCACCTACAAACTGTCTTGTAACAATAGCTCATAAAATGAGAATAGGAGCATATTTTACAGTGATAAAAAATGACAGATCAATTACAGTGAGCCTTAACTGTTACAGGTAAATTATACACAACAGATTTTATTAGTTCTAAACTAATGATTGTTATCACCCTGTCCTTTTATCTCATGTCTGTTAAACTAGCATTCTTCTGTTGATTAACACCTCCCAACTTTCATAGAAAACCATAATATAAAATATAACAGCAGTAACAGCAATTGTACCATAAATGCAAATCCAGTACTAATAAATGATGCTAAATTCATTACTCATACAGTGCTTTAGTATTAAAAAGAGAGCATCAGAGACTTATTCTGTGGTATAATAAATTACTAGAGCAAATGTTATTTTATTGCTCATGTAATAATAAATTAACCTTCAAAATTATGTCAATGAAAGATTGTTTTCTACAGAAAAATTGTGTATTTTTTTCCTGTCCAATTTAAAGTACTTAAGTTCTTAAAAGATTCCCTTAATTCCCACAAAACCAGTTCCACACATAGATGCCTGATCAAACAACAATGTAAACTGCATTCCATAATCCAGTGTAGTTTGAATGGCAATAAGAAAATGTTCATTCTCCATTAAGGCTTCTTTTGGCTTAGTTCAAAAAGTCCACTGTTAAGTACCTAAACAGCAGGATCACAGAATCAAGGACTAGTTGAGATTGCAAAGGACCTCTGGACACTATGGAGCCCAACTGCCTTGCTCAGAGTAGGAACAACTAGAGCAGGTTGTCCAGGTCTGTTTCCTCTCAGGTTTTGAATATCTTGAGAGATACAAACTCCACAACTTCTCTGGGAAACCTCTTCCAGTATTTGACTGATTTATTTTTATGTTCTTATGCAATTTTCTGTTTTTCAATTTATGTCCATTGCCTCTTGTCCTGTCAGTGGGCACCAGTGAGAAGAATCTGGCTCCCGTATCTTCATTCCCTCTCATCAGATATTTATAAACATTTCTGAGACCTGCATCCCTCTGTCAGGCCCCCAAACCTTCTCTTCTCCAGACAGAACTGTCCCAATTCCCTCAGACTCTCCTTATATGAAAGGTGCTCCAGTCCCATAATCATCTTTGTGTTCCTGCACTGGACTCTCTCTGGTATGTCCATGACAGTTCTTATGGAGAGCCCAGAACTGGACATGCTTGTTAGTGCTGAGCAGAAAAGAATCACCTCCGTCAACTTGCAGGCAATGCTTTTCCTATTGCTGTTCAGGATGCTGTTGCCTCTCTTTGACATCATGGTACACTTCTGGTTCATGGTCAAATTATTGTCTATCAGGACCAATAGATTATTTTTTGCAAAACTGCTTTGTAGACAGTCAGCCTCCAGAGTTTGCTGGTGTGGGGATTTATTCCTCTCCAGGTACAGGACTTGGCATTTTCATTTGTTCAACTTCTTAAGATTCTTCTTGGCTCATTTCTTCAGCCTGTTGAGTTCCTTCTGAATGGCAGCGCAACCCTTTGATCTTTCAGCCACTTCTTGCCACTTTGTATTATCTGCAAAATTGCTGAAGGTGAAAGAAAAGGTAGATTTTCGAATATGAGGAACACAGTGATTAGGAAGGGCCTACTGAAAGTTTGCACTCTTTTTGATTTAAGTCTTAAGAAGGTAGGTGTGATTTGAACAAATCTGTTCCTGGGGGAATAGAACCTTATATAACTAATCCAAATAATTAACTGCTTACCAAAGATCAGGACATAACTTTAAAATCCTACTAATACAACTTCATGTGCACAGAGAAATTTCTCTCTCAAGCCCTAAAAGTAGGATTCAGTTTCCCAGACAAATATTCATCTCCCATTTTCAGATGTCTGTTTGTCCAACATGTCCTCATAGGCCTGACAGATGTGATACACAATATCAGGTACAAGATATCAGTGCACTTCTAGAAAGGCAAACAGAAATAAATTGGGACAATGTAGCATATCTAAATTGGCACTAAATACAAACACACAGGCAATCAAATCCTATTTCAGGCATTCAAAGTATCTCAGACTCCATGGTAGGTTAGCAGGTATTTTCTTAAATCATTCTTGAACTAGGCTCCTAAGCTCTGCTTAACTGATTTGATGAGTGCCAGTCTCGTATTTTGGAATGGAATCTAATGCCCCTAAGTTTCCTATTGAAAAGTTAAAATATAGTTACAAATCTCAACACAATGTTTCATGAAACACTTAAAGGAATATAACCTTCAGCTTGGAAAAAGGGCTCTGAGTTCTAATTTCCAAATGTCTTTAGGTAAGATGGAGTAGACAGAAACTAGTTGAGTTCTTTGGTTATTGGGTTATAGAGGCTTGTTCCTTGTTGTAACTTGTCTTTTACCCAATGAATCCTAAATTCTGTTCTGGGACCCAGTGTAAGAGGAAAGTGATACAATAATTATTGTGTGCTGTAAATAAATTTTTTTTAATAGATAGTTTATAGAATTTTTTCTAGGAACTTAAACATGTAAACTGAACTTCCTTTATGGTAAGGAGGGCATTAAAGCCAAGACTGCCTCACCCTCACTCTTGGGATAAATGTATGTAACTGGAAATGCAAGGATTAGGGCTTTCTAAAGGAGATTGAGAGAGCTTTTCTTTGTGTGGTGGGCTGTTCCTGGCTGGTCACCAGGTGCCCACCAAGCTGCTCTATCACTCCTACTCCATCAATAGTACAGGGGGAGAAAATACAACTATAAGGTCATGGATTGAGATACCAATTACTGTCACAGGTAAAGCAGGCAGAACAAACTTGACTTGGGAAAAAGAATTTAATTTATTTACAATTATTTGTAAATAGAGTAGGATAGTGAGAAATAAGAACAAAATGAAAACCTCCTTCCCTCATCCCTCCCTTCTTTCTGGGCTCAACTTCATTCCTAACTCTCCTGTCTCTCCACTCTGAGCAGTGCAGGGGGATGAGAAACAGGGTTTGCAGTCAGTTCATAACACTTCATCTCTTCTGCTCATTCCTTCTCATGGTTTTCTGTTACTACACCATGGGGTCTCTCTCATGGGATAGAGTTCTCATGAACTGCTTCAACGTTGGTCCTTCTTCAAGAACTACTCCAGTATGAGTCCTTTCCATGATATACAGTGTTTCAGAAACAGAATGATCCAGTGTGAGCCCCATGGGACAGAGGTTCTGCCAGAAAACCTGCTCCGGAGTGGGCTCCTCTCCATGGGCCACAAATCCTGCCAGGAGCCTGCCGTAGTACAAGTTTCCTACAGAGTCACCGCCTTCTCCAGGGGCATCCATCCGCTCCAATGTGAGGACTTCCATGGGCTGCAGGTGGATATCAACTCCACTGTGGACCTCCATGGGCTGCAGGGGGACAGCCTGCCTCACCATGTTCTTCACCATGGGCTGCACAGGAATCTTCTCTGGCACCTGGAGCACCTCCTCCCCCTTCCTCTTCAATGACCTTGGTGTCTGCAGAGTTGTTTCTCTCGCATCTTCTCACTCCTATCTCCTAGCTGTTGTGCAATGTATTTTATTCTTTCTTAAATATATCATCACAGAAGTTTGTTCATAAATGAATACTTGCCCCTAGCTCAAATTATCTATTGATTGTCACAGGGAAACAAGACATATTTGAAGACAAATGAGCCTCAACATTCTAGTCTTATACAGACTATCTCCTCTGTTAATACAGAGCCTGTTCATATACCTTGCAGGCTGCAGGATGTGGTCTGTCATATCTATTACACAGCTCAACAATAAAAATATTTGTTATGAAAGTAAGCCACAAAGTAGATGTATGAAGCCTAGAGAGAGAACAAACACATTTTATGGTATTACTTTGAACATATTCTCTGCAAATGTATCAAGTTCAAAAGCCATTTGAATACTGTTCATACTGTCTCTAAACCAGCAACATGAAAATACATTTATGTTATTCTAATTTCAGTTATAATATCTTCAGTGTAATTCTGTTAACCTTGCTGTATTTCAGAACACCTAAATTAGAAGTTCATTTACATACATAATTAATTTGTTTATATTTGAATACGGGTCTTGTTGCATTATATATTAATGAAATAGCAAGCTAAGCAACAGCTTAAGGACTTGGCTTACTGTATACTTTCCTTTCAGAGTGAAATAATAGCCTTATTAATACTGTGTGCGTATCAGGGCCAAACATAAACTTTGGTTTGAAATTCAGCCCTGGTAGTCTCCAAACCTTGAGGGAAACCATGTTAGAGTGGTAACTATAAGCCAAGTGTCAGGACAATTGCAAATGTAGGTGCAGCTGCAAATACGCTTAGTTAAAATGTCTAAAGTTCTAATGTGTATTTGCTTATGTGATATATGTCTTCTAGCTATGCACCTTAATAGAATATTTCTGAATTTTACTTGCATGAAGTCAATTGAAGAAAAATATTTCTAACCTTGATTTCAAAGTGAATGTGATTTTAAATCTCAATATTGTAGTAGAGGGAGCAGCAGTATAAAACAGTGGGGACAGAACACCTTTTGCCCCAGAAAGGGACATTAAATCCTCAGGCTATTTACCAGTGTCTGGGCTTAGAGATAAACAAGGCAGAAAGGTGACCAGAACAGATCCACTGAACGCCAGCTGTGCAGTTACTTTGTCAGTGATGTGATGATGCCAAAGAAATTACACAGAAGTAAATTAAATAGAATTGATCACTTCTTGGACATAGCCAACAGTCAGGTGAGGTTAGTGATGCCATCAAAGAGGCAATCAAGTGAGCCAAATAGAGACTTGACTGATCATTTACAATCAGGACACCTTCAATGATATTAAAACCCACTCAAATAAAACCCCTCATAAAATCAGAAGCCAAATTACACAACTAGAGAAGACATAAATCAAGAGATTTGATTAAAGTCATTTGCCTTATGTATGGTGATAGAAGTATTAAATGTAGTTGTAGAGTTCACTAAGAATGGAAATTCATTGAGGCAGATGAAGAAGGGAAAGAATTAATGGTCATATTTACAGCCCTTTAGAGCTAAAAAGAGCACTTCTGCTTTAGTTATCTCCTGTGGGCTGAAGAATGCCTCTCAAACTTGGGTCAGAGGATCTCTTTAACAATATACACAGTTTTGCTTTAAAGCTTTCAAGCAATATTGAAACTACAATCTTCACTGTTACAAGCTGTATCAGAATTAATTATCAATACTAGGAAATTTTGTATTATTTAAAGATGAGTTTTCTAAAATCCTTTTCCAGCTACTGACTTTTTTCCCTTACTCAGTAATGTCAAAAGCCTTCTTCCCATCTCAACTTTTGCTCCATATTTAAGCACCCACAGTCTTTGAATCAGCCAACTTCAACCTTTTTTTGTGCAATTTACTGTTTTAGCTTATTAAGCTATGCAGCCAAAGTCTACTTGGAATTTTTGCTAATGATTTCTTGAGTGGATACAGTAAGAATGCATGATATTGCACCAAAGGACTTACTGACACTGTGGAGCAAGATAATCTCACTTCTGTAGGGTATTCTGTGGCAAATTTTACCGAGCATTGCACTAAGTTTATATAATAAGACAACCATCTAGCGTAATCACTAAATCCTTCTTTGATTCATTCCTTTTCAAAGCTAAATGTCCAGTTATTTAAATATAGACCTTTTTTATTTGTTCCCAGATAAACCTAACAGGGCACTTTTTAAAAGAAAGAGAAGTAACCATTTTTTCAAGAGCTTTAAGCACTTTTGTAGATGTGTTGCGCTTTATTATTTGTTGAACCTGCAATCTGTTATCTATAGTTTTGACTGTAATGATTTCGGTATCATTGTCTAGATTATTTATAAAAAAGATTTGTTGAATATAGTAGAAGGCATTTAACTGGAAGTACTTATGAACAGCTCCCTTGTAACACCTATACCATTAGATCTTTCAGTAAGTCATTTTAAAGATGTATTATTTATAAACTCCCAATTTCAAGTACTGTAAGTTTAAATCCAGTGCCATTTTGTGATAGGTCAGGTACCCTAGAGATGCTGAAATATTCTATACCACAGGAGTAGCCAGACCTATGTTACTTAGAAAATGGACAGCAAATATCTTGGGTGATATTCAAACCTTCCAGATCTTGAAGAGTAGGTGGTAATTTTAGTCCCTAAATGTTTTTTGGCAGAGCCCCAGATTAATCATATCATTACATTCCTTGAGCTTGGCTTCAGGCTATCCCCACTCTCTAATTAATGTTGTTTCCAATATTTTTTTCAGCACTGGAAAAACTTACTAGTGCCTTAATCCTTTGAAATTCTCCATTTTTTTTTAGACTCATTAAAAGCAATAAAAATGATTTTAATAGTTTCCAGGCTAAAGCTTTTAGAACTTTTGGGAATACATTTTCTGGGAACACTACATTTTAAAATCATTGTAATGTGCTTATATTCTCACACACTCTTTTTTTCAATACTTTAAGTCAGGCTTCTACAGTTCAGGAAGGAAAGGTTCAATATTTTCTAAAGTACCATGTCTTGATTATTTGATTCTCTATGATCTACATTTGGGAAAAAAACCTCAAAACATCCAATAGTGTTGATATTCAAGCATGAATTAATGTCAAACTATGGATTTCAGATGTGATGAACACAGAGTAAAAACAAACAAACCAGCCTTTTATTGTGCCATATTGCAAACTCATCACAGAATATTCTCATTGATAGAGACCTGTGCTCCAAGATCACCTATTATTAAAGAGTATGTTTTCTTCTTATTCTGTAGCATTATAAATTATTGGTTTTGAGCTCTAGATTTTTGGGGTCCTTTTTTCCAAAAAGCTTAACCTAAAGACTATCTCTTGGAATTATGCCTTGTTTCGATTCAGAATCATCTGCCATGATGCTTATCATAGGGAAAAGTAGGACAAGGGATGGAAGAAGGGACCCAGTATACTGATCATGCATTTGTCTTTTCAAAGTAGCTGTTGCCTTAAGCAGCATAGCTACATAGACTGCACTTTCAGCCCCCTGTTTTTGTTTTGTTTTGTTTTGTTTTGTTTTTTTGTTTCAAATTCATGTGCATTTTTGGCCCTTGCCTGCTTTTCAGAGGAACAATATGTAGTGTAATCCTTTTGCTTTTCTCTTGTGAGAAAAAATACAGGGGGAAATAAGGGGAAAAGTGACTACAGGGGTATCACTTCAGGGCAGAGAGAGGCAAAAACAAAAGCAGAGTGCCCAGCTGCTGCGAGTATGTTCCTTACTCTGGTAGTGTCCTGTGTGAGAAAGTAATTCAAACAAGTAACTACACTTGAATGTGCCTATCTCATTCTACTTGTGAAATAAAACATACGAGTTTAGGCGTTCCTCATTGTATTTTAAAAAGTTTTTAAATGTTGAAGTTAACTTTTGCACTATAGTTTATCAGGCCAGGAATAGATACATGATCTATGGATAGAGAACAATTCAGTCTTTGGATCACGTGACCATGCTTTAAAAAATAAAAATAAAAATTAAGCAGTAGTGAAACATTTCACTACTTCAGAAGCATCTGCACTGTGGATACTTCTATACTGTACCCTATGTGAAGACTTCAGATTTGCTGTTAATGAGAGGGTGTTGTACACATTTGGCATCCATTATATCTTTTGTCTGCAACCTAAACTAAAGCTGCAAGAAATCTCTTTTGTCCTAAAGACAGCAAACATTTTGAGTTCTCTTAGGAAGGACCCGAGGGCACCTTCAAGGAATAGTCTCCAGACTATTTTTTTTTTTCCCCTACTTGATGTCACTGAAATGGCAAATAGAATAGCTGAAGGCTACATAAAATGTTGTTGATTAGGTACATAGCAAATTTCCATTACCATCCAGGAATACCAGCAGGTTTGCCCCAGAGCTAGCCTTTGGGGTAATTCAACAAGCAAACAAGGTAGATGGGCAGCTCTGCTGGCCCTGGGGCTACCCTGAGCGCTGTTTTACGTAATAACACAGACGCAGCACCTGGGACTCTGCATGCAATCACTGAAGCAGCCTGTACTTTCAGAGCTGATGCTTCAGGCTCTTGGCACACTACTTATGTCTTGCTAAACAGTCAGGTCGCACTTTCAGAGTCCTCAGAAACTGTATACCCATGAGCCTGTTCAGTTATGAGCAACAATGGAGATGTGAACATGTTGGGTGCAAGTGAGATAGGATTGATGAGTATTTTAGAGAGAAAAAAAATAACTAATACAGTGACAGCATTTGGGAGACTTTGCCACACAGTATAAGGCAAAATGCAAAAGGAACTGATCCCTTGTATCAGTGCTATGCATGTGTGGCATTGTCTTTGATTTTGACTTGTACTTTTTTGCATTCTTGAACTTTCTAACATTGATTAGAAAATGATTTCCAATTTATTTGAATCTTAAATAGTACAACTAATGTTTCAATATTTTTCTTAAACATATAAGTTTAAGAAGATATAGAAGTGAAAAAAAAATTATAGTTTTAGCCCAGTAGATATCACTATTTAACAAAATCTTCTCTAGCTGGTCTTATTTGCATGCAATATATGCATGCAAATCCATGTAATGGATTTAATGGCTTTTTTTTGACTGGATATACTGGTTTATGGACTTGTAAATACAACAGCATTTGTTGGATTGAGCTGGAGGACAGGTTTATCAGCTTATTAACATCTTGCCAATATAAACTGCAGTTAGTGAAAGAGAAGGCGTTGTATTATACACCTTGTCATTCAGCTAAAGGTTTCTACCCATTTGCAATCATTTTGAATGCCACATTGTAGGAGTTTAATTAATTTAATTGTAGTTCTTGGTGTTCTAGGTGAGTTCAGGTTTGGACAGTATTCTGAATACTTAAAAGTCTCCTGGAGTTTGTTTCATCCCAAGTTGGATATCATCAAATTTCTGCAAGAAGTAACAATGTTATGCAGTGGCACATGACGGGGGATTTAAGCAATCAGAGAAAAAGAGCACCTACACACTTTAAATTAAAAATTCACATCTGGCAAATCTCAAAGCAGGATCTGAATAGCATTTCCCATTAATCCATTATGAAGAGCTATAGAAGTGTATTAGGCTAAATAATTTCCCATATAATTATCCTGTTTAAACAAGACTATTGCTTAAAATCCTTGGCAGGTATATAATATTATAAATACAAACCCTCTTTGAATTCTTTGTTAGGGTTTATGAATTCATGAAGCAAATATATTAAATTCTCAGGGCCTATTAGGCCATACAAAACCATGAGACATAAATGAAGGGATGACTGGAAAGCATCAGACCACAACTTTTAAATATCTAACTTTATAGAAATGAACATTACCTCCTCTTGCCTCACTTCACAATACCTTATCTATGCAAGATGTCACAAAGCCTTATTCCAAATAGCTGCTGTTAATGTCTTGTTTCTTTCAGTCTAAACACTGTTTGTGAATTCTAATCTTTCTCTCCTGTGAAGAAAAGTGAGTGCATGTAGGAACTTTCTTTCATTTGTGAAGCCTGAAAGTCTTCTCTTCCTCTTGCAGATTGATATCCAATTAAAAACTTATATTTAACTACTTAATTGCCATGCTTGTTACAATTTGCTCCCATGAGAATATGGACAAATTTACAGGACACAGATGACCTGTATTCAGAATACAAATCACACCATGGTCAGAAGACATTTTAACTAGCAACTTGCATGCATTATTCTCATGCGGGCTTGTCTGTGTTTCAGAATAAATTTGTTTGGATTTTCTGTTTTTAGTGCTTGGAGATCACAATGTTCCTTCACTGTTTACCTGAAATGATGTGAATAGATTAAGTATATTTGTAGCAATGCTCATATATGTGAAGCTGTGACCCACAAAAATTGATGTCCTTTTGTATCACTAATATTTTCTACTTTTTTCAATTTGAAAGGTTTCTACCAAGGTTTCACTCAAACCAAGTATTCAGAGAGGGAGGGTTTCAAGGTTTAAATGAATTTGTTTAATCTGTGTTCTCATCTCCTCTCATTCATTTTTATGGATATTCTGTCAGCTGAAAACACTACTAGAAGTGTTTACTAAGGAAAAAAAAAAAATCTGTAAATGTTAGAGAAAACACATAGAAGGGGATTTCAAAATTAGTAACAGCAAATACCTGTACAGTAATTTGTGTTCATTGAGTCAGAAAGAGAAACATATCAAACACATTTCTTGTCCAACTAAAGCAGGTTGAACTTCAGCTAGAAAATACTTTCTGTAACTGAATTATGTATAACGGATGTATAGAATTATATTTAGGTCACTGAATTGTTTGTTAAAAGCTGTAGACTTGATGTCAAATTCCCCATATGCTCTCATTTAATCAGATTTCATCATCTTTCCTCAGTCTTATCAATTCACTTGTTTTCTCCTTCTTCTCTCACTTTACTACACTACAAAACAGACTGATGCTTACTTTCTTATTTAACTAAAGTTGAGGTTTCAATGGTTTCAGATGGAATCTTTTGCTGTTGTGAAAGAGTAATGTTTGACTGAGAGCTCTTTAAGACTTCAACTGACTTTCACTGTTTGCTTAGAAACCTTCTTACAGTCTGGTGCCCTAAATTTGATAGTATGTAGAAAATGGAAAAATGAATACGTTTTCTAATTTAATTTTTTATGCTATACTGTATGATAAGATTAAAACCTACAGAAGGTATTTTTTTCTTGGGAAGCAGGAAAACTTGACTTGAAGACCTAAACCAAAAAGTCACAGTTTAGCACTGTGATAGCATGTGGGGCAAACTACTCCTAATCCTCATACAGATGGACTTTGTTTCTAATTAAAATCTCATTTCAACAAAAGTGATATTTTTCCAGTGGAAAACTCACTTCTTTTTTTTTTTAGAAAAAAGAAAAAGAAAAAGAAAAAGAAAAAGAAAAAGAAAAAGAAAAAGAAAAAGAAAAAGAAAAAGAAAAAGAAAAAGAAAAAGAAAAAGAAAAAGAAAAAGAAAAAGAAAAAGAAAAAGAAAAAGAAAAAGAAAAAGAAAAAGAAAAAGAAAAAGAAAAAAAAAGAAAAAGAAAAAGAAAAAGAAAAAGAAAAAGAAAAAGAAAAAGAAAAAGAAAAAGAAAAAGAAAAAAAAAGAAAAAACAAAGTTCCATGCAAATCTATTTGCTCCCTTATTGAAATACAAGTTATAAAAATGAAGATATGAATTGGCATTTCTTATGGTGAGTAATTTCAAATATCAATGCATTCAAAAAGAGTTATGATCTGTGAGGATATCATAGAAAGCAATATATTGTCAGTTAGGTTGTTATATTTAGCTGTTAATAGTAAAACATTTTGCTCCAGAACAAAAAATCAACTGGTATCCTACAGAAAACTAAGGAGATATTCCCTTCTCCTAGGAAAAAAATAAATTTTCAGTTTAAGACCAAGCTGACTTTTTAGTATTGCAATACCCATAAAATTCTATTGCTATCAACTGTTAAGTTACCTACAGTTCAAGGAAGTCTAATCTTTATTCTGAGAAAAATGCTTGGGATTACATGGCAGGTTTTAAGTTCATATGGAATGGATGTTCGTCTTTTCTCACTGTCTCCAATAAAGCTACAATAAATTAATGCTTTTTAAAATAATGAATGTTTCATTCTTTAATATCCTTGACTTGTGTCAAGCTCTTTTTGCAATACAGTGAGTATCAACAGAAAGAAAATGAAAAAAAGAAGTAAAAGGGACAGTTACATTTTTAAATAAGGAGGTAGATCTTTAAACCATCAGTGCTGTAAGTTCAGACAAGAGTGGTGAGTGGGTAGAAGAGACTTCTATGGACTTTTTAGTGCAGTTTGACAAGAAATTAAGCACCTTTTTATCTGCTCATCTATCATGTGTTCACCTTTATCCTGTGACATGTCTTTACTAAACGGTGACATTTGGAAATGTTTCAATTAGAGTTACTGTGTTCTGGGTATTGCTGCAATCTCTGTCTATTTAATAAATAACAATTAATTACATTGCATGGATATCACTTCTCAAACAGCAAGCAGTATCATAACAATGGGTATGTATAACAAAGTTGAATGCATACTGATTAGTCACTTATTTTACAGTTCTTCTATGGTCAAATTTCATTGCAATCTTACAATTCAAGACTCATAAAAATTATGTCTATGTTAGAAAGAAGACTGGAAAGATTTAAGTTTCCTGTTAGGTGAAATGAGTTGAGAGCTAAAAGAACAAAAGGAATATGTGCTGTTCTCATAGCTTACTCTCATAATTAAAGGCAGAATTTTCTCTTTTTTTAAATTTAGTGTTAATTTTCTTTAGGGTAAAGTTTATACTAGGGGAAAGAGTTCCACTCCCTTTTCATCCTCTTTCCGAAACTGATCTGTGAAATACGATTAGAGCAATGTTGGGGTAGGAGGGAGTTTTTTAGACATTAGTATTAGTATATACATTCTATTCCTCCACCAGATTTCCTTTCCTGTGATATAGGTAAGGTCTTGGCACTTGTTACACTTAATGAAGAGAAAACATGGAAGATCATTATAGACAGTAATCTGATTAAGGGAATAAAATGGAAATTAAAACATGAGGCACATCAAACTAAAAGTCCAGGGAGACACAGCTATGAAATTTCTAGATAAATATATTTTAGTTTTCAGTTCGTTATAAAACACTTGGAAAGCCTTCCCTGAAGGAGTAAGGGGAAAAGAAAGAGAGTTTCTTTAAGGTATTAAAAAGTGGGAAATGACATTTTCTAACTGGCTTACACTTTAAGAGTGTATGCAAATACATAAACAAGGTTTTTTTTGGTTTTTAATGTTTTGGGGGCACATGTCAAGATATTTTAATAAAAGTGGAGTCCATACTATAGGATTGCTGGTATATTTAATATAGAATCTTTATAACTTTCTCTGACATGCTAGATTCTTGAAGATTTTAGGTAGGTCAAGAACACTAAATTAAGAGAGATTTTTAACTGAGCTATGTATTTACTGATAAAACAATACTGAAAAGACGATTTCTTACCAAAGTCTGGAAAATTATTTTTGTAAAGAAAGTTTTCAGAGAAGCTTCAGTTTTAGATATGTTACAGCTTCTTTCTTTTCAGCAATAGTCAACTGTTCTCCATTTATGCCAACGATAGAAATCTGGGTTGTTGGTTATAAAAGTGATATTGCAGATTGGTATATCATGTATATATTGTTGGTCTTATGGCTATCCAGTCTTCCCAGAACTTGATGTAGATATGCACAGTAACGCTACAGACATCCAAGTGTGACATTAAATCATTAAATCGTTTTGGCTGGAAAAGACCTTGCTCCATCAAGTCCAACCATAAACCTAACATTGCCAAGTCCATCTCTAAATCATGTCCCTAAGCACCACATCTACATGTATTTTGAATAACTCCAGGGACAGTGACTCCACCACCTCCCTGGGCAGCCTATTCCAATGCTTGATAACTTTTCAGTGCTCAAAACACTGTCTCATGACTCACACCACCTTTCACAGCAAAGGATATACCTTACATATTAGTGCAGTTGTGCAGCACTCCTACACCTTCTTTCTTGATGGGAAATTGATTGAGCTGATAGTGATGGTCCCCTGGCTGGTCCCCTGGCTTTTCAGAGTGAACAGCAGGCACAGGGTTGTATATCTACCAGCACAGAGCATCTACCAGGGCTCCAGACTGGTTGGGTTCGTATTGGCAGACATCTCAACATCAGCTTTGCACCTGCCTGTCCCTAATTATGTGACATAGTGCCATCTAAAGTAGGAAGTAAGTAGAAATTTGAGATATCTCTTGTTAAAGCTAGAACTGGTGTCTGTGGGGTTGTACAGCAATAAATATCTTTTCCAGATCCTTTGGTTTGGTTAGCTGAGGAGAATCCTGCATAAATAGTCTTCCATTTTGCTCTGTTGTTGCACACTGTAAGGACCACTTATATTAAAAAAATGTCTGCTGGACTGAATTCTTATTACCTGCCAAGACTCAAAAGAGAAGAACAGCTGACGAAGTATAAATATCAACACAAATGTGATGTTAAAGCCTGTGAGTGCTAATGTGAGCAAAATTAATAGTGGGTAGGTCCATGCTGACTATGCATGTGCTGAGTGTAGTTTATAAATTGAAATGAGTACCTGTGGTTGTACAGTGGTATAACATTTTAACAGTAGAAAAAATACTCAGTAGAAAGTAGGTACTTTAATTGTTTCAACTACTTCAACACAGCACTACATTGCTCCATATTACTATTCATAACTTTATGCAAATATACTACAAAGTCTGTAACTCCATTGTTTATAAGAAATAATGTTTATACCAATAATGAAAGCATAATTCTACCCCATGAAAATAAGACCTATACCTGGTTGGTATAAACAAAGGAAACCTGCATATCTCTGAAGAAAGCAAATAACCAGATATGTAGATCAAGACACAATGAAGTAGACAAATCTCTGCCAATGAGAGAGTGAGAGGAGTGAGCTAGCCATCAGGGTCACATTTCCTCCACCACAAAAATCAAGAGCCGTCTAATGACATGTACTGACTACATAAATTCAGCAACTGAGTGTGTTGAATACTGAGCGTAAACCAAAAATTATTGCTGTGTTTTTACATCTTTGTAATAGATTTAGGGAAAAGTCCATGTTCTAGTACTTTGCGAACAACTTTTGTTTTGGTAGTATGATGATGTCCACTGTAACAGTCCTTATCAGTGCAATAAATTATATAAAATATTAATTAGAAGGACAATCTGAATCTTTATGTTTTCCTATATGTTTACAGTATGAATTTCTTGCTAAGCTGGTTTTGTCATTTGTTAAGCAATTAAATCTAAGATAAACTGAGTATTTTTCCCTATATGGCATGTTCCATTCCTTTTATGTCTCTATATGCATACTTGTTTTTCATGTGGACTGTTTTTGTGAAGATATATACGTAGGGATAGATGGTGATTGTTTTGGATAACCACCCAAAAAGGAGAGAACTGCCAATTTAGGATGCCACAAGCATGGATGAAGATAATATAGAGGACACCTTTTTAACCTTCAGCCTAGAAGAAAGTATGTGGAAAATAAACTACAGTAAAAATTGTGAATAGATTTCTTACAGGAAAATTATAGACTGTGTATCTTTTTATTTTTTAATATTAGTGTAATATTTTTCCTCCCTCATGCCTTCTCCTCTTATTCAGTTCTCAAAACTTGCAGTGAGTTTAAAATTAGACTATCTTCTAAAGTCAGAGAAAGTGTCATTGCATTTGATCTACAAAGCACCCATAATTCTTCAGAGGGTTGTATAAAGAACATGGAGGTCTAATTCTGTGCTCAGCCTCTTGAGAGGTATCATAAAGAACAGAAAAATGATTTTAAATTTATTTTTACACTGCTCAGGTTTTGCTTTGACTGAGAACACATTGCATGTTTTAACTACTTTTTCTAATAAACCAAATGCTTACAGGTTTGAAAGTTTGTGCTAAATGTCCTTGCTATACTCTACATGAAGGAGCACTACAGAAAGAACTGTGTTAGTACAGTGTGGTTTTTGCACTAGGTGAATCCTCTCCTGGGGTGTTAAAACATCTGTACTCTACTGAAACGATTTACATGGAGAAGACTTTAAGAAGCCACGTAGTCCTTTAAAGACTCAGAAGGGCAACTGTCTCTGTTTGCAAAGACAAATATGTGCCAGATATAGGAAACAACATGGGAGCCTGTTTTCCAGCTGGCAGATTTAAAAGGCTTCCAGCTCAGTAAAGGAGATTCATGCAGAGTAGCTTATTAGCTAAAAGGCTGAAAAGACTAGCTGCCTGATTTGAAAGATTCTAGAAATTTTCTTTTTGCCTTCTCTAGAGTGGATGGGATTGCTGTCTTTGATAGCTTGATGGCTAGCAAAAGTCATGTGTGAATTCTATAGCTGAATTGCTTTGGTACTCATTAGGCTTTAACCAGTGAGCAAACACTACACCACAGAGTTTTGAATCAGTATCTTTTAACTCAAAGGAGATTAGTCACAGAGTCTGGTTTTCTTGCTTTGCTACTCTGGTGGAGTTTCCTTTAGGGTCAACAGAGAAAGAAAGCCTCTTCCAGGCAGGGCTTGGAATATCAAAGTTAGGCTGTTGTAGCCACCCCTGAGGACTTTCTTTTCTTTCTAAAAGAGGTCATTAGATTACTTGTCACCTTTAGCAGAAGTATATCCTTTTAGATATCTTTCTCTGTGTTGCTCTAACAAATGTGATGCTAAATATTAGTTAATATTAAAAGGATCATTGAAGCAAAATTCTGTGTGGTAAGCTTAACCCTACCAAACTGCTATCTGTATCTTTGTTCAAATTAATAGAAAATCTTCAGTTTTGTCTAAAGAAAAATAAAATTTAGACAAATCAACAACATTCAGTGTAGGATTATGAATATGGAAAGGGGTATTTACAGTCTATTTTAATATTCCTTATAACCCACAAAATTACTGTGTTGTGAGTTTTTTAGAGGGGGAGGACTAGTACTAAAACTGTTAGTTTTATCTCAGTGTCCCAGTCATAACAGAAAACACCAAAACACTTATTTTTTAAAAGAAAGGTATTTTGTTAAATGTCTTGGTTTTTTGTTGATTCAATCATCTGGATGAATTCAACTGTATAAGACAGTTAAATATGAAAATGAAAGATGAGGAGTGTTTCTTTCAGGTTATTGACATTTCTTATGACCCTTTTTGTAGTAAACATTTCAAAGAAGAAAATACATTATCCCCTCTTTTGTTTTATATTGCAACCTTAGTAAAAAGATCTATACTAGGAACATGGCTATTTGCCATGCTGGATTGAACTAGTAAGTCATGACTCTTGTCATGTTTACCTTCAACAGTAGACAATACTTAAAGGTTATGAGAAGTGTGAAGAGAGCAAAAGGACCTGTGGAGTCACCACCAGATTGTGGTGTGACTTCATTCAATTTAACATAATTTCTTTGTTTAGAACACTTCTCATCTGTGGACAACCCACAGTCCCAAAGCCAGGTGTTATGACATTTCTCTCTCTCTTTGTTTTTGATAAGTTCCTTTTCTGTGGATACCACACAATACTTTTATCATAAAACCCTTCTTGTGAGACACCTTCTTGTGTGCATGAATTCCTATTAATCCACCATGACTCCAGCAGGCTTTTCCAGAGACCCATAAAAGTCAAGGCATGATCACTTGAACTGTATATTTTTAGTATGCTTGTATAATTGGTTTGAGTGGAATTCATTGCACCTGACCAGTAAAAACCTATGGTGTAGGTTTCTATGTATACTCCACTCTACTGAAGTTCTCCATTAAAGAACTGTATTTGAGTACATGAACTTTTCACCCATTTCAATATGAACCTGCCAGAGACGTTAATTCTGGTATGAAGTATATCATTAGCATTTTATTCTAGCGTTTGAACCTAAGTTTTGTAAGAGGGAATACTGCCTGAGACCCATTTTTTTCTGACTGAACTGCTCTCTTTTCTGTCTGACAGCAAAACCCTTATGTTGCCTGAACTTACTTTGGCAATATGCCTTTTGATTTTCTTTGTGGTCACACATATCTGCTGCTTTCTATCTGTGTGGAGCTCAATTATCTCTTTCTCATTTTGTCTGCAAATGATTCTGTCTTTTGATCTTTCCTCCTGATGTTCTGATTCCTTATTTTTTATATATGTGTATATATATATCGTTGGGTTTTTTTGTTGTTTTTTTTTTCTTCTAGTCGTATTACTTCCGTCCAGTAAATTTGCTCCCAAACTATTAGTCTTGTAACTATCTTTTCTTCTGCCATGCATCCATGTTCAATATCTAAGTCAAAAAGTCTGTGCTCTAGATATTTTTCTGCAGCCTCATACCCTGTATATTTTTAAATGTCAATGAGTTCCACAAACATTTTTAGCTTGATCTTTACTTCCTGGATCTTTATTTTGCTAAGCTCTTCCAGATGATACTAAAAATATAAGAACATTGTATGTTGCCTCTGAAAAGAAACCCTTATATCATGATGATTCTTTTACATGAATTTGTTTCTGTTACTTTTTCTCCCTCCTTAGGTCACTACCTGTCTATGGACTCCATCATCTGTTACATCTAGCAGATATCTTTGAAGAGGAAAGATACCAATTTGAAAAACTGTCCGCTAATTCCCTGTTTTAAGTACTTTTTTCACCACTTCACATATCTTTATAACTGCACTGTTGTACTAAAGAAGACATTTTCTTCTTAACCTGCCTGGTAGTCATTTGATGGTCCAAACTCTGAGCTAAATTATTTTTATGTGAAAAATTTTAATTGCTTGTATTGATAGTATTCATAAAAATGACTGGTAACAGTAACCAGGCATATATTCAAACTTCCTTAATGGAGGTGGTCAGGGACTCAATAAACATGTTTAGAGTGAATTTGGAAATTAAAGGCACTCAGCAGTTTACCTAGATTTTGGGATTAAAATATTTATGCAAATTCAAGAAAACTTAAAAAAAAAAAAAAATCCTGGGGATTGTTCATTGTTCTTACCTAAAGAATTCTAATTCAGTAATTTTGACATATAATTTTACGTCAATGGATGCAGACACTAGAAGAAGTTTCACACACTAACTTTCCAGACTGCATTCTTATTTTTCTATGTATCCAACTTAGCTTAAACATCTTAGCAAAGCTTAATTTAACTTCAGAGCTCTAGCTATCATTTTTTCATTTGATTTTCCTTCAAACATGGCAGATAGCTCTCAAAATAAATAAAAGAGTCCAATAACAATCAGTTTTTGTCCACAATACTAATACATAGCTTCATGGTGGAAAAGCTGGCATTCTACACTGTGTTAGTTTTGTTAATATTGGCAGTACTGATGAAAGAGCAAACTTTTAACAATGGTACACAAAACATCACAAAATGAAGTTCATTGCAAATGAAATCATTGTATATATATAAACGTATGAATGTATAGATGACTATATACTTATATATATGTAAGAGGCATTTGTTTCTCTGTGATGAGTTTTGGTCAGCTAAATTTCATAGACTCTAAATAACATCTGGGATCCATTAAAGAACTAATCTCCTAATGTGAAGTGTAAAAGAGAGGGGTAGCAAAATAACTGAAAATGTTATACTTACTGAGAATATTTATAGATTGAGTTTTGAGATTTTATCATATTTTTCTTCTCAAAAAAATCTAAGTTTGAGATGTCATGCTTTTCAAAGAGGAGGAGTAGATTAATTGGGTGATAAAACCAGCTATGTACAAAGGACCAGATCCCAAACCTGCCAAAATCAAGGTATAATTTTCCATTGATCTTCCATTTGCTGAAGTATTACCAGGTAGTAAGAAATCAAAATAAAAACAGATAATACTTTTTTTATTTTCTGTTACTTATGTGCAATGTGTGACATTTACAGGTATAAAGATTTTCTGGGGAAGGGAAGATAATACTTAATCTGTCAGAGGCACTATAGTCTCAGCTAGTCCTCTCTCTTTTCTCTTACTACAGTTCTAAAATAATAAAATCTGAGAAAAATGTCATGCATTTACAAAAATAAAATAGTTCTGAGTAAAGACTATTTTCAGTAGGAACAGAGTTACGAGGGATTATACTTTGCAATGACTCTCAGAAGCATTGGTATTCAAGCATGACTTAGTTCAAGTAAGTACTGAACAGTTAATTTTGAAGCAAGTATACTGTACATTACTAACACAATAAATCCAGGTACAATCAGTGGAGCAAGACTACTTCATATCTTGGAATTAATTTGTTTTTACATTTTCATTTATTTTTAGTCTGATGGAAAGTAAAGAGAAATCTGATTAACAAATTGTATATACCATATTTTACATTTGATCTAATAACCATGAAGAGTTATTAATTTCAGAAGCACTATACAAAGCTGTAACTCACCTCAGGATTTGACTCATACCTTCTCTACCCACCAGTGTATGTCTTGCCTGCTGGTTAGAAAAGAGGTAGAAGTGTTTGGAACTGAAGTCTTTTTGGCAATTAGAAGAACTCATTATCAATAAATGTGCTTAGCAGAATCAGTAAGCAGCTATCTGTAAGGTGTTTGGTTGGAAATTATTCCTTCACACCAGAATAATATGTTAAGCGAGTAAAAATCCTGTTTCAGGCAGTTTTTTGTCAGTGACACTGAATCCACACAAAGGAAGATTTCTTTTGACATGAAAAGCTGCAATACTTCTCCTCTCAAACACATACTCTTGTCTGCTTTGTAATTACAGTGAGCTTGGGCTGCTTGTTCGGTAGCAAGAGAGTTTCATAGCTCATGATGAAGTCAAAGAGGATTGATATCACAGGAAGGGTAGATTCTGATTCTCTAGAGAGATATGGTAGTCTCTGACAGTATGCCAAAGATCAGTTATATTCAAGCGCTAATACTCACCTGAGTTGTCAAATGGAGTTATTAAAGATGTTAAATCTTCAAATCTATAAAAAAATTAAATCCCTAAATTAGTTAAAGTTATGAAAAATAACAGCACTTCATACTGAGAATCATCATGCCACCTTTCACAAACAGAATGTTTAAGGTTTTTATTTGCCTGCGCAGCTCCTCTGGCAGCTTATTTTTTCCAACACTTTCATGTCCTTTGGTCTGTTCTGTTCTAAAAGCACATTCATACTAACAGAGAACAAAGTTGAGGACAAAAAGATACACTATAACGCCAATTCAGATTTCTTGACTACAACCCCGTTGTTTAGTGCCTGTAATAAGAGCCTGACAGCAGAGCTTTTGAGTGTGGAATTAGAACAAAGAATTTTATAACTATTTTATAGTCATGTTGTCAAGTAAAAGAAGATTTTTAAAATTCATGCCTTTGTATCTAATTCAACTGGAGAGTCTCATCTGAGTTTCATTAACAGTCCCAGACAAAGTCATCCCAAAGACTCAAGGCTCCAACTTTCTGCCTGATTTGGAGCTAAAAAACCACCCATATTTTCACAGGGTATTTACTTAACATTTTTTCAAATGTTCTTTCTTCCACTGAGACAGAAGGTCAGAGCTGAAATGTTGAGATGGATTTGTTAAAACTTTTATGGAAGAAACCTTGGTCTTATGCAAGGTCAGAATCAGGATTTCATTTGCAAAATCCTGGTGAACCTAGGAAAAACTGTGGGTTTTGAAGGGATGTCTATGAAAGGTCTTATTGTTGAGGTACAGCAGAACTTTAATCCTGCTTGATTTGGGCAATGTGTTTATTGGCTTGATATTAACTTTATAAACTATTAAATGAAAAAATTCCAGTGTTACAATTAAGGAAATAGCACTGTAGTCCTACTTGCCTTACTATAGCAGCAAATCAAAATTTGTAGGCAAACTGACAAAAGATTAGTCCAAACAATGAAAACAATTTAAAATTTTGTTTGCTTATCATCTCACAGAGACCATGATCCTCCTGTCCACTTTTTGTTTTCAGATCAGTGTCTGTGAAAAATAATGAATTATTATTTTCTTAGTGAAGATTCTACACCATCTATTTGTAGGCTTTTACACTGTAGAGTAACTGTGGATTAATTTCCCTAAATTCTTATTAAAAAAGGGAATCCTGCTGCAAAGGAGTATTCTGAGGTCATAAATTAGGTTCCTCTGGGAGGTATTCTTTTATTCCGTTACCTTTGTGAGACAACAAACCTAGGCTAAGACATGCTGTACCTAGTGGTAGGCAGTATAAATACCTCTCCTAACACTATGTGTACATAAAAGCAAAACTACCATAAGTCATCCTGGACTGTCAAGTCCAGTTATTTCCCATTAGATACAACTACATCCTGCAATGTTTTTGATATAATGATCAGCTCTGTTTTGTAACTAATTTGTATTTTGACTCTTTTACTTATAGGACCTCGCTACTAAAATGATAAGAAACCTTTTTTCTTACTTCTAGTACAACTTTATGGTAGCGACAATATGGAAAAAAAAGTGACTCATAGACAGTAAAATAAAAATATATCTCATGTACAACAGTTGTGGAGAGAGTGTTGCAATGCACTCAAAATAGAATACTAAAGTTGTAGGGGAAGGTTCTCCTTCATGTAATGAACTGCTGTCAAGAGGTAACATTTATTGAGCAAGCCGAGTGGGCATTCTCCTTATTGGGATAGGGGTTTTTTTCAGCTAACTTTATCCATCTCAAGATTGGACATTTAGTCTAAGCTAATCAGTATAGTGGCTACAAATGTCAGGTAGAGCATAGTTAGGCTGTATTTTTGTCTTTCTTTTAAATATATACCTTAGAATAGGCTTATATAGAAAGTCTCCTCCCTCTCTTTATAAAAAAACATTGATGCCCCATTCCTGGAAACATTCAAGGTCAGGTTGGACAGGGTTCTGAGCAACCTGATCATGTTGAAGCTGTCCTTGCTCGTAGCAAGCTGTGTTGGACTATATGACCTTAAAAGTCTCTTCCAACCCAAATTACTCTATAATTCTATGATATATCCCTCTATGTAACAAATACAGTGAGAGCCTAGTAGGTTCTCCAAGACTAGAAACCTACTTTCAAACAGTTGTAAATAGACAAAATGATTCCCATCATCATATACAAGGTGGCTTGCAGTAGAGGAAGGAGAGGCAAATATAACACATCTATCAGTGACAAGGAGATTTTTTAACATGTACCACAACTGCTATCTTCTGTTACATAGGTTCCTACAGAAAGCAGAAATTTCTTCCTAGCTTCTGAAAGTGAATTAACTACTCCATTAGATGTATTTTCAATTAATTCTAATGTTTCCTTGCATGTCAAAACCACTAAAAGTTTATCAGCAAGCGTTACTATATATAGTAGAGTATTGCTCCAGTATACCTGAGCCAAAACTCCCCTCTTTAGATGTATATGCTGGTAATATGTGAGAGGAATGCTTTATATACATTAAGCTATGAGATGTCAAGGCCCTGAGAGCACCAAGAGGCCCCCGTGGACCTGACCAGGCTCCCCTGGAGACCCCATTCACATCCCTTCCCAGCAGGTCTGCTAGTTCCCAGCTCACCTCCCCACAAGGGACAGACCTTGTGCCCTATCCCTGGGACCCTAAAATATTGATTTCTGTTGCTCGTTTTTCTGAAATATTTGGGTAAAACACTTAAATTTATAAGATCCGTAAGCAGACTTTGTTTATTTATATGATGCTAATTTCCTTAGTGTACAGTAAAAAACAGCATTCCTGTAGTCACCAAGATGCTGTGAGATTTAAAACCCCCAGGAGCAACACTCTACTTTGAACTCTGTTCTGCACCTGAATCCCTTGGACAGTAGCATGACATTTCACAGAAATGCTTTATTTATTTGCTTCTTAATATAGAAGTACTTAGTAATGTAAGGTAGATATTAATGCCTTTGTGATGAAAATTCACCAAAATGTCCCTGTCTGGTTAATAATGATTACAGTTGAAAAAAGAGCCTAAACTGGGGATAGTGTGACAGGTGACAAGGACCTCAGGATCTTCACCTTGCATCTAACTACCATTTTCACTCTGCAAGAACATGTGAGTGAGAGTGTGTGCTCCAGGGAACCCTCTGTAATGAAACAATCCTATACAGAAACGAATGGAGTGTAATGAGGGTGGCTACTGGGAGCTAAAATACCAGCGTCTGTCTGGTAGTCTGGGAGTACACTTGCCAAGATCATTCACCAGTTCTGGACCTCCAGGATGCCCAGTAAATGGGGCTATGGAAGAATTCCCTTCTGTATTGTATTTCCTTGCTTAAAGGCATTCCTGTCTCCGGATACATGGATTATACATAGTGAAGCAGCATCAGACACCACATAAGTAGAAATTAGTAAATGCTCTAGCTGGTGTCAGGCCATAATGCACCTTGGTTCAAGATACTTTAGTGATCACAAACAGTCCTGAAGGCTACATCTATGTTAGTGAATAGAACATGACGATTCTTTGAAACTAGAACAAGGAGCAGCACATGGCCCACGTCTATATCATTAAAATCTCACAACCTATGGCACAGATGAGTCATGTGCAAAATAGCCAGGTCAGTGGTAATTCATGAACAGGGCTGAAGAACTGCTCAGAAACTTGTCAGTTGGCCTGAATCAAAGCTATGATAGGGATCACCCTAAGAAAATAAAAGTGGCAAATAAGCAGGCTACTGGAAGATGTGTTCCTAGTTTGGAAAAAGATGCTAAAGTGACACTGTTGACTGCATCTTTCATTTGCTGTAGAAAGTAAGAGTGAGCTAGTGGTCAGGTGTGGATTAGAAAGAAGAGGGGCAAAGTTGACCATCTGAAATGGCATATATCAGCACATCCTAACTCATGGCCATGGCCTGGAAAGGCTGTTCTGCAGTGGTTCCTGTCCAACAACCCATGAGTATGGTGGTGGATTGACCCTGGCTGGATACCAGATGCCCACCAAAGCCCACTCTTATCACTTCCTCTCCTCAACTGGGTAGGAGGAGAAAAATAGAATGAAAGGCTCATGGGTAGAGGTAAAGACAGAGAGAGATCACTCACCAATTACTGGCATGGGCAAAACAGACTCGACTTGGGGGAAAAAATAAATTTTAATTTATTACCAATCAGACAAGAGGATAATGAGAAATAAAACCCAATCTTAAAACACCTCCCCCCACCCCTCCCATTTTCATGAAGTGCAGAATAAATATTTTCAAAACTGTTTATAAAGATCTGTTTTAAATGCTTTATTTCTTATTTCTTGCATGTATAAGTAAGTTTTTGATTTCCCATTTAAATTATTCAGAAATAGTCTTACTGATATTTAAATATGTTCCTCGAATTTTCTGACTTTTTAAACCTTTTTTTTTTTTTCAATTAACAGTACTAAACTGACCATTTTAAGTGGTCACCTTTCTCTGTAGTGAGGATAAGTAATACAAAAAGCAATTAAAATTGCCTTTCTACTCTATAATGTCCTTTGCAAATTCTTTATGTGGATTACTTTTACTTAGCAACTGAGAAGAGATAGAGGGTTTTTTTATTATTATTATTTCATGGAAGAAGTTAAAAATCACAGAATTTATGTTGTGAAATTGCAATTACTTCAAAAGAAACAGAGATTAGCTTCCTTCTCTTTAAGAATGTATAATATGAACTGTTAACTATAATCCTATCTTTGTGTACATGGGTCTTCACTTCTTACATTTTTTCCAATAAAAATAAAAGTCACTTACTATATATAGTTTCCAGATACGGAAGAGTACTGGAATTTTAAACAAAATATTAAAGATACTCTATTTACTCCATTAGAAAAGAAAAATAAAACCAGTTTTTCATCCCTTTAATTTGCAGATTGGATACCTGACTTCTATTGGTTGATCAAGTTTGGTTTAAAGTCAACTGGAGGAGATGAATTTTTTTTAGTCTATTTTTTTAATGTCAATGTTACCTACACATCAATTAACCTTACTACAAAAGGTCTACTTGATGGCAATGTTTTAACAGATATGATACCTCCTAGAAATACTAACAAAAAATTAGTTCCCATTATGCTGTTTTGCACAAACACAGGACACAGCTCATGCTCTACATGACAGACAGGCAAAGTGATCAGGAGGACAAAACACTCTAGGAAGTTATCTTACACTCACACTTTAGTAAGTAGTTGTGTGGAGTTAAACTGAACTGACAAGTTATGCACAAGTCAATGACTGACAGTGCACAATCCTTTTTATATTACCATGTACAGAAGCATGTGCAAGAGACTATTAGAAGTTTCTCATATTTCCTTGAGATATATCATGACTGCACTGAATCTCTAATTATTGATAGTAAGCACTGCCAAATGTATTTGCAAAACACTTGAGAATCAACATAGGGTTTTACAAGGCTAGTGTACTTCACAGTTTCTGGTTTTATGCATAGCTTCATATCAAATTTTAGCAGGCATTTCTTGCTATGCAATAGTCACAAAAGCAGCTGGCACATGTAATGTGTGATGTTTAACTTGTAGCTGAGGAATAAAAATTTATTATAGATTTATATCTGATTAAGCTGAATGGTCAATTTTTACTGTGTCTATTTCCAGTTCTTCAAAGGCTAATCATTCTAATACAGTACAAAAGCCTGTAAAAGCAGACATACCGTGTTTCTCCTATTAAAATGATTTTCAGTGGTGGAATTTTGACATCTAACCTGACTATGAACTTTGCTTCTAACATTATATTTATTTTTTAACCAGATTACTCTTTTTAAAATAATTTGTTTCCTTAAAAATAATAATAAAATGAACAACAAGATTAAAAGGTATATGGGAACAATTTACTAAATAAAGTGTATGTAACGGAGTCTGCCATATAAACACTCAATTCATTTTCAGCCTTGTGCTGTTTTGTTAATATCATTGTTATTTATGGAAGCCTATTAGGTTGCAGTATGTGATGCCTGTGTACCAGTAAGAATATTTTGGAGTCCTCCACTTCCTCAAAACCACTGACTGAGCAGTATGTGTAGTTTCTTGTGGAATCATCAGAGAAAGCATAGTTTCCTAGACAGTAAAAACTGATGAAATCAAGTGAAGAAAAAGTAAACTAAGAAGTCATCTGTTCAACATCACAGTTTTGCCTTCACTGCCACAGTTTTCCTCAGTACAAAAGCAAACACAGAGGTCAACTGGAACATAAGAGGGAAAACTGTGAATTCAAGAAGGCGCACAAAAAGACAGTAACAATAAGAAAAATGCAATCACTCATTTAAGAAGTGTTTTTTGATTTTATGCCCCAGGATGCTTTTTATGTGTGTGCATGTGTGTAGGCATATGTGTGTTTGTGTATGTGTGTGAGGATACTTGCTAAGATCTTCTGTCCCATTGTACTCGCATTAGGACAAAGTGAGAAAGAAGTTATCACTTGAACAAGTTCACAATTGTTTTTCTTCAACCTCTGTTCTAATCAACTTTGCAAGCATAGTCAGGAGTTACATGCCTCTGAGTGGAAAACTGTGATGGAAAGCACTGTGTAGTTCTCTTACTTGCAGACACTGGTTCCTGATCCAAGCAGATTCCTGCTTATCATGCTGTTCTGTTTCTTAGCTTCTCCTGCACACTCTATTGGGAACTTAGGCATCTAATGCTGGGTATGCATTCCCATCTGGATGATGGTCACCTAAAATTAGGTGTTATAATGCTAAATTTTAATGAGCCCAAGTTCTGTACTGGAGCGGGTCCCAAAGGACCTTCTGCTTTTTTTTGAAAATAAAAATGTTTAAAAAACTAACACACAGTAATTATTTTGTCTCCACATGTATTTACAGCAATTGTTTTTGCATTATCTCTGTTAGTTATCAGAGCTGTTTAACAGGTAGAAATTCCAATCTGCAGATCAAAGTATAGCTACATAAACCAGTCATTTAGTATTTATAGTCCTATATATATGTAAATGTCAAATAACACTGAAATTAAATAACAATGTTAGGTGGATCTTAATTTAAGTATACCTCCTTTTAAAGAGTATTCTATATTTCCTCCAAGTTAAATATCTGTTTTTCTTTTAAAAATTAACCCAAATAACTTTTCTTGGTTCAGTGTAGTTAGGAGATGCATAAAACAATTAAAATAAGTATAGATATAATATACTTTATGTTGTCAGTATGCTTTGGATTGGAGGCTTGAGAAAAGTTAAGGGAGATAGGGGAAAGATTTCTAACTCAAGTTATCTATGCAGATAATTATGTTTTGGTCTTAAGTCTATACTTCACTTTTGTTAATCACATTCTCCAATATTGAGCTTTCTAAAAGGTAACACAAACTTCTTCCCCTACCTTCATCTCTGCGAAAAATTAATTTAATTGTTCCATTACTTTTGTGCATAGCTAAACCAAATAAGAGTCCTAAATTATATCCTGTTATACCCTTTCTGCTTGCCTGCCTTTGTGCTATACTTAAAGAAGTTTTGTCTGTGACTGTCAGTTTTGTTGATAAATTATTCTTATAGATTTTAGCTCCAAGTGGTAAAATGAACATATCACCATGGTCACTGTAATATTCTGGAAATACCTTGAAACATCAAAAATGTGTAATCCTGACTTTTTTCCTAACTTTAAAAATAAAATTTTGTACAAGAAGCTTTTTCAATTTTATTTTCATTGTTGTATTTATAGCAATCTACATATGAATCTTCCCATTTGCTGATAAGTAATTCTGGTAATTCAGGAGACTAGGTTCTATGCATTTTATTTCTCTATTAATAAGAAGCCTACAAATAAATTCACTGTTCCAGTCACAATTAAACTACATTATTTAGAAGGAATGATTGCCTTTTTTTTCCAGCAAAATAATGCAACCACTTACGAAACTCTGCTATCATATTGTAGGTTTTACTGTTGTTCTTGATATTTTACAATAAAAATGAAAGTTTAATTTAAAGAAAATTTAAATGCTACTGACAAGAATGATTTTCAGGTTTCCTTTTCTCACTGAAAATATCTTTCTAAATAGATTTCTTTTCTTCTGTCAACTTTTGCTTTTCCTGAAGTCAGTCTTTCCTGTGTGATTGATGATCATGTTTTCAATATCTTTTTATCTCTTTTTACACCTTCTGTCATTGTTAGATCTGCCTCTGTAATGTTGTTCAAGCTTATATTTAAGCTTATGTGCTCTAGGGTGCATATACTTTACTTAAAAATAATGCCTCATTTACAGGAGCAAATCTTATCTCTTAAACCAGAACCCATCATGAAGTTTTTCTTTTTATCTCTTTTGCTTTAATGAAAGTCACTCAAGTCTGCAAAGAAATAACTAAGTTCTCTTTGGAGTTGGAACAGGAATATACATACATTTGGCAACTCTAAGAGTTGGACATCTTAATCAGGACATTCCAGATTCTAAATTACCACATAGATCTTTTAAGTTCATATTTCTTCACTGGCTTCTATGTAGACCCAACTCTACGGTAGACTTGCATTATACTTGAAAATTAAAATCTTCTACTAATAAAAAAGGATCTATCTGAACTTGAAGATATCCAAGTTTACTGTTTTGCAACAAGCTTCCTCCTTAATTTTTATTTCTATTCAGGGAAATTCTAATTTAAATGTATGAAAGATACAAATGTATGAACATATTTATTTTTGCACATCCAGTTTGTGAGATTGTGTGTTGATAGGAGTATAAAAATGCAACAAGTTTCTGAGCTACTGTGTGGGAGCAGAAAGGGAAATTTTCAGTGAAACCTTGTACTCTTTTCCCTTCCACTCAAATATGTATTTTTGTTTGTTATGAGAAGAATGTTGATAAAGTACTAATACTATTAGCTGCTGCTGGAGCCCAAGGTCATCATGTTTGGCTGGTTCACAGCTGCATTAGGACTGGGGGGGAGAAGTGTAGTGAATAGCAAAACCCAAAACTGGCATTTGGATGTGCCAATGAAATATTCCATATCATGTCATATCATGTTCATTCATTCATCATTTCATTTTAGAAGCAATATCACTGTTTCTAACTTTGAGTACTTTTCTAAACTTGTATTGGGTTTGCATGGCAAGGTTTTGGTAGTAGGGGGGCTACAGGTGGGGCGAAGAAGGACCCGCTGCTGGCCAAGGCTGAGCGCATCAGTGAGAGTGGTAACATCTCTGTGATAACAGAGTTAAGAAGGGAGAAAAAAACCTCTGGGCAAAAGTAGCCAGAGAGGGGAGTGAGAATATATAAAAGGAACAACTCTGCAGACACCAAGGTCAGTGAAGAAGGAAGAGGTGCTCCAGGCGCCAGAGCAGAGATTCCCCTACAGCCCATGGAGAAGACCATGGTGAGGCAAGCTGTCCTCCTGGAGCTCATGGAGGTCCACGGTGCAGCAGACATGCACCTGCAGCTCATGGAAGACTGCATACTGCATTTGGTGATTTGACTCCTTTGCCATGCAGCCAAATCACAGTCACTCTTTCACTCCAGGGGAGAGAATTGGAAAGGTAAAAGTAGGAAAAATAGTGAATTTAGATAAAAACAAGTTATTAATTAAAATTATATAAAATAATACTGATAACAGTAATTACAAGATATACAAATAAGTAATGTACAGTGCAATTGCTCAACACCCACAGACCAATGCGCAGGCTGTGCCAGCCAGCAATCCTGGAGCAGAGACAGTCCTGAAATTGAAACTGCAATCCCAGAAGAATGAGCCTGAGCAATCCCAGAAAGAATACCCCCATTTTCTTGTCAACCCTGGTTAATATACTGAACATGATATGACATGATATGGAATATTTCATTGGCACATCCAAATGCCAGTTTTGGGTTTTGCTGTTCACTACACTTCTCCCTCCCAGTCCTAATGCATCTGTGAACCAGCCAAACATGATGACCTTGGGCTCCAGCAGCAGCTAATAGTATTAGTACTTTACCAACATTCTTCTCATAACAAATCCCATACTGAAATGAAAACACAGCTATTCTAGCTACTAAGAAAATTAACTCTATTATAGCAAAACCAGGACACTGGAACAAACAGATGTCTGAAGGAGCCTGTGACCCCGTGGGAAGCCTGTGCTGGAGTAGGCTCTTGGCAGGACCTGTAGCTCCCATGGATGCAGGATCCCATGCTGGATCAAGTTTGCTGGCAAGATTTGTGACCCCACAAGAGACCCATGCTGGAGCAGTCTATTCCTGAAGGACTGCATCCCATGAAAGGGACTCACACTGGAGCAGTTAATGAAAAACTGCAGCCTGTGGGAAGGACTAGTTTCGGAGAAGTTCATGAAGGACTGTCTCCTGTGGGAGGGACCCCCTACTGGAGCAGGAAAAGAGGGTGAGGAGTCCTTCCCATGAAGAGGAACGAGCAGTAGAAACAATATGTGATGAACTGACCACAACAACCCATTCCCCGTCTCCTTGCACTGCTTGGGGGGAGGATGCAAAGAAAATCATCAGTGAAGTTGAATCCAGGAAGAAGGGAGGGGTGGGGGAAGATGTTTTAAGATTTAGTTTTTAATTTCTCATTATCTTACTCTGATTTCATTTGGAATATATTAAACTAATTTCCCCAAATTGAGTCTGTTTTGCCCATGAAGGCAACTGGTGAGAGATCTCTCCCTGTCCTTGTCTCAACCCATGAGCCTTTTGTTATATTTTCTGTCCTCTGTACAGCTGAGGAGTGGAGTGATAGAGTAGCTTTGGTGGATACCTGGCATCCAGTTAGGGCCAGCTCACCAGACTCATAAAAGTCATGAACAATTACAGTCAAAGAAAAAATCAAAACCAGCTCTCAAAATTCTGCCCTTTTTTTTTTTTTTTTTTTTTTTTTTTCCTGCTGTGACGGTGCATATTTCTGTTTGGACCAGAATAATGTTGTGTTAAGGAACATTTCCATGTAATTTTTATATATGCTATTTGGAAACAAGCCCAGTTGACCTGATCAGAAAATTTATACTGAGAAAACATTACTCCCAGCAGTTATCAATGTGCAGGACTGGGAAAAGAAAAGAATATGTTGGAATGATTATTTGTGAGGAATGCATTTTTGAAAAATACTCTACAAGTGTTCCTAGTCCTCCATCCCAAATCTTGCAAATTCAAAACCCTTATTTTTTTGCAAAACAGAAGTGTCAACAAAGAGCCTAAAACCTGGTGGAGTAAATTCCTTCCTTTTAAGGAACACTTTTAAGACAAATCAAACTGTCTTTACTAGATACTGCATGCGGTGGGTCAGCTGTGAGCATGCTGAACTGCAGTCCAAAAACACCCACAGCACTCTGCTGGTTTCTGTTGTATGCTACACTGCAAATATCTGACCGAGTGGCATACTAAGTATGTTCAAATAAACCAGAAAGAATGTCTCAAAAACTGGCATGCATGTTAAAGCAAAATGGTTGACTGCCCAAATTATTGGTAATTCACTTTTCATAATCTTTTTTTTCTTTTTTTTTTTTTTTTTTTAAATCTACTGAAACATTCACTGTAATGCTTTTACAGAACCACAGGGGAGATATGGGAATTGTATATTGGGGAAAAATTCTATTACCATACCCAGTCCACTTCTATTATACCACTCCCTCTAGAAAATAATAAAATATTTTCCTGTTTTATAATGCTAAACAAAATATCTGGAAGACCTCTATTCTTTGTGACATCACTCTGAGAAGGGGGAGCAGTACAGTACAAAGAAACACAATCCAAACCAATACAGACTTCTTTCTTCCTCCTTCCAGAAGGACCACTAAGTAGGTGTACTCTGGAACGAATTTTTAAATAACAATCTTTCTCAGAAAAAAGAATAACACGATCATGGAAGAAAAAAAAAAACAAACATCACTGGTAATGCCACTCCCAAATTAATAAAATATATAAGCATGTTCTTGATATAACCTCTGTTCAGAAATTTACCTTCACCTACACGCTTCCCCTGAAAGAAGTGTGGTTCTGTTTAATCGTTCTTCTGGTTTTTTTTCCTAGTTAATGATGAATCACTGAACTGCCATTTCAGACTCAACACTATAAAGGAAGATGATTGTCTGGAGAAAAAAGTAAGACTGTAAAGAGAGAAACTATTCAAACATCTCTGCATAATGCCAGTGCAGAACATTACTGGGAAAATTCCTTACACTGGACAAGATTCAATTCAGCATCACAAGCAATAAACCCTATGTAATATCTGAGCTCTAACCTGCTAAAGGCCTCCTCTAATTACCTAGATATGTCAGGTGGCAAGTCTTGCCACTCTGAATAAATCTGAAATCAACAGATTTCTCCTCCTGATTTTTATTTTAATAAGAAAGCCATACAGCAGCTGTGAAGTTACTGTTAATGAATATTAGGAAATAGGATTACTCAAGTGAGTTAAATCCTTCTGCCTTTTCATTATACACTATATAATACTCAAAATGCATGTCCTGAATAGACAGAGAACAAGTAACTGGAACTTACATATTTGATCCCTATGCCTCTAGCTGAGTCACTAAAAAATTCTCAGGCACTATATGTCTTCTGAGGACAATGTTCATGAGAAAACCTGGGACAAGAGTATCTAAATGTGCTTATCTGCACTGCTGTGTTCAGAAATGCTCTGTCAGGTCATGGATGTTTGTGTGTGTGTATAAGAGTACTTATTGAGAGTAGGCTGATCTCATTTTGACTTGATGAAGGCTATTTTTTAGCATCTAGTCACCAATAGTTTGGCACTAGATTGGATCTACTATAACTATAACTTCACTTAAAGTTTAACTACATAGATAAATGAGTTTACAGGGTAGCAGGGAACTTCGTTCCAATAACACAAGTGACCTCTTTTCCCTGTTAAGTTCTACTAAGTTAAGTTAATTTTTTATCAACAAAGTGACCAGAGAAATATGATACAAAGTTTGCAGTCCTTTTGGTAACCAGAGGTAGAGCAAACATCTCGTATAAGATGTGTATATAACAAATTATATACTTCAATTTCATACCAATTCCTGTGTTATTTGTTTATTTATCATCAAGAATGCAGCTCAGTCTGGTACAAATTTCTGCCATGATAAACTGAGCTTTGGTTCAATATCACACCATGTCTTGATTAGAAAATAGTAGAAAATTAACATAGCACACATAAATGGCTTAAAATCAGCTTATAGACTGACAATACAGGGTATTTTAAAGTGTATAGAGACCAATAAGTGGGGTTGTTTCTACTGGGGTTCCACACATAGAACATTTTAATTAATTGTCTATATTATACAATTTTATGAACCCTATGCTAGATATATTTGGAATGGAATCGTAACTAAAGAGGAGGACAAGTGATTGGTTATCTGAATCGCTATGAAACAAATGGTTACAGTCCACCAAAATGTATTTAAATACACCTCAGCAACGGTAATACCAAAGGGAATGAAGGGCTAAATCTATACCTACAGAAGAGGAGACTACTTCAGAAAGCAGTGATTCAGAAAATGACTTGAAATCATCACAGAACCTCCTTAAAGTTACCTTTCAGTCTCAGACTGGAGAAAAAGAGACAATACATGAATGCATAAAAGAAGACTGTCAAGTTAGAGCAGAAAAATGGTTTTGACTTAGTATGTGAGAAACAAAAAAACCTCTGCAAGAATGTGTCTACTTCCAGATTCCACATCCAGATGAATATGGAAATACTGAAGATAGTTCAAAGAAGAAACATAAAGATGCTCCAGGAGTCAGAAAACTGGTCTTATCATTTGAGGCTTAAAGAGCTCAATCAACCCAGCATATCTACAGAAAAGGTTAAAAGCTAATTTAATCAGAACACAGGTGTTCGTTCAAGTAAAAGAGATGTGAGTGGCATTGCTCAGTCTTGCAGACAAAGGCATAAAAAGCTCCAGCATTTGGAAGCTGGACTTGGATGAATTCAAGATTGGAAAATAAAATAATTTTAAAGCAGTAAGAGTAATTAATATAAAAATAGATGTGAGTGAAAGACACACCAGCATATGGACACTTTGAGGTACAGTCTAAAGGTTGTGCTTAAATCCGTCCAATTTCTAGGAAAACTGAGCAAGAGAACTGACTCATGACTGTTTTTCCTTGCTGGGTTTCAAATCTAAGGTACTTCATTACTACTTAAAGAAAGGGAAGCAAGTGTGTATTTGTAAGAGTCAGTTCAAAAAATGCAGCATTTTGGAAAATGATTTCTTTAAAATATATATAATTTTACAAAAAAGAGAAAAATTCTTCTTTCCAATATTGATACTGAGTCAAGGGAAAACACAGATTGTTTGAAGTAAGAATATTCTCCTTGTACTTCAGTCACATATCTCAGGGGAGAAGAAGAAGCGGCTATCCACCTTCTCCAGTGCATTTTATCAACATCTAAAAATGTCAGGCTTACATTTAAGAATCTAGTTCACAATTTCTTTTTAATTCCACATTCCAGCACTGGGAATTGGGAAGGCAACCTCCTAAACATGAATTGAGTATGAACTGATGCTGTGTTCAGTCTGCTGAAAGCAACCAGACAGCAGTAAAAGATGAAAGATCATGCTGGAGCATCAAGTCTTGAAATGTTTTTGCTAGCAGAGAACTTAAATGTCACCTCTCTGCTTCAGACGTTGGTTTATATATCATTGTTACTAGCAGAGTATTTTCCATGCAGAGTTTTATACTGGAGAAACAGAAGGTCTTCAGTTTGGCACAGTAATTTGTATCTTTCCTTAAGCTTAATCTTTACTGGGATCTTTAGTGCTGTTTTGATTTATTTTATTTGCTATTTGACTTAAAAGAACTCATATGTGTGCCTACTTCGTTAGTAGTCTTAGTTTACTGCAGATGTGCATGAATTCTCACAAGGAAGCAGTCAATCAATTGAGAGAAGTATGGGTTAGCAGAAGTTATATAACTTCAGCATTGACCCATTTCCTGTATGTACTTTCTTTGCATTACACCCCAGTTTATATGGTATGGGACAAATTATTTTGTTGTACAAACCAAATATGGGCACAAGTCATAAGACCTGCCTTAGATATCTACAAATTCTCTTAATGTGAAGAAGTAATACCCAGAAATGAATAATGGAAGGATAAAAGAAAGGGGAAAAGTAAATTCTAGAAAAAGAAGATTGTTCTTGGTGGGAAAAAGAGAACCATAGGGGGAAAAAGTAGTTCCTGAGACTTTTGGACTACCTATAGTAGGAGGTAGTTCTTATATACCTATATGTCATTGCAAGAGATAAACAGAGGATCAACTCTAGTTTCTGCAGTTTCTCAGGCAGAATTCAGCTTGAAAATATTGTTCCATCTCTCTGACATCCCATCTCTGTGGACTCCTGAAAACATTTGAATATATGGGTTTTTCTGGAGAGTTTCTCACTCATGTGAAATACCATGTGTGAAATACCATGTACTTAGCTGAACCCTGCTATGTGTTTAATTCTCATCTGATTAGTAGATCCTACTACTACCACAGTAAATCCACCTAGCACTTTGGTTCTTAGTCTGGTAAAAGAAGCTTCAAGACAATTTATCTAACTATGCTATCAAAATCTCCGGAAAGACCTGTTTTGGTGAAGCATATTTGGAAACTTTACTAGTTCTTCCTGGACAGAAGCTAAGCCACAATATTTTTTCTATATGCATCTTTTCTGAGGAAAAAGCTAAGCAGTTGGGTTCAGTTTTTTTGTTGCTGTGTATTAAACAGCAGAGGCAAGGTAGCAACAGTCAAAGGTGACCGCCGCAGACAATGCCCCACTAACTCAAAGAAAGAGTGAAAAATTTAAACACAAGAGCACATGACAAAACTAAAAAACACAGTAAAATGAACTCCTGATCTCTAAGAAGACTGATTCCCAACCTTGCTGTGGCTTATGATTGGCTGGCTTAGGCTGGTATCTAAGAATATGGGAGCTTTTCCCATTGCTGAAGACTTTATCCTCTGTGGATTTTGTCATGCTGAAGAGGGTACAAAATCTTCCATGACCTTTCTACTGGTTAGGGCTGCATTTCTCTATCCCTCTATTCAGTTTGGTTGAAATCTGTAAAAGCTTTCAATAGTTTTTGTTGAAAATTAAGATATATTAAAAGAGATGTTAGGAGAAAGAGTTGAAATACAACAATATTTTCATTTTTTAAGAGATATTTTAACAGCAATCTAGGAAAAGATTTTTCTTACCCCTCTCCCCAATTTCCCAAACAATAGTATTAGAAACTCTATAACATATATCAGTAACTTTGTTGTTGATTAAATTTGTGAAATATGAGAGTGACAGGAAGCTTTATAAAAGGTTAAGATAGAAAAATGCCACCTTTTTTTTTTATTTCTTAAGAGTCCTCTGAGTAAACAAACTTCCTTTACAGGGAATTGTTTTCCCTTTCCCCAAACCATATTTGCCAAAACTTTTATTATATCTTCAATTTATGGGCGCTTTACTCATGTAACAGTGACAGATTTGGAGCTTACAATAAAATTGTCCTCAATTTTATTGCTGTGCTGATTGTGTATTTCAACAATGACAACTCCAGTAGGTGGAATATTTACTTAAGAGCTACTTATCTTATTTGGTTATGGTAAACATCAGGTCTTTGTTGAATATCTGCAACAGAGAAGGTTCTAGCAAGAAAAGAAGATTTACAGATACATCTTTATTGAAACTAACTATTGCTCATCTGAAAATTGTTGGCCTTTTCCATGAACTGAAGATTATTTTAGTAATCTTACTGTTAATGTTTATTGATTCAAATTGAACCCAACATAACAGTTGGATAGAAATTAGAGTTGGCTTCTCTGTGCAACAGCAGACATCTCACCTGTAGCATACTTGAAGTGTTACAATTGCAATTTTGGAATTCTTCCAAAAGGTAGTTAATTAAAATTACTTCCATTTGCATAATGTTGGTTTCTGTCATATTACTTGCTTACAGTGTTCTGTTCTAAGTGCAAAAGTCTATTCTAAATGAAAGTATTCAGCTTCTGCCTTTTACAATATGCGTTCTTCCCAACTGTTTGCTTCAGCCACTTACTGCTCTTTTTTTATGTGTTGTGGTTAGTCATGTGAATCACATGATATTGCTTCTTCTTTTCAGAACACTGAATGAATATATTTTCACTACAAGAGTTTCACAAGAAAAGCTACCATATTTTCCAAATTCATGAATAATTTCAGAATCACCTGTCTAGCTATCCAAGGAATTAGAAAACATACCTAACAAATCCAGGAATACACTACGTGCTAAGTTTTAATTCACAGATACATATTCATGCTATGATTAACTTATTCATACATCTTAAGCTTAATAAATTCAACAATTTATTTGTCAGTAAAAGATTAACCTGAAAAGCTTTGTAAATTCACACAGTGCTATTCAAAATCCTTTGTGCTTTGCCTTGAAACAAGATTTGGGAAATGCCTAGCTGAGATCCTCCTGGGTTTTTTTTGCAGGGGCAAAAAGATGTTAAAGACTGAATGACAGGCAATCGGCACTTATTAACTGGGCAAATTAGTATGTGCTAAATTGTCAGAATCCCAGAAAGGAGTGCAGAAGGAAGCTTAAAATGATGCAGTGGGAGAATATAGAAAATTTGACACAGCGAAGTGTAACATTGCTGTTTAGATATGAAATGCACAGCTAAATGAAGCCATACTTCATTATTGTTTCCAGTGAAAAAGTTTCTTGTTCAGTTTAGAAGGCCTTTTTCCCCCTTAGAATACAGGAAAGTTACTTATGAGAAGCTTTCCTGACAGCTATCGGTGTTTAGAAAAAGAGGTGTCTTTCTGGATCTGTATAACACTGCTTAATCCTAAACCCACAATAATCTTTTTAACAGTTGGTTGTGACTTAATATTTGTAAAGAAATGTTTATATGAGACTTGTTTAAAGTGTAGTTTTAGCCTTACAGAGAGATAGGAAAGTATGAGGCAGCTAATACAGAAGAATGTGAATGCAACTTGCATAAATTCTGCCCAATGCTGAAATACTTTTCAGTAACATCTAAAGACCCTCCTTGGAACTACCAAGTGGCACAGTGAGTTAATAACTGGAAGAATTCAGGTTTAAGAGGAAAGATAATACGTTGATAAGAAAGTTCAATGAGAACAGCTCTGCCTTAAGGAAGATTTCATGATGATTAATCACCATAAATTTTACTTTTCCACTTAGTGTCTTTTCATCAGAAAAACATTCTGTAGAGGTGGAAGTGCAGCTCCCTGTTTGACATGTTGTTTGTAGAGTCATTTTTCTAATCAAGAGAATACTTATTGTCTTCTGTTCTGCTTGCCCCTGCTCAAAAAAGCAGAAGAGCCATACGATTAATTAGAATTTAAATGCTGTCTGAAAAATAAGTAGATTCTTATTTTCAGCATTTGGAATATGAAAAGGGTAAGACAACACTGAACATATTGACTTCTTTTGATATGAAAGTAGAGTTCAGTTATTATATTTATATTTTATATTTTTTCAAAAGCAACTCATGGCCTTGTGCAGTCATTCTACTAACCTTGGTTTAGACTGAAGTTTCAGGAATTTGAGACTCCGTATTCCATTTACTAATATAATGAATAGTATAAAAGATACAGATAGCCATTGAGAGGATAAAATTTTTTTCAGGCTTGATGAAAGAAGGCCTAGTTTTAATAGCATAAGATGGCCATGCTGAGTGTGGATCTTCTGAATTTTAAGAAAAGATCACTTACAGATTAAAAAAAAAAAAAAAAAGAACTTACTTATTTTAAAAGTTCTTATCTGTAGATGTTAAGAGATTTGATGTTCTGTACCAGCTGTTAGAATGTCACCATTCCAAATATTATTTTATGAAAGCAACCTGATTTATATGCCTTTTTTAGGTAAACCTGAAGCTAAATCTAATAATCTGGAAAAGGATTCGATCTTTAGGCAGGGATAATTTTTATCTGCTAATGTGTATGCCTTTGAATATCAATTTCCACCCAAAAATATTTTGTGTGATTTTATATGGTTTGTTCTCAACTGATAAATCGGATGATAAAACACACCCTGGACTTTAAGAAAAAATAATCCTGACCTAACTGAAATCCAAGGTAAACCAACTTTGACCTCAGGAAGGGAGACTCAGTTCCTATGGGTGATGTGAAATTGAGATGTTTATGCAAGGTTATTTGCTCATGTGCTGAGTGTTTAAATTCTCTTTACATTAGGTAGAGACTGGTGGAAGATGGACAGGATCTGCAGCATTTCCACATATTTATGGAAAGACAGTTACAAGCCAGACCTATGTGGAGGCAACTGATTTGAGCCTACATCACCATTTACTGAAGTGGGAACTTTGACATGTTACCCTGCAATTTGAGCCAAATTTAGGTAATTTAATCTGTGGCTGAATCCCACTCTACCTGTTTGCAGCAAAAAGAAATAGGTAAGTATTAAAATTTGGCTTCTCTTGAGTTAAGAAAAAATGAAGCACATACAAAACAGGTAAACACCAGCAAGATAGATAAAGTAAACTGAGTGCAGTTTAATTGATTGTTCTGATTTCAGCATGACAAAGACGGCACTGGATTTTCATTAAAATATATGAAAGAATGGCCAAGGTTACAAACAGTTCAGAGCAGTAATATACTCTCATTATCAAATTCCTTTTAGATGTCTAGTCAAGTTCTTTTAGCGTTCACTTAAAAAGAGCAGCAGGGTTGAACCTGTCACTAGTGATTTATTAAGTTCATTTTATATTCATTTTTTATACATCAAACATAGGGAAGAAGGGCTCAACAGTATTGAACATATTTAACAACAAAAAAAAAGTAGGTATTTAACTTTGCATCATAATAGATTACACATTTTTAGGAGGAAGACAATAATTAAATTTAAGCAACTGGTTTGATCAAGGATAAATGCTCTCTGTCTCTTAAGTGCCTCTGAAATCAATACACCTATTTAGAGCAAGAGAATAACTCCTGAAAAAACATGGTGTCGTCTTGGTGATGCCCTAAGGTTTCACTATGTGTGTGGTTTGCAATAGTGAGAAGCTGAAATATTTTCTGTTGAAAACTGATTTTCTACATGCAGGTAACACACATCAGTGAATCAGACATTGTGCATGTTGTAATCATGCCTTGGTTAAAGAAACACAAATTGGTGTCTAGAAATGCTGTCTCACATCTACTATCAAAGCACTTCTGTCTTTTACCAAAATTTTTCTTCACTTCAGAACAGCAGCTGGAAAAACTGCTAAACTATCATTTAAATACCAACAGAAAAACTTATGAAAATTCATTAAAACATGTTCTTAATTTTACAAGCATTCCTGAAGAATTTAAAATTTTCATTACTACAAAAATATTTTCAGTTGGAAAAATACTTTCAGCTTGAAAAAAAAGCATATTTTTTTATCTGAAACATAGTAAAATCTGGACATTGTATAAAGTTTTAATTAAAAAAATATCTTTTTTATTATATTATTTTTTTTATTTCCTTATGTGCTCAGTTCATCAGTGCTGTATCTGATAATGACTGACTCCTGAAGGGAAAATGAACTTTTAGCTACAAAGAACTAACCCTTCCAACAGAAGATAATGATGTAGATACATCATAAGAGAAATATATCTGCAAATATTTCAGTATATCAATTGAATACTAACATACTCTATTTCTTTGGTGTTCATAGGTAGACTTTTATTTCTTTGATTTGAACTTGGATATATGTTTCCTAGTTAAACTAGGACAATAGCAACAATGGGACATCAGAGTAAGTGTTGGCATTATGAGATTATTTTGCCTATTTGGAGTATATACACAGTTTTCACATGACATTTCCTCTGAGACATTATGGAAATGCAATCCTCTGAGCAATGAATGAACAACACTTTAAAACAAATACTATTTATAAGCTAAATAATTGTAACACATTGCCTTTATTATTGTTCCATTTTTACTACGACATAGAATTGATCATGTATTCAATTAGAAAATAAATAGGTATTCTGGTATAAAAATTTCTTCACTGAAAGGGTTATCAGGCGATGGAACAGGCTACCTAGGGAAGTGGTTGAGTCACCATCCCTGGAGGCATTTAAAAGATGCATGATGAGGCGCTCGGAGATATGGTTTAGTAGTGAACATGTATGGTTGGACTTCATGACCTCAATGAACTTGGTGAACTTGGTCTTTTCCAAGCAAAAGATTCTATGATTTCATGATTCTATGAAATACTGGGATATTATAAGACTAGTATAATAACAGGTTGTTAAAAATACCCTTTGTAATAGGATTAATTAAAACTTGAGCATATGGAAACCTTGTTAATAAAACCTCTATTTTCATTTGGAAGCAAGATTTGTAGTGCAGGAAAATCAGCCACCTCCAAGCTAGAAAAAGTGGTCTTTAAGCTGTATGCAGGAAACTCAAAATATGGTTACAAATTCATACTATTAAGGAAAGAATTTCTTTGACTTAACTGGAAAGAAAACACCACATTAATTTTACAGTAGATACTTGTATATAGTTAGACTTTTCTCCTGCACTATGTAATATAGCAGAGAAAGAACAAAATTATCTTAGTGTCAGTCTCTAAAAGGAATTACAGATCACTTGTACACAATTGCCTAGTGTCTCCTCGTGACTCTTTGGATGTGATTGCTAACCCACCTCCTCTATCCCTTCTGAAATCTCCCCCTCCCATTATATCAATACTGAGATTAATGCTAAATAATGCTAAATAATGCCTTGTTATTTATTTCTCTTACCATCATCCTGAATGTGAGAAAAGCAAAAAAAGAAAATGTCAGTTCTGGCTTCCACAATTCTGGGCAACAATTTACATGCTTGGGAGTATGGTTTTATTTTCAAGAATAATTTGAGTCACCATGTTATCCCAAATGCACTTTAAGTCATTCCTAGAATTATTCAGATATGTCCTTGTTTGAATGTATACCTGTGGCTTTTATCTCTGCAATTCAGCGGGATTCATAGCTCAGAGTACAATCACATGTAGTGCAATACCTTATTAGTGTTATAGATTTTACAAAGAGTGAAAAACGCTTCAAAGAGCAACTGCAAACAGCAGAGAAGTATAAAAAAACCATGTTATGTACTCTTACTGTTTATCTCAGTTTGAATTGCACTGTGACAGAAACGAACACTCAGTGACTAATGTGAAAAGAATGAGACTTCCTGGGGAAATTATTACTTACCCAGTGGTAAAATGTACCAAAAAAATAATGTGAAAGTAAATACAAATGTAAAATTTACGCTCTTCAAAATATATAAAAATACAGTGTGCAACATTATGAAAGCAAAAATATTTTTTAAAAGAGATCATAAGAACAAGTTCTTGCTTACTTCATGAAAAGTGAATATGGGATACACCATTTTCACAACAGCACATTCAAATAAAGGCTGAAGTTAAACATAGAGTGGAAAATATGTTGTTATTACAGATGTTATACAATTCAGTCATTAGAAAATAAAAAGAGCAATAACAAATTATATAATCAAATCCAAAAGGAAGTAGTCATATAAGAACCTTGATAAGATTAGGCAAAAATCTATAAAATGACAAAAAATAAGAGATTTACTTCTCATATCTGAATAAAATGAGGAGCATGGTTGCAGCTTCTCAGACTCTCATATGTAAAAGATGTATCAAACTTGAGAGGTAAAAAAATCTTTTGTCATTTTAAAGGATGCTGCTAAAATCCAACTGATGTGTTCTCCAGCTTCTGATAAGGAAGATTAATAGTTTCAGAGTAACAACATTGACCTTTGCAACTCTGGCTTTACAACTCTGGCTGATGCTTTGCCAATGGTGTAGATACCTTCATATCCAGCAAGGTTGGTTTTTTTTTTAACTTCTTGCAGTATTTATAGCAAAGTTCCTTTCATTTGAAGAGTTAACAATTCTGGTTAATACTTCAGCAACTTCTTACCATCCAGTCATAAATAATTATCTTTGAAATATGACTTAAACCCCATAATGATATTTCTTATGATATACAATCCTCTTCTGTATTTTCTAAATTGTCAATGGATAGTTAGTAAAATTTAAGGCTACATTAATTTGTCTTCTTCATTTCAGTAATGATGAGATAATGCTGAGAGATATTTTTTGCTAAATTCTTCAATACTATGCTTGGCTTATAATAATTTGCTTCACCCAAGGAATTCTGTTTCTTTGACTATATTATTATGCAATTTGGGAAGTTGTGTTCGTATAATTTAAATTATTATATCAGAAATAGTTAAGACAGTTTTAAAAAGGAAAGCCAGAACTCTGCTCACTTTCAATCTTGCATTTATCCTGAATAGTTAAATATCTGCTAATGATTTTTTTATTATGATTTTATGTTATCTAAACTCAACTTCATGGCATAGGAAGTCTGGATTATTGACACTTGACACTGAAATGCAGAATAGCTTAGCTCCTGATCAAGTATTCCCACAAGAAACTGTTATTAGGCTGTCAGTAATTATGTATTTTCAATGTTTGGGGTTTTTTTTTTGCTTGTGCTGAGGTGCTCTTCATTGCCATTTTTGTGTGAACAAGCTTAGAAGTATGTCAATTTTGGGGTGAATTTACTTTTGTCTTTACATTCAGAAAGTTAAATTCTAGCCCAAATTAAACTATGTATAGATGCAGAACAATATACCCAGCATGTTAATATTGTCTGAACTTGAAATAAAACCAAGAATAGATCCAGGGACTTTAAAAAACAAACTAACTAACAAAAACAAAAAAATCCCAACCCATTTTGGTCTGTCGTAGCTGAAAGCTTAACTATAGAGTGAAAGGTTAACTTCTGTTCCAAATATTTGCTAATTCACACTGTACTCAAAATTTCTAACCTAGTCTAGATGAGGTCTATTAACTTTCTCTCCTTCCTCACATCTTTGCACGATAAAGTAATAAGATCCTGCCATTTTGTAGGGGCAGAAGAAAAATGGCTGATTCTTCTGATTTCTCCTTTTCCTTTTTCTTTTTTATTTCAAGAAAGAAAATTTCAGCAACCCAGCAAGACAGACTCAAGTCTTTTACCTTCTTAATTGGGGATAACTGAGATAGGACAGCATATGGACAGTAGTACATAAAATAATGAACACTATTAAAATTGTGTCGCCTTCCGCTAACCTGATGCCATTAGTGGCCAAGTAGTCTGCTTAATGAACACATTTATTTGGAATTTGTGCCTGTAGCATTATGAAATCTTCATTCCTTTTTCCAAAGCTTAACCAAATTAACAAGGACAGATGTAGTACAGAATGTCTTTTACAAGAAGCAGGGATATAGATGAACAAGTGATGACTTACATGGAATCTAGTTGCTGATTTTCCAAATTACTTTTGAAATCTGTCACCCATTTCTTTTGTTACTTTTAGGTTGTGTACAGAAATTCTTTTCAGTTATAAAATCACAGAGTCTTTCTGATTGAAAGGCAACACAGGAGGTCTCTAGTACAACCTCCTGATCAAAGCAGGATGAACACTGAATTCAGACCAGATTGCTTAGGATTTTCTCTAGTCAAGTTGTTTTGAATCTTCAAAGGACAGATACTGCACAGTCTTGCAGGACATTCTATTACAATGCTGAATTATTCTCATAGTGTTTTGTTTGTTTGTTTGTTTGTTTTAAATAACCAATTTTTACCTTTGCTGTTGTTATTTATGACTAGTGTCTTGTTTCCCTGTTTTAGTAGGTCTGTGGTGTCTGGTCCTGTCTTCTTTATATCCTCCCTATACATACTGGCAGACTGCTATTACGTGTCTCTGAAGCTGCCTCTTTCCATGCTGAACAGGACTTGAATCTCAGCTTCTCCTCTCAGGGTGAAAGCTTCAGCTTTCAAACAGCTTGGAGCCCTCCACTGAAATTGCTCTAGTTTGTTGGTTTCTTTCTTGAATTTTGGGGCCCAAAACTGGACACAGTATTCAATATCAAGTGTTAAATAAAGTGTCAAGTAATTAGCATCAAACCCACCCTGCTTCCACCTTCTCCATACTGCCTCTTTGCATCAGACTTTGGTCACTTGTTTTCCTGAGTATCGGGGTGGACAGTATCTCTGCTTCGAGGAGGTTACTCTTTAAGATCTATCTGTTGTGTTGAGCATCTTCGTCAGACCTCCCACCACATGGCCACACCTGTCTGTTCCTTGACAAAACTGAAGTCTGATGACATCCTGGCAAACAGAGATTGCTCTTTAATTTACCTGATCTACTATTTGTGGGATCTATTAAATACTTATGTCAAAAAGTGAGAGAATCCTTTATTGAAAGTATTTTATTTATTTATTAGCTTTAAAAAACTCTTGAGTCATTAGGCATCTAAACAGTAAGGTTGATCCTTTTGATCATCTAAACTTCTCATAGCTGTGTATGCAGGAATGCGAATGCAACCAAAACTGATCTCCTCAGGCAACACAAGATAGCATGGAGTTCATGACTGGCACATCAAGATCCTCCTCCCACCTCCAGTATGAAAATCAAACTCCATTCATAGGTCATTTAGTATCTGTGTGCAGAGATAAATATATTTTAAGCATCACTGAGACAAAATCTTAAGTAACAAAATTTCCTTTCCATTTCAGACAGCCTCAGTATCTTGAAACCTGCATTATGCACATTTTCTTCTGGTTAATAACTGCAGCTGCAGGTCACAAACGATTAAAATAAACCTCACTAACTTCCAGTTCATTAAGGCAACCAAAGTACCAGAAAAATATTTGGCTTCTTCACAAGGCTTAGACACGTCTAAATTATTTTATTGGTTTTTTTTTTTTACTTTGAACTCCAGTTAGTGTTAAGAAACTGTAAAGCAACTCTGTTAATTGTTCATTATTGTGTTTTAAATAATGAAATATGCATATATGTTCTGATATATACAAACAGACATAAACACACACATTTATCTTGGTAACTCCCTTTTTAATTGAACAGCTGGTCAATTGGAAGACAATTTTCCTTGTAATCTCTCATTTGAGTTTGGCTCAAAGCTTAAAGTAGACTTTGAAAACTCTAATGTTCTCTGTGCTATCATCAGCTACCTAAACTCACAGAATATTCTATTGCAAAGGAAAATAAAAGGGAAGTAGAAATATAAAACTGAAAATGAAAGACATTTTCCCCCACAAAAATTATTATAGTTAAACCATGTAGATAGATACAGTAATGTTGGTGAAAAAGTCCTCAAAACCTATACCTAGCTAGAGTTATAAAGGTAAGTGTTTGCAGAACATTTTCATTCAGAGAGAGTGAAACATCTTTTTTTCAAAAGTGTAAGCTGCGCTTTGAAATAAAAATAACATGAAGGTAAGCACAGAACAATCCTTACGCCTCTAAGTGATTTTTGCAAGGAGAGGGAAACATGCTAAGTTCTTTTGTAAATGCTAAAACAATCTTGCTGTCACATGATTACAAAATTCCCCCTCTGTCACTCCTGACTTCCCGATTTAAATAGCTTTTGCTTATAACTGATATAGTAATATATTAGAAAAAAAACCCCCTAATTTTGAAAAGTAGCTTTTTATCCATTGTTTGTCCATTCATTAAAATTTCATGTGAATGTAAATCATGTCATAAGGTTATATTTTCAACATACGTGTTTAAATAAATCCAGGATTTTTATACCAATCATCTGCAATTCATTACCTCCACACCTGAGAAGAATTGAAGTAAAAGTGTTTATTCTATAGCAAGATGGTTCTGCTGATCTAAACCTATACAGCATAATATGGTCAAATTTTTTTTTAGGAAAACACAGTGAAGAGTTCTGTGGTATTTTCAAATAAACATACCAGTATCTAAATGGCTAACAGAAATAACGAGATACATTTTCAAATAATCATCTAATATAAAAAATAAAAAATTAACTTTATAAGGGGTCACTAAATCACAAGATTTTGAGAAATAACCCTTGAATTTGTTGTCATATACTGCATCATATTTTCTTTGCAGAAGGGATTGTTTTTCAACATTTAAGTGCTGTAGGAAAAAAAAGGCAATAATATGATGTATGCTGTATTTTGCTATACTGCTAATCAATGGTGATCAGTATCCTTCACTAAGAAGTTTTCAACTTGTAAGGGGAAGAACATAAACTGTTCTGAAATATAGCAGTGTTAGAACTTGCAGCACTATGAAAATTAAGGTGATAAAACAAGTAACACTTTCTTTTTATGTCCTATCAAAGATGAGTTTTCTAATTTAGAATTGATCAGATTACCATCAGACGGTCTGGGTACACACATAAACAACAAATCCACTTTTTGGGTTTTATACTGTAGTGAAATATAGCACATTGATTCCAAGTTATGTTTTTTGCTAGACTTTTAAAACATCAGAAGAATTGTCAAATGTATTACTTTTCATTCTTATAATGCATGAAACATTGTGCATGTTGTTCAGCAGTCTCTTCATTGAGCAAATGGCTGTGTGAGTATGTAGGTACATCCACACTGCAGTAAAGCCTCCTTTAGGTGAAATTTTAGGCTTCCTAGGGTTTTCCTATGATAGATGTCTGTCAAGAAAGCAAGATAAATGATACTTTATTTGTCTTTCATATTATAGCTCTTATCACTTATTTTCTCACTTCTTTATTTATTATATTAAAAAAAATAAAAATCAGAATCTTACAAACCAAGTCTCTCTGCCTCCTTCTCTCTTTTTTTGAGAAATATTATGTACTAATAGAAGCCTTTATTATTTAACAGTGTTTCTATACAACTGAATGGCAAATTACACACCTTCCCACCAGAAAGGCTGTTCACCTTTGAGTGAATTTATTAATTTAAATGCAATTTCCAGTTCTACTAATATTTATTAAACAAGGCACTTTTATAAAATCTGGATGTCCTAAGTAAGTGGACATCAGCACCAAGTACTTTGAATCAGACCTGGACCTGGTTGAGGAAAGGGCTAAGAGGACTTAGAATCTTACAGTTTCTGAGACCCTCTATTAGGAACCCTCTAATTTGATGGCAAGTGTATCATGGCTGGTAGGGTAATTAAACTTGTTTTACTAGCTTGACCAGATATTTTTTTATTGTTTTTCATTTTTTCAAAAGTGGCTGGTGCTAAAATATTTGTTTTAATTGTAAGAGGAAAAATGTGATCTCCTTTCTCTTCTCTTAAGTTTTACCACACATTTAAATAAGCTTCCAAACTCCTCCAATTCCAATTTTCAATTGACCAATAAAAATTGAATAAAAAGTATAAGATGCTACTTAGTAAAATAGTGTTAATTTTTGTGTAATTAATGGTTCATCTGACAAAAGATTCAAAGCAGTGGGTTACATTTCCAAGAAATATTAATGAATTAAAAACTTCTCTTGCAGGAAATAGGCTTTCAGTTATGGATGTCTCATTTTTGTAGCAATTTCAATATATAGTGAGTTTTGACAAAATAGTAAAATTAATAAGGCACCCTGCAATGTCTCTTAAGAATTTTCTGTTCTAAAACAAAACAATTTCCTCAGAACTGTCACTGAACAACAGAAATGAGCTATGCTGTATGTCAAATAGATTAAAAGAGTTTGTTCTAACATTATCCGGTAGAAACCCTACTCCTTATGTTTTTATTTGAACACCCTGTGAGTTAAATTTTGCACACAGCAATAAGCACACATAGTAACCATCATTAACAGTTCCTATGTGATTGTAAAATATTGTAAATTGTATATGTAAATATTAGCAAATTGTATATGTGAATTGTATTTAATCTTAGACATAAACTGTCATCATATTTTACTGGACACTATAAGGCATGTGTTCTAGTTTTAATGCTCACCTGATGTTACTCTAAACCATGGCAATAACACTTTAGGAGAGATTTCTGAGTTGATGTGAACTTGACCTTAGGTCAGAGGAAAATTAGAACCAGTGTAAATGCTACACATCTGTTTTATTATTTTACTGGACAGAAGAAAAACATATTTACAAATTGAGTACCTCTGAGGTAAAACAATGCCTTAATGAATCAATTAAATCATCACCACTTTTTGCTTACAAGATTTCTTCCCAAGCTTAGTTAAATACTACTTTAGATTTCCTAAAACTGTCCAGTACCCATTAGTCTTTTTTCCCTATAGATGATTGACAGATTTATTTATTACTGCTATTGGTTTTTTATCACAGATTGCTGTGCAATGACAAGAATCAATCTAGAGTGCATCGTAAAGATTAATATTTTAACTTATTTTAGAAACAAAGTAGAGAAAGAAAATCAAGGTTGCTTTTTGTCAGCAAAATCTGTTCATGTTTTGAACTTTGTGCAGCCATCATGAACCTTATCTTAATAAATTATTCTGCCTGTTGTCTCTTTCTCCAGATAAAATAAGATTATAAATAGATTATGATCTTAAATCTGGCAGGTTTGGCTTTGTAATAGTAACTTAGCTGAGAACAAAAAACCTCTTAATTTTAATCTTCCCTTAAAATTATTAACAAGTCCACATACAGTGTTTATTTCAGCTACATTGTAATTTCTTTTTATCTGCTATAAAACCTGAAAGCATAAACATTGTGTCTCTTACAGAAAAAATCTGGATAAACTAATTGCCTAACATATCCTAGAAATATGATCTGTACTTCATTTCTATGGTGACATTTATGATGCTAGTTTTTATCTCCCTGCAGTACACCTCACGTTAAAAACAACAACAATGACAAAATCAACTCAAACAAATAAATCACCAATTAAAACAAAAGAGGAAAGCACTTATTATATTAATCCAATTATATATAGAAGTAAGTTAAAAATACTTGAAAACACTTCTTCAGCAAGACCCAGAGCATTGAACATAAAAGTCACAAGTAGAAGTAAATTTAACCTTATTTTAGAATTTAATGCATTTTTGAGACATTTACTTACGGTCTCCCCTGCAGCCTCCCTCCAACCTTGCCCCTTGCCCAGAACTCCAGTCTGGAGCCATCAGTCCCTGGTTGGTGCTGGACAGGGCCTATCTTCCCCATCTCATCACCTTCCAGACCCAGCAAAGGAGGAAAGGAGAACCTGCCTTGCCTATCTCATGGGCAGTCCCTGCCCTAAGAATTCACTGATTATTTCAGAAGTATCTTTAAATATTGAAGACATTCAAATCTCATTAAAGATTTACACATACCAGAAATATTCAGCATGTATATTTCTGCCTGACACATCCATCCAATTAAACTGTGGACTTCTGACAGAAGCACAGTTGTAGGAATTATGACTCAGCAGTGAGATGAAAAAGGGAGCATGGAGCCCTCCTGTTAAAAGTTTTTACCTTCTAATTGTGCAACCCTTATGTCATAAGGGCTAGATTTGGCAGTGTCCAGGGCTATCTAAGCAAGAAAGTCTGGTAAGATTTCCATCATAAAATTCCCTAAGGGTAGAAATATAATACATAATTTTACATGGTAAAACAAGCAATGTATTCCTTATGGCAAGCAGAACAGCCACAACATTTCTATACGCTGCTTACTTCCACTGCATCCAGACTATTTTCTGTGGTTTGTTCTGAGGTTGTTTAACCTATAGCAGGGTGCTGGAGGTAACTTTCCATCAAATTGAATACAGAAAAGATTAAAAGCAAGATAAAGACACTGACACTCTCTTTTAGTCTTGCACCAAGCTAGATACAAGTCTGGATACAAGACACAAAGATATAGCTAGATACAAAAATCAAAATTATTTAGATTCTTTCTCTTAACATCTTTTCATGAGAAAGGTGTTCCAACCATACATCAGGAATTATCAAGAAATATGCATAAGGATTAATGTGAGATTTGAGATGAATATGTATGTACATGAATCCTAGCATCTGTATCCAGGGTATTCAGAAATTTATCCATTAAGTAAATGAGACAGGCGAGAACACTTCTTCCTCTAAATCTGGACTCTGATTTACAGGTGAAAGTAGGGGAAAAAAAAAATCACAACTAGCACTTTAAACACTTCACTGTAGATGAACCTGTGCATTAGTGACAAAATATCTAACACACACTTTCCAGTCTGCAAGTTTATTCTCTCTACATCCCTCTCCATAACCCTTGGTAAGAGCTAAAACAAATGAAAAGTCAACAAAGGCCAAGCTGCTGCTGCACACCCAATGACTGTTTTCTGTGTTCACCTCATTACATGCTAGGAAGAGCTGTTTGCCCCACTCCAAAAACACGAGTCTGAAACAGGAGAAGACCAGAAATATAGGACATAGTATTTACACAATATTCCTAAGTGAAAGGGGAGATAATTATAAATAAGAAAATTAAGAAGCCCAGACCTTAAGGAGAAGCAAATAATTCAAAACTAAAACCCCAAACCACATTCAGAACTGGGAAGCAGTTTCCAGGTTTGGTTAGAGAGTAATCAAAGAAAAATCTGAACGCCTGCATGGCTGTTTAAAATCCAGATTCAAATACCATGGTCAGTCCCAGCTGATTAGTATATACAGTAGCTGGTCAGCCCGGTGTCCTAAAAATTTTATGAGCTAAAATATTGGTTAGGACCATAGTCATTACCAACCCCATCACACAAAAATACCAGGAGTATAAATATCTTCATGGCTTTTAGTCACAGTCTATAAAACCAAAAAAGCTTTATAACACAAATAAAAATTAATTGCACAATTACCTTTCTCCTGGATAGGTTAAAAAAAACCAAAACCCAAGATAAAATAACAACAGCAATAACAAAACCCTAATGCCATTTAAATACTTTTCTCTCTCATGTTCTGTATTGCCTTTTTGCTTGCCTCATAGCTAAGTTGGATAAAAACAAAGTTTAGTAAAACCTTTTATTTCTAGTTTGTGTTGCTAGTTGTCCCCTCTGAATCTCACTACTGAGATTTATGAGACAATCTTATTTTTCTTGTGACAAAATTTATCTGAAATCTTCACCAAACAATACTAGTAATAAAGGGGTGGTCTGAAGACTTCAGTTTATTCTTTTAAAAGTCATAAGCTTCAAAGGCTTATATTAGCTATGGTTGTTTCTTTCACCTTTAAAAACTTATTATATTCTTGAAAGTTCATTTTCTTTATCTGCCAAATAAAAATAATAATTAAAACATCCTATTTATGTGATATTGTGTCAGGGAGCAGTGAGGGAAAGCTCCTCCTTACAGACTGCCTCTGAGAGCAAGGCTGGCAGAGGCAGTGCCTGCACTGACCAGGGTGCATCTGCACAGCACATGCAGCAGCAGAGCCTAGCCAGCCCTGATTTCTCTTGACAGGTCTAGGGTCCAGCTGAGAAGTCAAGTCTACTGTTCAAGTCCAGATCAGCAGGTATATGGCTCAGCTGATGCATAGTTATATCATAGCTGACACACAGCAGCTCATAACCAAAGGTAGGGTGACTGTGCCTCCTACAGTTCTTTCTCACAAGAGTGTGATCCAAGACCATACAGCCGCATCATTTGTTTGTCATCAATGTCTTTCTTGTTATAAGTCTCTCTTTTTCAAAATCTCCACCTTCTGAAAATGTACTCAGTAGAAGTAGAAGTTCATGTATATTGAATATTTTCAGTACTATAAATCATCACGTATCCACTGATTTTCACTGGTTGCTCTAAATATGTTTGTAGCTTACTTTGGAATCATGTGTATCACTGGGTTCTGTATTATATTGGAAAAGTTGCTGAAAGATCTAGAAAGATTACACTGCATATCTATTATTTGCTCTTACCTGACTGATTAAGTTTGAAATTTTAACTGAATAATCTATTAATGTGTTGACATTTGCATGACCAATTTTATGGAAAGCCACACCGCACTACAATAGTTTTATGTCATATTAAAGGAATTATGTACTTATTTTTCTTAGAAGTCTGCATGTTTCCTTGTTCTCTGGTTCTCATTTAAAAACAATGGCAAGATTATAAAATAAACCAAACACATCCTTATGGTTTAAAAACACCCAGTAATAATCCCATCAAAGATTAATGCCATCAACATAGTGACTGGAATTCCTGGAAATGTCATGAAACAGATGTGCACAAGGGCTGAGATTCATGTGTCACAGGTCACAGAAAGTAGTAATCAGGGAAAAGTTTAAAATAAAGTATTGAAAGAACTGAAAATTATTAAAGAAACTCAGCTAAACTTCCTATTTAATATTCAATCAAATTTCTTATTTTTAGATACAAGGTTATCACTCAGAATTGTGTAAATTTTTACTTATAAAAGTGCTGCTGCTTTTTTTTTTTTTTTATACCTTCCCTTGAAATGTTCAGTGTTTGACTGCTTGTGTGTGAGCACACACAGCTAGCTGGAGCTCAGATCAGACCCAGTGCAAACACTTCCATATTCAGGTCCTATTTTCTGTTTCCACTCCTTGAGATGCATTTTCTAATTCCTTAGGCTATAATTGCAAGCAGAAGATCTTACTTGGCATCAGCGAGTGAGTTAACAGGAGTAGTTCTTCATCTTTGTGGATGACAGCAGAGAAGACTAGAGAAAAATTCTATGTGTGGGCTTGGAATCTGATACAGGCAGTATACCCCTACGCTGGGTATCAGCTGAAGAGTGACATTAATCATGTGCAGTCTTATCTAAACTCAGCAAAATCTCTGGAAAGTCTCTCATGGATGTGAGTAGCTAAAACAAGATTTACTCCAGAGGAAACAAAAAGACATATAGATGACTTGGGGAAAAAATATTTTTTCAGCTTCTTTGTCTGTTTTAATTGGTCACATGCTTTGAAATGATACACCAACATTAAACTCTTTATGACTGTTGAGGAAAAACAGATAAATAATTAGATAAATAATTTAATAAATCATTTTAAAATGCCATATTGTGTTGCTCTAGGAATACCCTTTATGTTGAAATATTGTCAATTGCAAGCACAAAATGCCCTAGAATTTGCATCAGAATGATGCTACAAGATATTTTTTGTTTCATTGCCCTGCCATGTGGATAAATTGTTATATCTAAGACTAAATCATGAGATGTTTTAGGATATTCTACACCTTTTTTTTCTTTCAGCAACCTAAGAAGTTGTAATCCCATTGGACCTCGGATAGATTTATGCTTCCCAGGTCTCACTCAATGATTTTTCTGTTATGCTATATTCAGATGTTGTTGAATTTGTTTTCCAAAAGGAAGGGTTTCAGGTACCAACTGTCTATTTTTACTTACTGAAATAATTAGATTAGCAATATGGTGTCTCTATATGCTGGACTGTAATGCCAGAACATGAGAGGGGTTTTTTTTATATGTAACTTTTATTAGTTTCTTCCCATAAATATATTACATAAACATTGGAAAGTTACTAATGCATGCACATTTAAAGATAACACCTTTTCTATAATTCTCAAGTCTCCCTATTTTTTTTTCTATACTATTAGATGGATGGTAACTGTACTTATAACAAACTATACATATATATATATATATATATATATATATTTTCCGTGTTTCAGGACCATCCATGAGAACACATTTTACTGTATTGAAGCAGAAGAAAGTAGCAAACCCTTTTTTTCAGAGCATATCTTAATAGTAGCATGAAGCATTAAAAAAATACTGAGTTATGTCAGTATTTTATGTTGAGAGGTTGATAAAATCAGCTGCTATTTATTTCAGTTATATTTTACTGTTTGGGGGATTACAATCTGTAGTGACATTCTTATTCTGGATTTCTGACCATTTACAAACACTCCCTGTATTTGACTCTTCTAAGCTGTGATGTATAAAGTCAGTCTGAATTCCGCTGAAATAAAGCAACCAGATATTTGGTGGCTTTCCTTGACCATATGTTTGTATGTTCAAACACTGGTATAAAAGAGCACATAATGTAAAGTTAATTAGGTAAAAAAAAAAATTAAAAGTTTATTTATGTGGAAGTAACATTTAGATGCAGAGATACTGGCATGAAATATTTTAGCTGTCATAGAGATACGAAATATTTTATCTACCATAGAGATGTTAACTTTTACTTTAGGATACTACCAAAAGAATGGTATTGTTGCATTATTTAACAAGTAACAATTTGTAACAGAAATGGAAGTTGCCAGTTTAGAGTTACTAAATAGCCTTTATTGAGTAGGATTAAATGGCTGGAATCCACTGGAACACACCTGTAGGTGTATATGTATGTTTAATAGCAGTATTTCAGTCTGAACTAGTCACTGATGGTTTCCTTTGGGAGCAGCAGAGGTATGAACGCTTACCAGATACAATACATCTCATTATACAACTGCAATTTAAAACACGTCAGATGAATTGCCAATGCATTTTTACACTTCCTCAGAGACTGTAAAGCATGAGCAGCTCAAATGTAGATAACTGCAGCTGGTGATAGGAATTGCAGTCACACTAGTTTACTGATTTGGGGTCCTTCTGGGCCAGCTACAGATATTGGCATGGAAAAACAGATGAAATGAACCCAAAACCCACCCTGCATGCTTGATTTTCCATGTAAGTGGAGTCAATTGGAATTACTAAGATCACTCACGTGCATAAAATTAGGCAGATGTTGAAGAAGTTAATAGCCCAGTAGTTTACAAAGTAACGTAAGATGGTTAGAGGGAAAGTATTCACTTTGTTATATCAGAATGAACAGTGTACCTTTATTCTTAGCCAAATTTCTAGTCACAAAAAGACAAAGATGTGCTAGATCTTTTGTTTTATGTTGGTTTGGTTTGATTTTATGCATTGCATCACAGGGAACATGAGTTAGTTACTGTTATGGCAAAAAGTTCAGTACCTTTTTGCACCTCTCCCTATACAAGTCATTCATTCTTAACTCAGTAATAATTCTTTATTAAAACACATCACACAAAGTACATTTTCTGTCACATAGCATTAAAATCACAGGTGTTCAATTCCACAACAGATTCTGAAATCTAAAAATAGTACACATACAGTCTAAAAATCTGGTTTCCAGAATCTAAGAAAGTGATGTGTGGTGGGATTCAGTTTAAGATTCTGACACCTAAAATTTCACATCTACATTTGAGTGTCTACAGGCACATCAGACTACATCACAGTCTGGGGCGTCCCATAATAATCAGTGGAGATACATTCAGTACTGTCAGTGAAGCATAGAGAGATGCTGAGCTGACTTGTCATGAGAATCTTTATTTAGGATGTTAAATCTTCTTAACTGAATTGCTTGCATTGACTCAGGAAGTAGTTTGGTGCATAAGATAGATGTCTAGCAATATTTAACATGACATGATGTATTCTTTCCGGCCTTCAACTACCGTATCAGAAAACCACAAGACTCCTTTTAGTCCTGTTTCCTATCTGCCAACTCCATGTAGATATCTCTGGAGGCCTATATTCATGAAATCAAGAAAAGTTCTAGGTCTCTTCTGACCACAATGGGAATTTAGACACTACCTCTTATGCTGACAGCAATAAGTTGCCTAGACATAGGTAATTAACATAATCTAATACATCTTCAGATACCTGAGACATTTCACTATGGCTGGCAGATATGACAAAAGACTACAAAACACCTGTACTCTTCTGTAGTGGTTGATAAAGGCCAGACATGATGCCCTGAAAATTTTCAAGTGGCTCCAGATATCGATATTCAGGCACCTTAGTCATGTTCCCAAGTTTACATGTCTTAAATTTGTATCTCATGTCTGTAGAGAAACTGTATTTCACCTGAAATGTCCAATAAAGTTAGTCAGTCATTTCAAGACTGAAATAATTGAAAACAGAGCTTCAGATTTTGGAGGTTCACCAAGCACAAGTATGACCAAATAAATAATAGGATCTGCAGTAATAGGATGAGACCTTCTCCACTGTTTTGTTATATTCTTAGCTTAACAGAAGACATGTGTCATTCTGGCTTGAGTGTCCTGTATGTCCAGAAGAAAATGTAATACTGTGTATTAGAAAATGAGATATCATACCAAGAGTATGATAATTTGATAAGAAAAAATAGGCAATGAGATATATAACTGGGCAAACTAAGGCATCTTACGAAGGGAATATTGAAGAAGAAGGAAAGAGAGACAGAAAAGAAGACAACCTACAATAATCTGACACTGTCACCTACTTCATTCTGATACTATGGCCCCCAGCTGAAATGGCAAAGACACAAGTCTAGCCAGCTTTCTAGCAATTACCTGTTCACATTATTCCACTCCATCATCTGTTTTCAACAAAGCACATTAAACCAGAATATCTGATATGCTTTAATATTTTCCCTTGTCAAAAACAATGAATCAAGTTTTCTGAAAGTCAAGGCCATAACAGGGTCTGAGAAGAAACTTGCTATATCTTTGAGTATTTGCACCTACAACTTCAACCCACAAAAAAGTAGACCTGAAGTTTGTGTTTTTACTGATTTATGATTCAGAATTCTCAAGTGAAACAGAAAACACCCTAGCATCTTACATGTGTGTATATGTATAAGTAAGCTAGCATGCAGGTGATTGAGAGCTCAGTTGTTAAAATTCCCACTAACAATAGATTTCTGAGATACCAAAAACTTTTTCACAGGAAAAAGAGCTGCAGCTTCTCAGGGAGTTACCTTCAAGTTACAGTACAAATTAACTGTTTTGTTATTCCTACCCCTGGAAATTACAAAGTCAAATCAGAATTTGACATACATGCAGAGCAAAGAGTTGATTGAGAAATACTATATTAAAAAACTGAAGTTAATTCGCTTTAGAATTCAAGCAGGATAATTTGAAGTTTTGCAGAATACATTAGATGTAGATTAACTGTTTGTAAATGTCTTTAAAGTAAAGGAGAATTTAAAATAAAATAAGACACATATGTTGTATAAATACTATGCCAAATATTCTGGCAATGAAGAGCTAGCCTTTATCCTTAGGGTGGAAGTGATTGGCTCAGAGAAAAATCAAAGATTTTGTTCCAAAAAAATCTTCAATAATATATAGAGAAGAGATGTGGGAATACAAACAAACAATAGCCAGATGCCAAGCCATATGCCAGATATACTCCCTGGAAGATCTCAATTCCATATACACATAATATGTGAAAAGTATAACTGATCTGGAAGATATCAAAGTGATACTGTTTAAAAAAGTGAAAAAGATGGTCTTCAGTGGTGTTCTTAATATTGAGGAAAAATTATATTCACCAAAAAATATTCTTTTCCTAATATATCAATATTTCTTTCCCAACTCTTCTCCCTACTGTATTGTTTAATTGACACTTTTAACTTATGTTACCTCCTAATTAAAATAAATTATCTGTTATTTGATTCTGACAACCAGAAATTACTGAGTTTGTTCAAGTTTTCAACTGAAGAGCAGAATGCTGTCCATAGTTCTAATGCTGTTAACAAAGAAGTTGACTTAACTGGTAGTGAAAACTACTTCTGATTTTTTATAATCTCAAAATATATTAGGGAAAAAATATTATATAGCAAGATAATACTGTTTTTACTGTTTTAAGAGTACATATTTGAAGATTATTATGGCTATTATACATTTGTAACTTTATACTAACCATATCAAAAATACTTAGGCAAAATTCACACTGACTTATAACATTTAATTTTTATTTTTGTTGTTTCTGTCAGTGGAGCTCAGCTCCTCTCAAGTTTAAATGCATAAGCATTACAGTCCTAATCATGGGAAGTTTTAATTTGTGTTGAATAGTCTAGCTGAAATTCTTCACTGAAATTGTAGTTTTAATCAATTAAAAATAATTTGCAGTTGTGGATTAAATTAAAAAAATCTTTTAGCTAAAAAATATAATTCAACTTATGCACTAAGTAGTTTACTTTTTCCTTTATTTTTTTCTTTTTTTTTCTTCTTTTTGAATTCCTTTTTTTTTTTTTTTTTTCATCCTGTCTGGCTTCAAGAAAAACTGAGGAAGTGAGAAGATATATTGCTTCTGCACCATTCAGATTACACATAAGGCACATCCAGTCAGCATGTAAGAGATCAAAGATCAAAACTCTTATGTTGTTAGGGAATAACTAATTATCCCCACTTTCCAAGAGATTTTCCTATGCCTCAGAGTATGTAGAGGTGGTTTTCTTTCCTATCACAACTGTTGGCTTCCATTTAAAATAATTAAATATTATGTAGCAAAGAGATGGGAATAAAAATATGTCTCTTACCAGCAGATTGCCATAACCACATAGTTATGGAATAAGTACCTTTTTGTCTTTCCAGTATGGTGAAGACGATGGTGTTCTAAATTAATTAGTAGTACTTATTTAGAATTTATTTAGCAAGGATTTGTTTCCCCTTGTATTTATTTAGTGAGCAAGTAATAAAGTATTTCAACAGCTCTGACTGGTAATCTTCATCCTAGAACATTATTCTTTAGCTTGTATACTTTTGCAGCAGAAGACAATTCAATTCTATTTCTGCCCTAACTGATGGAAAATAGAAGGTCTTGACCCTGAATTTTTCTAAGAGCTTGTTTCAGTTCGGTTGTTCCCAGTGCAAGGGAAACAGCTTTGTTATTCATTTGAGGAAGCCAGCAGGAAAAAAAAATCAGTTCTCTGTGCCAGTTCATTTCAAAGCAGAAGAAAGATAGAAGCATTTACAACCTATCCAGCAATGTTAATTTCTGTATAAAGTATTAGTGTCTTGTAAATCTTATAGAACTTTTTACTAAATGCCTGACTGACAGGTGAATGTGGAACACATTGAAAATAGTGGGATTCACTCTCCAAGCCTTAATTCAACCATATTTGTATAGAATCTTTAGACTGCAAGATTGTATCCACATATTAAAGGTGAGTTCCAAACAAGAGCTCAAGGATTTATAAATTGTTTAGAGGAAGATAAGTACATTCTCAAAGATACAACCTAAAATGTTTTTAAAAGTCCTGATTTTCAATAAGTGATGAGAATTTCCTTGAACACTCAGCTGCTTGAGCACCAGAAATCTCAGACTGGCTCTTAGACTTTTCACACACAGTACAGAAAACACAAGTGAACTGCTTATGAGATAAGTTTTCATTATTTTTTAAAAAATTACAGATGATACTATGCTTGTCCAAAAATGCTACAAGGAACATAGAACTGGACAGGGTCTCCTGGGCCAGCCACTCTCTTGCTCTTACATGAAGTTATATAATTTTAATCCTCTACATCACTTTCCACTTAAAAATCAGTTGATTTCCTCACTTAAACTTTTTGGTTGAAAGGCTATTCCAGTATTTCGTGCTCTGATGGCTGTTAGTTTTCTTCTAAATATACTTTGCCACAGATAAAGAGGCAACTGCCAGTAAAAAGCACTGGGTATTGTGAATGACAAGAAAGCAACTCTCATTTGACTGCTGCTTTTCTTATCAGATATGACAACTTTCAGCTTGTGTTACCTTAAAAGTTTATTTTATTATACCCCTTCAAAAGACCTAGAAATCTCATGGATTTTTTTCTATTTGCCAGCAAAAGAAGATAAATTAGGTAACTGAAGCATTTTCATAAAACTTATTGGGGGCGGGGGGTGTTGCTGTTTTTGACAGTGCCTAATGTCATAATATCTGATTAAGAAAATGGACAAAACTTTTATGCTAAGACATTGGAAAGCATTTTAAATTAAAACTTTTGTGTTTTCTGGATAGAAGGCTGTGAAAGTTCTTTTCCTGATATTATTTTTATATTTAGACCTCTGCACTTGTCAACAAAATAAGGTTGTTTCTTGGTGTTTAACAAAAAACAAACACAAAAAACCCCTCTGTAGAATCTGAGTCCAATAAAAATGCAAGGCAGGAACAACTTAAGAGTACGGACCAAGAAATAAATCCCTTAAAGTAGCTTGCTTGTAGTTAAAGACTGAGAACTATGGAAAGAATTTTCTTTTAAAAATTACATAAATTCAAGTTCAATTGTGTTAAGCCTGGACAAATGAAAAGTTCATGAGACATTAATATTTTGAGAAAGAGTTATCTTTTACTCTGACATCAGTGAAAATGAGAAATTAACTAAGGTAAATGAGAGTATATATGCCTTTGCTGTTGGTTTTACCAGGCAGAGTGACCGTGTCACTGCTCTTCTTCAAGGTGAATTGCTTTGGCAGATGGCAGCCCAGCAAGACAGGGAAGATTACACCAGGGTAAATCATGCCACAGGTTCTCAGGCATGTTGTACTCAGATTTGGCTGCTGAACCATAAAAGAATGTGGAGACACCATAGAAGGAAGACTGTGACCAAGAGTATTCCATCATTTAACCAATTTTTAAAAGTGTTTAAAGGTAAAAAATTCATGCATACTTTCATTTTTATGTCATTGAGAACTAAAGATTGGGTTTGCTGTATTACAGACTTGAGAAACTGCAGAAATAGAAATGACAAAATAAAAACAGTTTGAACTTAGTTTTCAGAACATCTGTATCAGATCTGGTGTTATAACCCTTCAAACAAAAATGTGCACAATGATGTGCAAGTTTCGACCACCAAGTCATCCTGAGCACATTGGTTATAAATGCAGTACTCAGTGGAACCTGTTCATATTAAACATGATTTCTGGTTAATTTAGTTGATGTTATCATTACCATGTAATGGATAAACAATCCATTCATAGGGACCATGCTAGGCATTGCACACTTTTGGCTGTACTAGAAGATCAAAATTAATTAACACTGGAAAATATTTCCTTGGTGGAAATAGCTGCATATACAAGCTGACTAAAAGCTGAGTAGTACAGTTGACATGCCTGAGGGAGGGAATGCCATCCAGAGGGACCTGGACAAGCTTGAGAAGTAGGCCCCTGTGAACATCATGAGGTTCAACAAGGCCAACTGCAAGGTCCTGCACCTCAGTCAGGGCAACCCCCAGTATCAACACAGGCTGGAGGATGAAGGGGTTGAAAGTAGTCCTGCAGAGAAGGACTTAGGGGTACTGGTGGATGAAAAGCTGGACCTGAGTTGGCAATGTGCACTCACAGCCCAGAAGGCTATCTGCATCCAAAAGAAGTGTGGCCAGCAGGTCAAGGGAGGTGATTCTGCCCCTCTACTCTGATGTGGTGAGAACCCACCTGGAATGCTGTGTCCAGCTCTGGAGGCCTCAGTACGGAAAAGACATGGATCTGTTGGAGTGGGTCCAGAAGAGGGCCACAAAAATGATCAAAGGGGTGGAACACTTCCCTGATGAAGAAAGCCTGAGAAAGTTGGGGTTGTTCAGCCTGAAGAAAAGAAAGCTCTGGGAGACCTTATTGCAGCCTTTTAATACTTGAAGGGGTCTTATAAGAAAGATGGGAATAGATATTTTAGCATGGCCTGTAGCGATAGGATAAGGGGTAATGGTTTTAAACTAAAAGAAGGTAGATTTAGATTAGATATAAGGAAGAAATTTTTTACAATGAGGGTGCTGAAACACTGGAACAGGTTGCCTGGAGAGGTGGTAGATGCGCCATTGCCGGAAACACTCGAGATCACGTTGGACAAGGCTTTGAGAAACCTAACCTGGTTTAAAATATCTCTGCTTACTGCAGGAACATGTAACTAGAAGAGCTTTAAAGGTCCCTTCCAACCCAAACCATTGGAAGCAGGAAGCTTTTTTACAAGTCAGCAGGAAGCCTTTCTCTGGCATTGCATCTTCCTTGGACCTCAGATATTGTAGTCTTGTCTCTCATCTTGTGTCAGACATCATCTCCTTTCTGCTCCTCTATGGCATCTCTGGATGGGCCCTGGACACAGTTCATCTGTGTCTGTGTCTTTGGCTGTTAATGGACTCCATTACCACTACAGTCTTCAGATCCTGTGGGACTGTGACTTTTGGTGAGGGCATCACCTATGCTTGGGTCAACTTTAATTTGTGGCTTGTGCCTGAGGGTAAAGCAACCCTGTTCTTGTTGCTGCCTGACTTTTGCTATCTGTGTCAATCAGACAACTGTGAAAATGGATTAAATAGATGAACAGGGAATGATACTGAAGTGATGAACTACAAGCCTTCTCAGAAAAAGAATCTAGGATTTATTACTTCTCTTTAGATATTAATTCTCATGTGTGCCTATAGTGATAATTTTCATGTTCTCTCTGCCCACATAACAAGAGTAGAAGACTCAAAGTGTATCAGTTATTTGATGAGTATGTAAACAGGTCAGATTATTGGAATATAGAGCTCTTTTCCTTTTGCTTCAAGTGAATTCTTTCATAGATAACTGGGCTGCTTTAGAGCAAACTTAAATGACTGAGGAAGTTCTATATCCTTGAAGCTTTTTTACCTTTTCTTCTAAAATTGGTTCCAAAGTAAAATTTGCATTCCCATATATTTCTTGTGATCATAGGGGGATGCACTGTTTTAAGTCAAAAGAGTGACACTGGTGCTGCCAGCAGAGTATCAAACATAGGGACCACCCTACACTGAAAGTTCCATAAATAATACTGATACTTACAAAGGAGGTAGTCTCATGTGTTCACTTTACATTCATCAGTTATGGTGAACAGCTTTCTTTTGTTGTGGCAAGTTCTTGTCTTGTTTCAACAAGACATATATATGAAAAGGGAACATGAACTAGATAACTTCATGATGTCTTCAAAGAGATGTTCCTTCAACCCAAAGACTAGAAGTAAAGCTCTTAGATGTAAATTAAAGAAACAAAAAAGAAAATCCCTCCTATACTTTTAATGAAACTTTAACCGTATGAGGTTTTCTTCCTTTGGCACTGTCACCGATTAAAGATAGAACATTTCCAAATATCAAATTGATCAAAACAGAGAGTCTGTGGATGCTTTTAACCATCATCTATCAATTTGACAGCATTTATCATGTCTACCAATTACATTTATTCTGCAAAAGTAAGAATACAGTGTTCAAGAAAAAAAAAAAAAAATTGTATAAAGAGCAACTCGACAAGTTAAATGTATAAGAAGCATTGGATCACCTGAAATAAATAAATAAATAAACAAATAAACAAACAAACAAACAAACAAATAAATAAATAAATATATCCATGTTTATGTATTGATTAACAGGAAAATTATTTGAATTGTATTTTTTAAACTCTGTCATAGATTCTTTTGTGTGAACTTTTTGTGTTATCTGAATATTTTAAAGGCTAACTTTCTAAAGAATAATCATACTTACCTGCTGAATTATAAAACTAAGTATTTCCAATATTGACCAATGCTTTCATATGTAAATATCACTATAAGACAAACTAACAAACTTCTGTCTTGCAAAAGTCTGCAAACACCAGAGTTTGTGCTAAAATGTAAGGTGAAAACTTACGCGTACAGTAATGATAGCTTGCCACGTGTGAGCATCTGAGTTTAAAAGAAAAGTCCTGCAGAAAGTTTACTTTCCACATGGTTTCTTTGGTTTCCAATATGCACACTTCGGTCTGTTCTACTGAAACAATGCTGTTTCGTTTCTAGGGAACATGCAAAACCCTTATGTCCACAGACTTTGAAAATGGGCTTGCTGTGCTACAGCTGGGGGACTCCTACAATACTCCTAAATAATGAAGGTTGCATTTCTATTGAGAGTTTATTTCTGATTGGTAAATTTCGGTTGCAGGCCTTATTTTACTAGAACTTTACTATTTTTGAACTATATATGTCTGGTGCCGTGGGTTATTTTTCTGGTTTTGGGTATACTATTATTCACATCAAAAGAAATAAAGGAAAAATCAGGTAAGAATTTTGCATTACCTTAAGAGAGGGCTTTGTGGAAGCATCCTTACTGCATGTGTGAGACAGAAAAATGTGCAAGATTATAACAGAGACAGTATACAACATTTGAAAAACTTTTATCTAAAACATGCCTCTATTTTATTAAATGTTCCTTACCTAAATAAAATTGTGTCACTTCATGATTTGATTTACCTATTGCCTTGTGTTCCAGCTTCTGAGAAAAAAATGAAGGCTTTTTGTTTTCTAGAGTTTGTTTGTTTAAGTTTTGTTTTCTGTTGTATTTGGATGCAAGAAAGTAACATAGCCTAGAAACTAATGGCAAATTATTTTTGCACTCACACTTGAAAGGCATGCTGATATTGTGAATATAATATATTAACATTCATTATTAAATTACTGACAATTAAAGTCAGCTGTGACACACTAGTTCAGGCATAACTCTCATATTAAAATAATATCATTAGTCCTTGTCATGTAGAGAAATGTAATTAATGTAAATTTAATTTGCATATTCCCTGCTTAATTTCTTTTCTTTTTTTATTCTTGTAATCACCACAAGTAATTTTCCAAAAAGGTTACCTTAGTAAGTGATTAACATTTTTCTTAAACTCATCCTAACAATTGTTAGTTTATTATTATTGTTAGTGTTACTGAAAACAAACAAAAACTCTTTTCTAAAAAAAAGATTCTCAATAAGCAGACAACCTTAAGATAACAGTAAAAGGTGAACTATATCATTTAGAAGGGTTTAGATAATAATAAACACAGTAAGATATACACATGCAAATACAGCCACACAGTTTACACCAACTGTGAATCTCCTTAAACGGTTCTAATTGACTAACAATTAATATCATGATGTCTTAGATATTTTTTTCTAATCAGGCAGAAAACTCTGGGCTGATTTATCTTCTTTATTTTGTATGAATTATTCACAATCATATTTCTCAAATATAGTAATTATTCAAAGACTATTTTCTGCAGACACTGGTGAGTAGCATGTTCGTAAAATATTTATTGTGAGTCTATTTTAAAGATAAAATCACAATTGCTTTTTAACGTTCATGAGTATAAATACATGGAAATAAATATTTTTACATCAGTGGTAGAAACCCAAGGCAACTGAAGCAACTGGGGCACACTAGGAATTCTCTGAAACACTAAGAATTTTCAGGACAAGAGAAGCCCAGCATTCAAAGTATAAATATTTAAGTTGCAGAATTCATTATTCATTTTATTTGAATATTCAGTGATTGCTATAGAAAATTATTCTCATTGGCACATCATCCTTCCAACAACTCATTTTCTAGAATATTCACAAAAAGGCGAACATAAAACAGTGAGTACAAGTGAAACAATTCATTAGAAAGTGAATATTCACAGGAAATTATTTGCCCAGCTGTCAGAAATAACTGTGGTAGCTAGAAGTAATATACTGGAAATACATAGTTTTAGCCAAGACCCAAAAGGTTTTCTGCGCAAAAAGGAATCATGGAGCTTGGGATAATTTAAAGAGCTTTTGATATTACTTAAGTCATAGTTTCATGTGAGATGTGGCATGGTTCCATTGCTAAACTAAAAGAAAAACTCACTGTCTGGATCCAATTCTGCTCTGAGATCCATGAACGTTTAATCTATCAGTGTAGTAGGGTATAATCAGAAGTAACTACTAATGTTAACATCAGTACCAGGTAATGTATTTCTGTGAGAATTATGCTCGTATTAATACTCCTGAGAGTTTTGAAACCAGATGCTGTAGTCATAAATTTATACTTTAGTCATAATTTGTTAAACTTGTGATGTTATACATAATGGTAATTATTTGTTAATAGGAAGTGAGATTTAATAACAAGCTTCATCATATTCACAGTCAGCATAAATCAGGTGACACTTTCCAAAGTGTCATCAAAATTTTCTTGTTGGGTTGCTTTTTTTTTTTTAAAAAAAGCTTTTTTTCAAAGCATTTCAAAAAGCTGAAGTATTCCATTTTCAATCCACTAAGAGTGTTTCACAGTTATAACAAAATGCATGGTTTACTAAAAATACTTTACACAGCTACCAAGGGCTCTGTATATTTTTTTTTCTCCTTATTTAAATGCAATCCTGTGCCTTTTGTATCAGTTGTCCATGGGTACAATGTGTCATAAGTAATTTTGCAATAAAGTCTGTAATAAGAACTAGTTCTCTAATACGCTCATTGGTAATATCTTGATCAGGAACCTCTCTGGGAAATAAAAAAGAAAGGAAATATTCATGGTTGTTGCCAGTCATGTTATACATTTCTAGTCAAAAATATGAAAATGAGAAAGAGGGAAGTGAAGGTCAGATAGATCTGGGAAGAAGAGAGTGATCTAACTTTTCTCCGACTTTCACTTTTGTGTAGAATTCTGTTTTACTGACACATAAAAAATAAATAAATAAATCAGTTTGAAAAGCTCATGTAGTTCAGACTAGTAAGACTTTATCAGGTATTTCATTTATTACTTTTTATTTTGAAATCTCTTTGACAGAGGAATCTTAATTGTCATCCAGATAACACTGGATAATTGACTGTTATTTCCAGTATTTATGTCATGACATCAATGTATGCCATACATAAAGGCTTCTACAGGCATTTGAGAAATAGTTTCTCAGAAATGTATTATTAGAGAAAGACAGATTAATTATCTTAACCAAGGCAAGTGATGGAGAGATGTAAGCTATTGCATGCTCACTATTCTAATGCTCTGGCTGATGCAAAGATCCCTACTATGAAAATTAAGTTTTCCCTTGAAATTGGAAATACCGTGACATGCTGTTAACCAAAATAAATTAGATACAAGAAGCTGTGTGTGATGTTTCTCATGAGGCAGGGGGAAATAACCCAGACAATTTCTAACTATGAATGCTGTGAAATTTGCAGTTTCTTGGTGTGATTTCACACTGTGGACCTGAGCTTTAAAGTTTTTATTACAATCTTGGTTTTGTTCTTTGTCATCCCGTTCCACCCCCCACCCCTCATAATTAAATGGCCCACTGGCCAGCTCATGCCTTAAATACAGAACCTGTGACAGAGGTTCCATCACAGCTAAAGAAGAAGAGTCATAACATAAATTGTTATTAACACATCAGGTACTCTACTCTGCTTACTCCAGAATTCACATAGGAATTATTTCTCATCAATTTAACCAGCAGCAGGATTAGTCCCGAGTCCTCAGTCTCTGTGAAATATGTTTGAGGTTTTAGTAGACAACCTTACTGTTTATTAGAAGGTAGGCTTCTGCCTCAAAGCACTTTTTAAAAGAATTGTAGCTGCAAACTATGAGAATTTCAGTGATATATATTTTAGTGATATTCACAATTAAAAGACTAATTTCTAAACTTATTGAGCAAAATTTTTATTCCTTTGTATAAGCACTGCCTTTACAGTAGACCCACAGTGTCAGTTTTTATGTGGAAAACTATAAAAAATCTATGTTACTTCCAACTCATTCAGCATTTTTAATGATTAATAGCTGTGAAAAATAGAAACTTTTCATTATGTTTAAGTAGACAAGGAAATTAAGCATTTCAGAATATTATTCTTTAATCTTTTTAAAAAACAGAAGTTTTTAACATTTTTACGTTACACTGTATAAGCTCTACTAAGAGGTGTCATGGAAGAATGATTCCTTCTGCAATGATTGAGCATCTCAGGTACAGATTCAGCCATATGTTCAGTAATGAAACAGTTAACTGATCACAATTTGACATGAATATGAGAAGTTCTGGTGTGGTAAAAAATGTTTGGGGAGAGGAAAAGAAAAGGAAAGAAAATGAAAGGAAAGAAAGGGGAAGAAAAAGAGACATAAATAAGTATCAAATACTCTCCAAAACTGTAACATTAAAAATAATACCGAACGACAAAATCATTAGATTCTCAGAACAACAATGCTTCAATATTCCAGACTTTCAGTGAAGAATTTAATATACTTCAACTAACTTTATTCAATTCATATCATCTTGAGCTCCTGAATAGTTGAAGCCAGTGTCAAAATAATGACAAATCCAGTTCTTGCACAAATGGTAACCTAGTATATCAGCTGCATGTAAAGACTGTAAGTTTTTGTGTACTTACCAGTCCTACTGCTTTTGGCTGTAGGCTATGGCTTTGAGGATTAAAGTTTTGTCCTATTAGTTTTTCAAATATTCATTTGATTTTCTTAAGATTAATTTGGCAGTTGGGATACCAAAACCACAGGTTACTCAATCCCAGACTTCCCCTCACTTTTACCTCTGTATGTCCCATCCACTTCTTGTTGTACATTTTGATGCTTTTAAAGGGCCTTGCCCCTGCTGTGTGAAAAGGCAAACTGAAGTGAGACAGACACCACCATCATGCTGTGCAAATATCAGTCTACCTGTTAATCACTATCACTCCTTAGGCTCTGCCAGAATGTATTTGTCTGCAATAACACCAGATAATAATTTACATTGCACCACAGCTATCAAATGTAGGTTGTCAGGGTCCTGTTACTTTTTAGGATGGGTTGTCCAAGTTCCCAGGCAAGCCAGGAGTCTTTCCTCAGGCACATATTTACACCAGAAGTTACAAAAGGAACAGTAATAGCAATACAGTACTTAAGATCCCAAACCATTCCACTCATACAGGATGTACTGATTTATTGCCAAACTAAAAAAAAACACAGTAACAAACCAATGTGCATTAGGGATGGAATGAGCAGAAGTTTCTTGTTCATCACTTCACTGACTGGATTTCCTGCTGCAAAGTTGGGAGTTTTCTGCAGTTTACAAAAGAATCTAGATCCCACTTTGCCCTCCACGTCTGTTTAATATATCCATATTACACTGCCACTTACATGAAACTGACAGTGTTTAAATCTCCTGTCATACAATAACCTGACTAAAACTAGTACCTGTTTACTTTTTAACTTATTACCCAAGAAATTTTGCATCTGTAATGCCTTTGCTTCATTTTTCATAGTATCAGTTATGCCTTTGCCTCGCGCTGTCTCACACCAATTGGTGTACAGTATCTTATCCACGGTGATCAAGCATCTGAGCTTGATCTGAGCAGTACATCTCTTTGCATTGCTACTGCAGTCTAAAAAAGAAAAAGAGAAAGTGCAATACATGTTCTAGTCATTTAAGCAAAATACATACATAAACAATATTTCAGCCATAGTTTGGCCCAAAGAAATTACAGTTGTAGGAAGTAGGTTTATAGATACATGTCCAATCTCATACTCAATTTCAAATGATAGCACATAGAAGTTTGAAGCTGAGGATTTTTGACTAAAAATTCAGGGATTCAGTTATCAGTAGTTACACAGAGATTAATATTATTCCTTCTGTCACTCTATTGGAACAAGGTCTGTTGATATAGATCCAGTTAAACTATTTTGTCTCACAGAATCACAGACTCACAGAAGGTTAGGGACTGGAAGGGACCTCAAAAGATCATCTAGTCCAATCCCCCTGCTGGAGCAGGAACACCTAAATGAGATCACACAGGAAGGCGTCCAGGTGGGTTTTGAATGTCTCCAGAGAAGGAGACTCCACAACCTCTCTGGGCAGCCTGTTCCAATGCTCTGTCACCCTTACTGTAAAGAAGTTTATTCTGAAGTTTAAGTGGAATCTCCTGTCTTACAGCTTGCACCCATTGTCCCTTGTCCTATCATTGCTTGTCTCCTACATATTACATATGCAGAGATTCGTCACCCCTGATTGGTTTTTTTAAGGGAATTTTAATGAATTCTATATTTAAAAAAAAATATTTCCAAGAAACACAGACATAATGTAGATGAGCATTGTATAAAAAGCTAGAGGGAGCTGAGTCTACAAAATGTATATTAAGATATCATTTATCATTTCCCTTATTCATTTTACATTATATCTGCTATGCTACAACTATATTACTATTCCAGGCTGTCTCCATGTTCCTGCATTCTTAATGGTTTATCAACACTTGTTTGCATTTTCAGGCAGTTATTTTTGGGTGATTAATCTGTGTGTCAAAACCTAACTGCTGTCTTCCAGAAACTATTCTGATCAGATTAACTATGTCATTATCCGCAGGTATGAGGTATTTCAATTCTAGCCCATTTCTCAGTCTAGATAATTAAGTTGTCATTCTTTTAAGCCATTTATTACAATATAGTATGCAATTGTTTTATTATACATGAAAGCCTATAACAGGCAGGTTCCCATCAGTGGTTTGCAATTTGATTATGTGCATGACTCAAAAATATAAAAGAAAATGTATGTCACATGGAAAGACAAAGTTAAAAAACAATGATTTATAGCATTTCTAGTTTTTTGTTTTTGTTTTCTCAGAATTATAATGTCTTCAGTTTATCCAATTTACAGAGATTTGTTAATTCACCTCTGAGCAGGTATTCCTACATGCTAATTGTGTTCTTAACAAGTTAACATGTATTGATTAAATAAACAATGACTAATAGAATATTCAAAAGCACATCTATTTATATTGAGTGAGACCTCATTCTTTCAGCTAATGATTCATGAGAGAAGAAAGAGACAAAAGAAAGAAAAAGTTTTCATGATAGAAGCCATTGTCTGAATGTGCTGAATTTGATAATTCAGGATTGATTTTTCAGCAAGAATGTGGACAAAGAAAACTTTGGATCCTATCACTGGTTGAAATGCTCATTCAATGGCACTCGAATGTCATCTCCCTCAATTTCTTTGGCCAGGAGTATTTTAGTATAATCAGGACATTTTTTCTAGCTGACTTTCTGGAAGATCATTTTATACCTGCCTATTGCAGAGGTTTATTTTTTTCCTTCTGAGCAGATGCATACTGTCATTGCTACAGTCAACTATTAGCCACTTCAATACTAACCTCTTTAATTTCTAAAGTTATGTTAAAGTCTTTTTTTACTGGTGGGTGGATGAGTGGGTGGGTGGATTATTTTGTGCAAGACTGTAAGTCATTTTTTATTCCACGAAACATTAAATAATGGGGTTTTTTTGCCTAGTATTTCAAAGAAAATCACAGTTTAATGTATTACATCAAATCCTATCACAAAGGTATATTTGTGTGTGTGTGGTTGTTTCCTCTGTTTTCTGTCATTATCACTCACATAATGGGTGACATTCATTTATACCATTTCAGAGGTTGATCCCTATCCTATATAATAGTCTCCAACACCTGCATGACTTTTCAATAGGAGAGAACATCAAAGATGAGGTACTTGAAATGTGCACAACTTCAGGGACCTAAGTACTTTGCCACACATACTGGCAGCAGATACATACGTTTTGAATAAATATTTGTTACAAAAATGTAAATCTGTGTACATATGCCACTATGTATATATATGGTACAGATAAACACACACAATATTTGTCATAGCACCCACCTAGAACTGTGCCCCTTAGCTGACCTCCAGAGTCTCAAAAGGTTTTTAAATCAGTAAGGAGTCATACAATAGACGAGAGAAGTAGCAAATGCATTAGAAAAGAGCGCAGTCTGAAAAGTCAAAAGTCAAGAGAGGCCAGGAATGAAAACAAGTTAAAACTACCAACAGAGACCAAACAAAGCAATAAAGTTAGCTTCACATCCACATTAGAACTCAGAACAAGACTATAACAGCTTAAGGCTATTAGTTTGAGGGAAAAGTAGACATAATAGATGGTGCTGGGAAAGCTGAAGTTGTCAATGCTGTCTCACTTCACTCTTCCCAAAAAGAAAAAAAAAAAAAAAGAAAAAGAGATCAATTATGACCAGACTCCAAGGAAAATTAATTTTAACATGGAGACAGGTATAGGCAGAGTGTGTAAAAAATAGCTTTAAAAGTGCACATAGATCAGATTAATTTAAATCCACAAGCTCTGATAAAATTCTCCCAAGTGCTTAAGGAACTAGCTAATATAATCTTGTAATGATTAGTCATTTTGTTTTAGAAACTACTGAGCATGAGGGAAGTCCCCGGTATTGAAAAGGCCAAACAGTATTTATTCTTAAAAAGGGGGTAAGAGAAGAACCAGGAAGTTATAGATATCATTAGGATTTCAGTACAAGGAAAGTCTGAATTTCTTTTAGACCAAACATTTTGTAGGTTCCTAGAAGATAAAAAGATCTGAAATGAACAGACAGCATAATTATGTCAATAACTATATAATTTCCTTCTTTATCAGAATGGCTATTCTGGTGGACAAAGTGAAATAGTAAAGCATTTATTGTTTGACTTTTTACATATATGTCATATAGGATATTCTCATAAGAAAATGAGAAAAATACAGTTCAAATGAAAAGAAACTGTTTCTGAAAAAAGCAAGAAAATTGTGAATTACCCCAAAACAGGAGAAATCAAAAATACCCTTGGAGTGAAGATCAGACTTCAGGATGATCTTTCCAAATTGGAGCTGTAGCAAAATTATCAGGAAGCAATTCAACCAAGAAAAGTGCAAAGTACCCTTTGCAGGAATTAAAAATCAGTCATCAATGAAGCATAGGACAATCTGGCTATAGGCAGTCATATGACACAAAAAGAATCTATAGAATAAAGCTAATTGCAGTCAAGGCTATCATACAGTTTTAGAATGATCCTCTAAGAATTATTCTGTATAAAATTCAAGAAATTATTCCCCTCACTGCTGGGAAATCCTCATCTGCAGTAATATGTCCAATTTTGGGAATGACACTGATGCAGACAGATTTAAGACAATATAAAGCAGAGAAAAAAAATTAGAAGATATGGTGTAAGATTTGTTTTGTACTTTTTTTTAAATTCTAAAACAGGAAACTGTGTAGAAATTGATAATTGCCTTTTGTTTTGTTGTATGTTATGGATAAGATTATGATTAAGTGTTTTCTGTCTATTCTTGGGCAAGGAAAAAAGGGTAATTGATTAACAGTAAAAAGATATTGCTGGATGTCACAAAAAACTTTCTAATACTGTGGAAAACACTGAAATTGTCAAAGTAGGGGAAATTCTTGAAATTTACTTCCTTGGAGATTTTTAGCAGAGGTTTAAGGGTTATGAGAGCATGAGAATGGCTGAAACATGTTACTCCAGAGCTAGAGCTAAACCAGGACTTCATGGGAGACAGCATGACCAGTAAAATGGTTTTCCTGGGATGAGTGGGGCACTGTTTTCATACAGTCCTGGAGGGGTAGGGGGAAGTCAGTGTAGATATAAGTGTCTCCCTTAGAATACATACTGAGTAATTTTTAGCTCAGGAAATAATAAACCAGGACCATTTTGCTTGTGTTTAATAGTCTTGGATGGATTTTTCTTTGGATTTTTCTTGTGAATCCATTTAAAGTTTTCAGCTTGCACAACATCCAGTGCAAACACTTTCACAGTTTTATGTGAACTATCTCCTAATGATAGTTTTAAGCCTTCCACCTGGCAGCTCCATTTAATGCCTACAGGTTCTTCTCCTGAAAAGGCAGTGAACTGTTTCCCTACTCACCATCCCACTGTTACTCTCAGTCCTTTCTAGCATCTTCACTCAGTCATCTCTTGAGCCTGAAAAGGCCAGTCATGTTGGGTAAATGTTCGTTACAGATAGCCTAAGTTACAGTGAAACATTGACAATGGTAGAATGATCACAGTCCTTTTTTTTTTTTTTTTTTTTTTTTTTTTTTTGTCTTAGGAACTGCAGAAAATACTAAAACAATTAAGCATGCAGCTGAGCAAGAAAAATGGACTATAGATTTATCCAGGAATGGACTGGTCTTAGCTGGCATAGTATAGATTTGACAGTAGCACTTAGAGTGTCCCAGTGTTCTTAAAAAAGCAATCTGGAAGAAAATAATGCCAATCATGGATCAGCCTCAGAGAGTCTTTCCCATGCTCTGCAAAATTTATCATTCCAGAAAACACGGTATCATCTTGTTAGAGGCCTTTGGCTGACAGACATGGAGAAAGGTACAGAAGCAAAGCCTGTTAGTGCTATATAATAAAAAATGGGATGTAGTGTTTTTCATATGAGCTTTGAAGCCTTACAATTTTCATATGAGCTTGAAAGCCTTATGATTATCTATGGGCAAAGCCATACTTAAAGCGAATTCTAAAGTGTTTTGATTATCACAGAGGACATTGAGGAGGTTAAGGCAACACAGCAGATCAGGTTGTGCATGCTTCCTGATAAAAACAGAAAAAAATGAAAGAAATCCTCCCCAATAAACAGATTTTAAAATAGTCACTACCTTCTTAAAAAGCAAAGCTTAATTTCTGTTAAAAACAAATAATCTTTAAATAGTCTTTAAAAATTTTACAGGTCCTTTATGTCCCTGGAGGTAAAACATCACATCTTCTCCCATTAACTCTTCACCAGGTCTAGAGTATTGCTGCAATGATGCTGATGTGTAGTTTATTTGTTAGCTTCACGTTTTATTGTGCATATATGAGAGACATAATAAGGCTTACACACAGGAATTAAACTTTGTTGCTGATAGTCTGAATTTGTTTTTACTAGGCCTACCCTTTTACATTTTTCCTTTAGTAGTATCTTGATAGCCTTTTAATAAACAGACTATTTAAAAATACTTTAAAAGTATTCATGGCTAAGCACCTCATACTCATTAGATTTTTAGTAACACACCTATTTGCTGGCATATCAAATGATAATAAAAGTTATTTTACATGAACTTGCAGTAAGAATTACTTTTAAAACCCTGTTAGGAAAATGTGTGCAATAATTTTAATTGCTTTCATCATTTAAATTACACATATAAATGTTTGGTTTTATTGTAAAACTATATTCCTGAAAACTGAGAATCCATTTTTAAACAATTTTCTCTCTCGCTATTTGTCTTTTCAGAAATTCTTCTGGTTTGCCATTTATATTTTTATTTAAGAAATTCTGTTCTCATTTATTTTGTGCAAAACCTCAGCTTTGAAACAATGTAAAAGAGATCAGAATGTGACCCAGTGAAAATGGTTTGCCATAAAAGGATTCAGACTTCAAGCTGTGTTATGAAGCTTTCCAAAAGTGACATCTGTCCTTTTGGCAGGTTCCTCAGGCAGCTGTGCTGGTGGCTCAGTAATTGTTGATGGGTCTGCCATATGCAGTACCTGCAGTTTGTCTGCTTCAGGCTTGCTCCAATCCATTGCTTTACTGAATAAAATTTGCTTTGAATTATCTTCTATTCGAAAATATTGGCATGCTACCCATTTATCCTTTTTTTCCTTTTTTCTTTTTCTTTTTTTTTAATCAGAGCTATGGTCAGAATGGAGAGTTCCAACTTCTGCTGCATTGGCTTAGCTAGAGAAAACTCTGTGATCTAAGACTATCCCCATGCTTCCAACTGCTCTTAAACAAACCTCCAGAACATGACCAACAGGTCTGTATAACTCACCTAGCGCTCTTGGCTGTCTGGATTAATCTGTTTTTCTGTACTGCCTATAAAGCTCTGGCGTGGTCTGGAATCAGCTAATTTTGTTTCCTGTGATAGAATTTGGTGTATCTATTCCATGCAACTTTGATGAAATGTCAATAACACTGCCAGTATTTGTAAACATGGGTGGCATTCAGTTATGTCTATAAGATGAAAAAAGGGACAAAAGTTCCAGACAGGCATGAGACCACAGAAATATTTGTGTTCCTTAACAGGATACTTTAATCAAACTGTTTTTCTGCACATCTGTACACAGAAACATTATTTTAAACTTGTATTTTTTTGGCACGTAAAGACCCATACTTATGACAAAGTATCAGTTGTGTTAAACTCTGTACACTCATAGAAATTAACAGTGACTGGCAACAGACTGCTGTATGTTAAGATCCTCCCCCCTCCTGCTCCACTTTAATAACTAGACACCTTTCCCAGATCAGCACAGAAGAGATGCAGGAAGAAATACACAACTGCTTTGCAAGTGTTATCAAAGTCAATAGTACAAACTCTGAAATAATAATTAACTTATTGAAAGATTTCAATCATTATTACATGCCCATCAGTAAATGTATTAAATGCAAAACCATGGGAGAGATTGCTTTCAAAAACTATTTTAAAGTCAGCATGTACTTAGTGTGGTAGTTTGGGTGGATTCACCTTTTTTGCTTGCAACTTGCAGCCAAACACAGCCTGCTCTCTCACCTCCTCCCTCCCTCGCCCAGGGAGTAGGGGAGAGAATTGGAAAGAAGGGCAAGGAGACTCCCGGGTTGAGATAAAAACTATTTACTAATTAAAATGAAATGATAATGATAACAACAGTGATAACAGAATTATACAAATGAGTGACACACAGTGCTCACCGCCCGCTGACTGATGCCCGGCCTGTGCCAGCCGGTGATCCTGGAGGAAAGACAGTCCCAAAACCAAAACCCCGGAAGAGTGAGCCCGAACGATCCCCCAGAGAGGTACCCCCGGAAGAGAAGTGCCCTGTCTTCCGGTCAGCCCTGGTTAATATTCTGGCATGACATGATATGATGTGGAATATTTCATTGGCACATCCAAATGCCAGTTCTGGGCTTTGCTATTCACTACACTTCTCCCTCTCAGTCCTAATGCAGCTGTGAAGCAGCCAAACACGGTGGCCTTGAGCTCCAGCAGCAACTCACAACACCAGCACTGTTATCAACGTTCTTCTCACAATAAGTCTGAACAGAAATACTAAAAAGAAAATTAACTCTATCTTAGCAAAACCAGGACATTTAGATACACATTTTTTATAAATAACTCTAGTGCAGAGTAGCCAAGTACACATTAATCAGAAAATGGCAAAATTTAGATAATATATATAAAATATAAGCTCTGCCACTCTGAATGAGGATGACAGTACAGGCTATTACAAGTAAGCCATGCAACATAATGCTTTCTGTGCATCTGTGTGATGGATGAGCGTGGTGGGTTGTCCCTGGCTGGTTTCTAAGCCATCCCTCAGCCACTTGCCCACTCTCCCCTAGTGGGATGGGGAGAGAACTGGAAGGACAAAAGCAAGAAAAACTCATGGGTTTTATCATAAGATAAAGACAGTTTAAAAAGTAAAAGGGGAAAAAGAAAAAAAAAAAAAAAAAGAAAACGAGATACAATCACTCAACATCTCCCACCAAAAGGCTTTGCCCACCCAGTCTCTGAGCAATAGCTACTTTGGAAAAGTTAGCTCAAATTGATAATGGACAAATCAAACCTGGCCAATCTGATTGCTCTCATTGGATCTGAGGATTGGAAAAGGCAGAGGATGTTTGAATCTCTTGATTTTAGCAAGGCTTTTGACATGATCTACTTACATTCTTTCTTTCAATTTGGAGTGTTACAGTATAGATGGGTGGACAAGTAAATGGGTGAAAAACTGGTCAGCTACTTGAGCTCAGAAGTTACTAATTAATTAAATCTACTCTACCCAGAGACAAGCAGAGCACTGCAAGAGTCTGTCTCGGGACCTGTCCTGTTTAATGATGTCCTTTGTCAATGATCTGGAGGATGTAAGAGAGTGCATACTCATCAGGTCTGTAGATGACAACAAATTGTACAGTACAGCTTGAGGGAAGGACTGATATTCAGAATTGGAGGAATTATCCAACGGAGACTCATTTTGAAAATCAACAAAGACAAATTCAAGGTCCTACATTCAATATAGACTAATCTCCCACAACAGTACAGGATGGGGACTGACTGAATGAAGAGCAGGTCTGCTGAAAAGGACATGGGGACCCTGGTGGGCAGCAAACTGAATGTGAGTCAGCAGTGTGCCCTGGCAGCAGAGAAGGCCAACAGCCTCCTGGGCTGTATGAAGGGGAGTACAGCCAATAGACCTGGAACATAACTATCCCCTTTTACTCAGCACTTATAAAACTGCATCTAGAGTACTATTCCCAGTTTTCTCAGTATAAGAAAGACATTGATAACCTGGAATGAGTTCAGTAGAGAGTCTCCAAGCTGGTTGGGGTTGTAGCAGCTGCCCTTTGAAGAGCTGTTGAAGGAACTGGGCTTGTTCAGCATGGAAAAGTGGCTTTGTGGGGTGACTGGGCAGCTGCCTCCCCAGTATCTATGGGGAGTTTGGCAAGAAGACAGAGGTTTGGTGCATGGAAGGATGATGAGAGATAAGGGACATATTTTTGAAACAAGAGAGGTTCAGACTGGGTGTAAGGGGAAATAGTTGCAGGAGGACAGGCAGTGGAACAGGCTGTCTAGAGAGGTTATACAGTCTCTGTGCTTGGAAATTGCCATACCTGACTGGATAAAAATCTGAACAGCCTGGTAACTAATCCTGTTCTGAGCAGGAAGCTGGGCTTGAGACCTCCCGAGGCCCTTTCCAGCCTGAATTGTCTGGTGATCTTGTTATTCTGTACAGACTGTCACAACTCAAGGAGCCATTGCAAGTTGCTACGTAGAAAAGCAAAACGACCAGCAAGAACTCAATGGATTAGATGGGAATTAACTTTTATTTTAACCTCTCTTACCAAACTCGAGTTTCCTCTTTTAAAAACTTTTTTTTTTCTTAGTTTATGTTACAGTAAAATTTACCATTAGAGACTGAACACTCTTTTGATAGTTTTGGTGTGATAATTTCAAGAAATCCCAGGTAGATTCACCTCAAGGAACTGAATGTCACTGGGCTCCAAAACATTCTAACAGAGGTATAATAACATATAATATTTTTCACTCCTGTATATTCATAAGGGTCAGCTACAGGGAGCTGGAGTCCTACTTTCTACTCCCACAGTTCTGCCAGGGAATTATTGCCAATAAAATGTTCCTGTAGTAAACAGCTATGAGATCGCCTGTGCCAGGAGTACAGTTAGAGGGGAGAACATGCTGTTTTCCTGAAACTGAGAGTGAAAGGCAGAAGTTTTCCTGTAATTTTACTGCTTCAATACACATGCCCATTAGCTTACTAGTCTTGCCAGGAACAAAACTGTGCATCAGAACTTGTGACTTTCCTTCATGTACCCAAGCAGACCATTTGTCTTACCTTCCACTTTTTATGTAAGGTCCTCTGAATATTTAAATTAACTTTTTCTATCTGCAGTGATGTGTTATACATTTTCTTTTTACTGATAATGCAGTTTTCTCTTAGTACAATGCAGTAGATGAAGAGAAGTTTAATACATGTATTAGTGGGACTATATAACCTGATTGCTTGTGATTAGAGGGGAACTGGACGTAATTAATCTGACAGCCTTTGGCAGCATTGTGCTCTGTTTTCTTGCTTCCTCATCTCAATGACATATACACTGCTTGCATGCCTCAAACATAGTCTTCCTTCTTCAAGTCACAAGCAGCCCATAAGACAAAGCTTTCTGCTAGATAAGGTGAAAATATCTTTTACCTACAAAACTCCTTATTTTCTTTTATGTTACTCAGAGTTAAAATACAACTTATGTGTTGTCACTAAAATAGATCCATTTTAAATATGTGTAAATATGTAAAATGCATACTGGGGATAAACTTTCATATCACCATCCTTCCTGTATGTTGTTTGCTATCCTGTCATGCAGCAGTATTCAGCATCTGAATATGTTATGCTTTTATCTAATGATCTAGAAAAATTATGAGATAATACATTATTTTTAATTATTTATTAATAATAATGGTTGCACCAAAAATTTGAATCTAAATATATATGGTTGTTATTCATACATAGGACAGGCAAGAGTTTTTTTCCCCTGTGTTTAACTGACTTGTGTTCAGGTTAATAGGCTTACATTTTGCTGGAGTTATCTTACATTACCTCAGTAGTGTAATTAGGCATCTAGTCTAAGTAGTCAAAAAGGCTCAGTTTGCAGTAACTGGAGAGCAGGAGATATGAAGAAAATATTTTTTAAATTAATATAATTATTTCTCAGTTTGTATAATGCATAAGACCTATAACCAATAAAAATACACACCATGCTATGTCTTTTATATTCTGTATTTTACATTGTACATAATATGGATATATAGTTGCATATATAGAGACATAGAATCGTAGAACGTTGTGAATTGGAAGGGACCCACAAGGATCATCGATATGTCTGGATATGCAGCAATATGGACAGGAAAGGACAGTATGCCCTCTGGGACACCCTCAGATGAAGTCCCTATCTGCAGAGAGGAAAGTTTGCCTCCTCAAAGGGACCGTCTCGCTGGCCATTGTCTCATTAACTATAGAGAAAGCCTGTATGCCTACTTATACAACATGAAACTCAACATTTGTTTTCCACTTATTTGCTTACAACATTTGTTTTCTGCCTTAAAAGAGTGGAAAATCATACTTCTGATACAAGTGATAACTTGCTCTTCCCCTAATCTGGTGCCAGTGTAGAGGCACAGTTGATTGTCTCAGTGTGAAGTATAACATATGACAGATACACAGAACTCTTCTTCCTTTAAATGATAAATTTCTAGTTTGCAAGCAACATCTCAGAAGCAAACATGACAGATGGTAATGAATGTAAGTAGCCACTCTGAACCTGGAGTCTCACCAGTTTTAAACTAATCTAGTAATGGCATATTGTGGAGCTGGTTTAAGGCAGTTCTTGCAATACAAGACAAAACCAAGTTCTTAAGACAAAGGAATTATTTCCTAGTTATGAACTTTGCATTTGTTACTGAGATTTATTAGTTTTCTTTCCTATCTGGAGAAGACAACTCCTCACTGAAGAACAAATCTCTCTTGACAGAGTTATGCTGATTTGAACTGTCCAATGATCATTCTGGATGCTAGCAAGCATCTATGTTTCAGGAAGAGTTTTCAGTCACAGTAAACACCTAGCTCTAGAAAATTATTGCCAAAATGCAACAGTTCTCCTGGACAACAACCAAATGTTTTACAAAAAGCACAGTGGATTTTACGATCATTTTGGTTCCATGAATCAGTTGCAGATCTCTTACCATAACCCTGACTACTTAATAGTCTTTTCTTTCTCTCCATAACTTCCAAAAAGCAAATATTTATATGAAGTTAATATAACTAGTAAATACTGACAACTAGTAGAAAGTGTCTTTGAGGTCATATTCTACGAACCACAACACAACCAACATGTTTTAACCATAGCTATAGTCCCATCAGAAATACCAGAAACTTTTCTGTGGGCCAGTTTTATAATTAACTGAGTACCCTGGGGATAAAAATGGTGATGAATAATCCTATATTAGCTTTCTACAGAATAGGCCAACGAGACAACTATATAAATACTGAAGATGTAAAATAATGGAATACCACTATAGGCCCATAACCCCGCCCACGAATACAACCACTCATTAATTTTTACTTTATTGTGAGGTTGGTTCAAGTCTTGTGATAGATTTTAAGTTCTTACCTGAAAAATAGAGGATCAAGAAAGCTTTACAGAACTCCCAAGGAAGCTACTCGATCCTCCTGAGGCAGCTGTGCAAGAGAGCTTCCAGTTCAAGAGACTAAAGGGGAATATGTTAGGAGAAAAAGTGGCACGGGCTTTAGCCAGTGAGTTGTACCTGCACTGCAGTTTCCACTTTGCATTGAATCATAGTAACATAGAATGGTTTTGGTTGGAAGACACCTTTAAAGGTCTTCTAGTTCAGACCCCCTTGCAACAATCAGGGATGCCTTCAAACAGATCAGGTTTCTCAGAGCCCCATCCATCCTGACCTTGAAAGTTGCCAGGGATGGAGCATCTATCACATCTCCGGGCAACCTGTTCCAGTGTTTCAGCACCCTCATTGTAAAAAATTTCTTCCTTATATCTAATCTAAATCTACCTTCTTTTAGTTTAAAACCACTATCCCTTATTCTATCACTACAGGCCAAGCTAAAATGTCTATCCCCATCTTTCTTATAAGGCCCCTTCAAGTATTAAAAAGCCACAATAAGGTCTCCCAGAGCTTTCTCTTCATCAAGCTGAACAACCCCAACTGTCTCAGGCTTTTTTCATCAGGGAAGTGTTCCATCACTCTGATCATTTTTGCGGCCCTCTTCTGGATTCACTCCAACAGATCCATGTCTTTTCCGTACTGAAGACTCCAGAGCTGGACACAGTACTCCAGGTGGGTTCTCACCACAGCAGAGGGGCAGAATCACCTCCCTTGACCTGCTGGCCACACTTCTTTTGATGCAGCTCAGGATACAGTTGGCCTTCTAGGCTGTGAGTGCACATTGCCAGTTCAGGTCCAGCTTTTCATCCACCAGTACCCCTAAGTCCTTCTCTGCAGGACTACTTTCAACCCCTTCATCCTCCAGCCTGTGTTGATACTGGGGGTTGCCCTGGCTGAGGTGCAGGACCTTGCAGTTGGCTTTGTTGAACCTAATTCTCGAGTTTTTCCAGGTCCCTCTGAATGTCATCCTGTCCCTCATGAACGTAAACTGTACCAGTCACTTAGGTGGGAGTGCACTTGATCCCACTGTCTGTGTCATTGATGAAGATACTGAACAGTACTCATCCCAGTACAAATGCCTGAGGGTCACTCATCTCTACCCAGACATTGAGCCATTAACCACTGTTCTCTGATGTGACCATCCAGCCATTAATTTATCCACCAAACAGTCCATCCATCAAATCCATATCTCTCAATTTAGAGAGAAATAGTGTCTCTCATTCAGCATATACAGAAACATTTCATAGCACAGGCAGTGTCCTAATCCTTCCTAGAAAAGACTGTCAGATATCTTGCTTGCCACCTTAGATAGCTTTGTCTGAACAATAGCTACAACTGCCATTCCCATATTTGGCAATCATATGCATAATATATTCAGTCTTTATGAAATAGCTAAATGGTATTCTACCTCTGCAGATCTCCTATCTGCGATGGCTGAGTGATGAGGCTAGCTATTTTCTCCAACTTCACCTTAAAATATCTCTTGGTTTTTGTTTTTTTTTTTTTCTTCAGGGTACTTGTACAGCTGTTGCCAATGCAATGGAGAGGTTATATTCTAGCTACACAATTCTATGATACCAAAATCCTACTGTAATCTAGTAGGAATTGGACAGATAAATCCTTTAAGGTGTTTTATGTATGCTTTCCATGTAAAAAAATTGCCACTGCTGTTTGTTCTCAATATCTCCTCATTTGACACTATTACATCTGTATTCCCTCCCTATAATTGGGTTCAAATTTTTTCCTCATAAGAGAATATGTAAAAATTTCAACTCAGCACTCTGTACCAGCACAGATAAACCACATGATATTTTTCTGATAAAAGCACCACATTGGATCTTCAGCCAGTGTAATTCAGTATAACACTATAAAACTGAAGAGAGCTACAGTAACTGAGACATTTTCAGAATATGACCAGCTATTGACCTCTTTTCAGACTTTACTCTGAGAACATGCTATATTGAACACTGATATTCTTTTGGCTATAAAGAATCTCAGAAATATTCCAGTTACAATCTATTTCATTTAAAATGTAAAATTCTTGTGTAAGTTACTGTATATGTTAATATTTTGGATTCTAGTACAATTCTTTCTCATGAGGCAAGGAAAACTAAAATTAAAATTATATTTTCTGTTTTAACTTTTGTGTGTACACTTTTTTTTACATTTCCACAGGCTATTAGAAACATTTTCTAAAAAGGTGTAGTAGTCTTAGTATAGACTTGTATGGTTTATTCCCAGCTGCTGTATAGTTGCAAATTTTAAAATACAAATTTTAGGAAAACTTATTTATTTGCCATTCCCCTTCTCCTTAGAAAAAAATTGCAGTGTTCTTTATTTATACATGGTTTGCAGTATCACAGTGCTCTTAAAATCTTTAAAAATATAAAATATTTAAAATATCACTCTTTTCAAAGATCATAAAAGCATAGCAATATTTCATTCTTTCATACAGAAAATAAACGTGAGTGAATCAGAAATATTAGGCAAACACTAGAATGTTTATGATCTATGTTTTAGTAACATACAATTAATGAATAACTAATGTGAATAAAATGAAAAAAAAAAAAGAGACTGGGAATGGCTAATAAGGATGAGAAATTTTTTTAAAAAGCAAAAATGAACAAGCAAATCTAACTATAACACTACAAAAAAGTGAAAGCCTGACTTAATTAATATTAGGAAGTGCTGGATAGAAGGTGATGCCATCAGGTCTACAAGATGGTGACACCAGAGTGCTCAATGCATCAGAACAATAGGTTGTTTTTTTGCCCTGGTCTAGGCTTCAGTGAACACGGGCAGAGTTGTCCAGCAGGTCCCCTAAAGAGCACTAGTCACATGATTTAGATAACTTACTGTCTCTTTTAGTTTATTGACTCTGCTTTTCACCCTTCCTTTCTTCTCCCCATTGGTCCCCATTTTAAATCAGTTTTAAATTTTGATATTTCTGTTCCCGTTACACTCTGTGGTGTGAGATGATATCACTGATACTGTTATCTAGGTTGAGTTGGTTTTGCAAGATTTTAATCTTCAAAAAGCACCCCGTATTCCCCTCTGTGAAGTTCAGCCATTTGTCATATAACTTCCTCTTAATAACCCCAGCAGTTTTTCACACACTTTTCAGTTAGCTTAACCTCAAGCCAGGTCCTAGTCATTGGCCTGGACATTTTCTTGCAGTCCTAACTATTACTAGGAGGACAGAAAATACCTTTCAATACACCTTGAGGATTAAATTCATCTATGACACTACATTTAATTTGAACAAGTTATGGTGTTTCTTCCATACAGAGCACCATCCTGGAAGAAACTAACAGTAGGTGGATAATAGTCATCAAGCCTGGACATGGAAGAGAAGTACTATGAATAGCACCCAAATAGAGTCTGATTTTGTATATCATAAGTAATACTCAGAGCTGAAGAGGCATTAATTCTCCAGACAAGGCTTTGCCTTTACTAGGACTACTTTATACAAGAAAAGGAGACTATATGATCCAGAAACAGTAAACCATGAATTCTTCAAGCATTTAGAAGTGGTAAGCCCACTTTCATAAATATCTCCAATTCTTATCACTAACACACTCGTTATCCAAAGTAAATCTTACTCAGGATGTGCATTCACACAGTGACTTTAATTTCTATAGTAGCTGAGTGCCATTTTTCAGCCCCATCTCAGGGAAAGAAAAATACTATGAAGTTTAGGCTCAGTGGAAAGGAGATAATAAAAAAATAATGACACATTAGATCAAAAAGGATGTTTCCAATTTCTATGAATGGACATAGACAGAGGCCTAAGGAGACAGTGGTATCATGAGAAAGATTAATTTCTGTAGCTTCCAATAACTTCTGAGAAATTAACATTCCTAAATATAGAAACATGAACATCAAAGAAGAATCTTTCAGCTTTTAACTGTTAGGGAAAAAAAAAAAAAAAAGGTAAAAATAGACTTCTGAGTGCCAGGAAAAAAGTTAAAAATCAAATACTTATGGTGTATGTATCCATCTCCACATTTGATATACAAGTCCTTTGGAAAGGTGTAAAATTCTATTTTTAATAAAGATTATCATAATTACATTAATTGGGAGATTTACTTTCCAGGAGTTGTAAAGCTATTGAAAAAACAGTCTACAACCTGAGCTCTGTTTGAAAATAGTCACTTTTAGCTTGATTTAAGGCTCTTTAATATAGGACTTGCAGTATCTTCTATCAGTCTGAATAAATATTCTCATACAAGTAGTCCAGCAATTTAAAAACTTCAAATTGCTATTTCTAGCAAGCACTAGAACACACAATTAACCATACATATGATGAAAAAATAAACATATGCATGTGAACATCTGAAAACTTGTTTGGCAGCAAAAAAAAAAGGCAGTAATTGAGCTCTGTTGAGCACTTACTCCAGGCAGTGCACAGAAATATACAGCAGTAAAGTATCATAGTGCCAGATCACTCATTTTGCTTACCTGATGGCTGTTGCAGTTGCTACAAACAGGAGACAGAGAGGATGCTCAAGTTGTGCAGTAGGCATGTCCCTCTCAGGAACCCCTAAAATCTTGCTCTCACAAGTGTATCACCAGAAAGCCTTTGCCTTTAAAAGGATCTTCCACTTCTCTCCCTACCTCATGCTTCTTCCCTTCTTCTTTCCTTCTCACCATCCCAATAGGAGGACTATTTAATCCCTGTGGGTGACTCTGGGTCTCAGGATGGCAAATGGCATTGTTGACCTGGAGAAGATGAGCCGCAGGAGCATCCAAGAAAGTTGTGAAAAACCCCTCTCTTTCCCCTGATCTCCAAATGCCCTGATTACAAGACAGCTGAGGAAACCTTCCATGAATTTCAGTCTCCAGTCTGGAGAAGCGTGTGAGTCCAAATCTCACCTTCTAGGCAGGTGCATCAGTCATGACTTTTTACTCAAAAAGCACTAACAGCAAAGCCACTTCTTTTTCTTATTCTAGGTAGTGGCACATTCTATACCAGCTATCACCACTAAGGCGGTTGACTCCTTGCTGTTATTCTTCATAGACAGTATTTCTAATGTGTAGTTCTTAATCAGGCATGTCAGTCCCAGATAAGGATGCTATTTTTCTCTCTCACTCATCCTCAAAATACATCTCAGAAGATGTGTTTCCCTGCATTGTTCTTCAGAAGTACTTTGCTCTCTGCATTAACTGCAGTCAGATGTATTTAAAATAGTTTTATATTTTCAGCCTTTAGCAAACTTTTCTCCAAAACTTTTTTTTTTTTTTTTACTGGACTTATACTAATCTTATGATTGCCTTGCCAGAATACCTGCTCTACTGTGTTTTCTTCATTTGAGCACAACTTCCATTTGCTGAAAGATATCTTTGCTTATATTAACCTCTTTAAGTCAGACATTTAATCATTCTGACTGTTTATTTGTCCCTTTTGGAGCCTTTTTTATCTGATGATTTCTGTTTGCTAATTTTACTGTTATTTTAAAGTCTCCAGTGAACATACGTTGTCAGTTCAACTTACCCTTCACATTTTCTTTAACTAGCCTCCTCTTTTTTGTGTAGTACTCATTTTATACAGTTCAAAGATATAGCATGAGTTCCCTTCTAAGGATTTTGAGATTGAATAAATTTGCATTAGGACTAACTCCACTGTTGTTTCTCTTTTGGTTCTCTGATATGTTCATTGTGGAAACATACTGTATTGGAGAAATGTATATAAATGTTTCAAAGCTCTTTAAAATGCAAGGGTTTAGCAACAAGGCTTTTAATATTATTTTAGACTTTATTGTTTCACTTTTCCTGTTTACACATATGCATTTGACTGTGGTTCCTAGAGTAGTATGGTATCCTCTGCAAGCCACAGTTTTCTCTGTGACTCATAGAGATGAAGTGTCCCTTTCTGAGGAAATTAACATCTTAAATGGGTTGAATAGTCTTCTGAAGAGGTTAAGCCTTTTTTGTTGTGTAGGGACACTAGAGAGACTATGTTTTTAATTTAGTCACTATAGTTAAGTATATAAACTTATGTGGCATGAATCCAGTCCTAAGACCACAGATTTTGATATTTAAAAAGCAAATACAGAAAGCGACTCCAACTGCCAAAAGTATTTTATTCATTGTAGCCATTAACATATCAGTTTGAAGATATAACCTACCCAAAACACAAATAAGTCAGAATTACATCTAAACTAGATTTCTGTACAATTGACGTTAGTACTTCTACGAGTGTTTAGATGGTACATATGAAAATTATCTAGTTAGATTTAATACCATTATCCTTTGTTGTATTTAGTTTAGATATAGCATGACACAGTTCAAGTAAGGTTCAAAGTATGGCAAGAATAACAACTTCTGAATCAATCCTGTGTACAGCTTCAATAGATTTGTGGAACTGTCTGCTCAGAAAAAAATAATTTTACATTAAACTACATTGAACAACTCAGATGTAAAATATTATTAAAAATGTGGCAGTTGGGATCTAATGGCAGAAGGAACAGTGAAAAAAAAATGAAAGTTGTTGCAGGAAGTAGGTACTACTGTACAAGTCGTACCTGTCTGTAACTGTTATATTTGTAGTCCATTTGGAATCACATAGAATCACACAGAATGTCAGGGATTGGAAGGGACCTCGAAAGATCATCTAGTCCAATTGCCCTGCCAGAGCAGGAACACCTAAATGAGTTCACACAGGAAGGCATCCAGGTGGGTCTTCAATGTCTCCAGAGAAGGAGACTCCACAACCTCCCTGGGCAGCCTGTTCCAGTGCTCTGTTACACTCACAGTAAAGAAGTTCCTTCTCAAGTTTAAGCAGAACCTCCTGTGTTCCAGCTAACACCCATTGTCCCTTGTCCCATCATTGGACATCACTAAGAAGAGCCTGGCTACATCCTCCTGACATTCACCCTTTACATATTTATAAACATTAATAAAGTCACCCCTCAGTCTCCTCCAAGCTAAAGAGACCCAGCTCCCTCAGCCTTTCCTCATAAGGGAGATGCTCCACTCCCTTAATCATCTTGGTGGTTCTGTGCTGGATTCTCTCAAGCAGTTCCCTGTCCTTCTTGAACTGTGGGGCCCAGAACTGGACACAATATTCCAGATGTGGCCTCACCAGGGCAGAGTAAAGGGGAAGAAGAACCTCTCTTGACCTACTAACCACACCCCTTCTAATACACCCCAGGATGCCATTTGCTTTCCTGGCCACAAGGGCACAGTGCTGGCTCATGGTCATCCTGCTGTCCACCAGGACTCCCAGCTCCAGTTCCCCTGCACTGCTCTCTAGGAGATCATTCCTCAACCTATACTGGAGCCTGGGGTTGTTCCCGCCCAGGTTAAACACCCTACACTTGCCCTTATTATATTTCATTAAGTTTTTCCCTGCCCAGCTCTCCAGCCTGTCCAAGTCTCTCTGGATGGCAGCACAGCCTGCTGGTGTGTCAGCCACTCCTCCCAGCTTTGTGTCATCAGCAAACTTGCTGACAGTGCCCTCTGTTCCCTCATTCAGGTCATTGATGAATATATTGAATAATACTGGTCCTAGTACCGACCCTTGGGGGACTCCACTAGACACAGGTCTCCAACTAGACTCTGCCCCATTGACCACCACTCTCTGGCTTCTTCCCACCAGCCAGTTCACAATCCATCTCACTACCTGCTCATCTAATCCACACTTCCTCAATTTGGCAGCAAGGATGCTGTGAGAGACCGTGTCAAATGCTTTACTGAAATCAAGATAGACCACATCCACTGCTCTACCATCATCGAGCCACCTGGTTGTGTTTTCATAAGAGTCTAGAAGGCTGGTTAAGCATGACTTCCCCTTGGTGAAGCCATGTTGACTGCCCCTAATGACCCTCTTATCCTTGATCTGCCTTGAGATGGCACCAAGGGTGGACAAGAACAAAATTGTACAATTACACAAACCCTTGCAAAGGTTGAAAAAAAAGTTCACCATAGTTAAAAAAATAGAGTAAAACATACATACCAGTTAAAAAGAAGTTAAAAATACTTTTTCCCATTCAAACAAGAAAAATAGAAATTGCTATGCAAACTAGGACAAACGAAATACTAAACCATGTCAAAAATTCTTTGAGAAGCAACTAAAAGTAAAAGGCTATCCAGTACTCTTTTACAATAAAATAGAATTTTAAAATAAAATACACTTTTAGAATAAAATTATTAAAAGTTAAAAGGAGATCCCCCAAAAAGCCATCTATATAACACTTTTTTTTTTTTCCTTTCTTTTCTTATCTGAAGTATTTGTAAATTTCTCATATGCAGAAAAATCAGGCTAAGTGGACATTTAGCCAATCCCATTGGGGTAGTTTTTTGAAGCTTAGTGCTGGATTAGACCTTTATGTGGTAAAGTTCTTAATGCAGTCTGAAAAAAACTGCAGCAGAATAAAAGCTAGATCTCTATTTCTCATTGGACTCAAGAAAAATAAAGCAAGGAGACAATAACTCAGAATAGAATATGTTAGTTAATAAGCTCAGTTAAAAAAACAACAAGCAGCACCCAGCAAAGCAAAGCACCCTAACTTAGAGAAGTAGCATTGGCCTTGTAACATCTTAATAACTTTACTGTGAGCACAACAAATTGTATTTGTAGCACAGCAGAGTCAGTAACAGTTTTCCTGGAATTCCTGAGTGAGGAACTAGACTTTATCATCATACTGTTGTTAGATCGATCTCCAAGTCAAGAGTGCATTTGCATAAGAAATCAGTTTGTGCACATTATCATAAAAACTGTGCCTCTGCTCCTATAATATACTCATTTTAACTGAGTAGCTGAATGGCTCAGAGAGTTTTGAATACTTAATTGAATGAATATTTCATACAAATTCCCTGTGGTGCAATAATTTTTCCTGATAGCTTCCAAATCTCCAAAGCAAATGCTGAGTTTTTACAGATGTGTAGAGCAGGTAAAATATGTTATTGGCATATTTTTAAAAATGCTTAACTAATGCCTCTTTCAGGACTTCTATTTATTTTTTCATATACAATTATTTTATAGAATCTAATTAAACATTATTTTTTGCATACTGAGTATTTTTTCTGCTAAAACATATTTTTGTTTAAGAATTATGTTTTAGAATAATCATTAAAACTTTACACCTATTGGAATTGTTCAAATATTCAATCAATTCAGTTTTCCAGTTGTTATGGTAATCTATTTTTTTTTAAGGAAGCAGTGAGTATAGTACAGTTTGGGCATTATGTACATCAAACTGATAAAGAGCACTGAGGTGAGTTCCTTATTTTATGTTGCAGTAAATACAATCTTCTATCCCTTTTGGTCCAATTCTTACTGCAACAGCTAGCAGATTGTGTGTTTGACTTCTTTATTTTAAGCAAAAGTGTATTTTTAAGTTTTATTTTAGGCCCTTTTTGCTCAAATATATACATGTATATCTGTTTGTATGATCACCAAAGATACCACTTAGCTCTTCTTCTGCCAAATAGGGTCAATATGGAACACAGTCTGCAAACCAGAATCATCTTCTTGTAACACCCACTGCATTGTTTCAGACAGTTCTTGTGAAAAGTTAATGCTACACTTCAATTTTGTTCTTTAATCTGTTCTGGAAACAGCTAATGGCAGTACAAATAATTGCTACAAATAATGTATTCACATTTACACTAACAGAGACAAAATTGTTGAGATTTACTTATGCCATATGAAGATATCAGTATTAGGCTTGTGTTCAGAACTGTTTTTCACGTGGATGTTAGAAAGTGTAGACATTCAGGTGTTAGAAATGTACAGTGGAAGCTAAACTGAGAAACTCAGATACAAATTATATGCTACCTAGTTATCTTTTACTTATCTTATTTTCAGTGAAATTGATTGGGGTTGTGCAGTATTTGTAAGTATACCTCTGGTTCTTGGAGCTGACATAAATACCAAATGCTTTGATCACAACACGTGCATGTAGTACAGTCAGTGCAGCCAAACGAAACCATGGATTGACATAGGGAATGTGGTTTTAGGAGGCCAAGAACAAGAACCTTCCAGCATCAGCTCTTTGACATCCTTGGCTCTTCTGTTTGAAGCAATTGAATGCTCTATGCCAACTATTTTCTTCATCAGCATTTTGTTCATGGAGGTTTCTGTCAACCAGAGAGGGAAAAAGTGACTGGGATTTAAACAAATATGTGTTCTAACAATTCAGATACAATGTGCTAGCATACTTCTCTATCTTTTAAATATTGATCAATTCAAGCCCTCACCCAAGTAATAGAGTATGAATGCACAGAAATTTACATCTGTATTTTCATTGTATTTTCCATCATATACAAGAAATCTTGGGAAAAGTGGGGAGATATATGAAGTTAATGTATGTATTTCATGTTTTTATATCTGTACATATGTGTGTTTGATTATGTAAGTAACTTACTTGTACAAACCAAAGTTACCTTTTTTCACATGAACATAATCTTCATTCAAAGGGCATTTTATCTTTTAAATTTACAAAAGTTCTTACATGTTATTAAGGTACTTGAGTTGTAAAAAAAAAAAAAACAAAAAAAACCCCAGAAATGAAAGTAAGTGTTATTCTCATACATCAGATTTCAGCTTAATCTGCTGGTTTAAGCTTTAACATTTAAAGGAAATACAAAAAACATCTGGTCAGGTCAGTGTTGTCAGTGTTTGACAGGAAATGCAATACACAAACTAAAGACATAAGTTGAAGCAAGATGTAGAACAATCACTTTCAATTAAGAAGCTGAAGAAATTGAAGTGTATATAAAATAGTTAAGCACCTGAAAAGGGAATCTAAATCTGCAGTCCAGCCAGCAATTGAGTTCAAACTGTTGATGACATTATGTAGATGCTGAAAATAGTGACAATGCTATAGAGCCTTCCCTGAATACTTGTCACAAAAGAATTGCCTGATAAGGCTGGAGCAGGGAGATAAGTGCATAAAGCTGAATAAGACGTGGTAGTGACTGAAGAGTAGAAACTAGAACTTAATGCCTGAGGGACAGTAAAATACTTATTTGGAAGATTAATTATCTAAAAAGGAAGACTGAATATGCAGACAGCCCAGAGCAGGCAGTAACAAAGAAGAGAGTGAGAGAAGGTAGTGACTCACCGGCCAGCTTTGTAAAAGAAGATTCTCTGTGTAAACAAATTTCAAGACAGTAAATAAATTTAATGCGTACAACTTACTGCTGTGCACTTTTTTGTTTCCCTCCTTGTGACTGTTTTACAGAATCACATTTAAGTATCTAGCCAAGATTTTTTCATTGCATTCATTGAGCAGTATTAAGCCATTCCTTGTACTGTACTAAGTGGCAGTAGGTATCACCACAAACCTCTACATGGCAGAAGCAAGCAGCTGGGTGTTAATACCAGTTTATCAACAGCTGATCTGTAATGAGAAGTTCCCTAGAGGACCCACTTCCCAGCACTGTAAATGCAGCAATTTACATGTTGCTCAATTAATATGTCATTCCTTATTTATGTTTGCAATCTTTACATATTTTACATCCATGACTGATGATGTAGATACAACAGTACAATAAACACATTAGAAATACCAGGTGGGTGGGTGGATGAGATTAGATTATCGTTGCTGTTATCACCATCACAGATCAACCAGATACAGTCTGATCAAACAAGAAATCCACTTCCACTTAATTAGTGTATCTTCACTGTTCTATAGTTTATTGGGAGGTACTGTTGTTTATTAAGATGAAATACTATGATGAAACACTGCGAGTGCAGGTTTGATCTGCCCTTCTCTAAGTATGCTTCCTAGGATAATCAGCCAGACAACATTAGCATTTTTTGTTTGTCCCCAGATAGACTGCATCTGAATCAAAACCCATCAAATTCCTGATCTGTCTCAGTGATGGCTTCCATCAGTACAAATCCCCTCCCCAAACAACCCAAAAAAAACCCCCAAAAATCCAAACACTAAATAGGCAAACAAATTCTAGCTTCATCTAAGACACTTAGAGATGTGAAAGACCTCTCTTGCCCTTTAGAAAGAAGACTTCAACATTTATGTTGTGGAGCATCTTTCTGGCAGAAATAATGACTCAAGCCTTGCACAATTATGCTAGCTGGCATGTTAAATCTTTCTTTTGGGTCCTACAAAGAAGCCAGAAATTTCAGTACCCATGCTTCTTGTTACAAAGTAACTGTCTTCTGCTAGCTTCCTGCTGGATGACTAACCAGATCAAAGGTGAGCATTGAATTAACATGCAAAGTTGTGTATAAAAGCTTTAATAAAATTATACTGTGTTCTAGCACTAGGGTATGCCACACTTGCTAATCTAAATCTTGGCAAGTGCTCTAAAAAATTGTCCATAACACACATAACATACAACCATTTCTCAGGAGATGTCATAATTTTTTTTCCCTATGTAACTTGCTTTTTTTTTTTTACTGTATGGCTAGTGATATGAGCTAGGCATAGAAATTTATTTAATAGAGATTTATATGTTTTGTCTAATGCTTTAATCTTTGCTTCCATGGTTTCCTCTCTATCACATCTTCCTGTTAGAAACCTGTCAACCCATCTCATTCATTTCTTTCTCACATTCCCCGTAGCGTGTTATGATCCTATGTAAGCTTAATAAATTGGATGTATGGGAGTCAGATATCTCCTCAGAAAGGGTTTAAGAGAACTTTCATATCAGTCAGAAGATTATTTCTGTCTGCTGCTGTAGTACAAATATATACCCTCCATTTTCTACTAATATATCTAGGTAATGTATCTGATTCATACTAAACGATGCAGTAAATTTTTTCAAATATTCCAGGAAACTTCCCAATTTTGCCTCTTTCCTTTTCTATCATAAATATTGATGTATCAACTTATCTGAACCACAGACCTACCTTGAGCTAAAGTTGTCAAGCCACATGAGTCATAGAATCATAGAATCATATCATAGAATGATTCTATGACTCATAGAATTGAAGGGTTGGAAGGGAACTTAAAGAACATCTAGTTCCAACCCCCTTGCCATGAGCAGGGACACCCCCCACTAGATCAGGTTGCTCAAAACCTTATACAGCCTGGTCTTAAACACTTTCAGGGAGGGGACATCCACAACTTCCTTGGCAACCTGTTCCAGTGTCTCACCACCCTCACATTTAAGAATTTATTCCTAATATCTAATCTAAACCTATGCTCTTCCATCTTAAAGCCATTCCCCCTTGTCCTGTCATTAACTGCCCTTATGAAAAGTCCCTCCCCAGCTTTCTTGTAGGCCCCTTCAGGTATTGGAAGGCTGCTATAAGATCTCCCCAGAGCCATCTCTTTTCCAGGTGAACAGCCCCAGCTCTCTCAGCCTGTCCTCATAAGAGAGGTGCTCCAGCCCTTGGATGGCCCTCCTCTGGACTTGTTCTAACTGGTCCATGTCTTTCTCGTGCAGAGGGCTCCAGAATTGGACACAGTACTCCAGGTGGAGCCTTACAAGAGTGGAGTAGAGGGCCAGAATCACCTCCCTCAACCTGCTGGCCATGCTTCTCTTGATGCAGCCCAGGATACGGTTATTGGCCTTCTGGGCTGCAAGCGCACACAGCCAGCTCATGTTTAGCTTCTCGTCCAACATCACCCCCAAGTCCTTCTCTTCGGAGCTGGTCTCAAGCCACTCATTGCCCAGCCTGTATTTGTGTTTGGGATTGCCCCAACCCAGGTGCAGGACCTTGCATTTGGCCTTGTTGAACTTCATGAGCTTTGCACAGGCCCACCTCCCAAGCCTGTCAAGGTCCCTCTTGGATGGTGTCCCTTGTTGTTGGCAAACTTGCTGAGGGTGCACTCAATCCCACTGTCCATGTCACCAACAAATATATTGAACAGCACTGGCCCTAGTACCGACCCTTGAGGGACACCACTCATCACCAGTTTCCACTCAGACTTTGAGCTGTTGTCCACAACTCTTTGAGTGTGACCATCCAGCTAATTCCTTATCCACCAAGTGGTCCACCTATGAAAACCATATGTTTCCATTTCAGAGATAAGTATGTCAAGTGGGACTGTGTCTAATGCTTTGCACAAGTCCAGATAGATGACATCAGTTGAGGTATAATATTTTTTGCTTTGTACTGGTTCTGTGTGTATTATAATGCATTTAATATTGTATATGCATTTTTGTAAATATGTTGTTTAGATGTATTCCAGTACTGTCAACCTCCTCACCAGACACCTATATATGACCCATTTTTCTGTTAGCAAATGCTGAGAACTTGACAATTTGGTTCTTGGAATACTGAGCGTGTGCCAAGCTATCAATTTAATGCTAGATGCAGTGGACTCAGTCAGAGCATCAGCTGTATTCTATTCAACTGATTAAGCAGGAGCTGCACTGGTCTCACTGGAAATCAATATAGAGAGCAATGTGTGGAGAAAAGCACGGCTGTTATATCCAGAGAAATGTGAAAACCAACGAAATGCACAGGGAACAATCACTAGAAAACAGAATAATATTTTTAATGTTCTGGATAAAAGACTTTATTTTTGGCTATAGTTGTAGAGTAATGAAGATGTTGAGGCTCTAAGAAAAAAAAAAAAAAAGTAGCATTGTATTTTTTTGTTTGTTTTATAGAGAAGACGTAGTGCCAAAATATCTTCCATATTTACATCAGGAAAACCAGCAGGAGACCTCTACTGAAAAACTGCTCCAGGTAACTTTTCCACTGTGTACACAGCTGTTCATAGACTTAAAGAGACAGATGTATAACTATCATGTATTAAAAATGCTAGAAGTAGGCATTAATAAAATACCAGCTCCCACAAAGAAAGGGAGATTCCTGCTGTAGTTACAATACAAAAAGATACTTACACTTACTGTGTAAATGTACTTTTTCAGCAGTTCAGCATAATATACCTTGGCCTATGTACAGAAGCCTCTATACTTTGGCTGCTGAGTGAAGCCATATGACACTCCGTGGTACTGCTGAAAGGGAGCCCACAGGGAAATTAGCAGTTCCGCCTACACCCTATGTTGATGGCCCTTGCCTTATCCAGGATTTATGTTTATTGCCCTAACTGGATACCCAAATATAAAAAAATAGATGTAGTAAGATCTGATTTTTCTTCCTGTGAAATTCAAATATTCGAGGGTTTGAGAAAAAGATGAGGATGAGAGCTAGAAAACTCAGTTTTCTATTTCTCCCTAATGCATTTTCAGTCATACTATGATATCCCGTCCTCTTTCTACTCACAGCAATTGATAATTGTTTGATATTGTTCATATTTTAGGATTTTTAAATATAAATATTGATTAGAAGCTGAGATAACCACATATGACAAGCTTTGGAGCCTGTCTATAACCTCTTCATTACTGAAAAAAAAAACCAAAAAACAAACCAACTACTACTCAAGACAAGAAATTACATATTTTCTGTGCCTCTGTCTTTCCAAGTTAATTGTTCAGCTTTCATAGTATCATTTGGATAGTTGTGCAAATCCTTCTCTTTCTTAGATATTTCCATGGTGATTTTATGATATATATGTTAAACTATCATAATTAAGTTGCTCTTACTCTCACTCTCTTTTCACAGATACCATTTTTTTTCTCCCCAAAAGCAGACAATAAATGGAGGAAAACTGATGTACTGAATCCATTGTCTCTCTTTTCTCATTCCAAAATTCAAAAAGCGTGGAATAGCATTAGACTACAAATTATCTTCTTTTTATGTTCTTTTTCAGTTACACATCTCCTTCAGATAAATCCTTTACTCTATGCCAACTACACATATAAACAAGCATGAAATTTTTAACAGATTTTAGAATGACCTTAATTTCAATAATATAAATAAATATATTAATGATAAGACAGCAGATTCTACCCTACCACTTGCTAATTCAGCATAGAAAAGTACAATCATAGATAAGAAACCAAACTTCATCCTATTTGCAGCAGCACATGCCACAAGTGCTTATTAAATAAATAAATAAATAAGCAAACCCTCTAACAAATAAGAATAGAAATAAGCTCTCTGAATTCCAAAAATGCTTTTCTGGAGTTACTAGAATGTAATATATGGTACATGCAGACAGTGCACTTACCTCACTGTCTTCCCAGACTCCTGCTTTTTGAGTAAATCCTTCAACTAGATGATACAAGCTTGCCTTTAACCAGGAGACTCATAGATTTTACTGGGAATAAAATTGACTAATTTTGAACATAAGATGATGAGAGTAATATTTCTAATTGTATTTACCTTGAGCATTATAAATGGGCTGTTAGAACAGTACTAGAGTTTGAATTTAGCAGTTTGCCATAAGGTTTAGCGATAATGGTTATGGGGGGTATTTTGCTTTGTTTATACAGCTGTCCCGAATTTTAGGGTGTATTAAATTTCTTTAGTTGTACCTCCCTCATCCTCACTTCATACTGGACTTACATGCTTTCACCTTACAAAAAGGTGAGCAGCTAAAAGCTATTGCCCTCATTAGTTGCAGTTCAGAAAGATCCAAAGCATTCTGAACTCTCATATGAGACAAATGCCTTTAAATCATCTTCAATATCACAACAAAAGAATGGTATAAGGAAATGTAAGGAAGAAAATTTTTGCAATGCAGGTGGTGAAACACTGGAACAGGTTACCCAGATTGGTGGTAGAAGCCCCCTTCCTGGAAACATTCAAAGTCAGGCTGGATGGAGCTCTGAGTAACCTGACCTAAATGAAGATGTCCCTGCCTACTGCAGGGGGGTTGGAATAGATGACCTTTAAAGGTTCCTTCCAACCCAAATCATTCTATGAAATAAATCAGAGCACTTCCACTGCACTTTGTGCCCCGTTCCTATGGGTAGTGCACTAAGTCAGTAGGCAGAGAACAGGGCTTTTCAACATGGGTAAATGTTGAAAAGCCTTTTCACTCAGGCTATGATTTTTCTATCCTGACCCTCAGCTTAAGTAAGTGATCATGGAACACAATTAGAAGTGGCAAGATTAGGCTTTTAATGTCTGTAAATCTCTGAAGAGATCATGGCTGTGTTCTACTGATTGCAAGAGTCCTATTAAAGTACAACCAGAGACTGAAAACTGTTTGAGTGTTATTGCCCCTGGTCAAATAGTTTCATAATGCTGAGAAAAGAAAAGCCTAATGTCTTGCAAATATTAGCCTGAAAGTAAAAGCATTTCTGTTAACTTTAGTCATTTTTACTAGTTAAGTGTGGGCTTTCCCCAACTCATTACAACAGATTTTTTTGCATAGGGTTTAAAATAAAAATCTGCCCACAACTCCTCATGTAAACAATTGGGTTTTTTCAAGTTGGAATTCTCTCCAATACCCTGTAACCATATTCCCTCATCCTCCCACTTTCCCAGCTTTTTCATCTGCAAGTAGAAGTCTATGATCCCCAGCAGCAGCACTTAGACAGCAAGCTGGTTTAAAAGCTCGCCACAGCCAAAACCATGAGATTTTACTCCTTCTCCTCCCTTCTCTCCTTCCCACACTCTTGCTCTTATTTTATGAATCTGGTGCTTGTCAGATTCCCTAAGAGGTAATTTAGTGAAAAAAGGAAGGAAGGGGATCAGCCAGACATTAATAAAGCCATAGAGGTTTCTAATGCTTTTCAAATCTGATATCCGGGAGCTGACAGGACAGTGTGAATGGGACTTGCTGGTGTGCAGGAAAGCAAGGCTTGTGAAGGGAAAAGATGCAAAATCTTCTATCTCTGGTGGCAGATTCATTAGGTTGTTTTGACTGCTCATGAAAGGACAACTTTTGATTTCCATGACCTATTCCTGTGACCTCTCACCATCCTCTTCCTGTGAATGGGGAAATTTCCAAATAACTCTAAAACAGGCATATATTAGTATTACTCTGAACTATACTAAAAATGTGCTTATTTCAGCTTTCTAAAATATGGTACAATAAATAGATGGTCTTTCATAGAAACGTACAGGAACCTGGATATACATTATTTTATGCTTATATAAACACTCTGGCAGTCCACAGTTCTGGTTCTTGGGACCAAAAAAAGTTTTCTTTTAATATATAATTAGTTTTCATTTGCAACCTACAAGCCATTGAAGTCAATGATAAAACTAAATTAAACTCATGTTCTCCATTTGGGAGTCTAGACATCAGATGTGTCATGACAGCTAGGTCATTTAGTGTCCCTCTGTATTAAACAGGAGGAAGTGCCTTCAGACTGTGATTTTTCTCCCTGTCTTTGGGAAGAAGTGCCCTCTGATAAAGCTCATCACTTCCTCAATCAACACACAAGAATTCCACACGGTATGCTGATGTAAGTTGCCTAGTTTTTATGAAACTGAGGATATTATATATGAATTCTCCTGCTTCTTCCTTTGTCTCAGATTCAGAATGTGACTTTCAGCTGAATTCAACACCTTCAGGAATTTTGTGACATCAACTGGAATTCATATGCAGAAAACTGTCAGTTCCTCCAATTTCCAAACCCTTCTCTAATTCCTCAAACTTTCACATTCTCACTAACCACTATAAATTTTGGATCAGGCCTAGAAAATAAGACATGATTGGAGTAACCATGAATGAATCTCTAATGATGAAACATAAAAATCTCTTACCTGGAAAAGACCTTTACTAAAGGTTTATGCATGTGTCAATAACTTCAATAATTATTATTTTATTTAAATTATTATCCTTTCCTTGGGATCCAAGTGTCTTCATTGTGTGTGTACCCTTTCTTTAAGTTTAAGAACTATATGGTAAAGTGACTGTTCACATTAAAGAGTATGTCTCACAGACTCAAACACTACTGCATATCAAGCCATACTAAACACAAATGTTCAAAAAATAGTTTTAATATTATTGTCAAAGATTTTAGCTGGAATATGGACTAGAGGATATATTTAAAGAATTCAAGATGCTGGCAAATATAGTGGAAGCTTGGAAGTACCCAGTGACTACAAGTTGAAGCAAAGCTTTTTAACATGCACTTCAGGACAATTAACATTAGGCAGCAGTAGAAACAAATACCACTGAAACATTATCCAACACCATCTGGAGTGTATGGAGCTCAACCTGGAGACAGATGAGGAGCTAACTGAAAGTCTATGGGTCAGGATTAAAGTGAAGGCAGGGAAAGGGGATATTACAGTGGGGGTCTGCTACAGGCTGCCAGACAAGGGAGACTGAGCCGATGAGGCCCTCTATAGGCAGATAGGAGCAGCCTCACGTTCACAAGCCCTAGTCCTCATGGGGGACTTCAATCACCCCGACATCTGTTGGAGGGACAACACAGCACGGCACAAACAATCCATGTGATTCCTGGAATGTGTGAAGGACAACTTCCTTCTCCAGGTGGTCGACGAACCGACAAGGAGGGGTGCCATGCTGGACCTTGCCCTCACAAACAAGGAGGGGTTGGTGGGGAACGTGAAGCTCTCGGGCAGTCTTGGCTGCAGTGACCATGAAATGGTGGAATTTGAGATCCTTAGGGCAGTGAAGAAGATGCACTGTAAGCTCACCACCCTGGATTTCTGGAGAGCAGACTTTGACCTCTTCAGGGAAGGAAGAGGGGTGCAGGACAGTTTGAACATACTCAAAGATCTCTTCCTCTAAGCCCAGGAACGATGCATCCCTACAAAGAGGAAGGCAGGCAAAAAAAAGCAGGAAGCCTGCATGAGTGGACAGGAAAATCCTGAACAAACTTAGGATCAAAAAAGAAGCCTATAGAGGGTGGAAGGAAGATGGGTAACCTGGGAGGAATACAGAGAAATTGCCTGAGAAGCCAGGGATCAGGTTAGAAAAGCCAAGGCCCTGACAGAATTAAATTTAGCCAGAGATGTCAAGGGCAACAAAAAATGTTTCTACAGGTATGTCAGGGAGAAAAGGAAAACTTGGGAAAATGTGGGACCTCTCCAGAAGGCAACAGATCTGGTCACCCAGGACATTGAGAAGGCTGAGGTGCTCAATGACTTTTTTGCCTCAGTCTTCACCAGCAAGCACTCATGCCACACTGCCCAAGTCCTAGAAAGCAAAGGAAGGGTCCAGGAGAATGAAAAGCCACCTACTGTAGCAGGAGATCAGGTTCGTGTACAAGTCCATGGGACCTGATGTGATCCAGCCGCAGGTCCTGAGGGAACAGGTAGATGAAGTTGCAAAGCCACTATCCATCATATTTGAGAAGTCCTGGCAGTCTGGTGAAGTTCCCACAGACTGGAAAAGGGGAACATAACCCCCATTTTTAAAAAGGGAAACAAGGAAGACCCAGAGGACTACAGGCCGGTCAGTCTCACCTCAGTGCCAGGCAAGATCATGGAGCAGATACTCCTTGAAACTATGCTAAGGCACATGGAGAATGAGAAGGTGATTGGTGACAACCAGCATGGCTTCACCAAGGGCAAATCATGCCTGATCAATCTGGTGGCCTTTTATGGTGGGGTTACAACATTGGTGGATAAGGCTAAAGCAACACATGTCATCTACCTGGACTTGTGCAAAGCATTTGACACTGTCCTGCATGACATCCCTGTCTCTAAATTGGAAACAAGTGGGTTGGATGGATGGACCACTCGGAGGATAAGGAACTGGCTGGATGGTTGCACTCAAAGAGTTGTGGTCAACAGCTCAAAGTCTGAGTGGAAACTGGTGATGAGCAGTGTCCCTCAAGGTTTGGTATTGGGGCCGGTGCTGTTCAACATCTTTGTCGGTGACATGGACAGTGGGATTGCGTGCACCCTCAGCAAGTTTGCCGATGATACCAAGCTGAGTGGTGTGGTTGACACGCTGGAGGGATGCCATCAAGAGGGACCTTGACAGGCTTGAGAGGTGGGCCTGTGCTAGCCTCATGAAGTTCAACAAGGCCAAATGCAAGGTCCTGCACCTGGGTTGGGGCAATCCCAAACACAAATACAGGCTGGGCGATGAGTGGCTTGAGGCCAGCTCTGAAGAGAAGGACTTGGGAGTGGTAGTGGATGAGAAGCTGAACGGGAGCTGGCAATGTGCACTTGCAGCCCAGAAGGCCAATAACCGTATCCTGGGCTGCATCAAGAGAAGCGTGGCCGGCAGGTTGCGGGAGATGATTCTCCCTCTGTACTTCACTCTTGTAAGGCCCTACCTGAGATACTGTGTCCAGTTCTGGAGCCCTCAACACAAAAAAAACCATGGACCACTTAGAATGAGTCCAGAAGAGGGCCACAAGGCTGATGTGAGGGCTAAAGCACCTCTCCCACGAGGACAGGCTGGGAGAGTTGGGGCTGTTCAGCCTGGAGAAGAGATGGCTCCGAGGAGATCTTATAGCAGCCTTGCAATACCTGAAGACAGCCTTCAATAAAGCTGGGGAGAGACTTTTCATAAGGGCAGTTGGTGACAGAAAAGAGGAAATGGCTTTAAGCTGGAAGAGCGTAGGTTTAGATTAGATATTAGGAATAAATTCTTAAATGTGAGGGTGGTGAGACACTGGAACATGTTGCCAAGGAAGTTCTGGATGCCCCCTCCTTGGAAATGTTTGAGGCCAGGCTGGCTGAGTCTTTGAGCAACCTGGTCTAGTGGAAGGTGTCCCTGTTCATGGCAAGGGGGTTGGAACTAGATGGTTTTTAAGGTCCTTTCCAACTGCAGCCATTCTATAACTCTATGATTCTATGATTAAATAAAAAGTGGTTTATGCTTGAAGAGGTGTTTGAAAGTCATCTACACACAGTTTCTCGACTCTTTCTGTATTTCTGAAAATGTAAATAACTAATTAAACATACTGACAAACAATACCAATAACTAGCATTATTATGTAGTGGTTAGTAACGTGATCAAAAACCTAGATTCCAAGCTTCATTTCCTGGTTAAGTCATAATACTGTATGAGATGTTGATTGCTTTAGTTCAGCTTATCTATCCCTAAAGTATTACAATAATACTTCCCATGACATAGCTCTTCAGAGCATAGCTTGGGGAATTACCTAATTGACATGTGTGGGGGTGCTACAATCTTTGAAAGTGTACAATATACTGTTAATGTGAAATATTATTATTTCACTGAAGGATTGCATTGAGTGACGCCACAGCCATAAAGAGCTCTTCAAATCAATGTCTCCCCTGAGCAATTAGGTGGCAGCAGTGATCATAAATATCTGTTTTTAATGTCCACTTGGCAAAATAATTATGCATTTTTTTTTCACGTGTAGATCCAGTCATTATTGAGAACTTTATTATTTCTGGAGTGAATGGCTCCAGCAGTCATTGGCTTAGGCTGACACACAACAGTCAAAGGTAGAGTATAATAGGCAAAGTCATCGTTGTGGTGTTCAGCACACAGGACAGCAGAGACTGATTCTGGGAAGGTTCAATTTTCCGCCTGAATTACAGTCAAGAATATTAAAATTAAGTAAAAAAAATGCAGAAGAGAGAATAGGTCAAACTTTGGAAGTACTCCTGATTTATCTCTGCTTGGAACAGTGGTAATTTCCTAGTGGAGCTTTTTATACAGCAAATTCTGTCTACGTGATGTTTTGTAAAAGAAAGCTGTTGACACAGACCTTTTCCAAAGCCACATACTGATCTTTTGGCCAATGAATGCTGTAACACTGCAAATAAGTAAGAATAAACTAAATAAGCATCTTTAAAAAAAGAGTATATTTTGAATGTATCTAAACTTCACAGTGCAAAGGAGTGTTGAAATACCCTAAAGGTTACTAGGTACTTTGACTCTAGTATAGAATTAACTCCAGGCAGATTTATTTGTGGAAAAAAAGAATTCTTTGAGGCTAAAACCTCACAAATAGCTTCTTCTTAACCACAGAACAATTCTGATACTTAAGCTGTCTTTTATAAGGAAGTTCAGGTGGCTCTATGAGTTAGCAATATGTGATGTTGACAGGCTTCTGGATGAAATCAGTATTTGAGGTCTAATATTTTAGATGTATAACAGAATCTGTCATCTCGTAACATATATAGATATTAAAATATCTACATATCGTGATATGAAGTTGACTGGATTTTCACACAGTGTCCCTTACTGAAATTTTAGGCACATAGACAGTCTGCTACTTCCAAATGTGCTTAATATCACAGTATAATACCAATTAATACAGTGCTAATATTACCACTCTATAGCTGTTTGCTTTTTATTTTTGCAACATTGTGACATTATGCTAAATGTAACCCTTCATACTGTCATGAGGTAGATTGCCTCATTTTCAACACAGATGCCCTTTTATTAATTGATCTCTTATTTCACTTAAAGAGGAGAAATAAAAAAGGTGCCAGAACCTCTATTATTCATTTCCAATGTAATCACAGCTTTTCACGGGCCAGTCTGAAGCCACACTGGTCAGATGCCAAAGGAAAAGTTTTGGGATAAAAACGAAACTCCTACAAAGCCCAAATAACTCCATTCATGTTATGAGCCTGAGAACCTCCCAGCCACTGTGTGCCTCAATACTCTGTCGTATTACATCCCAAGGTGGCTCAGTCCTTCACAGTTACTGCTCCCCCTTCCAGTGCCATGTTATTTGAAAATGTCCAAGACTACCAGAGGGTAACAACATTTTTCTAATGTAGCAAGTGGTGGACTCAGGTTTGCTACCCACACACATTCTCTCTTCTTTGTCCAATGGGATATAGATCACTTTCAGTAGACTAGCTAGAGCAGGAAGGACAAAGAGGGCTCCCTGTCTTGTCCAGAAAAACCTGGAAGACACAGCATATGTGCCGAAGCACAGGTGCTGGAAGGGGACAGTACCTGAGCATTCCTCAGTAGGTGACTGTCCGACAAAGGGTGCACAATTAATCTAAGCATATCAAGGAGAGTTATAGAGAGTTCGTGTGCTTTGCTCCTTTACACTATAGCAAGTGTGCAGAGGCTGAGAAAAGGATGTTTGATCCTTTCAAAAGGCAAGGATTGTGGAGGATTTTACGCATTCATAATTATTGTACATTTAGGAGAAAGAGATGGAAAAAAATGAAAACTTAAGTTTTCCCATTGCACTTTGTCTAATTCAAGAGACAAGACAATGTCATACATACTTGCTACTTCTTCTGTATCATTGTTGCAGTTACTTACAGGACTTTACTCAAATAGGAGTTAACGTGCAGAATTTATCAGCAGAGTGTGAGGTGAAGTCCACAGACTAAATTAAGATATTTTTTTCTGAAAGAAAACACTTCCCTGTCAACAAGGCCTTTATAGTTGTTTTATACTAGAGGGATAGGGGGAACAGAAAGTATTTGAAAATGAATTTTAAAAAACCCCGCAGCTTATTCATATACAGGAAAGAAGTTTTGGTACTAAGTTTTATCTAAAATTATGTTAAATTAGCAGGGATTTTCTCACTGATTTCACTGGTCATTGGTTCAGGCCCTGGGTGAACAAATAGCAGAATTAAAAAAAAATAGAGAGGAATCAATCTAAATGACAAGATGTAGACTTACAGTTCTAATAATTTAATGTGGCTACTGTTTCTGAAATATAATTAAAAGAATGCTTTGATCTGTAAAGAAAAAACATAAAAATTAGCTTACCATTTATTTAACTACTTACTAAAAATATCAGAGACAAGTGGTTTTAGACAATTCATCACTGGAAAATTAGCTGTCAGTGAATACAATAATCTCTTTCAACAAGAACTATGTACTTATTAAAAAGTGTAAATTGCTTCTACATCACACAATTTTATCCATGTTGGTTTGAAAATACTAATCGCTTGTGGACATTTTTCTAACAATTACAAAATTACCTTACATAATATATACAAGACTGTTAAAAGAAACATTTTAAAATTTGTTTTTAATTGAATATATATTTTGAACTTAAAGACAAGATGTAGAACTCACAACATGTATTAATCCTTTCAGTATGTGGTTCCTGCCTTCTGAATTGCAAGATCTTTATTTAATTATTCAAAAACTATATTAGAACAACTAACATGACCTGTATAATATGGTAATTTCTTCCAGTGTAAATTGATGCCTGGGAGGAAAACAAGATTCCTCTCAAAAGGCAGAAAGATGGAAAATAATAAAAATTTCCCCATCACATTTTTCTCCAGCCACATGCAGTAGGAGAGGGAGAAGCCAGCAAAGGTGAAGCCAGCACTTAGGAGCTGGAGGTGGTCTCCAACCATAGCTGAAACTAGCAGGAACAGCACGGAGGATCCAGGCTCAGCTGGAATCCTATGCTTCTTCCACAGCTTCCATCCACAAACAGAAGCAGTAGCTTCCTGTTGGCAACTGAATCTGCAAATTGCTTTCTTACCATGTACCACTTCCTCCTTCACTTCCTGGATTATTTTTTTTCCTTCCTTAGGATGACCTTTATATTGCTCCCTACTGCATGCATAATTAGGTGTAATTCACAAAGCATTCGTAAGACCCTTTAGTCTTACCCAAGAGATAAAATCACTTGTGAACTAGTGATACAATCTGGTCATGTTATCTCTTTGCAAAGAAAAAAATATCGTTTAATTGCAGCTGCAGTTCAGACATTGTATTTACAGCCCCTGGACACATTTGGGACTTTAATGCACAGACATGGGATGGTGCTGAGCTGCTTACTCCATAGCATCTCCACTCTTTGGGGAAGTCTACTCTTTCTAGTAGTGGTGCATTTGGTAAAACTACTAGTTATAGCTCTGCATAGTACTTGTTCCAAGGGTAGATCTGTGCTTTCCTGAGCAGACTAAGTACTATGTGTCCTTGCAATTTCTGCTCTTGTCAGTGAAACTCCTGGCACCCACACACGTAAGTTAAGGTTTGGTCATTTATTTATTCAGCATATTATCTTGTTTTCCATCTTTTGGTTTCTTTCTTTCCATTTGAACTTTTTAGTGTTAGTATTTAGTATCAGTGGTTTAATTTAGTGCTACTGCTTTAATTTAACATTAGTGCTTAATAGCCAGCATAACAGGTGAGGTTTCTAAGCACTACCAGAATAAAAATGAAGGTGAAAAGAATATTCTAAAATCTTGTACAGAAACCCTTAAGTTCATGACCATTCAAAGCCAATTGTCTGGTTCTCTTAGGCACATCTGGAAATCCTTGTCTTAAATTATTTCTGGATCAAAGAACCTTGCCTGGTAAGCAGCTAAAAATATACCCTGAGCAGGCTATTAGTAAGAAACTGATAATTAAACAGTACAGGTGAAACAAAACATAAAATATTATGTAAAACTTTTAGTGGTTAATCAGATGTTCAAATTAATGTGTATAATTTTCATGAAATCCCATGCTTCCAATAGTTTTAGCTTTAAGTTCCAAGCTCATTTCTCCTTAAAAGATTTGCTGGCAATATTCCCACTTTGGTTTTAAGTTAATGCGCTTGTGTCAAAGGAATTTTTTTTTTTTTTTAAAGGCAATTCGACAGGGCTTTACAGATTAGTTTTACACAGGAATTTAGCAAAGGACTGGATTATGGTGCTCCTTCCTTAGAATTGCTAAGTAACTTCCTCTTTCAGGGAGTATTTTTGTGTGATGGCTGAGATAATACAATTATTTTAATGGAAAAGATGCTCAAACCTCTCAGTCCTTATGTTGGCTTCTTCCCAGGAGGGTTCATTCAGACTCTTATAGTAATTTCTTGATGATGTCTGAAGCTCTTTGTAACTTAAATCTTAAATTTTGCATATAAATTACAGGAGTATAGTAGACTGAGAAAGTCTCCCATTGCTGTTTGCTGAACGTACATATATTATGAAGTAGTTGGTCTTTTAGAGAAAAAAGGTGGAACTCCTTCTTTTGTTAAAGTTATTGGTATATAAACTCTGGTGAATAGTATAGTAACATTAAATGAAAGAAGCAGATATAATCTATTTCAGGAGGAAAGGACTGAATTGTGTCTAAAATCTGTAATTAGAGAACAGGAAGTAAAGAAAAATATTGCTACTCTTTCTCAGGGTCCTTCCCAAAGCTACGGAAAGGCTGGAGTCATAATTTGGTTTTGTTTCAAAGCATATGAACAGTCAGTGTCAAAGCTCCATGAAAAAGCTGACACTTTTGGTTGTAGTACTATTTTTCTATGAGGCTGAACTTGAGCCAGGTCCTGCTACTGCAAACATCACGACAGTATTCCAGAAATATTTGTGCACATCAGCTCCTTGATCTGCTTGAAAGACATTGCACTGAGCCCGTATTGCCACTTTGCTTCTTTGCAAATCCAAACGGCCTAAAAGATGGTGAGAAGAGGGATTGGACTAACTAGTTGGATGCACAGAGATAAAATTGTTCAGACAGTTGCCCATTTTTTCCCTCTAGAACTACCAGAGGATTTAGAGCAGCAGTGTTTGGAAGGAGTCTGGAGTTTCCTTCTCTTTGCATTCCTTTCTGACATCTATTCTGTGATCTCCTGGCTACTCCTGTGCATAAGCTAAGGGATATCAGCTGCCTCAGTGAAAGCTGTGTAAAATTCCGGTCAACCAGAAAAGGAAATCCAAACTGAAAGAGACATAAAGTGGAGTTATTAGGATTATCAAAGGACCAAAAAGCCCTCTGAGGTAAGACAAAATAATGCTTTTGTTTAGCTTAGCCAAATATGGAGAGATATGAAATATGTTATGCACATTAGTATGCAATCACCATGTAAATTAAACAACAGTGTGGAAAGCTAGGAACAGAATGAACATATGCAATTTAAAAGAAAGGTTCTAAACCTCGGAGGAAAACAGTTTTCTTCTGAAACAACCTCACAGCAGTAGCAATGAGAATAAAAAATTTTAAAAAAAACCTCTGCTGGATTTTAAGGTGGAGTTTATGACTAGGTCATTAACATACCTCTGATACTAGAACACTGCTTTTGCCAATCCTGATCTAATCCTCCACCTCATGTTCCATTTGCACAAAGGAAAAAGGTGTTTCACATAGACTGGAAGAAGAGGTCACGATGAGAACATCTGTTCTCACTGTAGTCAGAAAGTCTACCTGGCACCATCACTGCTATGGAGGATAAAAGTACTGGTGGCACTGGGATACTCCTCAGCCACCAGGTCAGGTGAGGTGAGCACATATGCTCAGATAATCAGTAGTAATGGACACAGCTAAAACGCCTCCCCCCCTCACGCAGCCATTAAATCTAGGCTTCATGGCATTTTTGAGAAGCAACAAGCAATTCCAGTTACTTAACATTTCACAAATGAAGAGAGATATTTTTTTAAGAGATTCACTTTTCAAGTGCTGGCTGTGTATAATTGTCCATACATCAGAGGCAGCAACTTGTTAGCACAGCCAATGGCAGACTAATCATTTTCCAGAAAAGCAAAAGTGCTTCAAACAGACCTTTAATGAGAAGGCTTAATACAGCAATCAATAAAGACAGAGGAAGATATAGCAAATCAGACAATAACTTTTAAGGGTAAGATGGGGCCAGGCACTTTTCTGTGGTGTCCAGTGACAGGACAAGGGGCAATGGGCAAAAACTGGAACACTGTACGTTCCAGACAAACTTAAGGAAAAACTTCTTTACTGTGAGGGTGACAGAGCACTGGGACAGGTTGCCCAGAGAGGCTGTGGAGTCTCCATCTCGGGAGATGTTCAAAACCCACCTGGACGCTTTCCTGTGCAACCTGCTGTAGGGAACCTGCTTTAGCAGGGGGGCTGGACTAGGTGATCTCGTGAGGTCCCTTCCAACCCCTACCATTCTGTGATTCTGGGATGTGCAAACTGGAGGTCTTTTCTTTTACTCTGTTCTAAAAATCTCACAGCAAATGTACATTTCTACTGGCTAGGAGATATGAGTCCTAAGAGATAATCAGGCTTACATGAGATCCAGATTCACAGTAAAGTAGGTGATAGAGATTTCTGATTATTGCAAAGCAGAAGGGTATAAGGGGAAGGTTCCTTTTGTAGAAATAATGTATCTTACTCTCTCTCCATAATCTTTCATTAATAGTTGCTGTCAGCATTCAGTAATTAGACACGGTGGAACCATTCTCACCCTATATGGATCAATTACATGAATTATGAAATAAAAGGGTATATAATTAATACATTTTTAAAATTACAGAAAATTTTTCAAATGCATTTCCTGAAGCATCCTGGGCATTCAAAAGTGTATTCTTCTACACTTTTGTTTCTGTTGTGTTCTGAATACAGATGTTACAGATTTTCAGTCCCAGGTGGAGGCAATTCCAGCTTCTAAATCAACATTTGCCTAGATTTCCCAGTCTTTATTCACTGTCCCCTTATTTTTTTCTGTTTTGTACTGATAATTCTGTTTTGAAACTTATTCTTGTCCACATTTAATGTGCCTACACTTTAGGGAATATTTATCATATTCATCATACAACTGGAATCAAAGATTATAAGGGTAAATGCCTATAAGGGACATGATAGGATTTAAACATAGGCTGCCCTGTTATTTCATGCCAAGCTTAGGAGCATTGTGTGCTGCCTAGCTTAGGTCCCTTGATGATCACTACTCTAAAATGGGAAACTGCCTCCTGAATAGGCATAAGATGTTCCCACTTGGAGGCTTCTCTTTACAATCATTCAAATCAGTGCCAAAGTCTAATAGTTTCTGTGGAACACAAATGTAAAAAATATCCAGTGGATGCAAATATGCATGAATTAAAACAGATGAAAATATATTTAGTTCTCAGAAAGATAACAGAAGCGTAAACTCAATCTTATACTAGGGGCTAGGAAGGACTGCACAGTTTTAGACTCCTACATTTGGGAGATATAAGCCATCCTTTGACTAAGCCTGATGACTCTGACTGGTTCATGTGGAATAATTTTCAATTAAGATTTTTCATTCTCATCCTAATGGGGCCACTTACCCTACTACATGCTTTTCCTGAAATCTGAAAACAAACAACTGTTTTGAAAAATAATATAACCTTTCGCAAAATTATTTTTTCTGAATAGAAAAAGATTAATTCAATGTTTCTAAAAACATATTCACACATAACATAACAAAAGCAAGCTATTCAGACTAAGAGTGGGAACTGGGAACATGACATACTGTACCAAAAAAGAAACACAAAACTTTTTCAATTTTACTCACAACACATCATAATTAGGTCCTACAAGACATTCCAGGCTGTAGTCTACTGGGTGTTGCCATCTGCCACTTGCTGAAGTATTTCAACAGAAGTACTTCAGGAAAGCTTTTTCAATAACTGTTTCATAAAACTGTAACATGAGGGCACCTGGACATATTCCCATCAGCAAAACTTATTGTAGTTAATTAAAAAATATAATGGGTTGCATACATAAAAAAATCAGTGATGCCTTTAATTTTGGACTTTGTTGTTATGGACTCTCATGCTTCCATGGTCCTTCACTGAAAATAATGTAAAGTCTATTTTTTGTCTGAAAGATGCAGCAGTAAGTGAAATCTAACATTCATATGTCAGACCATCAGAAAAACATTGGGAACACTGCCAATTTTCTTTGTTAAAAAACACAAAACATCAAAATCAAACTATAAAAATGCATTACCAAACTTTTTTTTTTTAAAAAAATTTCTTGCCTCTGTCTCAGATTAAAAAAAAAAAAAAGTTAGAGTGCAGCTTTGATTTTCTAAAAGTGAAGTTTACAGGAAGGACACCTAAATGAACATATGAAAAATAAATATTTTGTTGCTAAAAAAGTCAGTCAGTAATTTCTTCTACACGTGTAACAGGCTCTACATGTTTGATTTCTTGTCCTGTACTGCCAGTGCTCGCATTTGCATCTGCTCAAGGAGGACGTTAGATCATAACTTTGCACAGGAGAGAATTTCTACAGAGTAGATACATGTCAATATCAGGAAAATGTCATCTTACTTAGCCTTTCTCACATTGTGTACATCATTTTTCTCTCCTTTTGGGTCCTAAGCTGTGCCAATTCTTTGAGCACTGTCCCTTACTCCAGCAACCATCAACTCCTTCCTATTTCTGCTAACATCACCACTTCTGTTGGCAGATCATTGCAGCTAACAGAAATACTGTAGATTTCCAGAGACATAGGAAACCCATGCAAATGGCCAGGACACACATTCCTGCTGATGTCTGCACCTGTACATACCCTTTCCCCAGGCTCCCAAGGACTGGTGTCCTAAAGACTTTGCTGCTATGAGAAACCCCTTCCTTTTAGGCATGAGACCACTTTTTTTTTTTTTTTTTTTTTTTTACTTTTTCTATGTTTCCCTCTCTCTTCCTTCTGCCACCTCTCAGTCACAATGGGAATTAATAACGTGAACTGAAGCTGTTCCCACCTTCAGTTTTCACTCTCCTTGCAGTCTGAGCATAACTGATCAGGGAGTAGAAATGCTGATGCAGCCTATGCTCACTTGGAAGGGGAGAAAGCAGCCAGGTGTTTCAGTCCGTATTAGCTGCTAAGAGGCACTGGAGCTACTCAGCAGCTAAAATTTGAGGGAGCAGCTGGCTATGAGGGGAAAAACAAATTAACCAAATATGTATCATGTGCACCCATGCCCTGCACCACCCCCAAAAAAAAGAAAAAAAAAAAAAAAAAAAGGAAAGAAACATCCTCCCTAAAGGCAAACTAGAGATGTTACACAATCAGTCCTCCAAGCCTACACATATCTCTAGCTATTCTGAATTACAAAGCAGTTCTAGGAAAACAACAGATAATTTCTTCTTCTTTCAAAAAAACCCCCCAATTTTTTTCCTTAAATTTATTCTCTTTGTTAACCTGCAACTCTATCTTTCTAGTCTGTTCCATTGTTCTTTTCTATTCCTTTATTTTATGTCCGACAACCCCAGGTGTCCATAGAGATGTCAGTGCTGAAATGCTCAGAATCCAGCCCCTAACCTTTAGTCACCCAATGCTGCAGTGGAGCATATAGGGTCCATATATGAATTTTGTATTTCAGAACAAGGTTAAAAAAGACATGTATCTTGGATACAGAGAGGTCTAAATTAACACATCACAATGCTGAGAACATTGACATGGCTTAAAACCTATCCATCTCTAAAGCTTAGGTAGAGAAAGTAATTTCCGCTCTCCTCAACATTTTCTATTTTCCAGGGAGGGGGAGGGAGGGGAGGGAGGAGGAGGGAGGGGGAGGAAAGGATATTGTTTCAGGTGCAGAACAGCTTTTCTGCAGCCCTGCTGCCAAGACAAAATATCCATTGGAGTAAGATATTTCCTGGTGGTCAGGGCATTTACTTTGGAGTAGATAAACCTGTAGTCTAGTCTCAATTCAATGATTCAATGATTATATCTACATTTCACGTGAATTAGATAAAATACAAGATTAAGCATCATGGACATTAGAGGCAGAGGAGAATATACATTACAAAATTCTTATGTGTTGTGGGATAAAGGTGACATTTCTCTGCTTAGGCAGTTTTGAGCAAACCAAATATATATCTTCAGGTAAATAACAAAAAAAAGGAGGGTTTCTATGGAATTTGCATTCTTCAGGGAATATATGGTAGCTGTCGAGAATTTTTAAGAATCACCTTTTCAAATTAGATACCTAATGCAGAAGCTAGGTAGAGATTAACTTTGTCTGGATGCATGGTTCACACCTTTTCTCATCCCTTCTCCTCAGAATAGCTTTTTTTTCCTTTCTCCCATGGCTGTTTTTCTACAAGAGCTGCTTTAGAAGGAGAAGTCAGATAGTGGTTCCACTCCCACCAGAAACTGAGGAGAATGGCTGCTGTGAGAACCACTGACTAGGGCTGTTCTATCCACATTCTTGGTGCTTATGAAAGATCCTCATTATCCACAGATATCCTGGTTTCTTGTCAAGAAACCATGAAACAAGGATTATTCAGCATGACATAAGTAATCAGGCCTTCTCCCATTGCATGATAGGATTCTAAACCTAGACATCTTACAACATATATGAAAAGCCATAATTTTCTCACGAAGCCAATATTCCATTAATAAAAAATATGCTAAGCGCCATTCTATAGTAATAAAGTACATTCCTGGGTGGGGGTGGGGGGGGGTTGGAAGCTATCTGAAATGAAACTGCACAAAAATGAACCAATTAATATGTAGTGTATGCAGGAAGGTGCAAGCAATAAATGTCATATTGCTTCATTTGTGATAGGCAAACAAAATTAAGGCTAAATCAAACTGTTAAGAATTAAAATTAACCGTCCTAAAGGATATTCATCTGCATCCTTTATAGTGTCAACATCTAAGCAGGATTTCACCTCTTCTGTGTAAGAAGAAAAAGAGAGGAACAAAACCAGCAAATCACCAATTTAATGTTTGCTTTTGTGTAAATATATCTGCATGTGCACTCATGCACAAGAACATGCACAAACTGAGTGACAGCAACATCTATGCCTGTCACATAAACAAAGATGATGTCATTATTATCCATCTGCATTTAAAATGTATTTTCCATTAATACTTAGAAGCTCCCCCAGGACTGACAGTTATAGTACAGCCATTCCAAGAACACTCTTATTGTTTCTAAAGGTTTATAAGAAGCCAGGCCTTCCAGAGAATTGTGTTCACAACTTCTGATTTCTGGAAATTCTTCCTACACTTAAGGCTATCTTGTGAACTTAAAAGAGATAAAGATGAGTTTGGTTAAAGTAGTATTGTTTACACTCTTGTGTAAGTTTTACTTCTGAGTATCACCTTGTATAGATCTGATAGGATTCTTTTTTAAAATCTTCAATAGTGTTAGGGAGTTTAATGATGATTCAAGAAAAGATTGTCTAAATCCCAATGAATTTGACAGTAGCAAGCTGTGACATCCTACTGCTTCTTGATATTCATCACTTTGCCTTTCTATATTTCAAACCAATAATTGCAGCTGGAAAAAAAAAAGAAAAGCAAAAACAAAACCCCACAAAATGTAAACCAAAGTCTGGAAAGTTTTGTCAACATAAATGTTATACCATACTATGTCAATTTGCATGTCAAAAAGGAATACAGGAACTATCACAAAGTCAGGAGTAGGGCTCATTGAGTATTGCAAAATGTTACCTCTGAATATTAAATGATTTTTAAAATTAATCCATATATTTTCATATCCTTTTCAAGTTTGCTTCCTATTAATATTCTGTATGCTCCCTATTAATATTCTAGCAATGAAGTTTGCTGCAGGTTAGAAACTCTTTTTAATCTATGTATGATTCCTATTCAGGGTCTGAATAAATAAATTGAACTGGGTGAAATACTTATGGGAAGACTTACAGGTTTTTATTATAAAAGTTGGAGTTTGTAATTCTGAACACTCATAGAGGAAATCTAGATCTCAATCTTTTATTGTTATGCTAGTCACTCTATACCATTCAGCCTATATAGATGTAGTGAACAGACAGCATTAAATTGCAAAAGCATAACATCCAGGAAAGTCACTAAAGATGCATCCACTTACAGATATTTTCCCCCCCCCCCCCCAGCTGAAGAACTGCAACCATCACACTGGCTCTGAATGAACCCTCACGACAGTACTCAAAAGCCTACCCACCAGGCCAAAGAAGACCTCAGGGCATGTCCCAGCTGGAACTGACTACATGAACCCATTAGGAGATAGATAATAAGGTAATACCTAATTCAAAAAGCAATAAATAGACCCCCTCAGGATGAAGGAACATACCTAGTGCTCAGGCCTCCACCTCCACACAGAAGCTGTAGTCTGAGGAGAGGAATTGCCATATGCAGGAGCTGAGCTGCCATTCACAGTGAGTCTCCCATTCCCAGGGGTCATCTGGATTGGCGGATGGGAACTGCATGAACTGAGCTCAGTTGTGACTTGTGTTTACAGGGCAGGCATCACTGTTCAGCTGCTGTATTTGTCTTGCTAAGCAAATGAACTTCAAGTTGTGTGTCAGTGACTTCTGTGATTCTGCATGAGCAGCCACCATGCCAATCTCTCCATGATATCCAGAAAAGTATTTCATGGCTGAAGAGCAGGTAAAACACAGATGAGATCTGCAACTTGTGGAGTCAGTGACTCAGTCCACAAAAGACTTAGGAGAGTTTTTTTGCCCCAGAGTCAATAGAGACCCAGAGCCAAGGTACTGGAAGATAATCCCAGCCTATTGCTCATAGAGACTGAAACCAGGACTAAGAAGTCATGGGGGGCCTAATTCAACACTGCAATGGAGTCCATGTTGCTTAAAGTGACAGTGTCTCCCTTAATTATTGTAGAAAATATGTAGCCTCAAACTTGCCATTTTGCACAAGGACTCAAGAAATCCAGTCTTAAAACCTTGCTCAACTACATGCTCTGCAAAGCTTTAGGCATTTCAGTTGAGATAAATACACAAAACAATTTGGGTGCCCAAACCCCACCCACCTCTCCCTGTAAACTCATCAACTTTGATATCCTTAACAGCCCATCTTAAGTGTTGTGGACTTTGTCAGACTACACCTAGGTATTTACACAGTAGTTGTCCACAACTGAGCTTAGTCACTCTCAGGCCCCTTTACGTTCTCTGAAGAGAAACAGAGTGAAGTAGACATCTTTTAGTCCAGTGAAACATGTTTTGGAAGTATCTACTTGCCTCCAGTGACTACCACAGGATGTCTAACAATCAAGTTATTAAGTCCTGGTAAAAAGCCATTATAAGTACTAAAATCTCTTAATGTTTTTACTGGGCATTTTAAGTGGCTTTCTATTCAACATACATCTGTTGAAGGCATTATTCTTTAGTGTCAGGGTAACTGCAGAAACAGCCAACAAAGATGCTGAGCATCTGAGGATGTTCAAATTAGACTAAGGATGACAAATTAGCTCTGTATCATAAAGGCAGTGTTAAAACACTGCTGCTAAAATGCTTAGATATGCTTCTTTGTCTCTATACTCTTCAGTTCCTGATCTGTAAAATAGTGACAATGCCCTTCTCTACTTTTCAGGAAACTTGTGACTATAAATATTGTAAAGAGAGCAAAATCATTAAGCAAGAAAAAGTCCACTGCTAAGTAGAGAGAGAGAGAGATAGTAACAAGCCATTCTCTATTGATAAGACTGTGCTTTTCCTAAACTCAAATTAAAAGCCTTTTCAATCTTCAGTAATTAGAATGATCTCTAAAAGGTTGAGAAAAAAATAACTTTCTTTTTTGCTATATTTTCATTATAATAACAGTTCAATCTGAAAAAGCAGTCAAGCCCAGCTCCTCAGAGGTATTGAGATGGATAATTCGTCCTGAAATCAGCAAGAGTTTCCTTTGTAGATCCAGGTTCAAGGTAATTTTTAGACATGTTTGTCAGAAAAGTAACTTGATAATTAGTAATGCCTTATTTATTTAACTGAAATGCATTGAAAACAATAAAATGTTAGTCATTTTGAAGTTTACCATTCTCCTCTGCATGACTAGATTCTCTGCTATGTTTGCATTAAATGATGCAAAGTATTCATATTTACCAAGTCCAAGTATAGCTATGCTTTCAAGGGTTGCTGCAACACCAATTGTGTAATGCTTTTAATACCCAGCCCATGTAGTGGAGATGGAGACACCAAGTTGTTTGCCCAAGGTCACAGCACAGATGTTCTACTTCTAGTGCTCACACAACTGGATTTTTTCAAAAGGTAGGTTAATGTAGTTTTCTTGAAATACACATTATTTTCACAATATGGTAGCAGTGTGTCAGAAATCAGGACAAAATGAGCTAATTTTGCCTAATTTAAAAAAAAAAAAAAAACAGCTAAAGGAAACTAAGGTGAAATGCTGCTCAGGAATTGAATAGGTACATGGCACTGCAGACACAGGAGGCGAGAATACTCTCAGGGCCAGAGATCAGACCAGCAGCTAGTGGTGGGGAGAGAGACGGGAAGAACTTAGGAGAAGGGTGAGAGCATACTCCCACCAAAGAAGGTCACAGCTCAGGGAACAAGAAGATAAGAACTACATCTGTGTATGAGTCTAACCTTAATGGAAAGAATAAAAGGATATACTTGGGGGTTTTCCCCTTTAAATTTTCAGCACCCTTTCAGCAAAAACACCTTAGATGTACAGGTTTTTGAGATGTTGTACTCCTACTTATTCTCCATTGCCCTGTACGTTTGTTAATTTCAAGTTCTAGGGGTGATTTAATCTCTGGCATTTATGCTTCCTTTTCAGAAGACTTCTGGAATATTTCCTCTCCTCTGGAGCTGCCAAGACAGCAGGCTTCAAAGGAAAAGGTGAGTGCCTCTGACCCTTTCCAGAATAAGATCAAACACAGCTTGTCTAAGAACAAAGCAAAGAGAAAAACTTCAAGAGAAAAAGAAGCAAGGCAAAATAAATTCATAAAATTATTTGCAAATTCTACAAAACTTCACAAATCATTTAGAAGTTCCTACGGTCACAAGGAGTTTGATTAATTTGAATAATTTTGTCAAGTTCTCTTAAATTTATTGTTTTTAATTTTGTACCAATGCTCTCCAAGATTCTTGTAAATTTATTGCCTTACAGATTTTCTTAAAAAAACCAAAAAGGGCTTTCTATGCTTTTGAGGCTTTTCCCTCTTCTGTGTCTCAAAGAGAATTGAGAGTACCAATATTTTTCAAGTTTTTCTCAGAGGTTTCCTTGTCTTGACAGGGATAATGGATTAGCCTCACAGGTCAACTTCATTCTCACCCACGGTTTAGGAACCCTGAAGACTGAAGATAATAAGAAAAAGAAAAACAACACTCTTTAATCCTGTGGTATCACACAGAAATCACAGTTTCATGTTCAGACATAACTAGGTCATTTTCTTCCAAAAGAAAGATAGGTTTGGCATACCGTACTTTCCAAAATAAGTCCACTGCTTTATTCACTAGTAAATGACCTTTTTGTTTTGTTATTGACAGTGACAAGGCCAAATAATTTCAAAAGCGACCAAGCTCTCATTTGTTAGGAGAAAACATAGGATGGCCTCTTCATGTGGTCCAAATGTAAAAGGTCTCCTTTGAAATGGCATTACTTTTACAACTTCTTCAATAAAGGAAATTGAAACCAGCTTGTAATGTATCCATTACATTTACCAGCAATTCTTGTCCTAAATTACCTCCTTTCAATCTCAGTGAAGTCAGTTAAATTCTAACTCACAATAGTAAGTCAGTTATAAAGCTAATCCAAGACTTTGTCTTTCAATAGTGCAATTGGTTCTTCAAAGCACTGGAAAGCTCTTCAAAAACTCCTAAGATCTTTTCTGGCATCTGTACCTACTGCAGCAAATGACTCTTGACCCTTTTATACATACATTCTGTCTCTGTGTGTGTTTGTGTATCTTGTAAATTCCCCTTTTCTTGAAAGGGGAATGAGTTGGGGGGAGATGCAGATCACAGTAATATTTATTGGAATGTATTTTATTAGGATGCCATTATTAAGGGAATCAAGCCAGTATTATTAAAAGCAGATAACTATATGCACAGTATATTTGCTTATTCCCTCCCACTGTTATCACACCCCCAGGTACACGCTACCACACCAACAATGCCACACACACAGTCACTCACAGGCACCTGGGTGGAGGCAAGCCCAGCTGTTTGCTCACAGGGAAGACCTGCACTGGTGTGACAGTGGCTCCTAGGCAGGTGTGCAGAGACTCCCTCACCTGGTCCCTTATTTCCTCAGCAGCACATGCAGTCCTCCTGGTGCCTCTCATGGTGCACTGCTGCCACCACCACCTCAGATGTGGTCTGAGTTGCATGTCCTTACGCATGCTTAGCAAACTCTGGATCTTCTTTTATTGATTGAAGATACAACAGGATGACAAATGTCCAGAGCTTGTCAGCATTTCACTCTTTTCCTCTCAGCACATACTTTTCCTCTTTTCAACGTGTTTTGTTCTCGCCCATGAGTGTAGGTAGGACCCATTCACATCCACTTTTGCATTTATGACACATGAATGTGTGTTTTAGTCCTGACTTCAATGTACTCTCCTCCCTCTAGCAGAACAATCCCGAAAATGAAGCCACATCTCTGGTGGACTCTGCTAATATATTGAAACAGATAGCACAACTAACAAGGATTAAGCATGCTCGGGGGGGAAGGCGGGGGGAGGTTGTGACTACCAGACTCCTTACTGTATCCTTACTCACATCTTAAATAAATGTCAGTAATTAAAATACAAAATTCTGGTTGAGAAGTATGGTATTGTAACAGACACAAAAATGTCTCTTGTGTTAAATACAGAGCCAATTACACTGTTTGTAATTAAGAAAAACTGAGCCCAAGCCCCAGCTGGTGTTTCACACAGTTGCCAGAGTGGAGTATCTGGCCCAATGAAAAATAAATATTGCTGATAGGTCTCTATACAGTAATCTGAAATTATTGCCCTGAAAACTGCAGAGTTGATAATGTGAAAAGAGCAATAAATGTTTGGCTGAAAGCAAAGCACAGTGGATTTTCTTGGGAAAGGACATGAGAAAGGGGGCCAGAGCTCCCTTCATTAATCTGACTGCAACCACTTGGTAAAGTCACAGCCAAGCTGGGTCTTCAGCCTTTTCTTTCTCTCTCCTCTTCCCATCCGTGTAACTTGCAGAGATTCACATCCAGAAATGTGGATTGGAGAACAAGCAATTAAATGAGTAATGTAATTTGGTGCTTATTGTCACAGAAGAGACAGTGTGGTGTTGGCTTCTTCCATGTCGACAGCAACAAAATTCAATTACTGTTTGGATATGACCAATTATTGCCCAACTACCTGCCAAGTCTATTCGCTCTGCTGATGTGAAAAAAGCAACTTCTCCAGAAAGGATATCAAGGAAAGAGTGAAGGCAAGCAGACAAGAAACAGAACATTAAGAAGAGATACTGAATGACAATAAGACCATTTTGGGCCATGGATTTGCTGTATAAAGCCCCTAAAGTGTGACAAGGAAAGTAGTGTCACAGCAGATCCCAGATGGAGCTGAAAATACTATGAGCTGTGCTTTGTAGGCATTTCGCAGTGTCCAGAGAAAAAAATGCCTTACAGATGGTCAGTGGAAAAAAATCACTGCCATGTTCAGCATAAAAATGTCACTAATATTCTGTCACTACCACCACAATTTAGACACATAACAAACTTTCTCTGAGCCTTTTCAATTAAATCAGAGTAGAAAAGCCAACTGCATGTGGAAAAAGGCATTCATGCTTTTTAGAATCTGACTATTTCTCTATTTCTCTCTAGGCCCAGAGAGAATATGCAAATATCTTTCATCTTTATGTGTTAATTGACATAAAGTAGCAAACATCCAGCAGAGATATGGTTATATATGGTTATATTTTAGTAATCTTGCAAGTGGGTGATTGCCATGTAGATTCTGAACTCTGGAAGTTTGAAATAATGACCGTGTTATGGAAATGATGAATCAATAAAATAGTAAGATCCCAGACAAAGATGGGAAATACAGGTGCTTGTCACTTTCTTACTCTGAGAATGGGGAAGAGACTGGATTGTAGATTCTGTAGATCGGAATTCTGCAGACAGCAATGCTAGAAAAATGAGCTGAAGGCATCAAGTGGTAAATAAAAAGGCAATTTAGCAAGATCATTTATTTAGCAAGTAGAAGTAGGCCTACTGTTGCCTTCACTTTCTAGTTTCCACTGGCCTCAAAGAGGTTTTTCCTGAATACTTAGCCAATTACTTCTATTAGGCAATTATTGAGAAGATTGCATCATGGTACCACTTGTAATTTTTTTCAGCTCTTCACTGTGCTACTACCACATCCAGCTTTTTCTCATATTGTGTCCAGTGATTTTCTACATCCACTTAGTTACCTCAGCTATTAGGTCCATTCATTGGCCTAATAATTTATTTGCAGCCCTAATATCTTCAAGCAGTAAGGACAGAATTACTTGTGAACAATATAAGTCTATATTTTGTTGTATGTATACTGCATAAAGAATTTCTGTCCGCAGAGGATCTCAAACTCCTCCACTGTGAGGAGCAATGAATTCCAGTTTTTATTTCTGTTTTATATTTTATTGCCATTAAACTTCTAGGTTGGCCTTTACATCAGCTAAAAGAAAATACAGGATAAATCTGAATATAGGGACTAGTGAGAGTTTATTCAATTGTACTGAAGTATACCTTTGTCCACTGATGCTACTATTACTATGGTACATGAGTTAACTGCATTCATATAAGGTAATAAAGGAAACAAACTAATGTTCTAACAAAGCAATTACATTTAAAGAAAAATGTTTCAGAGAAGCAGACTCCACTGTAAATCTTGTAAGAGTGAAATAATTCCATTTCTACTGCCTTGCACTGCAAAAGAAAATGACAGTATACAGCAATGTAATGCACTTATAAAAATAACAGAACAGCCATGCTGGTCCAGACTAAAAATCTGTTCAGCCCCAGATTTTAATAGTACACGAATGATGGCTGCTTTTGCAAAATAAGTATGAAAACAACACAAACAAATGACAATTCCAGTGTACTGTCCTCATTTTTAGCAATTTAAAGCTTAGGACTTCCTGGGTCCAAGCTTGCATCTTGGTTGCTGTGTACGTTTATATCAACAGGCATTGATGGATTTTACTTTTTTTTCCCATGAACTAGCTCTTTAGAGAATGAAATAAAATACCGTCACCATTGTAGCCTATGCATAATATGATAATGCCATGTTTCCAAACTTCTGCAGAGTAATGTGATCCTGAAATTATTATACTTAGTAAATGAATAAGGGGGGAAATGATAAGAATCTCCTGCATAGAATAAGCCATTTTAAAAGAAAAATGGCAATATACCAGGAAAGGGGATTTTTTCAGTTGCCTTTTTTAATTCCCAAATCTTTGTTCACTGAATCTTTGGTTGTATAACTGATTACACTCAATGTAATGGATCATTTTATGCTACTTACACAATATAACATAGTTATTTTCATTGTCTTCATTAATACAACATATTGTGTCAGGAAGAAAAAAAAAATAATTCATTTGAAGTTATTTTTAAAATTGTTACGTGATGATAATAATTTCTGCCCCAAAATCCAAGAATGGATGGATCATAACCACAAACTGGAAAATTCTTATGCCACAGATTTTAGATTCTAAAATAAATATGCACATAAATAACAAAGAAGAAGAAAACAGATCCTTGGATAGCATGGAAAACAGGAACAGAAAATAAATTATATGAACAGTAGATAATGGGCCTTACCTTGATGACAAAGTTATAATGCCCTGGTAAGGCCACATCTGGAATATTGTGTCCAGTTCTGGGCCCCACAGTTCAAGAAGGACAGGGAACTGCTTGAGAGAGTCCAGCACAGAGCCACTCAGATGATTAAGGGAGTGGAGCATCTCCCTTATGAGGAAAGGCTGAGGGAGCTGGGCCTCTTTAGCTCGCAGAAAAGGAGACTGAGGGGTGACCTTATTAATGTTTATAAATATGTTAGTGGTGAATGTCAGGAGGATGGAGCCAGGCTCTTCTCAGTGATGTCCAATGGTAGGACAAGCACCAATGGGTGTAAGCTGGAGCATAGGAGGTTCCGCTTAAACTTCAGAAGAAACTTCTTTACTGTGAGGGTAACAGAGCACTGGAACAGGCTGCCCAGGGAGGTTGTGGAGTTTCCTTCTCTGGAGACATTCAAAACCTGCCTGGACACCTTTCTGTGTGATCTCATCTAGGTGTTCCTGCTCCGGCAGGGGGATTGGACTAGATGATCTTTCGAGGTCCCTTCCAATCCCTGACATTCTGTGATTCTGTAATGCCACATCTTATGGCTCAAAAGTAATTACATACACTCACATGACCACCCGCCCACCCCCACCCATCCCCCCCAGGAATACAGAGAGAGAAGGATGCTAAAATAATGTTATTAAGAACACAAAGGCAAACACTCAAATATGAAGATATTTAGAATGCTATAGTGAGTTTTACTTTACTTGCATGTCTTGTTTTTCTAAAATAACAGAAAAAAATACCTGAAGATGAATCAGAGCTAATCAGGGAGATAAATACATATTTGTAGGATCCTTGCCCGTTTATCACAGAATGATAACCGTGCAGTTAGAGAGGCACAATCTTTTAGCTATAGGAAGAATATCTCCATGATTTGGACAGTTGAATACTTCTTGCTATACTTTTAACAAGTGGACAGTTGTATTGGGTTTGCATGGCAAGGTTTGGGCAGGGGTGAGGTTAGGCTTGGCTTCTGTGAGAAGCTGCCAGAAAACTTCCCCTATGTCCGACACAGCCAATGCCAGCCGGCTTCAAGACAGACCCGCCGCTGGACAAGGCCAAGCCAAACAGTAATGCCTCTGTGATAACATAATTAAGAAAAAGGGAAAGAAAAAAAAGAAATCTGCACACTTTGCAGCTGCAGAGAAAGGGGTGAGAAGATGTGAGAGAAACAATCCTTGCAGACACCAAAGTCAGTGAAGAAGGAGGGGGAGGAGGTGCTCCAGGCACTGGAGCAGAGATTCCCCTGCAGCCTGTGGTGAAGACCATGGTGAAGCAGGCTGTCCCCTGCAGCCCATGGAGGTCCATGGTAGTGCAGCTGACCACCTGTAGCTTGAGAACCCTACTCTGGAGCAGGTGGATGCCTGAAGGAGGCTGTGACCCCCCATGGGAAGCCCGTGCTGGAGCAGGCACCTGTCAGGACCTGTGGCCCCGTACAGAGAGAGAAACCCATATCAGGGCATGTTTTCTGGCAGGACTTGTGACCCCATGGGGGACACATACTGGAGCAGTCTGTTCCTGCAGGACTGCACCCCACAGAAAAGACCCATGCTAAAGCAGTTTGAGAAGAATTGTTGTTCATGGGAAGGACTCACGTTGGAGAAGTTCATGGAGGACTTTCTTCCGTGAGAGGGACCCCACGCTGTTGCGGGGGAAGGAGTCCTCCCTCTGAGGAGGAAGGAGCGGCAGAAACAATGTGTGATGAACTGACTCCAACCCCCGTTCCCTGTTCCCCTGTGCTGCTGGGGGGGAAGTGAAAATCAGGAGAGAAGGTAAGCCCAGGAAGAAGGAAGGGGTGAGAGGAGGTGTTTTAGTATTTGGGTTTATTTCTCATTATCCTCTGATCTGATTGGTAATAAATTAAAATTTGTTTTTTTCCCTCAAGTTGAATCTGTTTTGCCCATGCCAGTAATTGGTGAATGGTCTCTCTCTGTCCTTATGTCTACCCACACACCTTTCTTTATATTTTCTCTTCCCTATCCATTTGAGGAGGGGGAGTGATAGAGTCGGCTTTGGTGGGCATCTGGCATCCAGACAGGGTCAACCCACCAGAACAGTAATTATCAAGTGTTCTTTTCCAGAGCTTTGACTTGCAAATCGAAGCCAAAGCACTCAGCACTCAAAACTATGAAAAAGTCAAAAGTAACCCTGCTTTCTGTGCAGAGCTCTGACGAGCCGGTCCTATTTGGTATCTGAGATGACTTGCTTAAAGAAGAGCTTGATGTTGCCCTGTGCTCAATGGCAAGGCTGGTTAATTGAGGTCCCTGACCTACCCTCTCTCTGACTGAATGAAACCTCCCCCATAACACATTTTACTACCCACTCGGTTAAGCTGATTCAACTGTGTATATGGCATGGTGTGAGCCAGACCAATGAAATCATCACTATTGAAAAATAATAATGCCTTTTTGGTGAATATTCAGCATTTTCTGTTTGTTTCTCAGCCTTCTCATTCCCATCAGCTGGCTTACAGCACAGCTTCACAAGCAGCTGAGAGTGTGACAAATTCAGGCAAGGGCTAGGAACCTCTGATGGCATTGGGAAGGGAGGCAAATTGGTGTCATAGTTTAGCCACTAGAGAAACTGCACAGTGCAGCAATGCCTCGTAGCCGGGCTCTGGCAGGGCTGGTATCAACACTGAAGCCAATTAGCCCTGCTGAGCTCTGAGCAGTCAGACGTGGAGCCAGGTCAGCCGCTTCTCATCTGTGAGAGGCTGAAAGACTTAATGTATGTCTCAAACATTGTAGCAAGACAGATTCAGCCTGCTGACAATAAGATGAGCTGTTACTGGGAGGCAGAAGGTGTGTGGAAGGATGGGCAGTTCTGTGTTCTAACATGCAGAGCAAAACACCACCATATATGGCCAAAGGTCATATAGAGTTTATTCGAGGAAGGGGCTCATGACTACCCAAAAAGACCCTCTGTGACCACCCTTCACAATGGTGCCTGCACAGTGGGCCAAGAGTTGTGTAAGTCCTCGATCGAGAGGTGGGGGCTGAACTATATAAAAGGCATGAACTCAGCGAGCCACATGCACGCCCACCACCAGAGGATCATCCTGTCTCAGGATCATTGCAGGATGGGAGGGTGGTCATACCTTTCCTTATCACTTTCCTTTCCTGTCTCTCTTTTTTCTTCTTTTTCCTTCTTCTTATAGATGTTTCCAGTAAAAAACTGCATTGCCAACATTTACATATTCCAAGTTCAGGTTATTTCCATTATAAATAAAACATTTAACTGGTCATTTAGTGTTGTTTAACCTTAATTTAGTCCGAGGGGATTTGCAGAACCTTAGTCTCTCTCCTTCTGCTTCTAAGGTGAGACATGACATCGCACCCACCAGTGCTTCCACTTCCAACAATGCAGAGGTACCTGCACTGGCAAACCACATCACTAGCATGTGTACGGTTGGCTTTCGTGACCTTCACTGTCTGCAACAGCAACTCTCCTGCTGAGCCTGAGCTAGCCACCAGCTGCAGGGTGCTCCGCATGCCCCAAAGTCCCGCTGGAGGAATGCTGGCTCTGCACAGGATTAGACCACACATCTGTACATCCATGCCACCCTTAATCTGTGGCCCAGGTAATCTGTCTGTGGAGGACTCAAAGAGTTTCAGTCAACAGTTCAATGTCCAAGTGGGGTCCAGTGATGAGTGGTGTCCCGCAGGAGTCAGTATTGGGACTGGCACTGTTTAACACCTTATCAGCAACATGAACAGTGGGATTGAGTGCGCCCTCAGCAAGTCTGCCAATGACACCAAGCTGTGTGGTTCGGTCAACATGGTGGAGGGATGGCACGCCATCCAGAAGGACCTTGACAGGCTTGAGATGTGGGCCCATGCAAACCTCATGAAGTTCAACAAGGCCAAGGTCCTGCACCTGGGTCTGGGCAACCCCAAGCACAAACACAGGCTGGGCAGAGAATTGATCACAAGCAGCCATGAGAAGGACTTGGGAGTACTGGTGGACAAGAAGCTCAACATGAGCCAGCAATGTGCGCTTGCAGCCCGGAAGGCCAACCGTATCCTAGGCTGCATCAAGAGAAGCATGGCCATCAGGTCAAGGGAGGTGATTCTGGCCCCCTACTCCACTTTCACAAGATCCCACCTGGAGTACTGCATCCATTTCTGGGGCCCCCAACATAAGAAGGACATAGACCTAATGGAGTGAGTCCAGAGGAGGGCCACAAGGCTGATCCGAGGGTTGGAGCACCTCTCCTACGAGGACAGGCTGAGAGCGTTGGGGCTGTTCAGCCTGGAGAAGACTCCGGGGAGACCTTATAGTGACCTTACAGTACCTGAAGGGAACCTACAGGAAGGCTGAGGAGGGAGTTTTTACAAGGGCAGTTAAGTGATAGAACAAAGGGAAATGGTTATAAACTGGAAAAGAGTAAATTTAGATAAGATATTAAGAAGAAATTTTTTACTGTGAGGGGGTGGTCAGACAGTGGAACAGGTTGCCCAAGGAAGTTGTGGATGCCCCCTCCCTGGAAGTGTTTAATGCCAGGCTGGCTGAGGCTTTGAGCAACCTGGTCTAGTGGAAGATGTCCCTGCTCATGGCAGAGGGGTGGAACTAGGTCATCTTAAAGATCCTTTCCAACCTATACCATTCTATGATACTGTGACAGAGATCTCAGAATTACTCAGTTCATTTTTTGAAACATTTAGAGAGATTGTACAGATGGATGCCATGAAAAACTCAAGAGGAAATTAATGATTCTGTCTTCAGACCATGATTTGTATGTTTTGTTGTAAAAAAGATGTCCAAACGTGTAGATGAAAACACAGCGGTGGGTGCTTGCTTTTTTAGTCAGTACTCTATCTTGTAGCCTGAATGAGGCAGGAATCCTATAGAAAAAACCAAAACCAAAACCAAAAAACATATTATTAACTTTCCCATGGCATGAGAACAAAACAAGGTAAGTGAATATTTGCTGGCAACCTTAATTGCAGCATCTTCTAACTTTTAAGGCATCACCATGGCAACAATGATGAAGTTCTTTATATATGCTGCTTCCTAGTTTTTTATGAATTTCTATAGACAGCTTCAGACTCTGTCATGATCCTGCCATTATGTGTGTAGCTAACTGACTAAGAGTTTGTTATCAAGAAGATTGTAGCATGGAAGATTGTGGTCTGCCACAGTAGAAGTAAATTAAAGTTTAAAGAGTTTAAATAATAATATGGAAGAGAAAACAGAAATCTTTATTTAAAATGTGTGTGAAGAGCATGTTAGGGTATGTTGTGATGGCTGAAGAGAGGAATGAGGGAACCATTAAAAAAAAAAAGTTTGTCTATGCACATGAGGATAGAATTATATATGGCCTGGAATAAACCATACAATGGAGATGACATAAGTTGCAATGGCAGATAACAAAAATATTCACCCTGAAGAACATGTAGTCTACTAACAAGGAGATGGCAGGAAGGCAGGATATGAGGACTTCATTCAAAATTTAAGGTTATAAGGAAAACATGAGAATTTTTTGAGGCAAAGAGCGGGATTTTGCAATGGATTCCTCTTGAAGGGGACAAAGGTATACAGCTGTGACAGTGATACCAGCAAAGGGGAATAAGACAGCAGAATTGGAGAGGCTGGCACTTTCTAAAATACCTTACTAGAAGTTAGCTACCTGTAGATAGCCTTTTAAATTAAAACAGCCTGATACTGGAAGGTAGTGAGCAGTTGGCATTCCTACTGATCCTGAATGAATGAGGGGTTATCTGCAATTTCTGAATCTCAGGGCAGGAACTCAGTAAAAAAACCCCAGTTGATATAGTCATCAATGCAGTAGTCTGAAAGTCAGACAGTGAGCTAGAAAAGGAAGCCAGAGTGTGGTTTGGAGACTTGCATTCAATATACACTAGAGGGAGAGGAATCAGTCTCCTGCATTGCAATTCCTGTAGAATGAGTGTATTACCCAAATAATAAGTACAAAAAGGAGGGGTATAACATACAAAAAGCATAAGAAAAGGGAGAAAGTGGGCTTCCAATAAGAGGTAACATAGCAAAGATCTGTCAGTTAAGCTCTTTTATGAAGCTAAGATGGGAAACTTTGTGCTGTATTTATGAGGATAAAAGAATTAAATCTTGCTCTCTCCAAACCTTCAGTGAGTGTGGTAACTTCCAAAATAGTTCAAGTGTTACACTGCGATTTATTTCAATCAGTGTTTACTGAGAGAAAAAAACTGTATACCTTCCTCTGGCCAGAAGGTTGTGCTTGTGGTTTTCTCCTGTGCTCTGCCCTGATCCCAGCTTGGCCCAGTTAATAATGAAAGGATTATTAACTCAGCATCACAGGTCCAGCTAAGGGTGGTGAATCCTGATCAAAGTGATGTTTTTTTCCTGGTAGTTCAAAGTAGGACCCATACATCATCCTTAGTCTGGTCCTTTGTAGCTTACATAGTTCCTTATTTTGACTGCTGACTTTTGCAGATGCTGCTCCTAGGTACTATATTTTACCTGTAACTGACCAGTTGTTGTCAAGGTTTTTGAAGCCTACTTCAGATTTATATATGTTTATTCCTAAACCTCAGTCACGTTTGTTTAGAGAAAATTATGTTTAGCAGAAATTCTGCTATAAAACAGGCAACCATCACTTCTCTTTCCAGTAACTATTTTCACTATAGTATCTATATTTATCATTTCTAGAGCTAAAATAAGAATAAAATTATCAGCCATTGTGCCAGATGTTAAAAGTTATGGATTAGCATTACCAGGAGATATGTGCATTGGGTTTGTGTGACGAGGTTTGGTAGTGGGGGGGCTACAGAGGTGGCTTCTGTGAGAAACTGCCAGAAGCTTCTCCCATGTCCAACAGAACCAATGCCAGCAAGCTCCAAGACGGACCTGCTGCTGACCAAGGCCAAGCCCCTCAGCAACAGTGGTAGCACCTCTGGGATAACAAGTGAAAAAAACTGCTGCAAAACCGGCAATTGCATCCGGAGAGAGGCGTGAGAATATGTGAGAGAAACAAACCTGCAGACACCAAGGTCAGCGAAGGAGGAGGAGAAGGTGCTCCAGGCGTCAGAGCAGAGATTCCGCCAAAGCCTGTGGTGAAGACCATGGTGGACACCATGGTGGAGTAGGCTGTCCCCTTGCAGCCTGTGGAGGTCCATGGGGGAGCAGATACCCACCTGCTGCCTGTGGAGGACCCCACGCTGAAGCAGGTGGATTTCTGAAGGAGGCTGTGACCCCATGGGGACTTGTGGCGCTGTAGAGAGAGGAGCCCACACTGGAGCAGGTTTGTTGGCAGGACTTGTGACCCTGTGGGGGCCACATGCTGGAGCAGTCTGATCTTGAAGGACTGCAGCCCATGGAAGGGACTCATAGTGGAGCAGTTTGTGAAGAACTGCAGCCCATAGCAAGGACTCACATTGGAGAAGTTCATGGAGGACTGTCTCCCGTGGGAGGGACTGACCACACAGGGGAAGACTGTGAGGAGTCCTCCCCCTGAGGAGGAAGAAGTGGCAGAAACAATGTGTGATGAACTGACCCCAACCCCAATTCCCCATCCCCCTGTGCCACTGTAGGGGAGGAGGTAAAGAATTCACGAGTTGAAGTTGAGTCCAGGAAGAAGGGAAGGGTGGGGGAAGGGTGTTTTAAGCATAGTTTTTATTTCTCATTATCCTACTCTGATTTGATTGGTAATAATTTCCCCAAGTCAAGTCTGTTTTACCCATGACAGTAATTGGTGAGTGATCTCTCCCTGTCCTTACCTCAATCCATGAGCCTTCCATTATATTTCCTCTCCCCTGTCCAGCTGAGGAGAGGAGTGAGGTGGGTACCTAGTGTCAAGCCAGTGTTAATCCACTACAATACATTATTCTTGCAGTTAAATATCCCTTCAACCAACCAATGTAAAACACACAACTATTGGCACCAAGGGATACCTTGCCAGTAGGATTTTGGTTCCAATCATGTGTATTCATGGTCAACATTGTATGACTCAATTTCTTAATAATCTAGAATATTTTTTCTTTGATATCTGTTTTAAATCTGCTTGAAGTAAATTTAGTATTTTGCTGTGAAAAAAGATACAAGTTACTGAATGTGAAAATGGGATCAAATCGTACTGTCACACAAACTAATGAAGGATTATACCAAGTACTTCAGAAAGGCTCCATGATATATTCTAGTCCCATGTACATTCACCCTACTATCACAGGCACAAAAAGTCATCATATATAAGTCATTATAGCTCCATGATCACAGAGACCATTTTCTTCATATACTCAATAATCTTCGAAATTACATGTTTCACAGAAGTAGATCAAATTAAGTAGTGATTGAAGACTAACATTTCTGCAAATACCCAGCTATTCAGATTTTGTCAAGATAATACTGAATAGAAGTGCCCTGCATATTAAGAAATGGTTATCTTTTTGTTATAGAGATCTAAAATGACTGTGGGTAATGCAAAGGTCTTTTCTTTTATGACCTCTTTTTAAGTTTCTTGCTCTCTTTAGATGCTGTTAACTCATATTGTACAAGATCATGGTAAGATCTGAGTCACTGAGGATGTTCATCAGTTCTGCGTTAAGGTGAGAGGAAAACAGCAGTGGGACTCAATTCAGAGATTCCTGTGCATGTTGAATCCTTTGCACATGTCACAGAAATGCACTGACATTACACAGCTTGGCCATATCAAAGGCTCTATTAGTGCATGTCTTTGTATAGCAGATTGGCATATGTTCTTTGTTTCTTAGTTCTCTTAAGGGACTTAAGAGAAACATAGTTTTCAGACTTTTTTCCCAGTGCATGGGATACCTATAGGAACCTATAATGTAGATTTGTGTCTACCTTTGATATTGCCCTTTATATTATTTGTTAGCCATTTCATTCCTCTCTTATATTTCCTTCAAGAGCTAAACTAGTCAATAATTACCACCTAGACCACAGTACCTATGCCAGTAGAAGCCTGTAGAGTAAATACAGTTAACAATATACTTTGGATGCATCCACCTTGGGAAGATTTGGAGCCACTCCTGGCTCCAATATGACACTGACCAGCAGTGACATGTTGTGTCAGAAAAATAATTTGGTGTCTGAAGAAGATACAGTTGCAGCTGCCATTACTTGATTCAAACATGCTAACTGCAGATGAAGGCTCCAGTGTGGAAGGCTATATACCAAAAAAACCAAAAGTCCCTGTGAACTTTCTGTAAGAATCAATGTAAGGCAAAAGAGAGGGTTTAAAATAGTACAGCAGAATGATCACAAGGTAACAATATGGCACTGCTGCTCAGCAAAAGACATAGAAATTACAGAACATCAGCCACTGAACAATTACCAGAGTTTTTGCAGGCATATTAGTGGTGGTCAGAAAGAGAATTCCCATTCTGTAGAATATTCTGACATTTGGAAATCTGTTCTTATTCTGATTAAAATGAAAAATCCAAATGTCAGCATTTTCTAAGATACAGTTCCAGGGAAATATTTCTTTGAAAATGTCAGAATTTCAGTACAAATTTCTTGTTAACAATGTTGGATCATTAAACCACAAGAGATTATATATATGTAGATATATCTACTATTACTTACGATACATGTAATAGTAAAACATAGAACAGTCAAAATGAAACTATGATTCATAGTATAAATGAAAGATTATTAAATTGTAATGAAATAGTCTTTTCAAACTGAAGTGAGAAGTCTTCATGTGACAGTACTGCAACAAGTTTCAGTAATTATGTAGGAATAATATTATGTTTAATGATATTGTCATACCGGTATGATTGTTAAAATTTGTAAGTCTGTTTTATATAAATAAGGTCACAAGCACATTGATTGCCTGATGTTATTTATTTATTTTTAACCCTAAGGCACTCAGATAGTTTCATGGTCAGTGTTTTATAAGGCACCCAGATATGTTTTGCATTGAAAAAGCCAGCAATTTGGCTATTGACAGGTTGCTCTCTTAGCAATGAAAATAAGTTTTGATTCCAGTACAATAACCTTATAACTTAAATTGAATTACTGTTAAATTAATTACAATTTTATTGCAAAGGTGATTAAATTCTTGTTTTTATATGTTTTGCATTTGTATTTTCACAGTCGTGCTTATGGGAATTTAACTATATGACTCCCATAATTGCACTGAAAATTTATTCCTTGGTGTATTATTTTGTAGTCTTCAATAAATAACAACCTTGAGTTTTATGGGATAAATGTAGTTTTGTTTTTTTTTTTTGTTCAGCTATGTATCCAGGGTTTTCTGGTTGCTGGGAATTAATTTCATAGACAATACTTCTTGTGCCCTGTAGCATGCTTAGATGTTGAAAGAGTCTTTTACTGAGGGTTTCATTGCTTCAGTGGGTTTAAAAAAGCATTTATTAAATTTGGTGTTTCATTGAAGGAAAATCATGAGATACAAGAGACAAATCTTGCTCTTCTAAAACCTTAAGCAGTAAAGTTTGTTAAGGTCCCCAGTGCCCTCAAGAGGACTTATCCCTGATCTGATAAAGTGGTGATGATCCATCAGACTCCCAAAGGAATTGGTTTAGAGCAGTGTGTGTGTGTGCGCATGTGTTCGTGTGTGTCTGTGTGTGTGCACACAAGTGGGAGATATTTAAATCTGTTGCTTGGTGCTGAGCAGTGCCCTCACCAGGTCTGTGAGACCTAGATGTAAGGTCTCAGTCACAATCCTTGGATATTATTGCCTTGTGTGGACAGTTTGCATTTTGTTAAAATTGTACTCAAGGACTCAGTTGAATTACATATGGAAATTAATAAAGTTGTTGTGTTGGGTTTGAGGAGGGTGGCAGGGAGGGGCAGGTTTTTTGATAGTGGGAGAAGTGCCACCTTGTGATAGCTCAGCGTCGTTGCCACAGAAAGACAAGAGACCCACGCCCAGTTCTATTGTGTGGAGTAGAAGACAAAGTCCACTGCAGCCCATGGAGATTCAGAGGCGGAGCAGAGACCCACGTGTAGGCCATGGAGGACTCTGCTGGAGCAGAGAAGCTGAGCCTGAGGGGAAGTGTGACTGGAATTGGTACCCCAAGAGCCGCTCGCTGCCAGAGCAGGGGTGGACCCCCAGAATGGGGAGTGAGTCTGCAGCCCATGGATGTCCCCATGCCAGAGCTGGGAGCTGAGCCTGAAGAGTTCTGTGACTCCGTGGGAAGCTTGCTCTGATCTTGTTCCTGGACTTTTACTGCCAGGGAGAGTGGCAGAGTGAAACTCAATTCCCTGTCCACAGTGCCACTGTGAAGGGAAGGTAGAGAAATTGGGAGCAAAGTGATTTGAGCCCGGGAAGAAGAGAGGGGTGGGGGGAAAGCGTTGTAAGATGTGGTTGTTATGTCTACTCCGATGATTTGCAAAGAATTAAATTGATTTTTCTTCCCCAAGTCTGAGTCTGTTTTGCCTGTGACCATAACTGGTGAGTGATCTGTCCCTGTCCTTCATTCCTAATCCCCTGCCCCCTTTGTTGTGTCTCCCTTTCCATCTCACTGGGTGGGGACAGTGAATACAGGACTGCATGATACCACTGTGGGTCAAACCACCACAGTTTTCAACACAGCAGCCTCTGCAGTATTTGTTTTGTAATAAATTCCATTTATTTTATTCTGCCCCAATTATTTTTAGCTACAGTATAAAACTGAATGCCATTTTTTAGGTCACACTTGTGAACTCACCTAGTTAATTTCCTGAATAAATCACGCCTTTTTCTGGTCACCCCATCAGAGCTATTTGTACCAGCCTGTCTAGATGCACGTAGACACATACACACACAGAGCACTTCCCAAGTTACGTCCTGGTGTCAATTGCAAAGTTTTTTTCTGAACCATAAAGGCCATATGTGGAATTCAGTTTTAAAAAAGCCTTCTGAACACTGACCTTGTTACGAACATCTCAGATGCAGGCAAGTGTCTGTTGTAACTACACCCTGAACCAGGTCTGCTTCTGTCATACCTCTCAGTTTTGGTTTTTTTTTTTTTTTTTGCTTGTAGTACCTCTCTGGATCTCTGAAGAGGGACTCTGCTGTAAATCTGTCACCAAATACCCCTCCTCCTCTCCATGCTGAACGATGGGGAAAATAAGTCAGGCCAGACTTGCATATACTTGTGGCCTTTTCTGTCTTCTGTCTCTGCTCTAATCTCTCAGCCACCTCCATGTACTACAGCACTGGCAGTCTCATACATCCAAGTTTCACAGCATCTTGGTATAGATGCCATGTTTCCCTATGTTCCAGGGCTCTAACTTGCGCTTCCTTCAAGAGCAGAGCACAAACGTTTACATCCAGGCTCTCGATCTTCACACAAGTTCAGGTATTCCTCATTAGAGACAGGCAGATAACGCTTCTTCTGATTCCCTGCCTCACACGTATATATGTGCCATTTGATGCAGTCAATTTTCTCCACAGTTGTCTGTATTAATAAATGGAAAATGTATTTCCATTTGTTTATTTTAGTCAGTAAGTTATCTGACACATAGAGGTTTTTATTTTTTAGAAATTTTCTCAATTAAGTCTTACCTGTGTGTGAAAATCCTGTCCTGACTGTTCCTACTACTAGTCCTGTCTGGTTTATGATAAATTAACAACATAATAACAAATTAATCTTTCAGGTCAGCATCCCAATTTTTCTTAAATCCTACTCAGTGGAGCCTGGATAATAAAATCAGTTTATGCTACTGCACAATTCAGAACTGCAACATTTAGTAAGCCCAGATATTAATTTGACTATTATAATACTAGATATCAACATCCTAAGTAATTACAGCTGAATTTTTAAAGTATTATTTTTTCAGACAACTTAGCTAGTTGCAGGTTATTACATACCACAGAGGATTTGTCTTTGTCAGATATCTTTTTTTTTTGCTAGCTTTAACTAGTCTCAGTAGATCTGATTGCCACCCTGCAGAAAAGTAGGAAAAAAGTAGATAAGTGAGTGAATTTACATTTCATCCTAAGCTTGAAAATTCTTCAGGAAAAGCTATTCAAGGTATAGGTAAATTAAAATGTAATTTACTCTTTTCTTGCACTTCAGAAATTAATGCCTGTGTTCTTTGTTTAGCCCCTATTATTCATATAATGGCAAGTTCTAGGTCACTGCATAAAGGCAGCTGATATTTAGCAGCTGATCTTAGTGAGGCTTAATTGGTCATCTTGTGAAAATTGTATGCTTCGTAAGTAAAGATCAAAATGCATTCCTCTTAATAAATCCTTGTTTTCCAGAAAAACTTCTGTGAGGAAGCACTTAAACAAACAAATTGTCATTTTAATTTTTCTTCAGACATAATCCTTTTTTAATTTAAATTTATGGAAATGACTGACGTGGACTTCAAGGATAAGTGCATAAAATCTTGTTCTTTTATTTGGAATTTCTTCATTAGAATTCTTTTTACAGAGTTTGAATTGTAATGTGATTATGTGAAGATTCCAGTCTAAAACTGGTATGAAAAAACAAAACCAAAATCTCTATACAAAGCCTAATAATTACAGCTAAGTTAACTTCCTTCATTTCAATTGGAAAACATTTCTTGATAGCTTTTTTTTTTGAGCACTGCAGGTCAGGATCCTCACCTTGTGTATCATCTTTGTCTAAAAACATTCTCTCATTTTATATAAAAGATTTTCTTAAGACCTAGAGCCTGAATGACAGATCTAAGACACAGCCTGTCCTGTTCATGCACAATCATAAAACTCTCACTACCTTGCATCCCAGAATCTGAAAGGATATTTTTAAATTCCAGATTAGAAAACACAGTTCTCCCTACTAATAACCATAGAGAAGCTGCTACAAAGATTTTTTTTTCCTACTCTATCAAATTTTAAATATTATCCATCTCTTCTATTTTCCCTCCATCTTTCTCTTCTGTGCTTCCCTTTTCTCTTCTGTGTTTCTCTTCTCTGTATCCAGTCTTGCCAGTAATTTTTACTTGATGAGGCCACAATTATATTCTCTGTCACCCATCTGGGAAAATTTTCAAGCAGACACTTCTAAGTTTGACACCTCCCTTTGCCACTTGGGAGGAGCTACTTTTACACAATTGTATCTGTCTTTATCATCTTCTAGTGAACCACTTTTTTATTAAATTGCTTGAGAAAAAAATTGACAAGACAAGCAATAGATATCCTAGTAGGAGTACCTGACACATTGTTGTGCATTTTTTTTTTTTCTGGTGCTTGTACCTACCTGATGATTCATTCCTTGCATTTAGAACACCGATTCTTTGCAGTAGAGACCTTTCGTGATTTTTGTTATTAGTTTCTAATGCAGTGGGCACGCTGGCCTGTCAGCAAGACTGATGCTAATATAGATAATGGCAATAACAACATCAGCAATTACTCTGGGAAATGATCATACACAGAATGCTCTTATGACTGGAGAACTGCGAAACTGAACTTTTTGCTCTCTTCTTTACAGTGAACTCCAACCTGTCCCCAGTTTGCAACATACATGCCACAAAATTGGTTAAGATTCTGGTCCAGTGCAAGGTATTACGTCACCTACAGTCACTTTATGAAAAAATTACAATTTAACTTTCTGCCATTTACATTACCGCAATGAAACCAGTATGAGTTATGTACAGTCTACTGGCAGTGTCTTCTGAGTCACACTGATACTGTGTACAGTAACAAGACACTGCCACTAGCCACCTGTGCTGTGACTGAATGATGAGCTGGAGAGCCTTTATACTACAAAGCAAATGAGAGCAAAGAATACATAATTCCAGCAGATCATTATGCCACAAAAAGCAGTCAATGAACTTTTTTAGTGTGTACCTGAAAATACTTCAGAGTACTCTAAAGTAATGTGAGATGTGTCAGTTGTCACATACAAGGTCCAAGCATTACAATAAAGTGCTTCTTTACAATGTGTTACCATTTTTACTTATTTCTTCGGCATCTGGTATGTTCACGGTACATCTGACTGTGAACAAAGTAATAAGAATGAGGAAAATCTGTAATCTTACATTGCTTTCTAGGATTGTTAAACCGAGGGAGAAAGCACTAGATTCACCAGGCCGACTAAAACCGTACAAACTTGAGGAAAGTGTGGTAACTTAAGCACAAAGATGCTTGAGGCAGGCAAAGATTTAGACATATAGTGTCATATAACTTCCAGAAATATCAAGGGCATTTTATGACCTAGAGCCTCCTTTGAATATAGACAAAATTGAATTTTTTAAAATGCTAATTTTAACCAGGAAGACTATCTTCAAGAAGCAACTCTTATTTCATGTTTAACCTATGTTGAAGAATGTAAGCAATATGATAAACGGGCCACTTAAGGATAAGGTTTTACTTTCAGTGAAATTTGAAACATATATTTTTATCCATGTTCAATAGAATGTACTTTAATTCCTTCTCACAGTAAAATGAGGAAAGTGAAACTTAAATCAAGGTATGGGAGGACTTCCAAAACCCATTTCCTTAGTGTCACAGGTCTCCATTGCTTAGTATAAGGTTTATCAGGAGCAATTCCTCTATAGTCCTTAAAGGCAAGCTGTAAAAAAGCATTCCAGTGTCTACAGTGTATTTTAGATTGAATTTAGAAACCTAAATCCAAACAAAAGATTTGTAAGAACACTGGTTAACCTAAGAATTGCTTAAATGTCCAGGAGCCCACAGGGGATTAATGATCTAGGTACCTAGATATCTACAGTGTCCATAAGGGTTTCCTCTCACGTAATTTGGATCTACAGTGACAGCATTAAGTCTGAGCTGGACATTCAAACCTCTTTATAATGACCTAAAATACCTAAGGTACCATTCAGTTCTATTTTAAGCATTAACATCAGGATGAGATTTATTATGCCATAGAAGTACTGCACTAACTGTAAGAAGAGTCTACTTTATATGCATATATATTTGCTAAGATGACTCAGACTCTAATGGGTCTACATCTTTATTAGGAAACATAATTTTATGCCTATTGCACTTGCCCAGGTTAACCTTCATGAAGTCATTCAGCAGCTTTTGAGTGCCTCACTTGTACTTAAGGCTGTTTCTAATTCAGCACTAGACCTAGATCTCCTGAGGTGAGGAATCCAGTAGGCACAGTCTGAAACCATCTATACTAGAGTGAGAAAAAAAATCAGATTACTGAGGATATAAATCTGTGTTGGATTGTGCAAATGAATGTCATGAATGAGGTACGTGAGAAAACTGTTTTAGACTCTGAAGTTTTGTCAAACATAAGAAAAAAATTCTTTCTGGATCAGTGGATTGCTTCTACAGCATGAGGAGAGATGTAAATACCCTCTGGACCACTGCATTTGTTCTGGGTAATCACATATTTTATGCTGACTTGTGACTTCCATACCCAGAGCCTATCATGAAGGAATGGTGATATGCAATACCTGTTCTGAAATTTACTGCTTAAGACTCAGTACTTAATGTTTAGTGAAGGGCGGGTTCCTCTACTGCAAACAAACCCACTAATGTTCAGGATTACAGAACCGATTAAATTGTTAGACAGACAAAGACACTTATGTGAAACTAACATAAGGAAGTACACTTTTTAGACCTATTACAGAATCACAGAATAGTAGGGGTTGGAAGGGACCTCTGGAGATCATCTAGCCCAACCCCCCTGCCAAAACAGGTTCACCTAGAGCAAGTTGCACAGGACTACATCTGGCCTCCTGCCTCCTTTGCTAGATTTCCTGCTCTTAGGGATGCAGCAATCTTGAACTTGGAGGAAGTGTTGCTTGAATATTAACCAGCTCTCTTGAGCCTCCCTACCCTCTAGAACCTTAGTCCTTCAAGCAGGTCTTTGAAAAGGCCAAAGTTAGCCCTCCTGAAGTCTAAGGTGGCAGTGCTGTTGACCCCTCTCCTGACTTCTCCAAGAACAAAAAATTCTATTATTTCATGATCACTGCACCCAAGATGCCCCTCAACTACCACATCACCCACCAGTACTTCTCTGTTAGTGAATAACAGGGCCAGTGGGGTACCTTCCCTGGTCAGTTTCCTCACAGGCTGTGTCAGGAAGTTGTCTTTCACACACTCCAGGAACCTCTGAGATTGTCTCCTCTCTGCTGTGTTGTATTTCCAATAGACATCTGGCAAGTTGAAGTCCTCACAAGAATGAAGGCCTGTGATCGTGAGACATCTCCTAGGTGCTTCTAGAATATTACATCTAACTCCTCATCTTGGTTGGGTGGTCTATAGCAGACCCCCACTATGATATCTGTCTTGTTGGCCTTCCCTCTGATTCTTACCCACCAACACTCAACTCTGTCATCACCATCATTAACCTCCAGGCAATCAAAACACAGCTTAACAAAAAAGGCTACCCCTCGTCTTCCTCCTTGCCTGTTCCTCCTGAAGAGTTTGAAGTCATTCATTGCAGCACTTCAGTCATGCGATGAATCCCACCACATTTCTGTGATATCATAGTTTCCCTTCTGCATGATGGCTACCAGCTCCTCCTGTTTGTTGCCTATGTTGCGTGTATTTGTGTAAAGAAATTAGAAAAAGAAAAATCTGTGGTACCATGTGCCCATATGCTATGGTACCATGTATATATATGTTGCATCTGTGTAGTTATCTTTATTGTGAAAGTATTTATCTGACAGAATAGTTCCTATTGTAGTAGGTCCACCTTCTCTCTATGGAGTTGCATTGTTGAAGTACTTGTCTGGCATAATGTTTTGAAACTACAGGTGCTCTAATAGCAAATATACACTTCTGGGACACCAGAAACAGGATACAAAGCCAAACATAAAGGGATACCTTTCCTTTTTAAAACTTAAACTGTCTCCTATGAAAATTAAAATACTTTTAAACTATGTTTTTCATATCTCGACAATCAAGAAATAATAGGACAGATACTACAACCATAAAATAAACAGTATATATCTTATCTCTAGGAGTGCAAGTATATGTAGTATTCACATTCACAGTTCCTTGGGCAGTCTTTGCCTGAGGGATGGTCTATTATTCTAGCTGTACCAGCTCTAAGGATCTAAACTAAAGCTAGAGATAGGGCTAGCATGAGGAAGAAGTATGTACCACTTCTTCCTGTGCCCAACAATGATAGTATGGTAATACTGTAAGATCTAAACACTTGTTTGGCAGCACTAGCTGGGTTACTATGAAATGACCATGTAGTAGAAAGATGCATTTCCCTTTATGATCAAATTTCTTCAGCATAAAGCAATATCAAGAGATCATTCTGCCTAGGAAAATAGCCCATCATTATCACTTACTTGCTTGAATTTATTTTTGCATGTAAAGGAATGGGAAATAACCTGTTCATGCTCACTTTTCAAAAAACAGGGTCAAACATCTGGAGATGTATAGAGTATGTTGTTCACAGAAATAACACACTGTATCTCATCTGTTGTTTTAGGATCTAATCATTCCCCTAGTGAATTATGTTACTTGTTACTGTACAGAGGAGAATCTCAAAGATAACATTCAGCATTTCCCTGGGAAACTTCTCCTCTAAGAGTCATACTTTCTCCTGTGCAGTTGAAATTATAATTCTAGTGGGAAAAGGGCATCACAAATGAAGCATCTTCATTACTCATCCAAAGTATCAGATTGCTGTTAAAATGTAGGGGAGGAGAACCCTGAAAAAAAAGACTTTGGAATCAAAAGTAAAGAATGGAAACTAGGGAAAAGGGCTGGACAAATCACCTATAACATGTCTTCCTTCACTGTGCTTTGCAGACGTAAAGTGGCCCATGAGGTTGAAGTATACTCGTGAAGTTGCCAATTAATGTTTAGGTTTGATAGTAGTAAAAAAAACCACCAACAACAACAAAAAAACCAACAAAAACAAGCACAAAGCAAAAACCACCAACACACAAGCAAGGAGAAATATAAGACTGAGCAGAAAATTGACTGTGGAGGTGTGATGATTTGAGAGGAAGTGAAAATTTAAAAATTGCTAGATACATTATATTGAACTTGCATGTGTCCCCCATCTACTACAAAATTCTTGAGAAAAGCATCTTGTTATAGCATATATTTATTGAGTTTCCCCTCCACACAGGATTGTCAGACTAAACCAGACCAGCTTAGTGGCACAGCGAAGTGGCTAATGAAGGAAGAATCTCATTAATCACTAGGGAAATGCTCTTCAGTAAGGTGATTTTCTAAAGCATTCATTTAGGTGAAAGTACTAAAAGCTTTAGATTGAAAACCTGTCAAGGCAAAATCATGGTTTATCTTGGAATCTCACAAAAAAGTTGTCCATGAAAAGTATGTGTGTTTGGAGTGAGAGGAGTTAATTGGATTTTTGCCTTTTTTCATTTTGGTGGGATATTCAGTAGATCTTAATGTTCATTAATTTTGTCACCTCAGAATGGTCTGCATTAAAGAATCTGTTCTTCTCTGGTTTTGCCAGGGGAGACATTGATGCTCATGTCTCTGATCCTTGCCATTTGTTCCCACAGCCAGAACAGCCATTTTCTGACTGTATTTTTTCACATTTTGTATAAAACGCTTGGCACTTGTATATATATGGGCTCTGATTTGGAGGTGGGTTGGGTGGTCCCTGTCACTAGTTTTCAACTGAAAGAAACAAATGAATGAGAGCAATGAATTATGTAAAAGGCTCCTTGACAGCTATAATCTAATTTCAGCAGCTCATAGCCTTTGCATTTTGCTCACAAGATCCTATTTGAATTCAATAGTGAACAGTGATGCATTCAAGTATAATTTGTTGTCTAAGGCATATAATTTCTTTAAGATCCTACTGAGATAATTTTCTATTCTGGTAGACCTCAGAGGGTATAACCCCTGGATGGGAAGCTTGCCTTAAGAATAACATTGGGCTCTGCCCACAGGAAACTAATATTACAAGTTTTTCTCTGAACGGAATAGCTAGGTTACAGTCCTCATATTCACTACAAAATCTTGACTTTTGATGTTTAAAAATTTCTGGTTTCTATGCATCTCTTCACAATATGCAAAGATTCAGCCATAGAGTCATCCTGTCCTTCAACAGTCATTTTCAAAAAAGCTCAGCAACAACAACAGGTGGGAAACATTTATTCTATTAAAAATATTGAATTTATTTTGACTAGGAAGAGCTGGATGCACAGTTTCAAATGTTTAACATCCTGGATCCTATAATAAATTTTGCATTTTATATGTACCTGGAGTATATATGAATATGAACCTCTTGGATCATTCAGTCCAGTAATGCACTACTGCAGGCAATTTTGTCATGTCATATATTATAGTTATCTAAATGCAACATGACATTTCTGTCCTCCTTAGGGATGCAAAATGCAGGGTTTATTTTAGATTTACCCCTTAGGAAGTTATCCTGGAATGGTAAATTGCAGCTCTACTGTCCTCTGTTCGGAGGCCACTCGAAGCTGATCCACTGATGCCCTGCAGTAAATAAGAGGCAGCTAACTTCTTTTCCATTAAATGAAAAGTTACCTCACTTTGTCTTGATTCTGCTGAAAGAGTGAGCCTACATGTGGGTAGACAGTGAGTGAGTGAGTGAGTGAGTGAATGAGTGACCTCTTGTATGTGTGAGGGTATAAAAGCCCAGTTACCTTCTGTGGAAGTGTAGCAAGTTATCTTACATTTACCACAGGAAAGGAAAAGATTCTTGTCACAGTGAGAGTATCCATGATTTTATAACTCATTACCTTGGGATGATTCAAAGTAGCTTATTCTGAACTTATTTAAAATAAGCTTGCTAACCTGACCTTGTGAATTTTAGGTTCAGGTCCTTTTAATTTGGGCTAAACATAATGATCTGATATCTATCTTAAAATAATGATTTGTGTTCCTTTATAGGGAAGTCTTTTCAGAAACCAACTCTCTGATGGTTAGATATTTGTTTTTAAATTTCCACTTAAATTTATTCATGATTAGTTATCTTTGTTTTTTTCTTGAGCTAACACTTTCCTTCATTTTACCTAACATTTATTCCCCAGTGTACTTATAGATAGCAGTCTTGTCCTTTCACAGCTTCTGTTTTGCTAAACAAGCTGAAATTTATTTAATCTCACACTGTGCGTTAGATTCCCTTCTCTGATACAGCCAGTAGCCTTTCTTCACATCTATATTCCAAATTCATCTGCCTTGAACATGTATATAATGTTTACATTATTACCACTGAAGTTTCAATGGAGTCTTTTAAAAAGGAATTATTATGATTTCATATGTGTTAGAACATCCTTCCTAAAGCAACTTCAGATAAATTAACTTTTCCAGAATCATAACATATTAATTTTTTGTTAGTATCTTCTGTCAATCCAATATACTTAAGTGATTGTCTCTCTGTGTTGCTTATGCTTGCTGATCTCACAGCTAAATGCAAGAAGTCATGAGTTTTAATTTTTCTTTTTGAATTTCTTCTCATTTCTGTTAGCTCGAGAACATCTAACTTTTCTCATACAACACCCCAGGCCTTCTATATTGACAACATCCTTGAACTTGTGTCAATGTCAAATGTCAGTAACGCAAACCAGTTTTCATGCCAACATCATGAGCCGAGGAACGCACTACTCACATTTCTCCACTTTACCTACTTTTTTCATCACACCCTGCTACCTTCTTTAACTAGTTTCTTACTCATTCAGCAATTTTTCTATAAAAAACCGCCATCATCTCTAATTTAACTATTGTTCCACAACACTGTACAAAATTACATTTCTTTGTACCCTACAAGACCAAGTGCTTTATTAAAGAAATATAGAAGATTACTTTGGCACTCCTACCCTGGGAATCCGATTGCTCTTAATTTGTTTTCCATTATGAAGTGGCTTTAGTAAATTCCTTCTTCAATATATGTTCTGTAGCCTGGCACACTATGACTCCAAACTAGTGAAGCCTGCTCTTCATGGACATATCTGGTGACAATAAGATTTTATTATTATTTTTTTCTTGATGACATAATTCCTGCCTTTTTTCCTATTTTTAAATTATAAAAGTGGAGTTTGATCTTCCTTGGCTTTGCAAGAATATCACATTAAATGTCTCAAAAATGTTTAGGATTATTCTTTACCTGGAGAGGCTCCATTGCTGATATTTTAACAAAGATTTTATGTCAGACAAGGGTATGTAGGGTACTTGAACTAAATAGATGTTAACTAGACTCCAAACAGTTTAGTCAATATGACTTTTCCTTTCTCAGTCATGCAGGACCCTTCTGGCTTGTGTTTAGAAATATAACTCCAAGACTTACAAGATCTGAATATAAAACAAGAAAAAATACGGTAAAATTTACTATATTTGGGCTAAAAACCTATTTTTTTATATAATCTGTACTAATAAATATGAACAAGATATAATCAGATAATATTAGGTGTCAACAAAAAAATCCTTCGTAAATGCCCTATATGATCAGGCAACACTGTGACAACATTCCATCCAAATACCCTTAAAATTCACTAGATATTTTAAACTTTGGAGATGCATTTGGTTTAGCAGATCTATTTAAAATTCATAAATTGTATTTTTGCAGTGAGGTAAATAATTGCAAAGAGCTTGGATGGCCTGACTTCTTATGTAAGAGAAAGCAAATATTGAGAATGTTAAGTTACACTTGGTTTCTACACACACACAGAATCAAAATCAGATTCATGCAAGGCCACTCTGTCAGTGCTGAGTGATTCAGCTGGTTTTAAGGATCAAATGAAATCACAAGAGGTCGAGCAATCACTCCGTGAAAAGGAAAATGTAGAAGAGCCTGGAAAAAAAGCTAAAGATGAGGATCTGCATTTTACCTTTTTACTGATTGGACTTATTAAACATGAATTTAGTGTCTATGATGAAAGCTATGGTAATATCACTGGTCAGTACAAAAGAGGAAGTTTTAAGGAGTGTTTTGAAGGAACAGACTGAGTTTACATTGTGCTACACTTCAGTCAGAGAAATGAAGTGATTTTGCAGCTAACATAAGAAAGCCTCTAATGGGGTCACTGCACCAAACCATAATTTCTTTTGTTTTATGAACCCCACAGAGTATCACAAGAGATACTGTCCCAATCATCCTCTTCATTCAACTTGGTTTACATCAGGTCAGTAAAGCTAAGAATTCCAGTGCTAACCTGCTTGGCACAATCTATTCAGCTGCAAGTGAAGGCTGTTTATTGCCTGTACGCAGCTACTTTAATATTAATGACATAGAAAATATAAGCAGGAAGGAGGGTGTTGAATGCCTCAGTCATCCCCTTGAAATGGAGCAATATTTCAGTATCAGTCAGAGATGCCCTATCATGTGCAGAGCAGCCATGATCTTTCTCAGTCTTTATCAGCAGGCTGATGTGCAGTCTTTGCTCCCTTTCCCCTTGTGGCATGTCCTGGTTTCACTCTGTGCCCTTTGGCTACATCATGTCAGAGAAAATATTTGGGGCAGATTCATACATCGAGCAAAAGGATACTTATGAACTTCCTTTTTATAAGAAAATGTGCAATACATTTTGTAGGTCAAATAGCATATTTTATACAGTTGTCAACAGCATTCTAGAAAAAGACTTTTGTCGGCTAACGGAGTCTATTGTCATGGTACTCAGTTCAGGTACATATATATTTCAATTTATTGGAAGTTATACATCAGAAAATATTTTCCAGAACAATAAAAAACATCATTTTCAAGGCAGATAAAAAAGAAAGAAGATAATTTCCTTTCCATCAAATATATAGGAGTACAAAAATACATTAAAGTAAATGTCTGGAAAGACATTTCAATCTTAAAAAAATCACCCATTTTGGAAATTCTACAGGCGTGGAATATATGAAACAGGAAAGAATTACACTGTCTTGAACATTGAATTTAACTTTCCATTAGTTTATGTTGATGATTAAATTATGCTGATGTGAGGGTTATTGTGCCCTTGAGCCAAAGTTTAACAGTCCACTTACAGTCTAGTAATAGAGATTTTAAGGAATGATGATTCTGTCATACTGCTGGAGTTATAATAGATATATTTGGACGGCTGTTCACATACAAATGTATTAAAATGAAATGAGCATCATATCAATCATGATCTGCAACACATCTCAGATTTTTTCTGCCACGGTGTCTATTTAAATTACATCTAAATTGTAAATACAGTGAATATCAACAGTTAAAGTAATATTGGCCTAACAACAAAGGAGATAGATAGCATAAATATTTTGTTAGTTTAGTGTGACGTACAACATCATTGCATTTTGTGATATTATTGCCAAAACTTGCCTTGCTGTTTTCACTTTGTAGTGATTTCTGCATCATTCTCAAAATTGATTATACAGCAGAAGCATAGGCCTTTGATGAGAATTGACATATTGTATGCTTCAAAATGTATACTGACTGAATGCTCTATAAGGCCCTGAAATAAGGTGCCCAATGTTAATAATTGACATAGAATAATAATTCAACTTCAATGTTGCAAGGCTTTTAAAGGTTGTTTTTAACTTCATAGATGGCATTTTATTCACTTCACTTGGTTTGACACCTTATCAGTTTGTATCCTACCCTCGTGATGTTTCTGAGGCAAACTGACAATGCCTAAACTTCAAAACTGCATCCAGTAACAGGTGTATGCCTTAAAAGAAAATATTTTTTTTTCCCTCCCCTAAGGAAATTTTCTGCTTTTTCCTATTTCCAAAATTATGGAGGGGAAAAAAAAAAAAAAAAAAAAAAGCCCATCAAATCACAAAGACTGTATTGATAAAAGCTGTAGATAAGTAAAAATGAATCGTTACCCAAGCTTCTGGAAATTCTGTCAGACTAAATATAATTATTTCTGCATAATAAAAATCACAAAGTTTTTGGAATAAGCCAAGCTGTTCCTCTAGTTAAGTGTAACATGATCTGTGTAACTCAACAGGGAAAAAAGGACTAATTACATATGTATATGATCAAATACTATATGATCTGAGAATAAATAAAAGTATGGGATACTAGCTGTGGGTCCCAAAGCCCTGCAATTAGTTAAAACAACTATAGGAGCATAAGAGCAAAATATCAGTCTGTCTCAATATCCTTCTTCTGCCAGTGACTAAAAGAGGATTCCTGGGAAAGAGTACAGTAAGTATGAGCTGTACAAAATGGTCATTTCTAGAAAAGAATGTTTTAGTACCTTAAGCCGGAGGTTGTGGTTGAACCATAATGTTAACTGTTCTCCAATGGAGCTCAACTTTATTAATTTCTTTTTGAACCCATTTATACTTTGACCTCCATGAGACCTGTGGTAATGAGATCCACAGTTTAATAATGTAGAAAAGTGACAAACTGTTCCCAGTTTACGTTCTCCACACAATGTGTGCTTTTGTGAACTTACATTGTCTTTCCCTTCAGCTATCTCTTTCCAATCTGCACGCTAATAGACTTTATTTTTGCAGTTCTGCTTTTACAGTACCCTGTGGAAATGAGTTCCACAGTTAAATAAATGAGGAAACAAAATAAAATAATTCCCATATTTATTGTTCATATGATTTACAATGATACGAAACCTTATGTTATCTTTCTTCAAATTGTCTTTTCTGATCTGAAGAGTTCTGGTCCATTTTATAGATAAGCTTCTGCTTCAAACCTTTCATAATCTTTGCTACACTTCTCTGTGCTTTTCTTAGTTATTTGCTTCCTTTCAATAAAGGAAGACTAGAACTTGCAGAAGTTTTTAAGTTAAAGGCATGCTACAGATTCTTAGTGGAATAATGATTGCTCTATTTGCTTTTCATTCTTTTTCAAATTATCCTAAATATACTATTTGCTTTTCTGACCATTGTGGAACATGTGATGAACTTTTCAGAGAACTATCTAATAAAATGAGGTAGTTTTTTGTTGTGGGTTGTTTGTTGTTGGTTGTTTTTTTTTTTCCTGAGTGATTTTAGGTATTTTGAAGACTATCATTATGCATATATTTTTCCTCATGTGCATTGCTTCACTTACCTACATCAAATTTAATTTGCCATTTTTTCACTGAAACATTCACTATTGTGAGACTGTTCTGTCTCTCTAGGCAACCAGTTGTCACTTCTACTGTAAGAATATTATTTCAGAGGCAAATAACAGGGGTCAATCATACAGACCTGATGTCATGTGAGAGAAGCTAGTTATTATCTTTTCTGACCTGTATTCAAGAACTAATGGTAAGGTACATACATTTGTCCACTTTAGAGCTTTATACATAGCTTTATGGCCAGACTGATATAAAATACATATTGTTATAAACCACACATTTTTATTTGAATTATGCTTTAATGTAATGTATACAATGAGTTAATAAAGCTAGGATGAGGAGGGAGAATTTACTTCTCACTAAGACAAAAGTTGTTTATTAACTGGCAAAGTAGACAAAAGGACATCTGATTTAACAAAGAGACATTAACATTTGCAAGGATATGGATTAATGCACTTCTTTGGATTAATAGACATGCAAAGCTGTCTGTCTATTGCAGAAGGAATAAATACAGTTTTGGAAAAAGATGTTATATGTCTGGAACCTTGGAGGATTTCAGAAGAGAGATTGGCTACAAAAGCTAACATGCCTCACCAAGACAGAGTGCTCTCTAATAATATAACATGAGAAGCACAATAAGCAAAAATAGAAAATCCCTGATAATCAACTTTTCTGGACAATTTATCACAAATCACCTAAATATGAGAAAAAGGGAGAAAAAGGAAGAAAAAGGTATCTGTTTCTCACCTTAACATTAAAGCAAGTATTTTAAGAACAGTTTTTCTACCCCCCCCCACCCTGCCTTCCGTTGTAAACTTTTGTAGTTGTCTTGCCTTTTTTTGCATGTTGCAAAAAAAATAATTTATTCTGCATTTTACTTACCATGGTTTTAGTTAGACGTATGGTAGAGTGAAACACAACTGGTAAGTGAGTAAAAATAAAGCATTCTTCTCAGAAAAGTGAAATCAATCTATCAAAGAAGCTTCTTAAGATGCCCATGACAGAACTCAGACTCCCAGACTATTATTCTAAGTATCCAAAGCATAAAAGAGTGTGACTGATTTCATCTACTTAAAGCAGATAGAGAGTGGCAACTGGGGGTGGAGAGAGGAGGGTGATCATTATAATGATTAGTGTTTCCTGTAACTATTGGGAATCAGAATGGTTTTCTGTACTGGAGACTCTGACTGGACCCTTTAAACCTTCTAAGTTTTCTTCAGCTGTTCTTTATGAGGGTGTGAGAATTTTTCACTTTATTATTCTTCACCCTTATGACCTTATTTAATGAGATACTGAAGGGCAGAGATCTAAGCACAAAATCTTGGATGATGTATTTCTACCCCTGAGAAAAATGTTCACCTATCCATAACTTATGTTTCTTATTCCTGAGTCATTTTCTGATCCTTACAAGAGGACCTTCCTTCCATCTTAGGCTTTTTGAGCTTTGTTTAAACCGATGTTGAGTATTTCACATGCAACAGTTGCCCACACACTCACCGGTTCCTTCTAATACACCTTGGTAATGCATCTTACTTCCAGTGTGGAACATTTTTCTATGTGTTTATTCATCCTGTTCTTTATTACAGATTTTAACAAGCTGCCTGATATGGAAATCTGGTCTAGAACCCTAAATTAGTTATCCAAACACTGCTCAAGTTTTAAATCCTATTTTCCTCCTCCCTCCATTCCTTGAATCACGTTTGCTATAAGCAGTAGATTATACCCCAATTAGAAATTTATCAATCAAAAATCTGAATTCACAAAAAATATCACCCTTCATTATGAAAGTTCTGTCTTTCGCTATAGAAAGATATAGATGCTTCTGTATGGTGAGTCATTCTTTTTCTTGATGTAGTAGGACTATTTCCTGTAAAAGCACATAGTCCTCTAATTTCTACATCTTTTCATCGCCATCCTCATGTGAGACAGTAGAGTTGTTCAGGAAACTTAGGGAAGGGTTTAATTTTGCTCCAAGTGTGAACACTTAAGAATATTTTTGTTTCACCATGTCTCAGTCTTTCTACACAGCAGAGAAGACTGCTTTGTTTTGTTGTTGGTTTTTTTTTACTTTAGCCCAAATGACACAGTTTCCAAAAAATAATGTGATTTGGAGATGTGTATAAGGGTGAGTCACCTTTCTTAAAATGGATGTCTCTGATGAATCAGGCTTTGGAGGTCTATATCTCTCCAGTGAGAGCTTGATTCTCTTGAAGAAGTCCTCAAATGGCTTTGTCTAGTCACTGTACTTCTGACTGAAGTGAGGTGAACAGAGTTCTACTAACACAGGGCTGATGGATAAAATGACTGCTGTTTCACTGTAACTTGTCTAAAGTATGCAGCAAGAGCATTCTCTTCTGGCCATAAATTTTCTCCTAACACCAAAAAAATCATTCAAAGCTGGATATGGTGAACTATAGATTACATACATGTCTCTCTATTGACTCAGAAAAAAAAGTTTAACATATTCATGAACATTTGATGATATGAACATTTTTACAAAATTAATTCAACCAATAATCCTTTCACTGGTTGCTATCCATGGGTAGTTGCATAAACTGAAAGAGATTTTAGAATTGGTATAAAGATAATGTTTGTATATCAGCTTCTTGCCAGGTAAATGGGGAGAAGAAAAACAGCATAAGTGAATTGGCAAAGAAACAGCCAGATTAACTGTGAAAATTAAAGCTTTGTAGAACAGTCTTTAGAAGGGAAGTTATTTTCTCTTTCTTATTAAAAGTGTTAATGAATTTCCAAGCATTTGGATAAAATACAAATGTAATGGTAAGCTATAGAAAGCACACCCTCAGATTAAAACTGTTTTAGCAGCCAGCCAAGACAACTATAAACAGAGGCATTATAACCACTGACGTACTGAAGAAAAAAGTACTTATTTTCCACTTTTAAGAAGGTTATATAATGACATACATAGCTGATTGATGTGGTGCACAGGAAGTACCTATCATCCTTTTAAGCAGAAGGATTTTAAAGTATGCTCACATGTTATTTTACAACACAATCCATGCAGAAATATTGCAATACTCAATCCTGTATGAGTTTTCATCTCAAAATTCAAAGTGCAATTTTTTTACGAAATAACTTTCCTGTCTCTTCACATGTAACTGCATACATCCTTTCCCTAAGAATAAATAGTGTATAAATACATTCTAATGGTTTAGCCAATGATCTTTGTTTTATCGAACACTGTGCAAATCTCGTTTTTCCAGCTGCAAACCTACCCTTTTCTTTTGATCCTTGCATTTTGCCTTTGGCTACTTATCTCCAGAACCTTGCCCCCTCTTCCCTCCCAAATTCCCTTAGTCTCTTACCATTACAAATACATAAAAATGGAGACTGCAGCCAGAGAGGGGACAGGAACACATATGTTTACTAAATGTTCAGTACAACTGCTATTTAGACAAATAATTTGCCTGCATCCAATAGGAGAATGAGGTAGATTAAAATTATTTAATGTTGTAAAGAAGTAAGTGACCTTTCTTATATTTTAATTAAGTGAGACTAGCAACTAGGAGAGGATAGGAATGGAAGAGCAGGGAGGAGAGAAAAAGGAAATAAAACAGCAGCTTGCAGGAAAATATTAATAAACAAGATTACTTTTTAGATGCTGTATTGTAAAGCAGGGTATTATACCAGGATGAATATGAGAATTTGAAGCTAACAGGAAAGAAGTGGGACTTCAATTATAATATATTTGAAATGACCCTTTTATCCTAGAGTCTGCAACAGAGAATAATCTGTCAATCAACAAAGCTAATTTTAAAAGGACATTCTGGGTATTACTGTTATTTAATGTACCTTGTTTAATATCCTGTTTTTTCATCAGAAGTGATGTATCAGGGATCAGATTCCATTTCACTGTACATGCTGAGTAGTTATTCCTTGCTATTAGAGTAGTCACACAAGGAGACAACTTAGCAAGTAAGGTGCTATTCAGTAAAGCTCATACCTGACCAAATGTTTTTGTCTGTCCATATTATAACGTTGCTGAAGGTAAAACAGCAAAATATTTAAGAATTCTGCCCCCAAACCTTCAGTGTTTTGTTTGGCTGTTTTATACAAAGAGTCACTGGTGTACTCTGAGGTTAAATCATGGAGATCATGGACCACAGTATTTCTACCCAAATTTAGACATGTACAGATCATTAAACAAAAAACCTAACCAACCAGAGGTTCTACATTACTCATGGAGGCATGAAAGTTTCAAAAGGGGCTGATTCAGATCCAGTGTAGTTGGATTTCTGAATTTTTTCAGTGTGATAGCACAAGTTCCCAACTATGCAAAATGGTGTCTGTTAAATGTCCATAAAGGTACAATCTTTCTTTTTAGCATATTAAGGTTATGTGTTGCTTTTAATATAAACTTTTCTGAAATATCTTTGATATTTTTAATATCATAAGCTAATGATAAACTTTATCCATTAAGCATACATAAAATTAATGCTGAAATATTCTAGTTGCCTAACTAGTTTGGTCTAAGATCCACTGCATTTAATTGATATTATCAGAAAATTATCCACCCAAAAGTATGAAATAAAAAATTGCCTTCCAGAGTTGCCTGTCACTCTCACTACCCTGGATAATAAACTTAGATGACCCATTTATATTAAGCACCCAACTTGCTGAAGTTTTTGTGTGCATTAAGTCTTGCATTATAAGGGCTTTGAAACATCCAAATTTGATAACCATACAGAAGAAGCAATTGTATATAGCACTTAATAGTATCTGACAGATTTGTCAATGGACTTTCCTATGACACAAAAGCTTTGGAAATTCTTTAATGTGGAATGTACTTTTCGCAAGAATGGGCAACTTCTACTTTTCATTTCATCTCTTCCTATTACAGTCTATGCAAAGACAAATTCATTGATCAGCACTGTGGCCAAAGAGGTACTGAAAGTGCCAGCCTTGCATTTTAGTTGATCTGGCTTTTGTTACTCCTTCCTTTTCTAAAATGTAGCTACATTCTGTAATTCTTAATACAAGTCATATCTCCAAATGACTTTTTATTGTTGAAATCTTAAATACAGACATTCTGCTGTGGTCAGAAGGTGTGTTAACTTTGACTCAAGTTAAAGTGAAATTATCATCATGTTTAGATGTAAGCGCCACTAACTAGACTGTAAACACCACAAACTTTCCATTGTACCTTTATTGTATATGTTAGGTGCAGAGAGAGAAAGTAATCTTTGTTTTGATTGACAGTACTCACATATTTCAGGGACTTTTTATCTGAATATTTTCTGCAGACAGAATAGGCATTCTTATTAACAAGATCATCAGTCTTTCTTTTTCAAATTATCTTTAATATTAGTGTCTGGAGGCAGAAGGAATGGCAAATATGCAGATTCAACTATTTATCATGTGCTACTACTATGTGTTTGAAGATTTCTCAGGTAGTAAATCAATACAGATTAAACTATATAAAACAAAGTGTATTTATGAAGAAGATTTGACCTTGAAACATTGATTTAAGAGTTTTCTAAGACAATGAAACCTGATACTGTTTCAATGGACTTAAAAAAAAAAAAAACATATGGTGAAGGTTCATATGTATAAAAAAAATTGTGACAGCAGACTAATGGTGTCAGTGTTTTTCAAGCTAACATTGTTTATTTCCCCAGCTGGTGTATTTTTATCCTTGTAATCTTCACAGTCATGCATTGTGTCAGTGTGCCTGGCTTGTTCTCACAAGAAGGTTTCTGTAGAAATCAGACAGTGTGAAGTACTGATGTCTTTCCAATTGACTAGAATTGTTTGAAACTAACTTTTGAAGTAATATTGGAATCCAAAAATTCTTACACCTCTGTAAGGTAGCATTAGTGCTTTTTGCTGGGTCACAAGCATGTGATTATCTGAATATTTTTCAGTTAATTTGTAAGCTCTTTGTGGCAGTTATCCTTTTTCTTCTCACAAACAAGCAAATCATCATAGCTATTTGTTATGGAAGTTTTTTTCCCCCCACACTCTTTTCTAATTACAAAGTGACGGCAATTGGTTTTGACATCGTGAAAAGTATTATTTCGAGTAGAAGCCATAACAAAGGTATTAAAAGTGTAGTCCTGTATGCTCAAATTGGGGGTAAGGCATAATGTTTTACTACTCCATAGGGAGTTATAACAAGCGTTTTAAATGTAAAACTGCAGCGAGCAGTTTATCAACTATCTGAACTCTGGAGAACAATAAAATGCTTGTAAACTCACTTGAATAAGTTCACAACCTAAAGGGAAATAAAGAAAGTGAGACATTTTTTTGAAATATCGCTCCAGTTGCTACAATTCCTAAATGCTCACAGATGTTACTTGTTTTTAAAAAGTCATTTCACCTTACCCATGCCCCCTAATATACTTTCTAGTCCTTTCCTTTTAGAGTCAAATGAATGCAAACAAATGTTTTCAAACACTTGCACAATTTTAGATGTAAATTCAGTACATGATGTTATAATCTTCTGGGAGAATTCTGTGATAGAAAAGTCCTACTACAGTGTATAAGCTGACTGTTTTTCCCCTTTTGATCAATGTGTTTCCATCTTCATTCACAAATAAGAGAGGAAATAATTGTGTTGTGCAGGCACACAGGGAGTTTGTTAAAAGCTAAAAACCTAATTGTTGTGGGTTAACTCCAGTAGGCAACTAAATACTACAGTCTGCTCATTACTTTCTTGAACTGTGGGGACCAGAACTGGACACAGCACTCCAGGTGTGGCCTGACAAGTGCTGAGTAGAGGGGGATGTTCACTTCTGTGTCTCTGCTAGTAATATCCCTGTGGATGCAGCTCAGGATCCAATTTGCTTTTGTCGCTCAACAGTTCATTGCTGACTCATGTTCAGCTTGTTGCCCACCAGGATCCCTAGCTCCCTTTCATCAAGGCTGCTCCTCAGCCACACAGATCTCAGCCTGCACTGGGCTCTTTAGTTCAGCTGTCCCAACTGCAGGACCTTGCACTTGTCTTTGCTGAGCTTCATACAGTTCTTTCTTGCCTTTGTTACAGCTTGTCCAGGACTTTCTGTAAGATGACTCTCCCTTCTTGTATGTCCACCTCACCACCAAGTTTAGTGTCATCAGCAAACTTGGTGAGGGTGCTTTCAATCCTATTGTGCATACCATTTATGAAGACATTTAACTATGTAGTACTCAGTGTTGATCCCTGGAGTCACCAGTTGTGACAGACTGCCAGACTGAGTAAAAACATTGATCAGCACCCTCTGAGTGCAACTTGTGAGCCAATTTCCTCTCACAGACCACCCATCCAATCTGTGTCTTAACAGTTTGTCCAGGAAGGCTGGGAAATGGTGATGGATACCTTGCTGAAGCCCAGATAAACAATATCCACTGCTCTCCCCACACTGACAGAGGATGTTATTTTGTTGTAGAAGGTGATCAGGTTAGTCAGGCATGATTTGCCTTTGGTAAATCTGTGCTGGGATTTCCAAATCACCTGCTTCATTTGGTCCTCTTTTGGGCCCTTCTTGTAGATGGGTGTGACATTTGCCCTCTTCCAGTCATCAAGGATATCCCCTGATCTCCACAACTTTTCAAAGATTAGAGGCAGTGGACAGTGTCAGCCACTTCTCTTAATACCTTGGGGTGGATTTTGTCTGGACCCATAGGTTTATGTGGGTTCAACCCTTTCAAGAGGCCACAGACCAGCTATTCCTCCACTGCTTCTGGGTCAACACATGAGTTGTTGTAGCTACTTGATCTTATGATTTGGGGTCCAGCTATACTGGTAAAGGCAGAGGCAAAAAAGGTATTGAGAACATCTGCCTTGTCAGCATTAGCAGTAACTAGTTTTCCTGCCCTGTTTAGCAATATTCTGTGTTTTTCCTGTGGTTCTGCTTACTGCTTATGCTCATGTATCTGAAGAATCTTTTCTTCCTCTCATTCTTATTCTTGACTTCTTTGGTCATTTTCAGTTCTAGCTGAGCCTTAACCTTCTCGATTGCATCACTGCAAGGTTCTTTTAGTCATTGATGGGACTATAGAAGGACTATTGATTCTTCATATTTAACTATGAAGGCAAAGAATCACCTAGTCAGAAGTTGGTCCAGTGTCGCTAGCCAGCCTATTATCCCTGTGCAGGATTGGGAAGTTCCTGAAACGCTCATGGAATTAACAACTTAAAAGCACTGGATGTGTCTGTGGGAACAGCCTTAATACCCATCTATATCACAATTACAACTAAAGAACAAGCTTGATTTTCATAGTTATAACTTAAATCCCCCCACTCTTGTCACACTTGGGTTATCCAAATTATTTACAAAATAAAAATAGCTTTCATAGGAGCACAGACTTATATAGATTAGAAGCGACCTCTGAACACTGCCCAGTCCAACCTCCTATTCAGAGCAGGTCTAGCTAGAGCAGGATGCTCAGGGCCTTTCTCAATTCTATTTTGACTGTCTTGGATGGACAGCTTATAAACTTTTTGGCTGACAAAACAATAATTGACTTCCCTCATTATGAATATTTTTTTTACCAGTGTCTGATCAGAATTTCCTGTGCTGCAGCATTTGACCATTGCCTCTTTTCATTATCACTTTCTGAGAAGAGTCTGACTTGTCTCTGTAACTCCTACTATATAGTAAAATGCAGCAATAAGAAGCACTTAAATTTTTCTTCTTAAAATAGAACAAGCCCCCAAACCTTCTTGGTGGCCCTCCATGGGACTCATTCCAATATGTCAAAATCGTTCTTGTACTGAGAAATCCAAACTGGACAAAGTACTCCAAATGCAACTGCATAAGTGCCAGAGTGATAAGAGTAATCACTGCCCTTCCACTGCTGGCTACTCTCTTACCAGTACAGCTCAGTATGTAGCTGCCCTTATTCACCCCAGGGGCACACTGCTAACTAACAGTGTTTGCTATCTGCCAGCACTCCACAATGATTTTTTGCAAAGTTGCTTTCTATCCAGATTACACCTCTCCAGGTGCAGGACTTCTCATTTGACTTTGTTGAACTTCCTGAAATACCGGTCAGCCCATTTCTCCAGCTTATGTTGCTCTCTCAACACATCATAGGCCTGCCCTGAAGTGATATATTCTACAAACTTGTTAACATCCCATCCCATTGTCCAGGCCACTAACAAACACATTAGATATCATTAAGTACAATATCAGTCCCTGAGGGATGCCACTTATCGTGACTAGACACCCACTGGACTTTTGATGACAGAAGTCCAATCAGATGGCTTCAAGGATACTACAGGAGAACATGCTGAATTCCTTGCTAAAAGTAAGGTAAACAACATCCACTGCTCTCCCCATGTCCACAAAGTCATTTATCTCATTAAAGAAGGCTGTCCACTTCATCAGGCTTGTTCTGACCCTTGAAAAGCCACAAATCCACAAAGCCACAAACAAGACTTTTGTTCATATTTTAGACCTCATTTTCCAGTGTTCTACAAAATGATAAGCAAAATTTGATTAAAAACACACACTACTAACCTTCAGACTTGTTTTACTTAAAGCCTTTTTATGCATAGGCTGCTACAATGATATTGGTAATTGCATCATTAAAATGATATAAGTAAATTATAATATGTGAACTATTTATTTAAAGCTCTTAACTGAAAAATATTGCCACTATTTCTACTAATTATAAAAGAAGCAATTAGTCCTGTAAAACTAATTAGTAATATGCCAAGAAAGATTAATGAGTTTCAATATCTTGCCATATTGAAACAGATGTGACTTTACTATATTCAGCAAATTTAGTTAAATACTTGCTACCATCTTGGAAATTGTTCACACCAACCATTATTGTGTTATCACATTTTAATGAATAAAACAACTTTAGTCTTTTTGTCTCTGTGTGTGCAACAGCATACTCTTAACTTTTTCTTGAGTTTTTAGTTAATAGTAGAAAGCTAGTTTTGGAAGTCTGGACTATTATTTGCATAATAGGATTAAAATTCAAAAGCTTCCACTATCTTTCCATTAAGACAAAAAAGTTTTTGTAAATAGTTACCTTGCTAAATTTTTCTGTTATTTTGGACAGCCCAATGTCTTATAATTTACATTGACTAGCATAAGAAAAAATGCGAAAGTGTGTCTTGGAAAGATAGCCAACCAGTCAGTTCATAATGATGGCTGAGCTGAATTCATAGATCTTTAAAATGTGGCTTTTGATAATTATTCAAAGCAGCTGTAACCCTAAAGATCTAAGTTTTAATAGTAGAAACAGAAGCCCTTCACTGGGTAAGAGTAACTGGATAAGAGTAACTGGAACAATGTTTGAGCTAGGATAGAGAAGGCTCTTTCTAAAAAATGATAAGCCAGTGTTCTTCAGTTTAACCAAGATGCTGCCAAAGGTGAAGGTTAAGAAAATCCGAATGAGGAGGACATACTGTTGCTTTTGGTTATAATGAAAAATGATAACTCCTATCATAATGAAAGGTATGAAATAATAGATCTTTTTATTCAAACTACTGTTTGTATGGACATTTCGCTAGTAAATATTTAACAGAGAAATTTCCACATACCCAGTTTCTATTTTGACACAAAGTAACATAGATAGATGCTGACATATCATTCATAATTACCTTGTCCTTAAACATGTAATGTCTTGGTTTGTTTTGCAAGAAAAAGCACCTTTCGTGTTATTCAGTCAACTTCTAAATGGTAGAAAATTTTAATAAATGACCAGTGGCCTTCTTTATTAATTTCCCATAATTTGTTTTAATATCTGCAGCAGAGTTGTCTGATAATTTCAGTGATATCACAGGCTATTGTAACAGTTTTCCTTGCTTATATTTTATATCGCATACATTAAAATATCTAAATAGCAGTTATTTGAAACTGAAGATACATTCAACGACTACTGCTTTTATTTTCCATTAACTTGTGTTGGCATGGGTATTTTTCTAGTTTTTCTGGTTCATAGATCACATTCAATGTACAAAATTTCTGTTTCATATGACATCTCTAAAACTCTATAATTTTATTTTGATTGATTGAAAGCCACTTTCTGAAAATTAGATTTTGGTAACTACTCACTGTATTGGGCAAATGCTTATCACATTTGCTATAAAGTTGCAGAATTTCTTTCACAGTAGATAAATCAGCTGTTGCTGTTTTTTCTCTCCTTCACAGAATGAAAGTTGTATTCCTTTGCAGCCATATAGAATTCCATATCTTTATAAACATGATGCCTGTTGACTTAGAAGTTGATTTTCTTCCCACAGCTACTTCTTATTAAATCTGTTGCATTTTACAGAGTTCTTTAAATATGTGTTTGCAACCCATGTTGTATATTTTCAGATGAAATTATTTTTCACCTACCAGCTCTGAGAATTCACAAAAGGGAGGGGGTTTCCTTATGCCATAAACACATGTACATGATTTAGTTGTTCATATAGATTGAAAGGAACAGGCTATTATTTGCTGGGCAAAGGCTGAAGAAGTTAAAGTACATCGTGTTTCATTGAGGAACCAGATGTGCTTGCCAACACATTTACACGAATTATACAACCAGATTTTGAGAATTTCTGAGTACACTTGAATTTTATGAGCTTGAGATTTCCTAAAAGAATTGAACTACAAAGGCCTGAAATACATTAACAGCAGTTTCCTTTTAGCTCTACAGTGTAACTCAGTGAACATCAGAGGGGTAGGAGAGCAAGGGTGAAAAAGCAAAAACTTGTAAACAGAGTAAATGTCTGTTCCTACATATTTTTTCAAAATAATGCTATAGATTTATATGCAATAACTGTTTATGAGGTGGATACTGGTAAGCTCTTTTAAAAATTTCCCCCTCTTTCCGAATATTTTTCCTAATTTTTCTGCTTCCTTATTTTGTATGTATACTTAAAACAGAAAATATGCACACTCACCCTTTCTCTATAAATGCACACACAGACGCACACACTCACCCACAAATAGATAGAAAATATATATGTATATAGACATGCGCACACACATGTGTGTGTGCAAGGAGATAATCACAGAGAATCAGACAAAAAGTTATTGAAATATAAGTGTAGTTAGTAAATCCACCTATAATCAGAATTGCTCAACTTGCTGCAATATGGTCAAAAACCAATGTATAGCTTTTAGCATAGCCAACATTTAACCCTGAAGGTGCATTAAAATGTGTCAGGGATTTTGCTTTTTTAATATATTTTACTTTTGATCATGAAACCAGACTTTTCAAGGAATCTAGGGAAAATATGCATTTTAAACTGCAAAAAGAAAGACTTTAGAGTTTTGCTCTAAACATTGTTTTCTACCCAGTTTGAAGTAACAACTTGAAAGTGAAGGATGGTTTTGTTATTAGGGATGTTATATCTTTTGTTTATTCATTAAAATACTCCCCAGACTTTGCTATATGCTACATGACCATCTAAACCAGAAATCTAGTTTGGAAATGTAGGGTAGCTTTCCTTGATTTATTTTTTGTTTATTGCAAGGAAAAAAATTAAAAATGTTTACAGAATATTCTGACCACTATTTATTGTCCATCGTCCCACAGATCCAACTGTCTGTGACTTCAGAGCATCCATATTGTTAAAGAAAAGGCACCAAATGCATGATTTTGGATCACCAGAAGGAATGATAATAGCACCCACTGAGATATCAAGTTAATTATCTTCCTAGATTTCTAATTATTAGTGTTCCAATAACTTGTATCTTTAGCTCCAAAGCAGTTCTACTTTCTTCTCAGGTGGCAAGATGCTATGGGGAACATGACATGCTATGGGGAACTCCAAACTTTACCCTTTATTCTTCCTTCCCGATGAATTTATTTCAGAAAAAAGGAAGGAAGGGAGGAAGGGAGGGAGGGAGGGAGGGAGGAAGGAAGAAAGGGAGGAAGGAAGGAAGGAAGGAAGGAAGGAAGGAAGGAAGGAAGGAAGGAAGGAAGGAAGGAAGGAAGGAAGGAAGGAAGGAAGGAAGGAGAAAGAAGAAAGGAGAAAGGAAGAAAGGAAGAAAGGAAGAAAGGAAGAAAGGAAGAAAGGAAGAAAGGAAGAAAGAAAGGAAGAAAGAAAGGAAGAAAGAAAGGAAGAAAGAAAGGAAGAAAGAAAGGAAGAAAGAAAGGAAGAAAGAAAGGAAGAAAGAAAGGAAGAAAGAAAGGAAGAAAGAAAGGAAGAAAGAAAGGAAGAAAGAAAGGAAGAAAGAAAGAAAGAAAGAAAGAAAGAAAGAAAGAAAGAAAGAAAGAAAGAAAGAAAGAAAGAAAGAAAGAAAGAAAGAAAGAAAGAAAGAAAGAAAGAAAGAAAGAAAGAAAGAAAGAAAGAAAGAAAGAAAGAAAGAAAGAAAGAAAGAAAGAAAGAAAGAAAGAAAGAAAGAAAGAAAGAAAGAAAGAAAGAAAGAAAGAAAGAAAGAAAGAAAGAAAGAAAGAAAGAAAGAAAGAAAGAAAGAAAGAAAGAAAGAAAGAAAGAAAGAAAGAAAGAAAGAAAGAAAGAAAGAAAGAACAACTAATAATGAACATTGCATGTCAAAGATTAAGAAGTTTAAATCAGTTTTGGACAGGACACTTAGACATGTAAACCACTTTAAAAACTGTTTTCCAGAGATACATGTCAATATACACCAATAATCTTTCTCTATTAATTATATTTCTTTAAAGACAATTATGATGAAATAATAATAATTATTATTACTAAATTATTATTATATTAATACTAATACTAATACTAATACTAATACTAATACTAATACTAATACTAATACTAATACTAATACTAATACTACTAATAATAATGTCTTCCCATTTCCACCAAAACACGTGTTTGCAATGGATAGCTCCGAACAAAATACACCTATTTGGAGTGACCTGTACATACTTCTTACAAAAAACACCCAGGTAAGGAAAAAAATACTCTCCTTGAGGTAATAAACACAAAATTCTACTGGCAAATGCTCATCATGTACCTGTTTTCCCAGATGGACTATCCAGTTCCTTCTCTCTCTGCAGTAGAAGTTTTCCATAAAATACTAATTTAACTGTACTTGATTTTTACAGTGTTCTAGGAAATAAGAGTTTAATGACATTTAATTTACCACCGTGGGGAACAGGAAGAGAGCAGATTTAGAATCATGGAATCATAGAATGGTATGTGTTGGAAGGGACCTTAAAAATCATCTAGTTCCAGCCCCCCTGCCATGAGCAGGGACACCTTCCACTAGACCAGGTTGTTCAGAGATTCATCCACCCTGGCCTTGAACGTTTCCAGGGAGGGGGCATCCACAACTTCCTTGGGCAACCTGTTCCAGTGTCTGACCACCCTCACAGTCAAGAATTTCTTCCTAATGTCTAAACTAAACCTCCCCTCGTACAGTTTAAAGCCATTTCCCCATTTCTGTCACTAACTGCCCTTATGAAAAGTCAGTTCCTCAGATTTCTTGTAACCCCTTCAGGTACTGGAAGGCCGCTATAAGATCTCCCCGGAGCCTTCTCTTTTCCAGGCTGAACAGCCCCAACTCTCTCAGCCTGTCCTCACAGGAGAGGTGCTCCAGCCCTCGGATCATCCTCATGACCCTCCTCTGGACTCGTTATAACTGATCCATGTCTTTCATGTGTTGAAGGCTCCAGAACTGGACACAGTACTCCAGGTGGGGCCTTATGAAAGCAGAGTAGAGGGGAAGAGTCACCTTCCTCGACCTGCTGGCCATGCTTCTCTTGATGCAGCCAACGATATGGTTGGCCTTCTGGGATGCAAGTGCATATTGCCGGCTCATGTTCAGCTTCTCGTCCACCACCACTCCCAAGTCCTTCTCTTTGGAGCTGGTCTCCAGCCACTCATCACACAGTCGGTATTTATGTTTGGGATTTTCCTAACCCATGTGCAGGACGTTGCATTTGGCCTTGTTGAACACAAGGCCACCTCTCAAGCCTGTCAAGGTCCCTCTGGATGGCATCCTGTCCTTCCAGCATGTCAACTGCACCACACAGCTTGGTGTCATCAGCAAACTTGCTGAGGGTGCACTCAATCTCACTGTCCATGTCTCCAACAAAGCTGCTGAAGAGCACCAGCCCCAATACCCACCCTTGAGGGACACCACTCGTCACCAGTTTCCACTTGGACATTGAGCTGTTGACCACAACTCTTTGAGTGCGACCATCCAGCCAGTTCCTTATCCTCCGACTGGTCCATCCATCCAACCCACTTGTTTCCAGTTTAGAGACAAGGATGTCATGTGGGACAGTGTCAAACACCTTGCACAAGTCCAGGTAGATGACATCAGTTGCTTTAGCCTTATCCACCAATGTTGTAACCCCACCATAAAAGGCCACCAGATTGATCAGGCATGATTTGCCCTTGGTGAAGCCATGTTGGTTGTCACCAATCACCTTCTCATTCTCCGTGTGCCTTAGCATAGTTTCAAGGAGTATCTGCTCCATGATCTTGCCTGGCACTGAGGTGAGACTGACCGGCCTGTAGTCCTCTGGGTCTTCCTTGTTTCCCTTTTTAAAAATGGGACTTATGTTCCCCTTTTCCAGTCTGCAGGAACTTCACCAGACTGCCAGGACTTCTCAAATATGATGGATAGTGGCTTTGCAACTTTATATGTCCGTTCCCACAGGACTCGCGGATGCATCCCATCAGTTCCCATGGACTTGTGCACCTTCTGGTTCCTTAGGTGCTCCCGAACCTGATCTTCTCCTACAGTGGGTGGCTTTTTGTTCTCCCAGACCCTATTAGGTCTCCTATTCTGGGAGAATAGGAGATTTAGATATCCCTTGGAAATTTAGGAAACGTAGATATCCCAATTGGATATCCTGTAGAGACACAGAGGTTTAAGATACCTTTATAATCAGTGATGATCTAGTCAGTAAATTTAGTAGAGCCTAGGGGTAGATTCAGTTCCTGCTAAAGTGTCTACTGATTTGAAAAAAATAAAGACATGTAATGCTGTCTGATGTGTCCTAACATAACTGAGGCACCCACATGGTTCTGCCAGTTATGTCAAAGACTTTACAAGACACTTACAGCCTTCTCGCACAGGAGCTGGCAAGGAGGCAGGATGTCCCGAGCCATCATGAAGGAGACCCACATTTAGTCAGTTGAATTCAACCTCACTGACTGACATGATCTATCCATTTTCTAGATCCTCTATTCAGTGACGTAAACATAGGCTGTAGTGTCATTTGAGCCACTGGTGTCTATCTACAGAGGCTGCCATATAGCAGAGCAGGTTTCACAGTATCAGAACATTTGTGGTTGGAAGGAACCTCATGAGATCATTTAGTCCAACTCCCTGTTCAAGCAGGGTCAACTAAAGCAGGTTGCCCAGTACCATATCCAATTGGGTTTTGAATATCTCCACAGATGGAGACTCCACAAATTCTTCAGGAAATATCTTCCAGTGTTTTACCACTCCCAAAGTAAAAAAAAAAAAAGTGTTTACTTGTTTTCAGACAGAATTTCATATTTGTCAGTTGGTGAGTCTGGCTCCCTCATCTTCATTCATCTCCATCATATATTTATAGACATTGACAAGATCCTTTCCTCCTCCCTGAGCCTTCTGTTCCAGGCTGAACAGTCCTAGCTCTCTCAGCATCTTCTTTTATGAGAGGTGCTCCAGTCTCTTAATCATCTCTTGGCTTCAGCAAGCCCATATGTTTCTTTTGCTGAAGAGCCCAGAACTTGACACAGCACCACAAAGTAGACTTGAAAAATTTCTCCATAAGGTTTCCCATAAGCCTTTGGGTCATTTCTGCCAATCCATCCAGATATCCTGGATATTTTAGGGCACAGAATCATAGAATAATTTAGGTTGTAAAAGACCCTTACGATCATCGAGTCCAACCAAAAACCTAACACTGCCAAGACCACCTCCCCTAAGCGCCACATCTACATGTCTTTTAAACACCTCTGGGGATGGTGTCTCAATCATTTCCCTGGGCAATCTGTTCCAATGCTTGACAACTGTTTCAGTGAACAAATTTTTCCTAATATCCAGTCTAAACCTTACCTGGTGCAATTTGAGGCCATTACCTCTTGTCTTATTGCTTGTTACTTGGGAGAAGAGACTGACACCCATCTCACTTCAACCTCCTTTCACTTGATGGTACAGTGTGACAGGGTCTCCCCTCAACCACTCCTTATGAGACTTGTGCTCTAGTCCCTTCACTAACTTTGTTGCAGTCTATTTTACTATGCAGTGACATATTACTTGATCTCTAGAGTTGTATAATAATCAATAGGCATATATCAGCCATGGGTACTGCAAAATTTTATCATCTGGATTTTTTGTTTCAATATTTTGTTTCTTCTTGCTATATTCCATCATTTTCACTATGATAATATGTGGTTTGCTGAGCCAAGAGTGTTACTGATGCTTTGCTACAAACTACAATAATAAATAAAAAGATATAAAGAGGCAACTGAGACTGCCAAAGCCAGAAAACCTAGAGGACAAAATAAGTATTATATAAGAAGAATAAATTATTTGAAGTTGTCATACATAATGGAGATTTGTATATGAAAGATAACACTGCTAAGAAAGGTGAAATTATACTAACAACATAGTTTTCAGGTAAGCTAAAAGTTATTTGGGGAACAAAAAGATGCCATAAAAATATTGATTGATTTTCTAAGCGTATTTTAGTATGGATCCTCTTCAGTCTCCTTTATATTCAGTTACAGCACTTTGGAAAAATGGGGATGCAATTCCGTTGAAGTTGAGCATAGGCAGAGTTATAACACCAAGGACTTAAGTTATCATCTATGGGATTGCTTGAGTCACTAATTGTGGTATCACTAAGTGTATGATGTGTTTCTAGAAGTACTGAAAATCCTATTATGCTGGCTGATGAAGAGACTTAGATGTTTAGCAATCACACTTAATGCAATAAATTGGTGGTCAAACTGAAAGGTATCATTTTGAAAGGGTGAAACTATACTACAAGGTACAATGCACTTGCAGACACATTTGTGTTAGTTTTGTGGTGGTCCTGAGATGTAGACAAAAATGCATCTAGGAAATGCATTAAGTATGTAGAAAAAACATTAAAGGAACATTATTTCTAGGCAAGGTCATTCAAGGTATATGCTGAGATACTCAACTGTCTCAAAGACTTCTTTGAACCCAGACCCTTGATTTTGCTATACACGCTTATTTTACTATCCAAGTTATGTCAGGAAGCAGAAAATCTAATGAAGAAATGTGTTTCTTCATTTAGAATATTCTTCCTAAAGGGTCTGAGATTAAAGACAAATTGTGTGCTCTTTTGTCTATAATAAACTTTCCACAGAACCAATACATGCAGTACATGGTTCAGTATCATCTGTAGAGTGTTTACATGTAATATATTATACTGCCAAATAATGCCTTAACATTTTAAAAGAGTAAGTGTTTTCAAGTTCTTTGAGTTGTTGAATGTGTCTGAAGGACTGTTTGGGAAAATAGTCCCTCCTTCTTATGCCATGCAGCAATAAAATTCTTTGGGGAAAAACAAACACACTGATGTTCTTATGAAATGAGAATGTTGTGTAATCCACATGAGGAAGCAGTCTTGAAATAAATTCTGAATTATCCTATGTAGCACTCGTACAGTTGCATAGTCCATCATCAGACTTTTATCTGGGAAAGACGGGAGCTGAAGATATTAAAATTTAAAAGGCACATTTGCAGAGAATATGTAATGAGTTTAAGAAAGATGATTGCAGTCAACCATTCTACACAACACATGTAATGAAAAAATCGGAACATATTTCAGGAAGAGATAGAAAGAATAAAATCTTTATTAATACTCATAAAATCTGTGCCAGAAAGCAGCATAGAAATCAATGAGATTAAGCAAAAGTCAAAAGGTACATGTCAGGGATTTCAAATGCAGATGTGATAGCATAAATGGAAAAATGTGAAGATTTTTAAAGCAAGCAGAGTAAGTGAAGCAAAAAGGTGCTAATATTTGGCAGTTGTAAGTTTACAAGAATGCGGAGAACAGAATTAAATACTGTTCTTCCCACACATACACTAAATAAGAACTTTTCTTATGAATTAACTTTTGAGTAAGGGGTAGGAAGAACATAGAGGTAATTAATAAAAAGGCATATTTAAATAGAAAAAAAAAAAGATTAAATAAATTTCTAAAATTAGGAACAAATTTCTACTGTAGGCTGAATGTATTAAACTCCACCTTTAGTATGTCCATGTAGTTCCATGACCTATATTGGACCTAGGCCCTGACAGAGAAACAATACGGTTGAAAAAAACAGCAACTCTTTCCCCACCAAGTGATGTACAGCACACAGAATAACATGTCCCTTTGCCTCTCTTGTAAGTTCATATCTGTAAAGATAGATGGCTTATATCTGAGGATCTATTCAGAAAAGCTGCATGTGTCTTAAAAATAATGTGGTAGCATTAAAAGGAATATCATTTCCTTTACATATGCAAAAATATTTCAAGCAGTACATTTTTAAAAAATCAATTAAAAATTATCAGGATTGTAATGTCAGGAAAAGCAAATTATTCCTTGTCCAGAACTAGAGAGAACAGACTAAATAACATCACCTTTAAGATTCTTTACCTAATGTAAAGCATATAGAAACTAAGAATTTCCCCTCCCACAAAGAACACAGATTTGAGAAATGGAAGAATTTTAGATGGTTGATGGTAACATATGTAAATATAAACTTATAAAGAATAAGATATTGAAAAAAACCCAGCAAATTTATGACAAAAAAATATAAAATTTTACAAAGAAATATCAGTGCATAATACTGATTTTGACCAGGAAAATATCCCAAGGGCTCTGCCTAGTCATAGATACATCAGTTACTTTCATTTTGGCATGACACTTGATATGGCAGAATGAGTTAATTGGCTGCATGCTATTCAACAGTAACATAGGCAATCCAAAATATTAATCTAGAAGACCTGGCAGACCATATGTACCAAGCTAGATTTAAAAAATGGACAGACAGGGTCAATTTTACTATGGATATTTGTGCAAGTGATAGACTGGGTGAGACCTTATTCCAAATGAAATCAAAGGATAAAAGTCTTTAGAGTTTAATAGGCATGAGATCAGGTTTGATGATCAGAAGAGCTGCAAAGATTAGCATGTGAGTCTTTTCTGTAGAAAAAATACTTTTCTATATTGACAGACACATGCCTTTTCCTTTTCCTGCACTGCTGGAAAATGGTGTCACACAAAATTCTCCAGTTCACAGCTTCACCTCTAAAGACTTTTCTATGTCTATATTATAGAGGATCTTATCCCTTCTTTGGAAAATATATTTCCCAAAATATCAAGGTAAGTGGGTAAATATGGTCTTCAGATTTGCTTAGAAAAGACTCTGGAAGGTGAAGATTAACTTGAATTTAATCCAGTATCATATTGGCAGCATTATAGTGAATGCTACTGAGTAGACAGGTATAAATGATATCTACTGCAAGGATGTGTAAGCAGTGAATTCACACTTGTATGTTACTTCAGGATCTAACATTGTAAGACCAAGTGATAAAGCAAAAAGTCGAGTTTCACTAGGTTCAAAGCTGCAGAAGAGGGAAGTTAAAAAAGGTGTGTTCTGACCCAAATGGTATTTTGATTTTAACATATTCTGAGTTTCTTGTTTCAGTGGGAGATGAGCTTTCTAATACCATAAGAAACTCAGATCTTGGAAAGGACGTTGAACATGTGGCTTGACTTGGTTTGAATGAAATACAATTCATACATCCATTTTTAAAGAATAAAAGGCTCATTTTCAAAATCTTGGTCCATGGAGATAATCTTTAATAGAATGTAATTCTATTAGCTCTGAAACATCTAATCGGTAACAGCCTGCCATCATCTCTCTTTCATTTATTAAAATCAATGTAAAAAGCTCAAGGTTTGGTGCACAGCCTATAAAGGTTGCAAGCCTTCTCAACTTTTTTCACTGGCACATTTTGGTTCTTTCATGCTTCTGCAGTGAAACAAAGCAACTTTGAATCCACCTGCACTGACAAACAGCCATAAACCTAGTTTAAGTGGTAAATTGTGGCAGGCTTGCAGCTGCCTTTGTACTGCTGAAGGGCAGTGATAAACCTGTTTATAAGCATTCTGTCAGCCCCAGGAATTGCATAACAAAGGCTGAAGAGTATATATTCAAATATGCCACAACCTATGAGATTGTGGTAAGTGCTAGAAATAAGAGAATCTGAAAAATAAAATAAAATATTTTTTTTTTTATAAAGCATAAGTAAATATTCTATATATTCTATCCAGTTATTATGAAACATACACAGGCTTTCTTTTTTTTTCCTCCTTTCTTCTCCAGCTTTATTAGCACAGCTACCTGATGAGCTTCTGTTTCTTCAGAAAAATGTAAGCTTAGTAGTACAAAAATATGCCCCACGCAGCTGGCAATGAAGAAGATTGTCTTTGACAAGAAAACTTACTGAGAATTTTCGAAATTTTTTCTATAAATCAATGTTACTTCATCAATAAATGGAGAAAGTGCTGCGCAATAGCAATTTGTAAAGTACCTTCTTCATTATGATTCTTTAAACTAAGGCAACATTTATAAGCACTACATTAATAGTGATTCCTAGAAGTAGGCTTTTGAATAAATTATTTCTATTATAACATGCTGTACAGAAAATGACTCTGAAATACTCAATAAATTATTTAGTGGCAACCTTTAACAATGTGATTGAAGTGATGGCTTTTAAACAGCTATCAATCAGAAAAATTTCCTTTGCAAGAGGAAATGTCACCTTTTGCAAAGATCCAGCCTTGCATACAGGTTTATAACGTATATTGCGGGTGTGCACAGCTAACATTTGCACACATTCAAAGCTGGAAAAAAAGTGGCCTTCCCGGGATGGCATGGCACCATGCCTGCACCAACTGAGACCAGATGCAGTGCCACACTATTTCTGTATGAAACAAGTGTTTTCATCCCCAAATGCTGTCAGGTTGAACTAATATGTGTCTGCTATATAAAGCAAAAACATGCTTTTTGTTAGACAGAAACCATACCAGATATGCTACTACATATCCCTACTATATATTTTTTTTATTTAAAATCATACTTATTAATTAGTTTATGATTCAAAATCAGTTAAAAACTTTGGGCCTTTTAGGAATTCTGCGTCTGTGATAGTCTTTATTTTGTCCCAAATAATCATAGAAATTGGATAAAACAGATGTGTAGTTTTTCACTCATTAACACTCATTGAAATTTTGTGCATAAACTATATTTGAGGAAATTAGGTTGTAATTTAGCTTCTCTCTAATTGTTATGATTACAAAATCTATAGATAGGTCAGGCTAACAGCACGTGTAACTTATCAGTGTAACTACTGTGACAACAGAGGTAGTAGCTAGTCACCCTTACCCTCTTTTAAAACTAATTTGCATGCAGTAATTCAATTTGCTTCAATGAATGACTGCTATTAGTGTGCCAAGAATTCTGATTTGTAGGTTTTTCATTCAACTGTTGCTGCTTTTTGAAAGTTCTGTGGCCAATTGCTTCTTGAGTACTTGGGCATGAATAACAATTTATAACACTGCTGCCATGTCAATACTGCTTAAATTACTCAACATCAGGGAAGGAATTGAAACAGGAACACAGGAGAAATCCTTTGATGCAAGAGACAATAAACCTGTCTGCAGAGACATTAGGACTGTCTTTGCCCGCTCTTCAGACTATAGACTACCCTAAAAGCCTGGAAAAATAATGTGAGGACAATAAAATGAAAAATCAAATTAATCCCATTTAAGACTACAAACAGTAAAATAAATTAGCAGTCTTTTTTTGCCAGTACCACAGGAATTAATTACGTGAGCACTTCCAAGTTATAACATGCTTGATTTCTTCTAAAGGTCATTAGGTTTGGCATAATCATAACAGCTCCCCCTTAAACTAATGATGAACATTTCCATTCTAAAACAAATTTTCATTATTTTGTTTCTTGAATGATATAGAGTAACACAGTATGTGAGATTCATCATGTTACATGATTTCATATTATTTTGTCATTTTTTTCACTAAATGTTTATTTTATATATAGACTTGTTATGCATTATATATTAAATTTGTGAAGCTCTCAGGCAGCCTTGGCTGTAGTGACCATGAAATGATAGAATTTGGGATTCTTAAGGCAGTGAGGAAGGTGTACTCTAAGCTCACCACTCTGGATTTCAGGAGAGCAGATTTTGACCTCTTCAGGGATCTGCTTGGTCAGGTACTGTAGGATTCCCGAAGGGAAGAAGGGGACAGGACAGATGGCTTATACTCAAACATCTCCTCCTCCAAGCCCAGGAGCAATGCATCCCAAGAGAGAAAAAGGCAGGCAGAAACAGCAGGAGGCCTGCATGGATGGACAGGAAGCTTCTGAACAAACTTAAGATCAAAAAAGAAGCCTACAGAGGGTGGAAGGAAGGACGAGTTACCTGGGCGGAATACAGAGAAATAGCGCGAGTGGCCAGGGGTCAGGTTAGAAAAGCCAAGGCCCTGACAGAACTAATTTTGGCCAGACATGTAAAGGGCAACAAAAAAAAGATTCTACAGGTATGTTGGGGAGAAAAGGAAAACTTGGGAAAATGTGGACCTTTTCAGAAAGACAGTGGGAGACCTGGTAACCCAGGATATTGAGAAGGCTGAGGTGCTCCATGACTTTTTTGCCTCAGTCTTCACTGGCAAGTGCTCATGCCACACTGCCCAAGTCCTAGAAAGCAAAGGAAGGGTCCAGGAGAATGAAAAGCCACCCACTGTAGGAGAAGATCAGGTTTGGGAGCACCTAAGGAACCAGAAGGTGCACAAGTCCATGGGACCTGATGTGATGCATCCGCGAGTCCTGAGGGAACGGACATATAAAGTTGCAAAGCCACTATCCATCATATTTGAGAAGTCCTGGCAGTCTGGTGAAGTTCCCACAGACTGGAAAAGGGGAACATAACCCCCATGTTTAAAATGGGTAACAAGGAAGACCCAGAGAACTACAAGCCGGTCAGTCTCACCTCAGTGCCAGGCAAGATCATGGAGCAGATACTCCTTGAAACTATGCTAAGGCACACGGAGAATGAGAAGGTGATTGGTGACAACCAACATGGCTTCACCAAGGGCAAATCATGCCTGATCAATCTGGTGGCCTTTTATGGTGGGGTTACAACATTGGTGGATAAGGCTAAAGCAACTGATGTCATCTACCTGGACTTGTGCAAGGTGTTTGACACTGTCCCACATGACATCCTTGTCTCTAAACTGGAAACAAGTGGGTTGGATGGATGGACCAGTCGGAGGATAAGGAACTGGCTGGATGGTCGCACTCAAAGAGTTGTGGTCAACAGCTCAATGTCCAAGTGGAAACTGGTGACGAGTGGTGTCCCTCAAGGGTGGGTATTGGGGCTAGTGCTCTTCAGCAGCTTTGTTGGAGACATGGACAGTGATTGAGTGCACCCTCAGCAAGTTTGCTGATGACACGAAGCTGTGTGGTGCAGTTGACACAGTGGAGGGACAGGATGCCATCCAGAGGGACCTTGACAGGCTTGAGAGGTGGCCTTGTGCTAACCTCATGAAGTTCAACAAGGCCAAATGCAACGTCCTGCACATGGGTTAGGAAAATCCCAAACATAAATACCGACTGTGTGATGAGTGGCTGGAGACCAGCTCCAAAGAGAAGGACTTGGGAGTGGTGGTGGACGAGAAGCTGAACATGAGCCGGCAATGTGCGCTTGCAGCCCAGAAGGCCAATAACCGTATCCTGGGCTGCATCAAGAGAAGCATGGCCAGCAGGTCGAGGAAGGTGACTCTCCCCCTGTACTCTGCTCTCATAAGGCCCTACCTGGAGTACTGTGTCCAGTTCTGGAGCCCTCAACACATGAAAGACATGGATCAGTTATAACGAGTCCAGAGGAGGCCACGAGGATGATCCGAGGGCTGGAGCACCTCTCCTGTGAGGACAGACTGAGAGAGTTGGGGCTGTTCAGCCTGGAAAAGAGAAGGCTTTCGAGAAATCTCAGAGTGGCCTTCCAATACCTGAAGGCGGCCTACAAGATGGCTGGAGAGTGACTTTTTACAAAGGCAGGTAGTGATAGGACAAGGGGAAAAGGCTTTAAGCTGAAAGAGGGGAGGTTTAGATTAGACATTAGGAAGAAATTCTTGACTGTGAGGGTGGTGAGACACTGGAACAGATTGCCCCCTCCCTGGAAGTGTTCAAGGCCAGATTGGATGAGGTTTTGAGCAACCTGGTCTAATGCAAGTTGTCCCTGTTCATGGCAGGGAAGTTGGAACTAGATGATCTTTAATGTCCCTTCCAATCCTAACTATTCTATGATTCTGTGATTCTATATATAGCCATATATATTATGCATGTGTGAACCCACATACAATATTTATTTACTAGATTAATTCAAGCTGCAACCATAGATATAAGGTTTTCTTCTATTCAGCATATATATTTTCTTTGAGGAAATTTTGTTATTAAATGACATCTTGAAAACTTAGAGATAATGAAATAGCTATCTGGGAGACTCAGATGAAAAGGCTGATGATTATATAGTTGTTACTGCTTGATAGTCCAGATGGTACGATTAATTATTATTAATCATCTATATAGGGCTATGCACATAAGTGCCATTGTATGAAAGATAAATTCTCTGTGCTGTGGAGTTCATAATAACAAGCCATACAAAAGAAACAAAGACAAAGCATGGCACGGATGGGAAACTAGAGAGAGAATAGTGATGAGTAAAACAGAGAAGATTGCCTAGAAAAACGAGTTCTCCAAAAAGGTTTGAAAGAAGAGATGAAGGTATATGGTCTGTTCACAGGCCTGCCAGAGACCTCTTGGGTCAGCTCCCTGCAGACAAATCAAACATGAAATCACTTTCATAAACTCTCCAATTTCTACCTTTAAAGCATTTGGAGGTGAATTGCTGGCAGTACTTGTGCTTGGAAGACTGACCCAGAACTGTGTTCTGAGAGTTAGAACCTGTCTCCACATTCCAGCTTCAGTTTACTCATAGCCACTTGATCGCCACCTATTCCTATGCCAGTCTGATCTTTTATCTTAAAGAATAGTTCTCTCTCACATGCTTGCCCCCATGACATACTCATATACAGTAATATCTTCCCTCATGTTTCATTTTGCTGGATTAATCTCTTTTCCTGAAAGATATACTCTTCATTCCCCTGAAAAACCCTATAAGCCTTCTCTGCAGCTGTTGGGATTTCAGTTCATTTTTCCTTAATATGTTGACCAAAATGAAACATGATATTAGAGTTGAGATCTCATTAGGGCCTTTAAAATGACACAGGTTTCACCCTGTCGTTCCAGCTCCTGGGACCACCTCTCCAGGTACACTGTGGAATCACCACTGCATTTCTCTGTGATAGGAGATACTAACTCCAGTTACATACTGCACACAAATGGAAGAAGATAGATGTTTTTATCACTTCATGCAAAAGTGTCATCATCAAAGAGTAGTAGGAATTCAGAAATAAATAGTAGAATGATCATATGCAAATTTCTGTTAGCACAATACTGTACTGATCTGTTTTTCCTGACTTTTAGTGTTGAGATTTCATTGTTTGCTAAAGTCCAAGCATTGTTTTCACCAATGTGAATCCTTCCTTTCCATTGCAGGACTCTCTATTTACTCTCTTCTTTCCTAAAGAAATGTTTATTTCCTCCATGGGGTCTGCATTCCTTCTTTACAAATTTGTTGCTCCTGTTCCTTAAAGAAACAAGCTCTCACATCCCTTATCCAGCTCACTTCAATAATCAGTTTCTGTCAGTGTATAGAATAATCCCTGTTTAATATTGAATCTTAGTTACTGGCATGCCCCTCTGAGTCTTTCATTTGTTTTGCATTCAAATCTAAATCTCCTTGTAGATGCTTTTGGCAGTCACAGCTTTATCACAGTAAAACTTCTAATAGATTTTTACACTGGTTCCTTCCAGTTGGTTTCTCAGGTTTTAAGGCTGTTACCTAAATCAGCTCGCTGCCTCTTTCTAGGGTAGCAATTAACTGCTTCCTGCACACCCTCATACTTAACTGCTTCTGTGCTACTCACAGCAGGGGATCTCTAACAGTCTCTGTAAACTGTGAACTACAGGCACACAATCCTTACTAAACACAACCAAGCCCTTGGGTCTCACTCTTACAATGGAAGACACAGGAAGAAACTGGACACAGAGAAGAAAGAAGTGTTCACCACAGTTCCATGTCCATACATCAAGTTGTCAATTAAATTGTCACCTATAAGAATTAAAGAAATGAAACAAAATTAGGAGGGGAAATTCTGTGTGGCTACAGAAGACATATCTAAGAATTACAGAATCACAGAATGGTAGGAGTTGGAAGGGACCTCTGGAGATCATCTAGTCCAACGCCCCTGCCAAAGCAGGTTCACCTAGAGGAAGTTGCACAGGAATACATCTGGGCGGTTTTTAATAGATCCAGAGGAGACTCCACAGCCATTCTGGGCAGCCTGTTCCAGGGCTCTGGCACCCTCACAGAAAAGAAGTTTTTCTTCATGTTTAAGTGGAACCTTCTGCGTTTCAGCTTGTGCCCGTTGCCCCTTGTCCTGTCGCTGCCCACCACTGACAAGAGTCTGGCCCCATGCTCTTGACACCTGCCCTTCAGATATTTATCAACATTAACAAGGTCCCCTCTCAGTCTTCTCTAGGCTAAACAAACCCAGCTCTCTCAATCTTTCCTCATAAGAAAGATGCTCCAGCCCCTTATCATCTTTGTAGCCCTCCACTGGACTCTCTGCAGAAGTTCCCTGCCTCTCTTGAAATGGGGAGCCCAGACCTGGATACAATACTCCAGATGCGGCCTCACCAGGGCAGAGTAGAGGGGGAGGGTCATGTCCCTCGACCTGCTGGTCACACTCTTCTTAATGCACCCCAGGATACCATTGGCCTTCTTGGCCACAAGGGCACACTGCTGGCTCATGGTCAACTGGTTGTCCACCAGCTCTCCCAGGTCCTTCTCTGCAGGGCTGCTTTCCAGCAGGTCAACCCCCAACCTGTACTGGTGCCCGAGGTTATTCCTCCCCAGGTGAAGGACCCTATGCTTGCCCTTATTGAACTTCATCAGCTTCCTCTCTGCCCAACTCTCCAGCCTATCCAGATCTTGCCGAATGGCAGCACAGCCTCCCAGTATATCAGCCATTCCTCCTAGTTTAGTGTCATCAGCAAATTGCCGAGGGTACACTCAGTCCCTTCATCCAAGTCACTGATGAATATATTGAGTAGGACTGGAGCTAGTACTGACCCTTGGGGAACACCACTAACCACAGGCCTCCAACTAGACACTGCATCGCTGATTAAAACCCTCTGAGCTCTGCCATTGAGCCAGTTCTTCACCAACTTCACTGTCCCCTCATCTATCCCACACTTCCTAAGCTTACCTATGAGGATGTCATGGGAGACAGTGTTAAAAGCCTTGCTGAAGTCAAGGTAGACAACATCCACTGCTCTCCCCTCATCCACCCAGCCAGTCATGCCATCATAGAAGGCTATCAGATTGGTCAAGCATTATTTCCCTTTAGTGAATCCATGTTGACTATTCCCGATAACCTTCTTTTCCTCTACAAGCTTAGAGATGGCCTCCAGAATGAACTGTTCCATCACCTTCCCAGGGATGGAGGTGAGGCTTATTGGCCTGTAGTTTTCTGGGTCCTCTTTCTTGCCCTTTTTGAAGACTGGAGTGACATTGGCTTTCCTCCAGTCCTCAGGCACCTCTCTGGTTCTCTATGACCTTTCAAAGATGATGGAGAGTGGTTCTGTAATAATATCTGCCAGCTCCCTCATCACTCAAGGGTGCATCCTATCAGGGCCCATAGATTTTTGGATGTTGAGTTTGGCTAAATGGTCCCTAACCTGATCTTCCTTGACCCAGGGTAAGTCTTCATCTCTCCAGACTTCCTCTCCTACCTTCAGGGGCTCCTACCTTCTCCTACTTACCTTCTGTACCCTCCGTCACCAGAGCACCCACCTCATTCAGCCGCGGCCCTACATTTTCCCTAGTCTTCCTTTTGCTGCTGAGGTACTTGAAGAAGTCCTTCTTTTTGTCCTTGACATCCCTTGCTAGATTTAATTCCAAGCAGGTCCTGGCCTTCCTCTTTACATCCCCGTATACTCTGACAATGTCCCTATATTCCTCCCAAGTGGCCAGTTCCTTTTTCCATATTTCCTCAAGAGAACACCTAGAGAAATGAAATTGGAAACAATTTGAGGATCTCACAAAGAATGTGGTTCTTTCACATGAGAGTAAAATTCAAATTGTCACAAGAAGTAAAACGATATGGAGTATGTCTATGATTATCAGATATCTCTAGCTTATCACCTCATTTAGGTTGCCATCACATACATAGTTAAGAATTGATTACATGTGCACATGCGAAGTCCCTCCATAAATAATTTGTTAACCCTCTAATGAGGTCTTCATTCAGGCAGAACATGGCAGGAATTCATTCCAACCACTTAATTATATAATTATGCATCAATATGTTGAGCGAAGCATTTCTCAAACATTAACAAACTAACTTTTTGCTGCTTCACTGTAAAGACTCTCAGGTCTCAGCCCAGTGCCTTAACAACAAAGCCCTCCATAAATCAGGTTGGATTCTTAAGAGCTCTCTCAAGCCTTTTATTACAATTAAAACTAAATGGGTCATTTAAAAAGCATTAAAAATACCAGTTAATTTCAATGTTTGATTCTTTGCTTTCTTGTTTCAGTTAATGTCAAAACCAGAAGTACCAAATTCCTGAAAGAAACATTATGATTTTATTAATCATTTGATTAAATAAGTTCCTGACATTTTACTTATACAATGTTCAGTGTTTCCTATTAGAAACTAGTTGTATATGCACATACGGTTACTGAATTTAAGGTTTAGTTCTTGCCATTAGATTTATCTGTGGCTTCCACTGTGCCATCCAAGGGTTACAGCTATATCTTTCAGAGATTTATAACAGCTGTCTTTGAGACGTATGCAATAAGATGTGCTAAATTTCTGCTTTACAAAAAAAACAGTACTAAATGTTGTCTTAAAAAAAAAGGCTTTGTTTTAAAAGTTTGAAACTGATATGGAAGAGTATTTATTTTCCTTACCAAACATAAATGTATGTGTGTATATATGTATTGATATACCTATTTTTGTATATAGATCATAATGCCACCACTCTAGACAGAGGAAAAATTCAATTAAGCTCCCCTTTAAGGACCTTTCAAGGGACAATACTAGGGAACCTGCTCCCTGAAGAATACCTTAATCTATCAGTTCTTTATTATCTTTAAGGGAATAGATTTATTCTTCTGGGGGATTTGGGGAATAGACAAGCTGATTGTTAAGGCCAATTTATAAAGAAATTTGGTCTTATTTTCATTTGTTTGTTTATTTAACCTGGCAATGGGTACTTCTTTAGTAAGTAGCTGTGTTTGATCCTTACTAAGACAAGGAGTGGCTAAAATACAACCATTTCTATGAATATTGTGCTATCATTAGTTTATGAAGTTCAGACTTTGTTTGTTTCTGGTACTAACACAAATGTAGAGATTGTGTCCTCTCTACTTCCTTCATGGAGTAAAATGTCAGGTATTAGGATGGATCACTGGCAACAATCCTTCTGTACCTATTATTAGCTGTTATTCAGTCCCAGGAAGAAGCAGTACAACTGTTAAAGCAAATCAATGTATATCTAGGTTGAAGGCCCAGAAAATCACAAAATTCTAAGCTTTTTGTGTGTTTTAACATTTGTGAAAATGTTAGTGAAATTTTATTGGGTGCTTTGCCATGGGAGAGAAATATCATAAGTACTACAGTTAAAACATCAGTGGTAATGACCTAAGAACTTAGTACAGCTTGGCCCTAATGTTTGAGGGTCTTCCTGGTCTAGCAGCGAGTGACAGATTTTCTGTGGAAAGCAGAGGAAATGTTGCCACTGTGAATAACATGGCTGTGAATTAATGCCAGTAAAACCTTTTTCACATCAGTTTCTGTTTTATATCTGTTTGTTTTGAAATGCCTAATTGCATTTGGGTGAGTGCATACAGTCTTGCAATTTTAAAGCCTTACAAGAAATGTTTACACTCTCAATATAGGCAAAAAGTGTGGTATTAATTACATTTCTTGTTGCTGTATAACAGAAACACGACTGACTATTTTTATCATGGTGCTAATATACAGTGTTACAGTGGCTTGCATATAGTTATCAGGTATTAATTACCATCTGCAAAAAAATAATTTTACTTTGTAGAAAAAAAACAGTCAGTGTATCAGGTCACATTGCTTTCCTTTCTGAAGTACACTGTTCCCGCCAACTTCCAAGCTGAAGTAGACGTTCAGTAGGAATTTTCTGTGCCTTAGAAGAAGTTATGACCTTGCATTGTTCAAAATCAAGTTATGAGGACTGAGCTATCCAGATGAACTGGAGATTTTGAGTTTGGAGACATGTTCAGGAGTAGTCATACAAAACATACTGGTGTTACAGGAAACTAACATCAGTATGACTTTGTAACTCAAAAATGAGTACACAGTCCATGACCTTCACAGCCATGATAGGTGCTATATGATCATAATAAAAAAGTAATTGCTTCTTCTACAAATGGTGTGCTGCTATACATTTTTATAGTAGGATTTTAAAGAAAAAAAATACTGTACCTATTATACAGTACCATTCAGCATAAAAATTACTCTCAAAATGTTTACTTATATTTTATCATCAATAGTTAAACATGAAACAAAATATTTTTTTTCTCTGTAAAAATATAAAACAGTGTTTTCCTGCACTTATTCTTTCCTTACCATCATTTTTCACGTAAGAGCTGCTATTTTTAAATCAAGGTCTGTAATAGAATGGTTTTACATTTGATATAAAACTGCTTTTCATCCTTCTTTTTTTTTTTTTTTTTTTGAAAGAGAGAGAGAGAGAGAGAAAAGGACAAGCAGGTTAGAGCTCAATTGTCATGAATTAATTTTGTCGTTGTACTTTAAACAAAAAAAAATCTTCAGATGTTATCAAAATAGTACGGGTAAAATTTTGCATTAATGTACTCTGTTCTTCATATATTCACAGTTGTAATAATTAAGCAAGGTTTGAGAGATATCTGAACTTCACCTTGAGGTCTGTGTTCGCTCAAACCACTACAATATACAGGGATGATACTTGATGTTTTCATTAACTCCAGTCAAGGCAACTGTATATGAAAAGTCAAATTGCTTTGTGTATGAAGATTAACAGCACATGTATGACTCATCTGCCGGTGGGCAGTAACCCATTGTGGCAGGTTAACACTGGCTGGATGCCAGGTGCCCACCAAAGCTGCTCTGTCATTCCCCTCCACAGCTGGACAAGGGAGAGGAAAATATAACGAAAGGCTCATGGGTCGAGATAGGACAAGTAGAAATCACTTACCAATTACCATCACAGGCAAAACAGACTTGACTGGGGGAAATTTGTTTAATTTCTTACCATTCAAATCAAAGAAGGGTAATGAGAAATGAAACCAAATCTTAAAATCTCTTCCCCTCACCTCTCCTTTCTTTCCAGGTTTAAATTTATACCTGATTTTCTCAGCGGCACAGGGGGGCAGCGAGTGGGAGTTGCACCCAGTTCATCGCACATTCTCTGCTGCTCCTTCCTCCTCAGGAGGTGGACTCATCACACTCTTCCTCTGCACCAGTGTGTGGTACTTCCCACAGGAGACAGTCCTCCATGAACTTCTCCAACGTGAGTCCTTCCCACAGGCTGCATTTCTTCACAAACTGCTCCAGCATGGGTCCTTTCCATGGTGTGCAGTCCTTCAGGAATAGATCACTCCAGCATTGGTCCCCCACAGGTTCACAAGTCCTGCCAGCAAACCTGCTCCAGAGTGGGCTTCCCATAGGATCACAGTCTCCTTTAGGCTTCCACATGCTCTGGCATGGGGGCTTCTGTGAATGGTGTTATTATTTTATTGATTCAAAGAACTTGCATAGGTTTACAACAGTAATTCTCTATCTGGTATGGTCAGCCACTTCTATTCAGTTCATTTCTACTTTATTTGCATGCTTCTAATTGCAACTCACCAATGTTCCAGAAGATCAGCTGCATCCTGGGTTGCGCCAAAAGAAATGTGGCCAGCAGATTGAGAGAGGTGATTCTACCCTTGTACTCTGCTCTGGTGAGACCTCACCTGGAGTACTGCATCAAATTGAGGAGGTCAGGGTTGGATGGTCAGATAGTGAGATGGACTGTAAACTGGCTGCTGGGAAGAAGCCAGAGAGTGGTGATCAATGGAGCAGAGTCTAGTTGGAGACCTGTGTCTAGTGGAGTCCCTCAACAGTCGGTACTGGGTCCAGTATTATTCAATATATTCATCAACGACCTGGATGAGGGAATAGAATGCACTGTCAGCAAGTTTGCTGATGACACAAAGCTGGGAGGAGTGGCTGACACACCAGCAGGCTGTGCTGCCGTCCAGAGAGACCTGGACAGGCTGGAGAACTGGGCAGGGAAAAACTTGATGAAATATAATAACGGCAAGTGTAGGGTGTTGCACCTGGGCAGGAACAACCCCAGGTTCCAGTATAGGTTGGGAGATGATCTACTAGAGAGCAGTGTAGGGGAAAAGGATCTGGGAGTCCTACGGGACAGCAGGATGACCATGAGCCAGCACTGTGCCCTTGTGGCCAGGAAGGCCAATGGCATCCTGGGGTGCATTAGAAGGGGTGTGGTTAGTAGGTCAAGAGAGGTTCTCCTTCCCCTCCACTCTGCCCTGGTGAGGCCACATCTGGAATATTGTGTCCAGTTCTGGGCCCCACAGTTCAAGAAGGACAGGGAACTGCTTGAGAGAGTCCAGCACAGAACCACCAAGATGATTAAGGGAGTAGAGCATCTCCCTTACGAGGAAAGGCTGAGGGAGCTGGGCCTCTTTAGCTTGGAGAAGAGGAGGCTGAGGGGGGACCTTATTAATGTTTATAAATATATGAAGGGGGAGTGTCAGGAGGATGGAGCCAGGCTCTTCTCAGTGGTGTCCAGTGATAGGACAAGGGGCAATGGGTGTTAGCTGGAACACAGGAGGTTCCGCTTAATTTGAGAAGGAACTTCTTTACTGTGAGGGTAGCAGAGCACTGGAACAGGCTGCCCAGGGAGGTTGTGGAGTCTCCTTCTCTGGAGACATTCAAGACCCGCCTGGACGCCTTCCTGTGTGATCTCATGTAGGTGTTCCTGCTCCGGCAGGGGGACTGGACTAGATGATCTTTTGAGGTCCCTTCCAATCCCTAACATTCTGTGATTCTATGTGATTCTGTGAATTTTGGAGCCCTCAACACAAGAAGGACATGTACCTGTTGGAGCGTGTCCAGAGGAGGGCCACAAAAATGATCAAAGGTCTAGAGTACCTCTACTGTGACGATAGACTGAGAGAGTTGGGGGTTTTCAGCCTGGAAAAGAGAAGGCTCCAGGGACACCTTATAGCAGCCTTCCAGTACCTGAAAGGTGCCTATAAGAAAGCTGGGGAAGAACTCTTCACAGGGGCATGTAGCAATAGGACAAGGGGTAACGTTTTTCAACTAGAAAAGGGTAGATTTAGGTTGGATATTAGGAAAAAGTTTTTCAATATGAGGGTGGTAGATCATTGGAACAGGTTGCCCAGATAGGTAGCGGAGGCCCCATCCCTAGAGATATTCAAGGTCAGGCTTCATGGGGCCCTGAGCAACCTGCTCTAGTAAAGGTGTCCCTGCTTACTGTAGGGGGGTTGGACTAGATGGCCTTTGAAGGTCCCTTCCAACCTGATACATTCTATGATTCTATGAATGTATCTTCATTATTTCTCCATGTAATTCAAACAATAAATTCCACTGGTCCTAAAGCCTTTCTTTTAGCCACAACTTGGCTGTATTCCGCTTTATTTTTAACCTATGTCTTTCAGTCTGATCATAATAATTCTTAAAATTAAATTTATGATTTTTCACACCATGATGTTTTGTATAAGTTTTTGCTTCATTCTGATCTAGAAACATCATATATAATTGCCAGCCAATGAAAAAATATTTTTATGTTGAAATATTTAATAAAAATGAAGTTTTTAATATAGTCTTGTGAGAATTATTCTTTTTTTCTTGTGTCTCTGCACTGAGAAATATCTTTAATGCCTCAGAAAAAAAAATTGTAGATAATTAACCATAAAACTGACTCTTCAGAAAAGTCATGCACTTTCAAAGTCAAGCTGCTGAAGTGTTTTATCAGACGGTATGACTCCTGCCCGACTCATCTGAGTAATAACTATACTAAATACATTGATGCTCCTCTTCCACAAGGCTTTAAACCCTCCCTCCGTGAACCCCTTGGGGGCAGTCTGTACCTTTTTCTGGTGGGTACCAAAGAACAAGGCCCTATTGCCTAATTCTTTGTGGGACAGAAATGGAACATTTTAATTTATCAGTTCTTTAGATATAAATTTATTACAAAGGGAACTGAAAAAAACAATGAACATACAAAAATCCAGTTAACTTTGATGTGGACTGGGCTTTCCCCTAATATGCCCTGATCCTCCTAGAGCTCGTTTATGGGTACAGCTTACTTCCGTAAACAATGAAAACTTTCCATCCCCACCATCACTTGCAAACTAAAGCCGCTTGTAACACAAGTAGAAAGGTGAAGGTCATTATACAAAATAGCAAAACTGGACAAATTTATCAAATTGATACTATTTCTAACCAGTTTCAGTGCAACAGTCCTGCATCTGTTCATTGCTTGTGTGGTGAAAAAATGACTGTTTTCTTCAATATTTCTCTCTAAAGGCAGCCATAATGCTCAGACCACACTTGTCTTTGGAGTAGTTTCCATCAAATCAATTCCATCTTCATCGTTAGTAATTTTCTTGTTGCATCTTCAGATCCAATTAAACCAATCATGCCTTTTCAATTAACTACAATTACCTTAATTAGATGAGAATAACAACAACAAAAAAAAAGGAAAACAACTTCCAGAGTTAATCAAGTCAGTGTATCCTTATTTACAGACTGCAATCAAGCCTCTGTATGTTTCAGTCCAGTTTCCAAATTCAGCACAAAAGAGCTTTAAAAGAACAGTAGCAATATACAGTCATCTCAATTCAGAGAGGGAAATCATATGGGTTTCATTAAACTTAGAAATGAAATAGTGTTCCCTGACAGGTAGATGTAAAGCAGGTAACTTTTGCTGCCCAGCCAGTGGCAAGAATCCGATGCCAGAGCTAAGTCTTGTCTCTGGAATCTGCTATTTTTCCTTTTGGCAAAGATGAATGGCATATTCAGGAGGATGCCTTGTTCCATTTCATGCTCAGATTAAAGTTGTTTAAATCCTTGCAACTATGAGAATAAAAGTTATTTTAAATGAAAGCCAAGAAGTCAGGCATATTCAGACCTTCCCAAATCTTGGCCATTTACTTCAAGACTATAGCTTGCATCATACAAATCTTCTGTCAAACTCACTCTGTGAGCCTGCCACTTCCTTCCCAATTTTTAATTTTTATTTTTTTTTTTTGTACAGTTTGAATTACTCTCTCCTTCATATACCAGTGTTATTTCATGTAAACTACTGCAATCTTCTCAGCCATCTTTTCTTCCTGCTTTCTAAACACTTAAAACACCATTTGGCTTCTCTTGACAGCAGCTTCCCATGGAATATATAAACTGTCTTCTACTGAGTTGCTCAGATCAAGTTCCCCAGAGGAAAAATTTTTTCCTGAACCTCTTCCAAGAATGCTACAGATTACTCCTGTGTTTTGTTACAATACAAAATTTTAATGCAAAAAATTTGCCACAGTAGAAGATAGAAATTTTCTTGGGGACCAATTCAAAAACTGTTTGCTACTTACATGTAAAATTACAGGAAAATAAAGTACATTTTATATTTTCTTAAATGGCCACTAATTTCTATAGTATATTTTTATTGCAACAAGAGTTAATAAAGCCTGAGTCTTCATTACTGTCTTGGAGCACTAGTGTTTCTTTTGAATAAACTCTGAATTCACTTTCTGTGAGTTGATTCATTTTGAAGGACAGGTCTGAAGTGCACAGACTAGATGCTTTTTCAGTGGATATTAAAATAGAAGCTCAGCTCCTGATATACATTAAATACTTTCAAACTCTCAGTGCAAACATAAGTATCCTAAATAACAAATTATTGCCTTCAGATTTGATTGAGAGGCAAGGTGTGCTGGTTTTGGCTGGGACAGAGTCAATTTTCTTCATGGTAGCTAGTATGGGCCTATGTTTTGGATTTGTGCTGAAAACTGTTGATAATATAGGGATATTTTCATTATTGCTGAGAAGTATTTACACAGAGTCAAGGCCTTTGTTTCTCACACCACCCCACAGTGAAGTCTGGAGAGTCACAAGAAGCTGGGAGAGAACTCAGCTGGGACAGCTGATCCTAACTGATCAAAGGAATATTCCATACCATAGGTTGTAATGCTCAGCATATAAAGCTGGGGGAAGAAGAAGGAAGGGGGAGACATTCAGAGTGATGGCATTTGTCTTCCCAGATAACCATTACACATGATGGAGCCCTGCTTTCCTAGAGATGGCTGAACACCTGCCTGCCAATGGGTAGGAGTGAATTAATTCCTTGGTGTGCTTTTCTTGCATGTGCAGTTTTTGCTTTACCTGTCTTTATCTCAACCCACAAGTTTTCTCACTTTTGCTCTTCCAATTCTCTCCCCATCCCACCAGAGGGGAGGGAGGGAGTGGCTGTGTGGTGTTTAGTTGCTAGCTGAAGTAAACCATTACACAAACAAAATTTTAAAATTCTCTTTTCTACAAAGAGAGAACAACTCCCCAGTGTTTTAAAACAGTCCTTAACTGTTTCATTACTGCCTGGTACTTGAAGAATGGGAGAGGCCCGAGGAAATTAGAGTTTATATGTGTCTCATTTTCTTTTAGTGAAAAAATATATATATTTTTTAATTCATGCCTATAATTGAGAAGTAATGGGCGCTTCTACTTTCTAAAAATTCACAGTTTAAAGAATAAAACCTTAGAAAATCAGTCCTATTCCTACATAGGGAATTAAAATAGGAACAGTTTTCTTCTTTGGAAATAATAGAATAGACCTCTTGCATACAAGAAGCTCAAAAGCTTATAAAAAGTACGTAACATGAGATAGCTCATCTTTATCCTGCACAGTTCAAATTAATGTTGTAAAATCCGTCTCTGTGGGGTTTTATTAACCTTTCTTATTGGCTTCCACTGTAGCTGTTATGTATATTTAAAAGAATGACACCATTAAGACTCCATACAGCTAAGAGTTAAGAATAACATTTTTAAAGATACAGTTGATGTAGTTGATATATAATGTGTCCTGCACTTTGTGGGTGTTATTCAGAAACACAAAAGGTGTTATTCATAATGCCTCTTTCAGTGGAAAATGTATGCTCACTAACTTAGTTTCAAGTGCTGTTAAAAGAAAATCTGCAGACAGAGCAAAAGGGCGAAAGTGTGACATCTGGCATAGCAGACTTTCTAAGATGCTCTTGGCACACAGCCTGCAATAAACGGCAGATTCTGGGGAAAAAAAAAAAAAAAGAATCAAAAGAGAGAATACAACAAAAAAATTGATTTCTAATCTTTAGCTATTGCAAACCAGTCAAAACTAGTCAAAAGGAATTTTAGTTTATTATCTGTCATGTCTTGCATGGGCCATTCTTTGATCTCTAAATGACCCTAAAACGGGTCTGAGGTGTGACATTTTGTCAGCCTGATTACATCTACTCACTGCAGCATTTCCTAATCGCTATACACTTGACTTCACCTTTTCAGTTTTCACCTGAATGAGTGGTATACAAAAACATCCTCATCATTACCAGACCTCATGCACTTCATTTTTCAGAATGGTTGAAAGATGAAATACATGACATGCTGTTTGAAGTGTGGCCAGATGCATTTTGTGCTTTAAACAAACAGTGCCATGGAAACTATGGTATGCATGCCCTTGAGGGAAAACAGTCTGTGCATTCCATCTACACAGGGAAAGAGAAGAGAAAGAAAAAAAGTAGATGTTATAATTATTAAACCTACCTAGAGGCAGAGACATTTTTTAGAGAGAATGTCTGACTGAGCCAAAAACCAGAAGTAGTGATCTTATTGGCCCTTTGCTTTCATGGAGTTACTTACTGGACTTCATTTTTTCAGATGTAACTAAGGGGGAGTGAAAAGGAGGGTATTAATTTTGAGTGATCAATAACTCTCATTGCTTTACAGATCTGAAGAGTTAATTCTGCCAAATCTCTTGAGTTACCAGTTCTTTCTGTCTACATTATCCTATGCACCTGGGAGGCTTTATTGCCTTTTAAAGCACATACACATTAGGGAGGCACTCCTGTGTTTTCTGTGATGCTGATGAGAAATTGCACTGCTAATTAGCTTTGAGAGATGTATGTGTGCATTTGTCTATGTATGTATGTTCTAATCTGAAATCATAGTGCCTCCTTCCTTTTTGAGCTGTCTGTTCCTGTCAGCTTAAATGGATGTGGAAATATAAAACTACAGAAAATGTTGTATAATAGCTATGTAATAGATAATACAGCTCTATAATATCTCACATAACAATAATGGCTAATGTACACAAATCTGTGTTACACCAAGTATAGATAAGTCTTCTGCACAGCCTTGAGTTTCTTTAACTATTTTTCCTCCTTCGTTTTGCTTGAATGCTCACTTCACCATGAGGGTTCCTTTACTTTGATGGAAGAAAAAAAAAATTCTTGAGAATTTTTGACCTCTACTTTTGTAACCAGCTCCGACTGGTTAGGCACTTGAGGAGCAACCATTTGTTTTATGATGCCTACTTGTCTGAGAATTTAGATAGATGCTATGGAAGTAGTATTTAAAGGTCAGAGGTTTTTATACTACTGCTTATTGGGTAACAGGAAAAAAAAAAGTTTAATTCTGAGCTCTTTCAGTAGATTTAGAATAGGTTCCACTAATGCAGTGCAAGGCACGCAGTATCACAAAATAGATCTGCAGAAGCAGTGTATTTGGAGAAAACCAACCAAACAAACAAACAACAAACAAACAAACAACTAACAAACAAATGTGGTACATTCCCTTTGTAAAGAAACTTGGAAAAGCAAGTTCACTTCTACAGCTCTGTGATAAGCTATGCTTGCAAACTTGGTATGTATCTGAGTCCAAATTTCTTTACTCAGTTTTTGATGGTGTCATTGCTAAGGTATATTTTACATTTCTCAATTAAAATATCACCATCAAGAGCTATATTTTATAAAACAGAAAGAGAAACATTATAAATTGAACTCTTCTAGTTCACCATTACTCCAGGGAAACAATGAAAATTAAATTTATTCTCCATTGAAATAAATCTGGAAGTTTCAACTTAGTTTACCATGGACATCTGTCTTCTAGCCAGTATCAACATAAAATTTAGCAGAGTTTACTCGCCTTTGTTCAGACGAATACAAGAACTAAAATAATAACAAAGAACAATTCAGTATTGAATGGTGATAGCAGTGATTTGGGTATAAATTTTACATTGACTTCAGCTAGTGTTATTAATTCTTCATTGTCATGTTTAACATAATAACCTGTGATGAGGAAAAACTAATTAAAAATAACATTTGCAAAATACATTGGTTTTAGCATCCACCCTTGTAGGTCAGAAAGTATCTAAAAATCCTTTACATCCCTTCACTAGAATAAGCTTTTTTTTTGGTTTTTTTCCCCCAGATCTTTTTTTTTTTCCTATATTGAGATTGTGGAAGTACTGAGTTGCTAAATAATTTCCTAGCCATTCTTGTAAAGAATCCTAGCTACACAGAAAAGTAAAAATTATTTCCAATAAACTGGCTCTGAGAAAGTTGCAAAGAATGATCTTCTTGAAATTGCTTCATATTGCTTCAAATCAGTCTAGGGAATGATTTTCATCCTCATCCTCCCTTTCTACAATCAATGCCTACAAGTAAAGCATACACTAATACGGAAGAAATTCCTGAACATGACCATATTTAATTTGAGTTACTAAAAAAAATGGCACTTGGTATTGGGCTATTAATTGCTATAAATTTTTAGTGAGCTGTAAATGTTTAAAAAAAAAAGGCAGGCAAAAATTCTCCACCAACATGAATAAAGGATGTATTTCAAGAATGCAGAAAGCATTTTTCATATGCTTTGTGTTCACTTGTAAGTTTTCATAAAGGCATCCATATATTTTCAATCTTGCATCCACTATTTTGTCAAGAATTGTGTTTGATGGGGAGAAATTACATATTTGCAACATACTAGTTGGCCTGGAACTAGTATAAAGCTAATTGCTTTCATCTCAACTGTAACAAATTAATCTTCTGAATATTCTGCAGCTTTATTATCCTACCAGCTGTGTTATAAAATGTGCCCAATACTGGCTAATAGAACATGCTTTCAGGACCTGTTCCTTGGTGGAATGTTGTGGAGAAACATTTTTTGTCAGTTTGACTTCAGATTCAGACAACATCAGTGCTGGTACATGAAATTGCTCATATTCTCCAGGAAAGAAAGAATACAAAGGCCCCACATGAGAAATTGATAGTCTAAAAGAAGATGAATACACACAAATGCCTCACTGTTGAAACACAAATATGCATTACAGATTTAGTGTATCAGTTTGGATTAAATTTCACGTTACTTCCCATTCTTTATTCAGTTTACTGTGGGAAAGAGATAATCCCATACCAAATTTGTCAGTTAAAATATTCTAAATCTTGGACTATGTCTCCTTTAGTTAGTGATCCAGTGCAGTTCACTGGATCAATATGTCAAACTTGTTGGGTTTGAGACTCACCTCTTGCATCTGCTTCATATGTGATCTGGGGGTTGTGCTCCAGCCTAGGTTTAGATTGGTCTGATGAACTGAACATCCCCACTGCATATATGTCAATTTTCACCTTGTGTCATGATTTAACCCCAGCAGGCAGGTAAGCACCACACAGCTGCTCGCTCACTCCCCCATGGTGGGATGGAGAAGAGAATTGAAGGAGCAAAAGTGAGAAAACTCGTGGGCTGAGATAAAGATGGTTTAATAGGTCTTAATTAATTAATAATCTCTAATTACTAGAAGAGGGTGATCAAGATGGTAAAAACCCTTGAGGGCATGATTTAGGAGTAGTGACTGAGGTCACTTGGAGAAGAGAAGGCTGGAGGATGATCTCATAGCAATCTACAACTTCCTTAATGGGGGCAGCAGAGGTGGAGGTGCTGATCTCCTCTCTCTGGTGAACAGCACTAGGACATGAGGAAATGGAATGAAGCTGCATCAGGGGAAGTTCAGATTGGACATTAGGAAAATATTCTTCTCTGAGAGGGTGGTTGGTCAGTGGAAAAGACTCCCCAAGGATGTGGCCATATGGTTTAATTTTAGATAGTTTGGTGAGGAACAAGTTGAACTCAATGATACTTATGGGTTCCTTCCAGCTCAAGATATTCTACAATTTTATGAAAATATTGAAAAACTCAGATAAATTAAAGCATTTGAACTGTAACTATGGTATTGTTCATTGCAGGTTGTGGAACCAGTAATCTGAGACAGCTGTCCAGATGCCCTTTATACTCACTGCAGCAAAACAGGCACTTTAAGGGCATGCTTTATCTTAGCTTAAAACCTCATTACAAAACAGAGAAGTAAAATTATTTGTGCATCTCTTTATGTCTATTGACTAAAATGAAACCTACACTGACCAGTTCAGATGTAGTAATCTACACAGAAAGGGCCACAGCTACATTAATAGGCATTCAATCCTACCCTGGGCATCCCACATACAAAGGAGCACAAGTCAGCACCACCAGTGACACATTCACCAATATCAGAGTTGATAGGGAAACTTTGACTGCCACACATATTCGTATATACACATATGTACCTGGGGAATTTAAGATGCCATGGAGGTAAGGGTGGTTTTGCACATGTAAATTTCTGGGTAAGAGCTGGAAAAGCAAATCATCATCTCTTCCTCTTTACAGAAACATTACCTATTACCCTCCATTGTCATTCAAAAGGTGACTTTACACTAATTTCAGATAGAAAAATCTATATTGTAGGTGTCTATAGATAAAATGAATACAACTCTTGATGTTCAATTTAAACACAATTAATTACCTCAGGAAATCTTTCTGTATTGACAAAAGCAGGAACCTTATTCTAATGAATAATAAAACGTGTGCTGTTCAATCTTTGTTAATAAAATAAGAACCAGGGCAGAATGATGTCCAACATAAGGCCATTCAAAGTGTACCTGTAAGGGTTCCATACAAAAATGTGGGACTCTCATCTTGTTCTTTCAGTTACTTTGTTGAGGTTTTTTTAATATTGTATTTTTGTGGATTTAAGACAGCAGTGACATATAGAAAAAATATGTAAATTAAACAGTGTTTGAAAACTGAGCCTACTTCAGGGAAATAAAGCCAACTATAAGTTCTAAATAGATAGAACGCCAGTATTTTTATGTAAAGTAAAAGGACATGTTATTAATGAAATTATCTGTAAAACAATTTCCTTTCTACAACTAGCTATGAAAGGCATTATCTTTAAGTAAACTTCTAGAATCCAACTTAAGTATATATGTATTTATCTATATATCATCACTCTTACTTCATAGTCACATGCACATTCCTCGTCTTGAAATTTAAAAAAAAATGTTTATGACAAGCTTTTGAAAGTTTTCAGTGAACTCTGCTTTGAAAATAGATGTGATAATTAGCTCTTGAAATTCATGTTTTGAATAAAGAAAATCAGTTTAATAGAGCAACAATTAGTTGAAAATATTTTTTGAAAGGTCAGATCACTTCTATGTCTGCCTTGTCTTTCCTTTTGGAAGGATACGCTAAAAAAATGAAAGACATTAGAACACTATTTACCTTGCTAAGAATAAATGTCAAAGTCATATCTAAAGGAAGAACATTAAACTTTTTACTGAAAGGCAGCTGCCAAAATGCAAATTAACACCTACAAAGAAATATTGGACAATTCCCTATAGCAACATGACAAATATGAATTTAAACATACAGAATGTTTGTTAATATAAGCTAATATATGTTACATTGTAGGGCACGAAATTTTGATTTTGATCTTCACAAATGGGAAAATTTTCCCTTTTCAACTTTTAGTGTTATTCATTTCTTTTAATACTTTGCTAAGCTTTAAAACCAGTGCTTTGTTTTCTGTAAACCTGTCATATTCTAGACACCCAATACTGGCCAGCTGCCAGAATGCAAATTAATACCTACAAAGAAATATTGGACAATTTCTCCTTCCCTTGTAATATTGCATTATCACTATTGAACAATGTTGAATTTTCATCTGTCCATTAAATTTCAGATCATTATTCTAAAAAAGGATTGATTTTGACATAGTCCTTCCTACAATATCTTCTCCTTTGGGGTTTTTTATCTGTATCAACTATAAGTGAAAACATATTCTTTTGTCAGTTTAAAGATTAAGACTTACACATATATAAAAATCTTGTTCTCTTACCAACTCAGCAACTGCAGTGGATGAAATGATCAACACCGAGATGTGTTCAGGCATCAGCACTTTATTGAAGCTTTGCACTGCTTATATATGCTTTTTTCTTTCCCCATGTCCCAAGCACATGGCATTCTTTCACTTTTGATTTGTTACCACTTATCACACACACGGTGAACACGTGCCTAAACGATTGACACGATTTGATAATTCCACCTGTTCACGAGCCATTATTTTACTTCTGACTGGTTACTGATTACAGCTCACAAACCATCCCTTATCTTGTCTCATACACATTCTTGCTTCTGTTCCACTTATCTTCACTCAACGTTAGGAATTAATTGCTCAAGGCTGAAGCTGCCTGCAGCTTTGGCTCTTAAAGCACCAACAAGTAACAGGTTAATAAACACTGTCTTTAATTACAACTAAAAAGAGTCAAATCTGAACCCAATAATATTTGTTGAAAAATGTAGTAATTTCCAAAGTTCCCACTTGCTACAGTAGGACAATTTAAAAATCTCTCTCTGATATACAACCACCATAGTTTAATTTGTGGTTTATTGTATACAGTAACAGCTAGTGAAGGAGGCTATCTTTAAAATGCTATCAAATTTCATGGTTCCAGTGTGTGCTTGTGTGACATGCTCTACTGCAGAAAGGAAAATTATTCCCTTCGATAACCAGATCTCTTAAGTCAGTATATTATTGCATTGTCAGAAAGCTAGCAAAAAGGGAAAAGCATGAAGGCTAACATTCAACTGCATTTAGCAGAGATACTAATGTGAAGTCATGCCGCTAATCATTCTACATGTTACTGGGATGTGTTTGAAAACAAATTCATTGGTTATTTGATGACATAATTTAATCATTTTGACACATTTTTTTTTTTATTTTCACTCACTAAAATGTAATTGCAAGCATTGAACTATCAAAATTTGTACTTTTGTCCTATAATAAATAAATCTAGCATAGATTTTTTTCTTTCTTTTTCTTTTAAAGTACTTGTGATATGAAATTCCTGATAATAGGGAAGATCATACTAAGCTTCCAAATACAGAGTAGCATCCTCATGAGTCATAACTTTAGATTTTTTTAAAATTACTACTACCTCAGTCAATAATCTAGAACTTGGCAGTCAATTAGAAGTTCTTTCTATCCAATTCCTACTGAAGAAAAAAAGTCTAAGTCTCTCTTCTCTTCTCTTCTCTTCTCTTCTCTTCTCTTCTCTTCTCTTCTCTTCTCTTCTCTTCTCTTCTCTTCTCTTCTCTTCTCTTCTCTTTTTTTTTTTTTTTTTTTTTTTTGGGGGGGGAGGGGGGTAGTGCTAATAGATTGATGCTACATTTTTAAAGTTAAATATTTTAATTTCTAAAAATCTTTAATTTTGAATTATTATTTTAGACCACTGAAGTCTAAATGCATTTCAAGGAAGCAAGTGTCAGAATTTGGCTCACTTAATACTTTATTTCAGGAACATACTCTTATTGTACCTACCAAAATGAAGGTGTATTTACACACAATTCTTTATTTCTCATTATGCTATCACCTTTGTTTATAACATTAATAATTTTTAGCTAAAAATATTGTTCCAATTTTGCAAACCATAGCTGAAGTTTAATTAAGCTTTTGCCTCCTCTATAATAAGACACAAGTAGAATATAAAACATGCATGCAAAAAAACCCTACAGCAGTTGTGAAGTAGAGAAGTAGGTGCATTGGGAGATTTGGAGGAAAAGAAACTTATTCGGCTATTTGACTAGTAGTTTACTTATTTAATATCCAGCTCCACTTTACAGTGTTATGTTTCACAGCTCAGTTATATACAATCAGAAAATCAAATAAACAAGCAAAAAAACCCCCCAACTCTCTAAATTGAATAAAGGCAATAATGTTAATTAGAAGACCATAAATTACTAGTGTGTATTACAAGCAAGCATTGGAAATGTAAAGCAATTATTTTAACACTATGTATATACAGAAACACATATTCAAACATAGAAGTTGAAAGGTACCAAAAGTTCTCTGCTCCAACTAAAGATAACAGCAGAAATTAAAGAAGTTTCATCCTATTGTGTTTAGGTTGTTTGGGGTTTTTTTTCCAAAGCTACAGATGAAGCATTTAGGCTGAAGCTTGTCAGTGCTCCACCTTCAGTATATGGGGTTTTTAGGCTTAATCTGTATGAAATGTCATACACAGTTGCAGAAGAACACAAGCCATCAGTACATTGACTGACTGGCAATCTGCAAGTATGATAACCTAAATCCATAATAAAAAGTTCTAAGGCTTCAACAATGTTAGTGAAAAATGAACACTGTGAAACAGCATTCAAAGCCAACTGCATTTCTTTTGCATTCAGAGACACAATTTGCTCTGTATAGACTTCTGTTATCCTTGCAGGTTTCTCTTCTCTTCTCTTCTCTTCTCTTCTCTTCTCTTCTCTTCTCTTCTCTTCTCTTCTCTTCTCTTCTCTTCTCTTCTCTTCTCTTCTCTTCTCTTCTCTTCTCTTCTCTTCTCTTCTCTTCTCTTCTCTTCTCTTCTCTTCCCTTCCCTTCCCTTCCCTTCCCTTCCCTTCCCTTCCCTTCCCTTCCCTTCCCTTCCCTTCCCTTCCCTTCCCTTCCCTTCCCTTCCCTTCCCTTCCCTTCCCTTCCCTTCCCTTCCCTTCCCTTCCTTCCCTTCCCTTCCCTTCCCTTCCCTTCCCTTCCCTTCCCTTCCCTTCCCTTCCCTTCCCTTCCCTTCCCTTCTCTTCTCTTCTCTTCTCTTCTCTTCTCTTCTCTTCTCTTCTCTTCTCTTCTCTTCTCTTCTCTTCTCTTCTCTTCTCTTCTCTTCTCTTCTCTTCTCTTCTCTTCTCTTCTCTTCTCTTCTCTTCTCTTCTCTTCTCTTCTCTTCTCTTCTCTTCTCTTCTCTTCTCTTTATAGCAAAACCTAGTAAAATGTCACACATCTAATTGGACAGTGAATACAAATAGTAAGAAAATATCTATTCTAGAGTATCCACTAATATGTTAAAAGTAGATTTAATAATTTCTCCTAAAATTCTTTCACTTCACCTGTCTTCTGCCTAACCTTATACAGTTTAACAAAGGGCTTCAATTACTCATATCACTTCCTGGTGAAAAATCACTAGAAAACATAGCTGGAAAAGGTGGAGTTGGCAATGATGCTTATGATGCTCCAGCCTCAGTATATCCATAAATTTAAAGGTTATAGCAGCCATTAGGATTGTGTCCAAATCACCCCTGTCAAAAGGAGTCCAAAGCATGGCCTCACCAGCAATCGTGTGACCAGTGTAAGCAGGACCTTGTCCTTCCTGTTGTGTGTGTTCCACTTTACAAGGAGGTTACATCTAAATAAAAGGAGAGATCATGAAAGAATGATTTCATAGCTTGGTGGTAATAGCTTTGCTAGGAAGAGCAGACCTAAAGTCAAAGTCACTGCTTTGGTGAATATGGTGCATGTAATTCCAAACGGCCAACTGGCTGCATTTCCCTATGTGCTAAAAGTATCTCAGATTGAGTCACATCATTTTTCTTGTCACTTCCAACCAGTTAATTCCTCTCAACATGACAGTTGTTGAGAATATTCTGTAGACCTAAATACCCAAACACCTAAATTTTCCACACTCACTGTAAAGGAAACCCTAATTCTTAACACAAATGTTTTGGAAGGAGGCATAGCGACTATGTCTGACATTATGAATGTCAACGTTGCTGACCTAATCTCCATTTAGTCAATCAATCCTGGAGAGATTAGTGAGGCAAAAAATCAGGGCCAAGATGCATCACAGCAGACCCAGGGGACTCTACCTCTTTACATTTTTGATACTGACCCTGGAGCAATGTTGCAAAGCTGCATAGACTTCAGGGAGGGAAATGTTTGAGGCTTAAAGGACAGAGCCCAAATTGTAGTAAATAAAATCATCAAACATATCTCACTGTTAAGCTGAATGCCAGTTGTGGCTGCTGTTTTTCCCCTACACTAAGTACCCATTCCATCTGAGAAAACACCTACTCCATATTTCTAATGCTTCTTCTTTTCTGTAATTTACAATATACTTTATCAGTATTTCTGTTTAGAATACGTTGGAAATTAAAAAATACTGCATACAATTATTGAAATTTCATACTGGAATATAACGAACTTTTTAAAATTTCCACTGACAGAGTCCCAGAAACTCCCAGAATTGAAGAAAAGCAGGAATTAAAGCCTTATCCTCTTAATTTTAAATTGTCCAACAGTCTTTTTTTTTTTTTAAGATAGTTATTTTTTTGAGCCAAATTTCCCTTCCAAAATGAATTTAAAAAAAAAAAATAAAGAATTTCCAAAAAATTACGTTTTAACAAATCACTTCTTTGGTTTAGCACATTATAATATTCAAAGGTAATGTTTTGATAGCTAATTTTCAAAACAATATTTGTATGGAATAAAAAGAATTAAATGAATTAAAAATATTTTCCTTAATAAATTTTTATATTAGTTAAATTCAGCACACTAAATGAAATTAGTTTTACCTAGCAAAATTTCTAAATAAAATACTGAAGTGTCCTATAGTACAACGATAAATATTTCTGATACATTTAGACTTTAAAAAATATTTTTATTGAAAAAAAAAAGATTTAGCCATAGAAAAACATTTCCAACTAAAGATTGCTAAAGCATTCAGTGGCAAGAGCAAAGCCACCAAGACTGTACCACATACTTCAGCTCATCATAGATCAAACTAGGGAGCAGAATAAATGAAAATCCTATATAGAAGCTAATGTCAGGAAATTTTTTAGGAAGGAGCTAATAAAATTTGGAATCTTCTGAAAGAGTTACAGCTGGCTTTTCTGCCTGATGTTGACTTTGCTGTTTGGTTAAATGAGCTTCACAGAAGCAGCTAAGCCAGACTCAAAGTTATTGACTCAATCTTCAAGTGCAGATTACATGTCATGCCAGAAATTGTCTCTCCTCTCCTCTGGCATTAGCAGTGAATTCTTCTCCAGACCAACACTGAAGGCTTGCCAACATAATCTGAAAGCAATTCTTGTGCTATTTTATAGATAAAAGATGAAAAAGCAGCAGTATCTGTCATCACTGGAGATGCAGAGGTGAATGTCAGGAGTTAAGAAAATCCAAGATTTCCCATGAGATACACTGCAGAAGACTGTTAGCTCTTCAACTATAACTGTAATATGAGATTAAAGGTGAACTGAGTCTAGTTGCAATGTTTCAACTACTTGCTAACAATAACAAAGGAAATCAGACCGAATTTATTCAGATCAAATGCATTAATGTCTTCAAATACCAAGAATGTGTTAAATAGTAGAGTCAGATAAAAACAGGGCTGTTGTAACCAGACAGTAAGGATATCATAGGAATTAAAATTGCTGATGGCATTTTTGTTGTAATAGAAATAGAGGTCAAGGAAGAAGCAACCAAGAACCACAATAACAATCTGAAATGACTACTAAGCGTGTTCCAGTACCAGCCTGCATGCTGACAAGCTAAAACTAAGGGCACCTGAACTCTTTTGTTTTGGTTATATAGGCACCTAGAGAAACTGAAAGACTGAAAACTGAGACACACATCATAATAAATAAACAAAATTCAATAACTTATGGGGATGGTAAATTATTTTTCCACAGTCAACACATCCATCATATTAATAAGCATCATGGAAAGGATACTGCTGAATTCTCTAACTCAGCGTACAATGATACAATGAAAAGGTAAATCAAAGAAAAATGCTGTGAATAGACAGCACATTACAGACCAAAACACAGGTGTTTTCCAGACAGCAGTTCTGTAGCACAGGAGACAAACTTTATCCATGTGGCACAGTTGTTGTGCATCTCTCCAGAAGGCCCCAAATAACCAAAAAAGACTTTGATGTGAAGCTGCTCCATCCATTAAAATAATGCACACTCTAGAATTTAGAATCCAGTGCAAAAGGCAGTTATCACCTGCTGCCAGTCTATCTGAGGGCAAGCTGTGAATGCAAGATAGCCCTAACCAGTAATGCGGGGGCAGACACTAAGAGAAGTAAACCGTTCATACTTAATGTAAAACAATATGCATGGAGCAAGCCAAAAGTCGTGACTACAGGCCATGAATTTGTTGAACATGTGTATTGAACAGCATGAAACAAACAACTGTTCAGACATCATAAAACTCCCCAACCCCATTAAATAACAACTTGGTGCTGAAATGACTAAAGCAGACATCATTTTTACACACTGGAGTTACACTCTCTGTTTAGTAAACACTTTCATTCCTGAAAGTTTCTCATAGACTTAGAGTTGGGAACTGTAAGGGTAAGGGTGACAGAGCACTGGAACAGGCTGCCCAGAGAGGTTGTGTAGTGTCCTTCTCTGGAGACATTCAAAACCCACCTGGATGCCTTCCTGTGTAATCTCATCTAGGTGTTCCTGCTCCGGCAGGGGGATTGGACTAGATTATTTTTCTAGGTCTCTTCCAATCCCCAACATTCTGTGATTCTGTGATTCTGTGATTCTGTGATTCTGTGATTCTGTGATTCTGATTGAGAACCTCAGGCACATATTTCAAGTGTTTGGCATAAACATCAAGAAGAGAAAAAAATAGAAATTTGTATCCACTATGTGTGCTTCAAGATAGCTACACAAGCACTCATACAAAGCAATGATGAAAGATTAATCGTGGGCGTATAATATAACCAGAACTCAGGGCAAAGGAAATGAAATCAGGTATGCCTGCAGAGTAAAGGCAGGTCAAAAGCCAGAGTGAAGTAATTGATTATAACTCAAACAGTAAGATTTAGGAAATAAGATTAATTTGTTCAGTAAATATGAAGAACCAGTGAGCATGCCAAAATAGGCTGCTGATAAAGGCCATGTCCATATGATACCATCTTTACTAATCACTCCTTGCCCCACCAAGTCAGGAAACACTCACAGAAGGTACAAGATAACTACAGACATTACTAAAATATGGAGGAGTAGCTCACTGAATGTAACTTGGAAGAAGGAATCTAGGATAAAAGACAGCATGAAGAAATCATCCTTGTATGCACATAGCCTGAGTCCTAGCTGCAGTTTTCACATCTCTGTAGAAAGTTCTTTTATAAAGAGCATATCCAATTATAAAAATAGTGTAGAAACATGAAGCAGGACACAGGCTAGTACTGGGTGCCTGTTAAAAAGTAAAACAAGCAAACATACAAACAAACAAAACCCCAACCTTAAAGGAATTCTGAATGTATTACTCTAAATTATATTAACAGAAACACAACATGAAGCAAGCTTAACTCAGTTTGTAGGTAAGCTATTACTGAAGAAGAATCTTTACTATTTATTGCTGTGCTGTACACATACTTACTGGTTCCTGTGGAGGTCAGAGAGAGGAACAGCATCAGTCCTAGAATGCTGAAATTTACACGACCTGACAGCAAAGTATTTTAACATGCATTTTAGGTAAAGTCAGCAACCAATCCTACCATTTTATATTTCTATATTAGGAAGAGTCATAGGAATTACATCATCTGTGAGCAAAACTCTTACTGTAATCAATAAGCATTTGGATATTCCCTGTTATCTGCACTGTGCAAGTCTCAAGACACTCTCATTTGTTTACCATAATGTGTTTGAAATTACAGTGGGGAGATAGTCATACTTAAATTTTCCTTTTTAAACAAGGCTCATTAGGATTGGGTAGAAGAATGCAAAAGTATAAACTTGTGGGTGTTAAACAGTAAAAATAATTTGTGGTCTTTTGGCAGTAGCTTGGAAATAACAACTTCTGCAGTACCAAGTCATGTCATATAATCTACCATCCATAAAAGACATAGCACTGTATGAAAACTAATAAGGTATGCTGAATCTGGGAACAATTAAACCTGTCAACTAAACCTCAACCTGCAGACATGAAAGGTTCAATGCTCTCCAACACAGAGCGAATGCTCTACAGATTTTAATGTGCTCCCTCCATTTAGAAGAAATGGTCAAAGGCTTTTACAAATTTGGTTGGTTCCTGGATTGCAGCCTCCCCAGTGAAAAGTTAAAATAGTCACTGTTTGCTACTTGTTCATCAGATAATCAAGCTCTATAAAAGACCCTCTGTCAATAAAACATGCTATAAGTTGACAGCAGTCTCTGGGTCTAGGAAACGGAAGTGAAGCCAGTGAGGATTTCCAGAAGCCATACCTCAGGATGTGGAGACAGTGACCACCAAAAGGACAGAAAAGATTCACAAGCATTTAGCAAACCTTGGTTAAAATGTTATGTAATTAATCTCCTATGGATTTCCATAACTGCACAGTAAAAAAAAACCAGCTATATTTGAAGAAGATGGTATTTTTGCTGTGTCACAAGGCTAAATGGACCACTGATCAGCTCTAATCTGATTTTTGACAAGTAAAAATGTTTACAAAGTTTTAAACTACAAAGTTTATACTGGAAAGAATGCTTCTGAAATTATGTACCTGTAGCTTATGAAATAATATATTACCTGCTAGTTTATAATAGCAGAAGTCTAGAAATGTCAACACATTGGAAACATCCCAAGCCTAAAGTCTGATTTCATGTTTTGCCTGACCTTACACAATGCTCACCATGGGAATAAATGTGATTTGAAGATACAGAGGCTGGCTGAGAACTGGGTAAGAAGTTATTCTCTATGGCTTTGTCTCTTTACAAGAAATAATTCCTAAGGAAGAATTGTACGAGGAAGTATCAAATCATGCCCTGCATTTTCAGAATAAGCCATAACACAGCCTAAAATTAAATATATAAAGTAGAAAATACAGGCAACCTAACCTACCTTGGGGCTGTTTACTTCCTAAAAAAAAAACCCACATGCATGAAAATGGGAGATTTTTTGAAAATTGTCATCTGTTCCTCCTTTGCCTTGGTAAGAATAATGAGAAGATGAATAATCAAAGCCTGTTCTTGCCTAAGCCTATGAGTGTCATTGTGAGTAGATACAACTTGAGCATTTCTAATTAGATTAGGCAGAAGAGCAACCTGAGGCAAGCAGATCTGGCTCTCACAACTTGTTCTGAGGGGATGCTACAACACTGAAGAAGCCAGATATAGCAGCAGAAAAAATGTGACATTATTGAAATGAAGGTTAGTTGACTGCCCCCTGTTAAGCTTGTTCAAAGCCATTTCCAATTACAAAGTTTTAACCACTTTGCATAAAGAAGGAAATAACATTTTTGTCTAGTCTCTGGGTTGAATCAAGCCATTCTTTTGTAAGTCATTCAGATCTACAAAAGAAATGTATCTCATACACAGGAATATTATTAAAGTTGGTTTCACATAGACTTTTCATTTCTAGGAGTGGAGAATAGGACAGGAAAAAGGCTCTGTGTAAGGTCTGTGCTTTTGATCTTACCACAAGAAGTAAGTATTGAAAACCTGGCAAAATTAGATCTCTGTTTAGTTTTCCCAGTTTTGTATATTATCACTGAACTCAGGTTATCATGTCCTGTGATAAAAAAGATACAGAATTCAATAATTAAGCATGAAAGGGATTAGCTAGTTTAAATCTCACATGCATATACTGTGATGATTTTTGCCTCGTGAGCTTCCAAGTTGAGGAACACTCAGCTGTCTGATGCCCTCAAGCAGGCCTGGCAATCATGGATCATACATTAGGCTATGTTATGTAGATAAGCACGGCAGGTTTCAAAGAAATGTCTGTGTACTTAATTCCCACTCAGACTAGTATGAAACGCTTGCAATACAAATGAAGTCACAAAACTTTTTACATTCCTTAAGGAAGGGCATGACCTGTAGAAAACTTGTTTATAATTTTGAGTTAACTTAGAATGATTAATTTACCTCCATTGACAGTTTTTGATATTTGCAGTTTCACACCATTCTGTTATGATTCTGGATAGTGTCTGACTAAGGTGACCTTCGAAATTTTCCTTCCATTTATGTAAGAGCACCTAAAGGACGTGAACTAATATGGGAGAATATTAAAACCAGAAAATTGTTGTATAAACCCTTGGGAGTCAAAACTGCTGACTGTCTCCCAGCTCAAAACGTTGATCAGCCTGAAATGATGTTTTAAAGCTAATGCATCAGTCATGTTAAGATTTAGTCACATTTATTAAATTCAAGCTTTTTTTATTCCACAAGAATAAATTCCTCTTTCTCAACATTTTAGATACAGAATTATTGTACAAGCTCTAAAACTTCATTTCTACTTAGCAGAACCATGATAACATTAAACATGGCATGAAAACATCATTTATTGTAGACTAAAATGTATTAGATTACAAATGTGCTAGTGCCAATGAAACAACATAATAGAGCTTGGCAAAATGATCGCAGTCTCATAACACATATCTTCCACAACAGTTTCCAGGTAGCAGAGAGAATAAATCTGCTTTAGGGTTCTTACTAAAGACTTATAATAAATAGGTAAATAAATATGTAAGAGTAAATTTTTTCTGGAGGCAGTCTCTCCTTGTATTCAAAGGGGACTCTGCATAGGATGTTACAGTGAAGAAAGAGTAATATACAACAGCTGGGGAAACAAGCTCTGAGAGCCTCACGTTATTAACCTTTATGGCTAGCAAAGGCATTTATAAAAGATAGTTTTACTTAATCAGCTACCTGTGTATCTTTTCATGCTGCACATAAGGTTTTCATCAAAAAGACGTATCAGTAGGAGTGAGGAAAACATTCTGAGAGTCCTCACTGATAACGTTTCCTGACCAGCTCTAATCCTTTTAGTTCCACGCAGAACGAGGTCTCAGCACCCTTAGAACCTTTGGAAACATTATACTGGGTGAAATGGAAAGAGGTAATATGCTAGGGATCTATTTCAATTAGATCACAATTATTTCTGTCCAAGTACTATAAGGAATAATTTTTTATTTAAATGCTCTCTGTTGATGTTGTCTTAACACCTTCCCTTTCCCACATTTACTTTATCCAAGGTATCCATGCCTACTCTGTTTAAAGGAAAACACTGAAAAGTGATCTCACCGATGCTGTATGTTTAATTGTGCTATTTCTATTACTCAAACAAACTCTAAGAACTCTTCAATTTCAACTAAGATCTAAGTCAAGGCTGCACTCATGCTTACCAGCCCCCACTATAATTTATATTTTTAAATCTAAATTTCCCATTTTTATCTATTTTTAATCCATTGGTATATTTTGCAATTTATAAGCATAAAGTGCTGGAGAACCTACCCTATGAAGAAAGACAGAAGGAATAAGGTTTCTTCTCCCTGGAAAAGAGAAGTCTCTTTGGGATCTCATCTCAATATTCCATTACTTAAAGGGCAGCTAGAAAGAGGACAGAGGTGCTCTCTTCACAAAATCTCTATGGAGAAGACAAGGAGTGACGAGTACAAGTTGTACCAGGAGAGGTTCCATCCCAATACAGGAAAGACTTTTTTTTAGAATGAGAAAAATCATTCACTGGAACAGCCTCCTTACGGACATTGTGGAGTCCCCATCACTGGAGATTTTCATGATATAGTTGGACGGGGTGCTAGATAATCTCATCTAGTCTCCCTTTTCCATGAAAGGTTGGAACAGATGATCTTTCAAGGTCCCTTTCAACTTCACAGAATCACAGAATGTTAGGGATTGGAAGGGACCTCAAAAGATCATCTAGTCCAACCCCGCTGCCGGAGCAGGTGCACCTAGATGAGATCACACAGGAAGGCATCCAGGAGGGTCTTGAATGTCTCCAGAGAAGGAGACTCCACAACCTCCCTGGGCAGCCTGTTCCAGTGCTCTGTCACCCTCACAATAAAGAAGTTTCTTCTAAAGTTTAAGCGGAACCTCCTGTGTTCCAGCTTGGACCCATTGCCCCTTGTCCTACCATTGGTTGTCACAGAGAAGAGTCTAGCTCCATCCTTGTGACACTCACACTTTATATATTTATAAACATTAATGAGGTCACCCCTCAGTCTCCTCTTCTCCAAGCTAGAGACCCAGCTCCCTCAGCCTTTCCGCATAAGGGAGATGCTCCACTTCCAGAACTGGACACAATACTCCAGGTGCAGTCTCACCAGGGCAGAGTAGAGGGAGAGGAGAACGTCTCTCGACCTACTAACCACACCCCTTCTAATGCACCCCAGGATGCCATTGGCCTTCCTGGCCACAAGGGAACAGTGCTGGCTCATGGTCATCCTGCTGTCCACCAGCACTCCCAGAACCCATTTCCCCTATACTTCTCTCTAGTAGATCATCTCCCAACCTATACTGAAACCTGGGGTTGTTCTTGCCCAGATGCAAGACTCTACACTTGCCCTTATTATATTTTTTTAAATTTTTCCCTGCCCAGCCCTCCAGCCTGTCCAGGTCTCTCTGGATGGCAGCACAGGCCGCTGGTGTGTCAGCCACTCCTCCCAGCTTTGTGTCATCAGCAAACTTGCTGACAGTGCCCTCTGTTCCCTCATCCAGGTCACTGATGAATATATTGAATAATACTGGTCCTAGTACTGACCCTTGAGGGACTCCACTAGACACAGGTCTCCAACTAGACTCTGCTCCATTGACCACCACTCTCTGGCTTCTTCCCACCAGCCAGTTCACAGTCCATTTCACTACCTGATCATCCAGTCCACACGTCCTCAATTTGGCAGCGAGGATGCTGTGGGGGACTGTCATCTTCTTAGATGACAGTAAGTGGCAATTAATGCCATCAATTTTACCAACTAGTTTTAAATATATGCAGAGACATTTTATTGCCAATTTAGAAGAAGCAGCTCACCCAATATTTTCTTCCTGCTCCTCAAGAAAATGAATGCAATTTTCATACATTTAGTAACTTGTAAAATATGTGTGATGGCCATCCAAAAGTTTCCATCTCTTACTGATGGGAAGGTTTTTCATATATATCTGAATATATATGCATTATTCAGTGGATATTTTAATACATAATTTTATATGAGGAATAACCTCAACAAGAAAATAGATTTTGTCAGACACCTGTTATAAATATCTGTAAGTCTACACTATAGAATAAACTGTAGAGGAGATCAACTTCACCCAAAATAGATGCACTATTATAGGATTTATAAGTGACAGAGTGTGATAAAATGTAACACTTTTTCCCCAAACCAGCTGATAAAGCACCTTATAAAAGATAAAAACAGTTTCTGACTTATGCAATTTAGGTTGCATTTTTCATAATTCTGATGAGTTATTTCAATGTGTTTGTATGACTCACCCTATGGTTGATGGAGTTCACATATAATAATAATAATTTTAAAAAGTATTCATAAGATATTGGAGAAAATTAACTACAAAGGACATTTTGATGAGGACTTTAGGAGTTGTTGCCGTTGGGAGAGAATAAAAGAAGTTTCTGGGAATATTAATATTGGAATTGACAGCATAATTCAACAATATGGAAGTTATTAAGCAATCTTTCACAAGCTTGTTTTTTATTTCTACTGGAAGCTGAATGGAGACCCACAAACTAAGCTTAGCAAAGAGCAAGAAGATAATAAAAACTACTTTGGTGGATAGATGTCAATGAAAGCTGAAAGTAACCAGCATGGATTAGATGACGGTTAATAATGATTATTAACATCACCTTGACTGTTTAAAGGAACATGACATAAACAACTTCGGGATAGATTAATATACCCACAAGATATTTTCTTCATATCCTTGGTTTCTAAACCTATAATATTACATACATTAACAAGAAGGAAAATGCAACCGAAATATAAGAGAATCAGTTTCTAGGGAGAGACTAGACTGTGTGCATGTCATTTCTCTTAAACAGTATCCCGCTGGATTATGAAAATGCTTCAGGAGGTCTAATTTAGATAGTACCACTTGGTTTCACATCAGCAAAAATGTTATCAAATAAAAAAAATAAAATCTATTGCTAACGTAATTCATATGTAAATTTTTTAAGAGTAGAGCAAGGAACATCGTTGAAGCTATTGGAACTATATAAACAAGACATCTCGAACAATAATTTATCAGCATTTTTTCAGTAACCTAAACAGTAACGACAGCCTTAGACAAGGTGTTATAACAGACAGACTTAGTGCTCAGGAAATGTCATCAATTTCAACGGTTAGCCAGAAAAAATTAAAGAGTAAAAGAGGGTAGCAATCTAATAGACACAAAATTTTAGAGATTATAAATCATAGCAAATGGGCTTCTCTGTTCTTCATTTATCAGACGTCAATTGAATAACAGGTCAGACTGCGTAAATGTGTACAGAATGATAAGAATAAAGCTAGAAGTTATCTTCTTCAAATAAGGTAGCTATTGAAAGAAAGGGACAATGTACATCTTATGATATCATATTCAACAACACCTTTGAACTCAGAAAGGACTGCAAAACCTGTATTTCCTTAAGAATCAGGTCCTATGGGCTTGTGCTTGTCCTGTTTCTTTAAATATTTCAGAGCCTGTGCTTTCCTCTACCATGAGTAAAGCTTCCTTCCATCATACTTCCCCTCTAGTCTCGGGGCCCTGGGATTCCTGAAAACTAAGCACATAGTAAAGGCTGAGTAGAAGAAAGCTCTGAGTACCTCAGCTTTTTCCATTTCCTTTGTTACCACTTCCTATTCACCACTGTGTTCCCATTTCCTCTTCTCATATGCTGCTACTTGATAGTAGGAGATGTTGAGGAAGAAATTAGGTCTAGGATTTCTAACTGCACGGCAAAGATTAAAATATTCCCGCTAGTAAGGATTCACAAGTCTCAATCAGGAATCAAAGGGATGCTTATTCCATTAAATACAATATGGTGTAAAGGCCCTTGAGCTAGTTCTAGTTAGCCTGACATTAATATATAGAGGAGTGCAATGCCATGCAAATAAACAGTTTGAGTCCCAAGAGTACCATAAACAATTAAAGCAGCACAAAATAAAAGCTTGGAAACCCTGCTTCTAAATACAATTAAGTAGCTCAGGTGCCACATAGCCTTCATATGCATACATTGTTTCCACTGGCACTAACTTTGTACATATGCTATGTTTTGGTATAAATATAATGCAAGGCAATTACTTTTTTTTTTTTCCCCCTTACACAAAATGAAAGCAGAAGAAAGACAAATTTTCATACATACATATCCATTTACCCAGTACTTAAAAGAACTCATTTCAGAAAAATCAAAGCTCAGAACTTCTGACTTAAGTGATTTGGAATGAGATTTTGATTCCAGATCCTTTTGGCATCCCCTAAATGCCAGTTTAAAAGAGACAATAAGGTTGGTTTTTTTCTAAGTTATTCAGGCATTGCTATGTCAGAAGAAAAAAAGTCACACAAGCCTGGTTTTAGCCAGCTTGAAATCTGGCTGCTGAAAGAGTGGTCCCACACTAAAAATCCGTGTTAAATTCTCTTTCCTGATGCCTCTTTTCTCCTACCACTTGTTGCCACACCATTATGTGAGTGTCTGACCAAGGGAAAATAGAATATTGCTTTTAGGAACAGCCAGTTCTCTCATTAAACTCAGTGTCTAGGTATAGTTAAAGTCCCTGTAATCTGGAATAAATCCATTCTTCTCCCATGTAAAGACATACCCACAATCGTCTGATGTAGCTGTTGTCGCCAAGACAAGAAGGAGCTAACCAATGCTATCTAAGTGAGAAGTGCTGTTGGGCTGAACATCTCCCAGGGAGACACCACAGGTGTATATTTCTTTATCTTCCAAGGGATATTCAGATTTTCAGCTGACTATCAGGAGTACCCAGAAAGAGGACTACAAACTAGAATATATCCTGCTTTCACAGTGAATGGAAGAGAAAGCTGCAGTTTCACCCATGAGAAGGGAATGGAACTCAGGGAAACCAACACGGGCAGCTGCTTCTTAACTCACAGCAAGTTAGATTTACATAGAAAACTGTGGTGGGTTGACCCTGGCTAGAGGCTGGATGCCCACCAAAGCCCACTCTATCACTCCCCCTCCTCAAATAGGCAGGGGGAGAAAATTATAACGAAAAGCTCGTGGGTGGAGATAAGGACAGAGAGAGATCACTCAGCAATTACTGGCATGGGCAAAACAGACTCGACTTGGGGGAAAAAACAAATTTACTTTATTACCAATCGAAATTAGAGGAGAATGAGAAGTAAAACCAAAACTTAAAACACCTCCCCCATCCCTCCCTTCTTCCCGGGCTTAATCTCTTTCCCGATTTTCCACCTCCTCCCCCCAGCAGCACAGGGGAACAGGGAATGGGGTTGGGGTCAGTTCATCACACGGTGTTTCTGCTGCTCCTTCCTCCTCAGGGGGAGGTCTCCTTCCCCCGCACCAGCGTGGGGTCCCTCTCACGGGAGACAGTCCTCCACAACCTTCTCCAACGTGAGTCCTTCCCATGACCAACAGTTCCTCACGAACTGCTTTGACATGGGTCCATTCCATGGGGTGCAGTCCTTCAGGAAGGGACTGCTCCAGCGCGAGTCCCCCACGGGGTCACAAGTCCTGCCAGCAAACCTGCTCCGGCGTGGGCTCCTCTCTCCACGGGCTACAGGTCCTGACAGGAACCTGCTCCAGCGCGGGCTTCCCGCGGGGTCACAGCCTCCTTCAGGCATTCACCTGCTCCGGCGTGGGGTCCTCCACGGGCTACAGGTGGTCATCTGCTCCACCATGGACCTCCAGGGGCTGCAGGGGGACAGCCTGTCTCACCCTGGTCTTCACCACAGGCTGCAGGGGAATTGCTGCTCCGGCGCCGGAGCCCATCCTCCCCCTCCTTCTTCACTGACCTTGGTGTCTGCAGAGTTATTTTTTCTTACATCTTCTCACTCCTCTCTCCCGCTGCAAAGTGTGCAGCTTTTTTTTTCTCCCTTCCTTTTTTTTTCTTAATTATGTTATCACAGAGGCGTTACTGATTGGCTCGGCCTTGGCCAGCGGCGGGTCCCTTCTTGTAGCCGGCTGGCATTGGCTGTGTTGGGTCGGACATGGGGGACGCTTCTGGCAGCTTCTCTCACAGAAGCCACCCCATGTCCCCCCCTCCCCCACTGCTACCAAAACCTTGCCATGCAAACCCAGTACAAAAACTTACAAGCCTAAGCTCTTCTGGTTGTGCCTAAGACTAATATTCGAGGTCTCAGAAAAACATCCTTTGCATATAATAATTTGATATCCTCTGTTTTATTGACTCTCTGTCATTTCTACTGGTATCCATTCACCTATGCATAATTAGGCAGCTAGACAACTAGCTTACTTCCAATGTCCATCCATAGGCTAGGAACTTTTTTTCTCCCTTACTCTTTTAAGCCTGTACGGTTTTATCTGGTAACTTGACAAAATATATTATGGGGGGAGGGAAACGCATTCATATACAAAGTAAGCACCATTGAGGAATCCAGCTGAAAGAGAAAGGTTTCCAACCTGCTCCAACAGATATTTAATACTCATGTGTGAAGCAGAACTTCAACAGACAAGATCCATATGAATGTGCTTCATCTACACAATACTCACTAGTTAGATGGAAAATCTAGAATCCAACCATTGCTACAAATCAAACACAGCAGGATGCTGCGTTTGGTCTTCTGTATTTCACTGCACTCTAACTACAAGGAAGAAAATACACTCTACAAATCTATGCAGCTGCTAGTACAACGTGTAAAAGACAAAATATAGCTTTTTAAAATAATTTGGTAAGCATTTCCAATGCAAACACTCTCACCGGAACTTTTTACTACTTTGCTCTCTGCGAACATTTGTTGGAGCACACATTTACTTCCCTAAATGATTGCAAATAAAAGTGCTGGTGAACACCACCTCCAGCAAAGCAAATTACTAGCTTTCGTGTGGAAGAATCACTCTGCTGTTACATTTCCCAGCCCTCTTCTACTTCTGCTTTTACAGACATCACTGTTCTCGCTCTTCTAATAATGAGAAATTATAGACTGTACGCCATAGTGCAGGAGGACCAATTGAGTAGAACTGCTGGAGAGCAGAACTTATCAACATGCAGCTGTGACTGTGCCATTTACCTGTCCACTTTTGAAATCTGTTAATTTGTTCAGGTAATGGGGAAAAACATTAGCAAAGTATTGCTAGTGCATATACACAATTTCCTTCTCTTTCTCAGTCACAATCAGTCATATACACATGCTCATGCACATACACACACAGAGCATTTCTTTCTTTGTTCAACTTTGATTATAACATTTCTGGGCTGAAATTCTCCACAGTATTTTTCTAGTTAAAGGCTTTTCTTGTATTAACCATTTTTAAACCATTATTCTGAAAACTCTTAAAGGGCTTTGAAATGGCAAATCCCAGTTTTTACAGTTCTTCACTGCTTTTTGTCTAGCCATTGGTTCCATCGTCATTTTCTACTCAGAAATAAATGCTTTCATTAAAAGGGAATAGATTTTTTTAGCTGACTAGAATCTTTCAGACAGTAATTTTAATGTACACCTTTACTCTAAGAAGTGAGTTTCTTAAATAACATCTATTTGCTCTCTGAAACCATGCTAACAGTCTTATACAACACACTCCATTAGCATGGAAATGGATTTTTTTGTGTGTAATTTACTTTTCTACCACTGTATTACATTATAGCTGCAGTTATCAAGAAGAGACTGGAAAACTCTTGTATTTTAAAGTGTGCAAGATTCCATCTGTTTTTTAATTGTACTTCTAGTGTGTATTCTGACTAATAACATACTTTGCAATGAACATAAGTGCACACGTATGTCAATACACAGATTTTTTTTCACATTTTAGAAATATTTTAAAAAATAAAAAGTCAAAATTTTGCAAGCAGCATGTGAATATATGAGCATATCTGACATATTTATTTGTATAGCATGATAGCATGTAAACATTGAGAATATTCCAGGAATGATGACAGAATAAAGAAAGCACAGGTAGGAATGAGAATATTACTGTCTTCACTTGGAACAATTTATTGATAATATGAGCCTTTAAAGATAAACATCATGGAAAACAATTAGCACTAAGTATATAGCTACATGAGCAAAGGCAGTTATTTCTTCAGTGAGATTACTGAAAATAGTTCCTAGTGCAAATGTAACCTTATATAACACAACACTTGGTTCTGATCTTGGCAAAGTATCACACTAAACTGGAAAAATACAAATATCTTAAGGAAAAAAAGTACTAAGCAATTAGGCTTTTCTAGCACTGATTCTTGGTACTGTGAAAAAATCCTGAACACTAAGGTTGACTCAGAGGTAGTTTGGGACACTCTAGAGCTTTCAGAACACAGTGGTATGCCAGTTCAGTCCTTTTTGTGGCTATTTTTTGTGTCACAGACATCAGATAGGTCTACCATGGCTTGATGACATCAAAGGAATTCCTTTTATTGTATTATCAAGTTATTTCACTTCAAGGTTAATACAATCAGCCTTGCTGAGATCTTATTGAAGCCCAGAAATAATCGAGATAAACTAGGCATATTCAGGAAGTCCAGGAGATCACCAATTTATATGCAGAGCACTCACTACACCTCTAAATAAAACAAAACATGTTGTTCTACTACTGTAAAAACACACAAACAAAAAAGATTTAAAAGCTTTTTTGTTTGTTTTTTTTTTTTCCATAATGCTGGTTGAATCAGCTCAGTACTCTCAGTGTATGACTCAGGCTAATTGCACCAGGCCCTCAAGAGACAAAATGTGTGACTATACCAGAGTTCATGAGCAAAACCCACCTGTGTTTCAGCTCTCCCAGGATGGCAGCACATCCAGGTGCTGAAAGTTGCAAATGATATTCAGTTATTTGCTTCCCAGTCTATACTGTCATGTCGTGCAGGCTCTGCTCCAGCTGCCCAGTTGTCCATTTCTCCCTGCTGGCTTTACTGGTGCTAATGTCAACTGTCCTCAGGTTTATAGAGGCATCTCCAAACTGGAGGCATTCTCTATGTTGTATGTCTCTCTGTAGTTTAGAACCACGTAAAAAATGTGTTGATGTTGCACTCTTTGTCATCGACCTGGTCATTAGTGCAGACATTGAACAGTATGGGGCCCAGGACTGACCTCAAGGTACAGTGCTCATTCACAACTATCAGATAGATGATTGGATCTTCTGATCCCTTTTGAGCCTGTGCACAATTTTCAAGCCACTTAATAGTTTATTCTTCTAGTTCAGTACATTGCTTCCAGCTTAGCCATTCCATCCCAGTTTCCACGTCATCCTTATGTTGCTCTGTTAGATTTAGGCATCTAAATTGCATACCTGCACACTTAACCAGTATTTGAAATTTTACTGCCTGAGTCAACTTGCTCTTCAGGACTTCCAAATTCCTATGCTATTTCTGTCTGACTCATAGTGATCTATGATCCTTAAATTTGTGACAGAAAACTGAGGCTATGGCATTTCCTTGTGAAATGATGTTAAAATACCTGTAGAAAAAATATTTCATCTGTATTCCAGCAGATTAGCCTCACTGAAGATCTGTGGGTATAAACAGTTCACTGCTTTAACCTGCCTTGTACTGAGGAGAGCATACCTACCACACTTCATGCAGCAACTATGATAAATGATATTGCTTCTGAATTTTCCAGTAGCTAAGACATTAGTTAGACATATGAGGATTAAAGTTTATAAGATACAGCTACTACCTGCAGATGTGTGAAATAAATAAATAAGATAAAAGAGACTTCCAAATAGTTGGCATAACATTTCAGTGTTGAGGTTTCTTACAGTAAGCAAAGCTTCAAGAATTTCTCTGTTCTTTGCCTTTAAGGAGGATAAGCAGCTGCACAATATCTGCTGAGAGCTTTGCATAGGATTTAATAAAAGGAGAGTCGGGCTTCACCTGTGTGAAATGTTCAACAGCAGGGAGGAAGTGTTCCAGAATGGTATGTTTTTGTTGACATTCCTGATATTTTTATTTCTGATACATATAAAGTTGTATATAGATTGTGTTCATGCCATAAGCGGTCTTAGAAGATGGAGCCAGAAGCACATTCTCAAGCATCGTATGTCAAGATGAGAAAAATCAACTCAATTCCCAACACCCTGTAAAGCTGCCAAGGTCAGGAAATTCTCGAGTTATATGCTGCTGTAAGTGACAGTTGCATATATTAAAGATGTTTTCATAGCAAAATATATTTTTCATTTTCTGTTCATAAAGAATAGATTGCTCATACAAATGGAAGGTGTAAAATACTAAGTTATCATTCATATTGATCAATATTTTTCTTTGCTCCTTCTGCACAGTTAAAATTGAATTACCCTTGAGTTTGTTCACTTTCAACCATATGCAAATTAATGAGACAGAGGCATGCGTAGCAATTGTTGTTCTCTAACCAGTGCAGAATTCTGTACAAGCCATGGCACACAACATTTCAGTTCAATTCTCTATGCAGCTGCAGACTCCTCAATACAATGTGTTTTGAGACTGAGAAGCAGAATAAATACTAGTTTCAGTGGAGCATCCCTTTTAGCAACTTCAGAGGGTGGGACCTCTGTTACAAAGATGAATGTGAGTTTTTTGACTTAGATGAAGAGCAGAAACATCATCAGAGGTAAAATCAGCAGTGGGGGCTTGGAAATGGATGGAGTCATCTTTATCTGAAAAAAAAAAAAAAAGAAGACTGAGAATGTCTCAAACTTCTCTGGGTCCATTTGTCTCATCCCTATTTCCTCTCCTTTCAGCTCCAAGATGGAGCTTTTCCTCTGTGTCTCTACCACTGTTGAGACAGCCTGGAAGGGCTCAGTAACTTGGTTCAGTTTTTCATGTGTGCTGCTCTCTCTTACCACATAGCTTATTGACAACCTCTGCTCTAGGCACCAGCAATTCATCCCCAGATATACCTACTGCTGCCCAAGCAGCACAGTCCTAATCAGTATCCAGAGCAGACCCATGCTCTGGATCACTCTCACAGGAGTGGGTTCATGACTGAGAAGCTCAGTAGGAGCTCTGGGAAGAGCTATTCCTTGTCCACTCTTTTTCTCTGTAGCCCAGACACTGCAGTGAAAAGAGAAATTAAGAACAGTCTTTTGATTGCAGAATCGAAAGGCAGAATCTCTTTAACCTTTTGGCAAATTCTCCATACCATGTCCCAAAGATGGAGCTGCTCAGCTTGTTTGGAAAAAGGCTGCAAACAACCCCATGAAGTTGAGGTGCTTCACAACCCAAGCCAAAGATATTAAGTCTTTTCTTGAATATAAACTTACAGGCTAACTAATACTTCCTTAGGTAGTCTGCGGTGACTAAAACATGTTTTTATACTTCAGCATAGGGCACTGTAGTAGTCTGCAGTTCCTAATATGGCTTCAAATACCTTTTTTTTTTTGTCATGTATTCCACTGACTGAGTCCTGTGCTACACCTGACAAAGGCAAAAGGCTTAATCTTGCAGTTCATGCTGCACCTGTGTTTGTGTTTACAGCACAGTCTTGCCCAGGGTCTTAAGAGCCAGGCAGTGCTGATAGAAGCCCTCCGACAACTGCAGAAAGTGTTCACAGGAAGCAGTGGAACAAACCTCTAGCCAGTGGAAGTCAGTGACCTTAGCAGTGTTGTAGCAGTGACAGTAAGAGAGGGTGGGGAGACTCACACTCTGGAAGTACTACTGTCGTATAGCAGATAGAGAAAAAATAATTTGCAACAAAAGGACTTCATAAGTAGATGAAAACAATATCAGCAAAAAGAGTACATTCATTTGTGAAAGGCTTGAGGGCCAGGTCTCTTGCTTCTTTAAATCAGCACGTCTACATAGATTTCAATGAAACAACATTGATTTAGCTCTGTTGGGTACCTAGTTATTTCTACACTAGAAGAAAGGCTTAATAAATATTATGGATTGTATTCTCACCCTGTATAAATTGTTACAGTTCCCTTGATATCAGTGGAACCACACTAGACTACAACAGACAAAGGTCAGGCTCAACTGTACCAAAGAGCATTCACTGAGTGCTTACTGAGCTTTTGTGGTTCAGCTTCCCTGCATAGGCATTCTCACTGTGTAAAGTGCTTTGAGGAGCTGGGCTTCCTATATTAAAAGGGGCTAAGGTAGTCTGCAAAGGCATTTCAAGTTCTCTGTGGAGGTTTGATGCAGAATATATGTTGTCATTTACTCATAAAACACAAATGTATTTGTTCCATGTAGAACACACTGATGACTGAAGAAGATATTGTTTGTATTTGGTTCATTGTGCTTGATGTAGAACTAAAGAAAAGGAAAAAAGGTAACAGCTAGTTTGTCAAACCGAAATTTGGTTACAGCTGTCAAAGTTAGTAAGCTACATCAGCTGCTCAGTTTGAAAAAGCAACAAAGGCTATTTGCAGGTGTGTCTGGGCTCTAATGTTCATCCCTTGTGACCTTATGTGAGCCTGAACTCTACTGATGCAGTCACATTTCTCTATCTCACTTCAGATATTCACCTGCAAGAGTTAGGAGAATTTTAGTAAACTTAGGAAAACTGTGGGTTCTGCCTTGAGATATTACTTGAAGAAGTCACTCATATATAGATTCCTGATGTTGCTGGTTTTAGTAAGGTAAGGCTTCTAATCCATCTGCTGAATGTTACTCTGCCGAAGTTTAAATAGCTCTCATGCTCTCCCCAAATTAAAATAGAAAAAAAAAAAAAAATATTGTGTTGATGGATTATGGAAGCTCTATTTTCAGAAATAGGCAAAAAGCAACAAGATGTGCTGTTTTCTGTGTCAGCACCAGCTTCTGAAGATTTAAAGACCACTTCTGTCTACAAATAACAGAATGGAAAAATGTGGCACCACTGCCTATAAAACTCAAATCAAATGAAGTGGTTTATATACCTTGCTCAGAGGTGCAGGATGATTGATAGCCTACTGTCCTTATCCTCCTCTGTTCTGAAAACAATAATGATACTTTGAATTTGAAGGTCCAGTTTGCTCTAACTAACAACCGTGAAAATCCAGAACACTCTTTGATAACAGTGAGGTTGGATCAGCCTGAAACTTATATAAGTACAGTTTTATTTGTTCTTTCAAAAGGCACTGAAGAAAGAAAGGTATTTTAGAAGGGACAGTGTTACTTGGGAGCCTGAGAAGAGTAAGAAAAAATCCTCAAGAAGGAATTTAAGAAATTTTATGTATCCAAGGTGGAGAAGAATGCTTATAATCTTTGTCATATTTGTTAATTTCCCCAGTGATTATGGAATGGAAAGTAATGTCATCAGATTTCTCTGTCTAATGAAGTAAACAGCTGAAATGACCTTGTAAGATAAATTTGCAGTAGCTGATATTTATATATATAATACAGCAATATGTGTTTTATGCACATATACTTCTTGTTTGTGGAAGTGAATTGAGCAGAAGTGAAATAAAAACTTTGAATGACTGGTTAAAATTAGATTTATACACGGTATCTAAAATAAAGAATTACAAAATAGGAGTTTCACATCTATTCTAAAACTTTTATAACTATTACTATTTAGAGATATAAACTTTTCCATTTAAATACAATTGGTATAATTTATAAAAAAAGTATATGTGCCCAGAAATACACACACAGGCACATTCATTCACACACAAACATAAGCACACTAACAAATTGGGGCACTAAAACTTAAAAAAAAACCCCAAAAACATACTCCTGAGAATTGCTTTTATTCATCAGTGATGAAGGCTGATTACACATGGAAATAAGTGAATAATAGACAAGTTGATCAGACCAATACATATTAGATCAGTAGAAGAGTTCCTACTGACTGCAAAGGTGTGGGATGGATTCATGCTGTGTGTGCATGAGAAGCCTAGCAAGGTGTTCCAGGACTTAAAATTAGATGTTACTAACCCATTCTAGCCTTTCTTCAGCTTTGTTTTTTAACTTGTAATAGATTTCAGTGTATCCTCATCAGGACAGAGTGTTTTGAAAGAAACTGGTCTTTTCCTGGTATCTGATCCATCGTAGAATTTCTGATCTAAACAAAGATACTACTGTGGATTAAGAGGAAGGACCAGCATCTCTGCTGTTTCTGAGGACCTCTCAATTATTAACAGGCTTTGACATCCATATTTTACCCTAGAGCAGTAAGGAAATATTTTATGAGGATTGATACTGAGACAATAAACTGAGAATCTTGTTCAAAAAAAGACCTGAGTGAATACAAGCATCCTGATCATCTATCCAGTGTCCAGTGCTTTATCTGGGTGTTATATTCTAGATTTCAGAACTAGATTTGGCATCTGAATACTGACCAACACTTAAGGGATTTTAGACCAGATTTTGGAGCTTTGATTGTTTTTTAAGACCACAGTCCAAGGAATAACATCTTTAGCCTCCAGGACCAGACACTGAAGAATCGAAGAGAAATGCACTTATTGTATCTGTGCTTTATTTCAAATATGTATGTTTTATTTTCCATAAGTTCTTCTAAGTATAAAAGAAATAGTAGTTAATAGGATATGTAAGCATAAGTAACCTGAACATGTTTCATTCTCCTATTTTAACCTTCAGATATGTAGATTTAATATAGCCAACTTTTTCAACTATCTCTATGGTCCTACTAGAGGTTTATTGTATACACTGGGGAAACAATTATGACCTCTTTAAGTCTTAAGATAATTTTCTTCAGACCAGATTATGCTGAACAAATTATTCTCTGTTTTAACATGAATAAGTTTAATAATTTCAGTGGTACTGCACTGAAACTAGAGTGTAACTTTTATAATTTAAACTACAATTATAATTTCTTTAATATAAATTGAGATAAAAATCCAAGGAAAGGTGAAATCTTTGGGTCTCTGTATCCCCCTACCCCCACCTCCCGCCTTGATTCAAGGCTAAGGGTACACTTCAGACTAATTATTTTGTACAGCACTTGAACATTTCTATTGCTTGAAAAGACAGCAATTCATCTTTCCTAACTATAGAAAGCAATGCTGCAGTTTCCTTTAATTAAAGTCTGCTGTAGTTATGCATTTTATAATTAGTCTTATTATTATTTTGGTTCATAAAGCTTAAATTTCCAAGTTCTGTTCTGCATCCAAATGTATAAAGCTCACAAATAACACAATGCCCTGGTAAATTCTCTTTAGATATTAGCACCTGATTGCTAAAGTTCACTGATACAAATTCTGCTTGAGGAGTACATCTGACCTTTCCCACATTCATATTAAAGGAAGCAGACGATAAACAAACAAAAGACAATAAACCCTCTGGAGTAGTCAAGAGTGATCCGAGAATGACTTGTGGTGAACATCCCATTTCATACTATCACAGGGGAAAAAAACTTTCCCTTGTCAGGAACATATGAAAATCTGCACCAGCCTTCCAAAGTTCACTCATGGATTCTAGGATAGGAGTGAGTCCAGTTGGAAGGCACAGTAGCCTGTGGATGAGTCACATGCAATACCTGAGACAGCCTGAAGCCATCTGTGAATTGTCTGCTTTCAGATCTTATTTTTTTATTTTTTTCTTATTTTCTTTTGCTCTCACACTGAAGATTTTTCAGCTCAGTGTATGACGAGTAATATGTGTGTATCTCAAGGTCATTAGAATTGCAGAAATTGTTGCCATCAAAGTTTGTCTTGAGATATAAGTTCACTTTACATGCTTTAAAATTAGCTTTGAGATTATCTTAAAAATGTTCCAGCCACCTGATCTCCACATTTGTCTTTCTATCAAAAAAGTGGGATGTTCCACTCAGGCACATGAACTATATGACTTTGTTGTCTCATCTGAGATATGATAATTAGAGTGTCAGTGTCAGCATTTTTACAATCCTGCAAAGCTTCAATACTAGCTATCATATTTTGCCACTTGACACTAGGTATTTGCTGAAAACCACATAGGTGGAAATGAACAAGGCACTTACATTGCAATCTGTCCAAATCTCATAGCCATAAAACTATGACAACAGCAGCATAATATTCCCATTCAAAAACTAATTCTGAGTTTCATCAGTGGCTGGCACCATAATTTACCGAAGTATTGCTATCCATGCTGATACCCTTTGTGATATCATCAGCAATCACTGCATTTCACTACCAAGATAACAAAACTTGCTGGCAGCCTGAGTCACATATTATCATTGAACAATTAAGGAACTGCTACAAAGCTACCCTGTCCTTTGGGAAGCATAAATTCTGGGCCTTGGGTTTTTTTGACAGACTGTGATATCACTGTACTTTGTGGCAAAACAATCAGTGGTCAATAGGACATCTGCAGAATATGAGCCATTTTATTTGCATTTATGGGTTTCAAGAATATACTGAGAGCTGTCCTTAAATTTGTCCATCCACTGTATTTGCATTACAAACACTGCCTATACAAGTCAATTTCAGTTATTTTAAAAATAAATTTCAAAGAGATTTTAGAAAACATATTTGCTTAAAAATATGAAACCTCCTTTCTCCTATAGGGGAACCAGATACTGCCTATCTACTAATTAGGGCAGCCAAATGGACTGTCCACAAATCAGAACAACTCATAACATCAAAAGCTTTAGAAGGATTATGAAAATCACTTAGAAGTTTTGTTTTTACTCAAGGTGCTTCATTTGAAACAACCACATAACAAAAAAAAACAAAAAGCCTGTCATGGCACTGTCAGAACAGAATCCATGCTGACTTCCGCATGTCTTTTGACTTCTCTGCAAATTAACTAAGCAAACAATTTACCAGAATTGGCATGCATCATTCCAGCAGCTGCTGGATTCTGCCACTTGTATGAGACAGATAATCTCCCTCTTTCATAAACCAACCAGCTGGATAGACTGTTTTTTTTGGAAAAGGTCAAGGAAGGAACAGAATGGGCATCTGCTTATTCATTCTAAACTAGTCCAGTTTAATTTCTGTCAAAACGGTGACTTTATTTTGCTACCAGTGTTCCAAAATGTGTCATGAGCTGATGTATATACATGGCCTAGATTCTTTGTTCAGAGTCACACTGCCCTTAGCCTTGAGTCATCTATTCTGTAGTGTGAGACATCATCTATCATTTCTGCATATAGCATAAAAATGAATATAGGTATAGATTAAAAGCTACAAGATCAATGTGTTTCAGATCCCATCTAAAATAAAGGGATATTTGCAAAGCTATTTTTTCCAAGCCTTCTGTCTAATTAATAGATTTGGCGAAAGAAAATTAAGTAGACACTGAACCTACAGAATCATCTGTCCTGATGGAAATCTGTCAAGGATGGTCTCTCTTCTAGCTAATTGTAAGCAAGTCATGGCTTTATGATCACTTGCAGGGCACTGATTAACAAGACCCCTGTGGGAAGCTAAATATATATACACAATATAGATGCTCAGAATATCTACTTCTACAAAGAATGGAGAGAAAAAAAGAATCCTATGCTGGAGTTTATAGCAACTAGAGTAGTTAGTGGGAAACACACAAGACAGTAAATAGAAAGCCCAGATGTTTTGTGCAGAACTTTGGCTCTTAGACTTTTACTTCTGAATTGTGTAAAACTGGGGTACAGAGTCTGATACTCTCTTTGTGGCTAAGGTAAAGAAGAAAGCATGAGATAAGAACTTGGCTTAATTTTACAGAATTTTATATCAAATATTCACAAGATATAAATCTGAAATACTTTACAGAGGAAATCACTAGGATTCCTGTTTTGGAACTGAGTTTTCTGTAGTCCGCAAAGTTTGTCTTCTTCTTGATCCTGTCCAAAATTCTGAACCTGTGCATTTTTTGTTCTTGGCTGAACAATAGGCTAAAGAAAAGGGTTGTGCTCTTACTTCTAATACCTTATAGTCTAGTACCAGTGCAATAATCTGAAGGAGAAAGAAGTTAGTCCACCCACTGCCATTTCCACTGAGCTTTCTGAGGTTTTCAGCTTCCTGAAACAGGAGTTACATTTGTTATAATAAGTAGCACAGGTTTAGGAAAATTACTGCTTGAAATATTAAACAGTGAAGGTGTCTCAAACACCTGGGCATTTTAGGTTTTCCTGCATTGCTCTCTTGAACTCAGTTTCCCAGTTTCCATCTAAATGTCAAATCCAAGATCCTTGGCATTTTCTTGAATACGTCTCCTGAGCTTCCTATTGTCATGTTTCTAATATATATGAGTAAGCATCTCTAAAAGATAGTTAAGCTTATGGTGATTTTATTTATCTAGAAATTAAGATATAAATACCTTACAGCTGAAAGTTGAATAATCTGCTCACTGGAAAGTCAAGACTTAACTAAAAAGTCTCTACATTTGAAAAGCTTGTAAATTCAATCATACTAACTTCTTTAACTCAGTATGAAAAATAATCTCAAGAATTGCAGACTTGTTTACCCAGCAGAAGAGAATGCTCCATGGAGACCTTATTGCAGCTTTTCAATACTTAAAGTGGGTTTATAAGAATGATGAAGACTTTTTGCACAGGTCTGAAGTGGTGGGGCAAAGGATAAGGGTTTTAAACTAAAAAAAGGTAGATTTAGATTACATATAAGGAAGGTATTCTTTACCATGACAGGTTCCTCAGAGGAGTTGTAGATGCCCCATTCCTGGAAGTATTCAAGGGCAAGTTGGACAATGCTTTGAGCAGTCTGACCTAGTGGAAGATCTCCCTGCCCATGGCATGGAGGTTGGACTAGATGACCTAAAGTTCCCTTCCAACCTAAACCATTCTATGATTCAGCTTTTTCCTATAGAATTCAAGTACTAGAACTAAAGGAATAATTTCCTCATCTGCTGGAAAAGGATAAAATGATGTTCAGAGGGAGATCACTGTCTCTTAGCCACATTCTGAACATGATGGGTTTTTTCTCCTTGTGCATGAATGTCAAAGGGAGTGTGGGCTTATAGTTTCTTGTGTTTTAAGTAAAACTTCATTGTATAATGGAGTATTTTCAGAAAGTTAATTGAAAAGATACATTTCACTTTAAAATAAATATGTCAGTAATAAACTTTTCTGCCTTTTAATCTCATGAAAAGGCAAACATTTTAACACAATTAATGTAAAAATGTTGAAATTACAGACTCACAGTTCTGTTTCAAAAAGCAGTGCTGCAGGGCAGTGACATTTCAATTTAAGGAGACAGCTATAGTGACACACTGTAAGAGGAAACAGGGGCCCTAGCACAGGTCTTGATGAGTAAAATTTATATTTGTATTTATTATTTCATTTTTATCTGCTCAATGATAGGCAATGTGCTCTGGGGCAAGAGAGGTTCAGTAAACTAAAACCAATGTAAGTGCTTTGCTTTTTTTTTTTTTTTTTAATCTTCTCTATATTTAATTGTGCTTGTCTATTCTTTTATTAACTCACCATCCAACTCTGTACATTCCAGATAAGAACTAGTAGCAAATGTTGAACATCTTGCAGGTCAGATTCCCAAGGAAGAAATTCTGACAGAGTTTCAGTGTTTTGGTTTTTTTTCATGTGTAACGTTTTTCTACAAGTCCTGGAACAGAGGTAGAAAGAAACAGCACTCAAGTTACACACTTTCACAACTCAAAGCAAAACACTTCTAGCTGACTTGTCTTCGGTGGATAAATGATGACTTGGGAACAGACTCTAGCTAGCAATCAAAGTACAGTGCAAACTCTCACACTGATCGTACGGTTTCTTCTATTCAGAAATTAGTATAATTCTATTAACAAGAACACAGCTTGTCTATAAAGGGTGAATAGTGGTTACACACCTAGAAATACCAACTCACACACTGTCTGGTAAAGTGTCCCAGAACATGTATTTACACAATGTTTCCTAACAATAAATTGGGTGAAGTGCAATTTCTTGGGAAACCATATACGGATACACATTCTGAATACATCTGTTGTTACCTTTTGGTTTGTAATGCACGTACCCTGACAAAATTTGAATTTGGACATTTAGCTAGTAGTAGCAAAATGAGCTCTGGAATAAAAGGATTCACAGATGTTTGCAAATAGTTTGGTATTTTACCTAATTGCTCTGTATCTGAGCTATTAGACTTCACACAGTCTAAATGGAAAAAATATTCCTGAAGTTTTGCTAGGGAAAAGAAAAAAACATACAAGTTTTATGTACTAGTATTCCTCCAGATAAACCTAAATATAAGCAGTCCCTTTACTCATACTAATAAAAATTATTTAAGTAAATAAGGGTTAGTAGATTCTGACTGTGAATAAAAAAATATGTATTAATAAAAATATATTTCCACATGCAGTTATTCAAGAGGTGCATCCATTTGTTTATGAGATATATTGCCTGTTCATTAACCTCCAGCTCCACTTCTCTGAACTTTATGCTGCAGGACCTCCACATAAAAATTATTCTCAACATTGAGTTTGTGAGAAGTTCCCATACTATAATGGCCTCTTGGGTGTAACTCTGCTTACACCCTGTTTGCTTTTTTTTTTTCCCCTAACACTTATTTCATGGACATGATAACAAGTAATAAGATAATATGGGGGTTTTATTTCACTAGTTATTTTTATTAGAATTCTTAACCCATAGAATAGTTATTTCATAAGTGAAGAGCTCCTTTATTATTGTACAGTAATACATATAGGAGTGTTATTGTTCAATATACCAGATAACATTTCTCCATAGAGAGATTTTTAAACAAAATGCATAAGTTTTCAGTAATTCATTTTGACAATACAGTGACATTTCAGTGATAAAGGAAGTTACCATCATGAATATTTTTTGTATGCCTTGCAATATTGTCCACCATCCATAATAGAGCACTGAGCACTGATTTTGAGTACTTGTAGCCCAGAGATACATATTTTTCAAATAAACTACTTGATAATATTGAATAATTTCACTGCTACCTACAGTATCTGATTTGCTTTAGAAGCATTTACAGCTCTGTCAGTAAAACTGAGATTGATTAGTACCACAGAATAGGAATACATAAGACATGAAACCTTGTAATATACTAAGTCTTAACCCTTTTATCCTTTAGATCGTTTTCTTTAAGTTAATTTTTTTTTTAATCTAGATAAAAATCAAACCAATCCATACAAGACCTCTCTTAACCCCAAAGTCTCATTCTGGCTTCCAATTAATTCCTTTCTCAACAATTTATCCAGTTGACTCTTCAATTCATTTAAACTTTGTGTTAAGAGTTCAAATCTTTGACACGTCCTATGTTTTAACAAAGTGTTTATAGACTGACTTACAGGTCAATGTCCTATTTAACCACATTCTTTATAGACTGACTTACAGGTCAATGTCCTATTTAACCACATTCTATGACCTTTCAGTTCTGACCTAGTCACTGATTCGAACTCTGCTTTTCTGACCAGTCTATTCTTTTATGCTCATGATTTCAACCACTTTATAACATTCCAATTAGACACCGTTTAATTCCATTAAGGCAGAATCTGTCAAACAAGATAATTTACCTTTAAAAAACTCCCCACCATTTTCTGCACTTTTCTTGAAACATTTTGACAAGTTGGGGGCAAGAAAATGATCGCTTTTTTAAAAAACACAAAGATTCTTAAATAGAAAGAGTAGATACACTTAAAGGCACAGTTTACCTTGTTTATGCAATGTATTCATAAATTGATTATTTTTCCACCCCCATTATGTTCCACCTCTGCTCTAAATCTCAGCTTGCTTTGCTGTAAGTACCATATGGCTTACAACTTCTCAGCATTTGACTTTATGATACATTAATACTGAGATGAATGATGTCAGGTTAGGTCCGTCAAGTAACTACTAGCAAAAGTAGCTGAAGTCCAGCTTGGCTGAAGAGTTAGCTTCTGACTAAGCCCAAAGGCAAAAAGAAAGTATAGATAAAATAGAAGTGAGACTAGGCTATCCAGAAAAATATAAATCATTCTCACTCTTATTCCATGACTTTGGTGGATTTTCTTTGTCCTACCACTTATAACTTGTATCAGTATACATCAACTGTGTTCTTCAGAGATTTCCCAATTCCTCATTTATGTGGGAATTGCATCACTTTTTTTCTTCGCCTGGATAATCTCATACACAAACGAGTATTAACTACAGTCTCTAAAAAGACAATTCACAGACCTATTTCTGTAGCTCAGACTTCTCTGGTTCTGTCCATACTAAATTTCTGTTCTTTTCCTCTCATTTTATTTTGTGCGAAACTCTCTAAAATTGGCATAATTAAAACACAGTTTTTAGCTGTTTTCCCTCCAAGATAACTGTAATCTGCCTTCATATCGATAACTGCAACATCCTTTGTCTACATTCTCAAATCCAGGTTATCTTTAAGTCTTCTTTTTTTTTTTCTTTTTTTTTTTGTTAAATGCAGATGGGACATGTGCTCGGTTAACTACAATTTCTGACATGTCATAATTAATTTAACTCTTCTAATCATTGTTACCTAGAATTTTACCAGAATTTAACAAGAGCTGTTTACCTGTTAACAGTCAGCATGATAATCTTTGAAAAATCAGAGAATATATTAGAAAAAATCCATTCTTTTTAAATGATGCAACTTTCAAAGTTTTAAAACTTGTATTTTCCCTTAAAAAATATTTTTGGCTGAAGTCCTCAATGAAGAAATAACACCAGAATGCTATTTTCTATCAACTGCTTTAGCATCTGGGCTTGTTTGAGCTGAGCAGAGGAGAGGCTTACATGCTGTTCTCTAAGCTTGGGTATTAACCTATTTTTATTGATTCCATTAATGAGAAAAGGTACCTCAGAATTGAAGGCTAAATACAAAAATCTTACTTATTATTTTGGTAGTTGTTCTGCACTGTGAGGTACCCTACATTTAGCATTTCAATCATGCATGCTAGTGATAAAACTTGTTCTGCACCTGGGTCGGGGCAATTGTAACAATACAGGCTGGGGGTGAAGGCCTTGAGAGCAACCCTGCAGACTGGAGGACTTGGAGTTACTAGTAAATGAAAAGCTGGACATGAGCCAGCAATGTGAGATCACTGTTGCAAAGGACAACCATATCCTGGGTTACATCAAAAGAAGTGTGGCCAGCAGGTCAAGGGAGGTGATTCTGCCCCTCTACTGTTGTGAGAGCTCACCTGGAGTAAAGTGTCCTGTTCTGGGGCCTGCAGCACAAGACAGTGATCTGTTGGAGTGGGTCCAGAGGAGGACCACAAAAATGTTCATGCAAATGGAACAGCTCTCCTATGAAGAAAGGCTGAGAGATTTGTGGTTGTTCAACCTGCAGAAGATAAAGCTTTGGAGAGACCTTATTGCAGCCTTTCAGTACTTAAAGGGGATCTATAAGATGGGGGACAAAATTTCTAGCACAGCCTGTAGGCAAGATATATGGAAGAAATTTTCTACCATGAGGGTGATGAAACACTGCAACAAGTTGCCCAGAGAGGTGGTAGAAGCCCCATCCCTGGAAACATTCAAGGTTAGGTTAGACAGAGCTCTGAGCAACCTGATCTATTTGATGTTGTCCCTGGTCACTGCATGCGGCATAGACTAGATGACCTTTCAAGGTCCCTTACAACCCAAACAATTCTGTGATTCTATGATTCTATAATATTTATCTACTCTTCTGCCAGATTCTATTTCAGTATGGAGAATTTGTTGCTCCTTTACAAAACAATCCTCTTGAAATGTCACATATCATAGTGTAAAACAGTTTAAATTCAAGCAAGAGAAACTGGATATAAAGAAAATAATCTTAAAAACAGTAGCAACATTGTCTAACACACTTAGTCAAGATTAATACTGTAATTCTGTGCCTGTTATTACACATAGACAATCCTTCAACTTTATGTAACCCACTGTCTGTTCTTCCTTTTTTTTTTCTTTTTTCTTTTTTTTTAATGTAAGCAATTAACTTGGCTAAATTCCAGAAAGTCCATCTCTTATTCCAGATGCTTTATGTCACTTTCTCTTCACACTTGATTTACATTTACAATACCTTTATCTGCTGTACAGGTCTCTCTGTTAGTACCATGAGTTACTATATGCACTGTTATTTTATTCCATTGCAACAGAGTTATCAAGATAGAATTTCATGTGAAATAAATTTTCCTCTTCCACATTCCTCAGTAGTTTTCTCATTTTCTAAAACTAGGCTTCAATATAATTGGAATATTTTGTCTCTTAACTTTAGTCAATCTGTAAAGGTATTTACATTTATCAAGATTATAAAGTTTTCTGAGAACCACTGAAACATGAGATATTGTCACTCATGAACTTTTGCACAATATGCCCAAAAGAAAAGGAGATAAGAAATCTGGATATCACTGATCTCTCTTTTTTTTTTTTCCCTGCTGATTTCTCACAGACCTCTTTTTCACAGTGGTGGGATTTAAAATTGCTTTTCTTTTATATATGAGATATGCTACTGTCTTGAAGAGTGATGGCCACAGTAGGAATATGAAAATATGACAAATGAAGTGATGGGCAAGAAACCTAATACAAAACAGCAAGTTTGATATGTTGATATACCACGGTCTAGTACATAATGAAGACATAGACAGCATAGTAGAAAATTAATGAGCTACCATGTGCATCTTGTATTGGCATCTCAAACAAAAGCATTAGTTTGAATCAAACTTTTCTCCTAAGGTTTTAGGAAAATGAATTTTAAATGCAGTCTTCTGTGAGAGCTTTAATTCTTCCAGAGTGAACTATCTTTTTTTCCCACATGTTTCAGCAAGGGTTGAGATCTGGCCAATGAAATATTAACATACCTTACAAAAAGAGTGGTTTACAAGTAATTAAAACTAATACTTACATACAATTTCTCAAATATATTTCAATGGGATTATATTAGATATAATATGTGGAACAGAATAGAAGAAAATAATTTGTGCATAGGTACATTGGTTAGCCAATGGACTTGCCTGAACTTGAAAACCTGCTGGCTTCAATGGTACTTAATAACATGCTTGCTAGTGGTGAAAAGTGACAGCACATATCCAATCTAAAAATTCAGGAAACAGTTCATTTGAAACACTTTGTATGAAAAATCAGAAACAACAGCTATCGAATATTGACTGATTGTTACAGACTCAGACATTAGTGTTTCACAGGCTTCTGAGCTTTTCTTACCCACTAGGCACCCTGTAGATCTGATTAAACACAATCTCTTAATTTCTAATTTGGAATCTTTCCTCTCCAAATTTTAGTTGGAAAAAAAGCCACTGCAATCTTTTGCAGAAGAATAAACTTCAAGTATTTGTATCTGATTGCATTTATTTGTTAGAATTGTGTATCTGTTGTATAAATTATGTGATTAAAAATATAGCGTAGGTTTCAGTAGGTAAAAAAACCCCACTATTTGTTAAACAATCTCCATCATTTTCTGAGATAAATAATGCAGAACAGATTAGAGTTTTCATAACATTTAATATATTGAGACTCTCACAGCTCTCTCTAAATACATAGTTCTACGTATTCCAGCACAAACCCTTGGTGAAAATGTAATTGCTAAAAGTCATTAAGGCTTTGAAAATCTGATTCAAGTGACATAATAAACTAGAACAAGCTAAAGAGAGGGCAAACTTTTCATAAGAAATATGTGTCTATACATTTCAGAAAATCAATATTTAAATACACATTGTCAGGTAATGTCCCAATGCCATTCTGAGTAAGGGAACTTTTTATATATAAATCTTAAGTTAGATTTATGAGCTATGTGACTATCAGCGTGTTTACATAATTAATCATGCGAGCAGTGCTTGGATTCCCAGTGACTATTTGCTATGTCTTTTCCTTGAACACTGTGATGTGAAAAAAGTTAAAACTGACAGCAGACCACACAGTTGCTTTGGGGTGAAAGATTTGAGACGTAACAGGATAAATATTTTTTGGAGCTAGAGATAAGCGTATAGAAGACTATTTTTTCTTACATTAACATTGTACTATACAATTTTAATTTCACTGATCACTTATATAGAAACAATGACAGTATGTCAATAGAGTTAAAGTGTTCACATTTTATCTTGCAAAACAGCTTATATTTTTCTAAATATACTTTAAAAGATTTTGTTACAATCATAGAGTTACAATTCAAACTGCTTGTCAGAGTTTTTTCACATGAGCAGACTGGGGTAACATTATTTGTTTAACTGGTTTGTCCTGGTTGTTTCTTCAGCTGGAATGGTGAGATTAGGGAAATTGATATATTATTGTCCACCCAATCACACAATTCTTTCAGTTGCTATTTTGTTGAAATTGAGACTCTCTTGCCACCATGACTGCGATACTCAAATTTTAAATCATACCTAATGCAGATTATTAGATTGTTATTGCAAATGTAAAAGTGTATTCAACCAAAGTGGGAATAATATAACTGTGTGATTTGTCCTGTCATTCACAGAGTGCCATGGCAAAGTTTAAATCAAGATTTAGTAGTGATTTTAGGCTTTCTGTATCCAGTGAACCCCTGTGAGCACATAGATTTGGTAGTGAAGACAGTAGCTAACAGATAATTTCCAAAATCACTGTTAAATACCAAAAAAAGGAATAGATGGAGGAAGCATATGCAAAAAGCATAAATTTTTAATTCTTTGCCTCTAGTTTAAATGCTAGATATAGCTAATTATTGCCAGAGGTTACAAGCTGGTAAAATTACAGAAGAGATATAGTAAATGGAAAAGACAAAGTGAGAAGCTGTATGCACATAATGAAGAGATAATGGTAAGTCAAGGCAAGGGATGAGGGAATGAAACAATTCCCCTTCTACATATGGCCTTCATCTACTCCAGGAGGTGAGACATTCTGCTTCTGATGTGTTATTGTTTTTGCCAAGTGAACAAGTAGAATAAACTTTCTGTGCATATCAATGCTCCAAGTTTGTCATAAGTTGCCCTTACTATGCTAAGAGTGCTGCTGGGTGAGGCCAGGGACACAGGGCTTCAGGGGCCACAGGCAGCCAAGCAGCCACTCATTCCCTACAAGCCATGAACAGGCTTCAAGCAGAAGTAGTGAGGATTTTTATTTATTTTTGGGTTCCTGCAAGCAACCATAGCTCCACTGAAGATTCCAGGAAGTTTAAAAAGTTTTTACATTTTCAAGGTATTTCCATCAGACAAGGTACACTATTTCATCAGACAAAGCGCACCATCAATAATTTTGCAGATGACACCAAGTTTAGCAGGAGTATTGATCCGCTAGAGGGTAAGAAGGCTCTACAGAGGGATCTGGACAGGCTGGATTGATGGCCTGAGGTCAATTGTATGAAGTTCAACAAGGCTAAGTGTTGGATCCTGCACATATCTCACAACAACCCCATGCAACTCTACAGGTTTGGGAAAGAGTGGCTGGAAAGCTGCCTGGCAGAGAAGGACCTGGGGGTGTTGTTCGACAGCGAGCTGAACATAGGCCAGCAGTGTGCTCAGGTGGCCAAGAAGGCAAATAGCTTCCTGACTTGTATCAGAAATAGTGTGGCCAGCAGGAGTAGGGAAGTGATCCCCACCCAATACTCGGCACTGGTGAAGCTGCACCTTGGGTACTGTGTTCAGTTTTGGGCCCCTCACTACAGGAAAGACTTTGAGGTGCTGGAGCATGTCCAAAGAGGGGCAGCAGTTCTGGTGAGGGTCTAGAGCACAAGTCTTAAGTGGAGCAGCTGAGGGAATTGGGGCTCTTTAGTCTGGAGAAAAGGAGGCTGAGACGGAACCTTATCGCTCTACCTGAAAGGAGGTTATAGTGAGGTGGGTCTTGGTCTCTTCTCTCAAGTAACAAGTGATAGGACAAGAGGAAATGGCCTCAGGTTGAGCCAGGGGAGGTTTAGATTGGATATTAGGCAAAATTTGTTCACCAAAAGGGTTATCAAGCATCAGAACAGGCTGCCCATGGATCTGGTTGACTCACCATCCCTGTAGGTATTTAAAAGAAGGGTAGAAGTGCTTAGAGACATAATTTAGTGCTGGATTTGGAAATGCTAGGTTTACAGTTGGACTTGATTATCCTAAAGGTCTAAATGATTCTATGATTCACCAGCCTATGCTTCCAATACTGCAGTTATAATGCCTTGAAGCATTTCAGCATAACAGGACAAGGCAGTCATCATGTTCAGTAAATAACTATCAAGTATTTAGGTTATTTACTTAAATATTATTGCATTTATAGCATCACTACCTTCTGATAATTAAACATTGTGTACCTCCCTGGGGGACATAGGATATTCTAAATGAAACTCGGAAAAAGCACGAATCCTTACCTGGTTTATATTTTGTGGCTTTGAAATAATGATTTTTTGAATACTCATAACAGAATTGCTAATAATTCTGTAACACTAGAATCTTCTATAACTAAATACTGAAATTAGGTCAAAAGATGGGTCTGTGAGTTTTCATAAATATCTATATTGTACTTACTTCAGGAAAAGAAAGCTTCTATTTTCTATCATTGTAGCTTTTTCTCTCCAAATAGAATACAAACTATTTGCATTAATTAAGGGAATTACCCTATTCCTGTTCAAGCATTGGCAGCTCTTGTAATATGCTAAACCTTCGATAAGGCCCATCAGTTTTGATTGCAATGTAAGAGTGTAGATTTTCCCTTGGTGACTAATTAATTTTATTCATATAGATACCTTTCATTCATGCAGATAGAAATGAGTAAAACATGGTTTTTAACCCATTCACAGGCTTAAGGGAAGATTATTGTAAATAAACACTGCTCATCAGTTCAGTTTTTGCAAATTCATTAATTGGCTGATGTTTAAAGAGCTGGAGCAGCAGCAATGCTGAACATGTGCTTTCTTAATTAATTATCTATGATTTTATATTTTACAGTCTATGATTAAAGAGCTTTAATCCATATGCTAATTTAAATTACATATATTTTTATATTTCCATTCTGAAAGCATATAGGTTTCAGAAATCAACTAGACAGCACACAGTAAATTTTTAAAAATGTTACATAAAAAATTTAAAATTCCAAGACACTGACATGTTTCATAATGCATTTACTTCAGGGAGATGCCCCCAACAACCACAGCAAGCCCTCCCTTCACCATGTAGCTCTGAGGGGAAAAGAAGGACCTTGATCTGCTACTCAGGTACAAGCAATTCATCAACCTATGGGACAAACAAGCATTGTGTTTCACCAGCATCCACTGGAAAAATGCCGAATTGCTCCATTGGCCAAGCCTCTCTCCCATCTTTACCTTGTATGACAGTATCGTGTTATGGACAGTGTATATTTCTCCAATATATTTACCGATTTTTTAAAGTAATGTCGCAAAGGCTTCCAAGCTATTTCAGCTTTTAGATCAAGGCTGTTGCTGGCACAGCTGATCAGGGAAACTACAGAGACATTCGCTCTTCATGGAAATGGGCAGTGGAGGTCAGAGGACCTGAAGCAGCAGTGGGCAGAGGTTGTTTTTTATTAAAAACACTTGCATTCCTCCTCTGTGCAGATCCATCCAGGCTAGAACTGTGGGTTTGGGTTTTTTTACAGGGGGAGGAGCTCATTTGTTGGTTTGTTACTTTGGTTTGATTTGGTTTGGTTTGTTTTTTGCAAGGAAGAGAAAAGACAAAAAATAATCCCAAAGGAGGGAGGGTAGGACTTTCAGAGCAGCTTAGCAAAACATGCAAATGCATGAATCAGAGTAGAAATGGCTTTGACTTTATAAACCTGAGGAAGGACTTTTTAAAATGAAGTTAAGAAGGAAAAGTAAGGACAATGTCATTGAATGTCTGAGGAAACACTCATGGGAAAATATTCCATATTGATTTTTAAAAGTACAGTGATTAAGAAAATTCTCGGTAAAAAAATAAAGATATACTTTTACTAAATAACATCACAGAGTGGCAAGACATTGCAAGGTCAAAAAAAGGTATTATGAAGACAGGATCAAATGCACAGGTTATCTAGACTAAGATCCAAGAGTCCTGTGAAAGCCACTAACAGAGTTTCTGCTAAAATGCAAAAAGATTACATTGGTTTTTTTGGGTGATACAGATCCACATCCTTCCTGTAGAGTAGATATCGGCTTTTCTGCAAATTAAACAAATAGTCTAACAAAGGAAAACTGGAGTATGACTAGGAAGCATGGAAAATAGCTGTGTTTAGCAACTAATTCCAGCAGATGGTGCAAAGAACAGAGGTGTCAATATCCCTGAAGAGCAATGGCTACCAACTGCTTTGTATTATATCCATGTAGGTAAATGAAGTGTATCTGGGACCATTCATTCTCTGGTGTTGATACCAATGGCCCACATTCACAGTATTAAATAAGCTATTATTCTCCGAAGTGTTGTCACTGCATTCAAACCATCTATAAGAATGGTCAAAGGCCTGTGTAAATTTCTGAACTCTGAGTATTGCTTGAATAAGTACTAATTTTCCTGAGAAAAAAATACGCCTGAGACTCTTCCTAGGCACTTTTAATTTACTAGGATTGATGCAGTTTCAGAGATTAACTTTCATGCCTTTGGATAATTTGAACATTTCTTTGTTCAGTGCACTTAGGAAATCTCATTCTTCCATAGTCAATTCTTTATCCCTTACTTGTTGTATAGGAAGCCTGGGTATTCAGATTAAAGATGTTAATTGACTAGAGAAGTAGTGCAGTGCCTAAAAGCTTCTGCGACTGTAGGTTTTTGTACCTTAGATATCTACAGGATTAAGTAACATCTCTGTGTGTATGCGTGTGTGTATGCATGTGTTCGAGAAAGAGAGAGAGAGAGAAACTAATATGCCACAGAGATTAGACTCACTGTGCCTAAATGATAGGTTAAATAATTTGTGCTGACTGCTAGATGCTTAAATTGCTCTTCGAATTTATCCCAAATCTATTTAGGGCAAAAAGTTAAATTGCCTTTCAATTGATGCATTTACTCGTGTATTTAAATATATTTAGAAAATCCCATCAGAAGTTTTCAGTGTTTTTTAGAAACTTTAATCTGCCTACCTCTGAGAATAAGAATGTTTCAAATACAGTTTATTAACAGAGAAAAGGTGGAAGAAATATTTTTTTTTAATCCTGTTAAAAAAAGAGCAAATATGTTCAAACTTAGTATGGCACCCTTGCAAAGTTTTTTCAGTAGCAGCTAGTAATTTAGCAAGTCAAACATATCATTTCAGACGTCTTAAAAGGAGAAAGTCCTGATTTTCCAAAAGCATTAAAAAGTCAACCCCTGAAGAACAGGCCTTTTCATGCTTGGCACCCTGTTATTGAGGACTCAATGTCAGATTTGGAATTGTGCCATAAGGTAATCCAAATAAATTTAACCAACTGTAGAGAGACAACAGATATTCTTATTTTCATTAAACTTTCCAGGTACTACTGTGTTTAGCACAGATTAAAAAACACTTCACTTACATGATTAATTTATAATTTATTTGCTGATATCTAGAACATTTTTTTTTTTCTGTAAACATTTAAGAAATTAGAAAAGTACATATTGTTCCATTTGCTTACATAAAAATTCTACTATTTTCAAGAGTAAGCCACATGAATGGGACCTCTTAATGGCAAACTAGCAGTAATCCACAATTGAGTTAACACAAGTTAGCAGTCCAGCACAAGTTTCCTGGACTGAACTTTTAATGTCACCTGTGTGACGTTATTCAGATGTTTTCCTTGCATAAAAAGTGATGTAATCAATAGAATCCTGTATATTCTGGTTGATATATGAGTTAAAGCAAAGTGTCTAAATCTTCTTTTCAACATTTCTATGAAAAAATAAACATTAGGTTTGGTGGAAATTATTTTTTTAAATGTTAAAGTCATTGTCAGCCTGAGTACTCTCTAACTGTGAACAGTCTATCAAGAAAGAAGTCATCACTTGGGGAAACCTGCAGTTACATAATTTTGTGGGATCAAAGGGAAGATCAAGATTAATCTGTGTAATAAAACTGAAGCAGAACTAGAGGACAATTTAGCTTTAATTTTGATTTGTCTAAATTTTCTGACAGCAATCTGCTGTGCAAAGTACTAAATTATTTTAAAAATTCAAGCCACAGATTCATGGAACTTCAGTGAGGCAATCAGACTCTTTTAGTCACTGAAAAGAGATTGGCACCTTCAGAAAATGACTCAATACATTTGAATCCTGCAGCACGCTCTGAAGAGATGTGTCTTCAAAAATTAGTTAAGCAGAGTCCTGATATGACTACAGCCTCAGTTAAATGGTTGAGGTTTGGTAAGTGAATCTGAGCTTAGAAGTTCTGTGGAGGACTTGGTATTCCTTCTTCATGAAGTAGCCCAAAAAGCCCATTTAGATTCTAGATCCTACCATTAGAGCTGAGGTCTTTTCCACTGCTTGTACAGCAGAATCATCTCCAAGGGACAATTATTGTTATCTTTCAGGAGGGAAAACACATGCTTCTGTAGTCAGAGAGTGTCAGTTTGCTGTTTACTCAATGCTTTATGCCACCTAAAACCTGATATGGATGATTTAAAAGAACAAAGATATGAAAAAGTAATTTTGACTCAATTGTTCTTCAAACTTAGGTACATAAAATATCTTTTTATTGTAATTTTAACACTGTGAGAAGATATTACCCTTAACTCACATGGTTTTCATGAAGAAGTACTTCAAAGATCATGGCATGTCTTTTCCATTTACCCTCAGTCACACTAGACCTCTGGCAGGATGGAAAAACTTCTCAATAATTGATGAAAAAACGTCCAAGGCATGTTGTTTAAAGCCTAAAAGTGGAGGTTCCATCTTAGTCATAATTTTGTCAGTATTTGTGAACTTCTCTATTTCAAGCTTCACCTTGCTTCTATTTTTAGATGCAATTGTTTTTTCCCTTTGGAGACTTAACAACCTTTCTTTTCACTGAAAATAAAGCCTTAAGAATCAGCTGACCTCACTACTAAGCGTTAGGTAATATTATAGTTTCTGCCAGGCATTTACATAAATTTATTTCCCATTGTGGATATTCTCTAAAAAGGTTTGTATCTTACCTTGGTCAGAAGTTAAAAGATTCTGCAGCAGAGACCTCTGTGGCAAAATTTATTTCATCTTTACTCTATCACTTTGTTTCTCACATTTTTATGTATTTCCCTGAATATTATTTCTATGTACAATATCCACTGCTCTCCTCTCATCTACCAAATCAATAATTCATTTGTATAAGGTTATCCAGTTTGTGTCAAATCTTCACGCTGAGGAAAGCCTTGAGCCTAAACATTGCTATTTTATAGGTGAATATATAAGCCATTCATCTGTCATGTAGAAGATAGGCAGACTCAGCACCTTTCTCACAACTTTTGGTTTTTGTTATTTTTTTTTAAATGAAACACACCCTTGGGATGAGGATATGGTCCCAGGCTACGGATTCCAGTAAGCAGTCCTTCCTGGAACTGTTGTAGCCCCACAGAAGGTTGTAGGTCTGATTTCAATTTTATCTCCATCAGTTTAAGCACAGTGATATAAAATACTGCCCTTCTCAGCCTGCCCCTCTTTTGAGACTGACACTCCAGAGCATGAGTCTTCCTGTGCACCTTTCAGGGAGTCTCGGTGGAATAAATGACAGAGTCTTTTTCAGGGTCCAAGCATCCTAAACATTAGGGCTTCATGTATGTTGACCATAGTCACTAACTTTGTACACATATAGCAGTCTGCCACCTGGATCTTTGTAATTTTTAAGTGACATCCATAAAGTGGAAAATATCATTATAATAATTAATAACATTGATATCAGTCTTAATAGATACTTCTTACAATGTTTTATGAGTATAATGGTTTTTCATCCTTAGAGTAACAGAAACAAAGGAAAACATTTCATTTACTAAATTTTTCAGACAGATACTGTGGGCCAAGCATGCCACAGACAGAAGCAGCCAACAAAGAAATAATTACTCCCAAATTAACATGGGGGATAGCACAAGTAAATAGAAGTCAAGGCTAAAAATTTCAGACTTTATTGAGCTGTTTCCTATTTACAAACTGAGACTTTTTAGACGTTGCTGTTGAAGTGAGCATTATACATTTGTATAAATAATGAGAACATTCGGTTACATTAGAAAGGACGTAAGATAAGTTAGGGATTTAAACTTTCATGCCTCAGGGCATAACACTAACATTAACTGCCTGGGGTCAGAAAGCAATTTCATTTATGGCAGGTTATTCCAAACTCTTCATTATAGGAAGTATAACTTACTGACCTTTGTCAGGAGCAGATTATTGAATAAATGGACTACTTATCTGAACCCTTAAGATATTTAATGTCAGATTCAGAACCATCCATTCATAATGAGGGAAGAATGCAGGAGAATAAAGGAAATGCATTTCTTTAATTACAGACTCATCAAAAGCAGGTTAAAAAGTTAAGTACTACAGCATGACCTTAGATCCTGAGGTATCACAGTACTACAGAAAACTTAGGACCATTTGTGTGATTAACCCTTGTAATCAAATGAATAAAACTATAGGGAGTACTAAAAAAATGCTGTTATATGTTTCATTTATTAACTGAAATGTGTGTAAGAAAAAATATGAGGGTGGTGCATTTTAGGATGTAAAATTCAATTTTGACATTTAATAGAAGGATATGAGAAAAGGTTAGATGTTAAATAAAATGCTAAGACATTTGTGAGTGGGATGAGAAAGATAGTACATGATGTAGTGGGTTAATATAGTTTCAACAAGTTATCACAAATTAATTTTTTTTTTTATTAAAATTTTTGTCCCTGTATGATCAGGATAACCTGATATTCAGACAAAGATGATGCATTTTTTTAAATATTCTACACCTCCAGGTTTTTAGTTACTAAATCACCCAAAGCTGAACCACTCATCCAATTACACTCTTAATAAATTCCAATCAAGAAGATATTTGGATGGTGATATAATCTGAATATTGGCAATGTTTTCTATGTAATGTTCTGCTTAAAAGTCTCTTGAGGTGTAGTTACATAAACCAGCTTCTGGCTTGCCTTTTATTTCACAAATTAAAAAAAACAAACAAATAAACCCACAGCATTCAGGGGCATAGCAGATAATGCTAGAACTTCCACAATAGGCTTCACAATAATTTTTGTAATTAAAAAACACTGGATGAAATTAAGTTTTTAGTTGTGGCACCAGATATAATAATCTGTGCATTTACTTCACACAAAGGAATTAGTGAAAAAGAGTACAGATGCAAGGGTGAGTATCTCAGCTCTGCTGTCTCTGGGGTTCCTAGTCTATCCTCTTAGCCACTGTCATGTGGTTTCCTTGCAGGCTTTGTCCACTAGTTTTCTTCAAGAACTTTATTTCTGCATAAAAGCAGCACTTCAATAGGATGCTTAGAAAGTGCTGCTACATGCTATTTACACAAATCCAGTCAAATTTGGGTGAAATTGGGTATTTACAGAAGAACATTTTCTACAGTATTTGCCATTAGTATGGCCTCATTACATTTTTTTATGAGCCTGTATTGTCACTGGAAATCTTGGCTCTAAAAAGACTCATGTTTCCCTCTCATCATACAATGGTGGAGGGCTAAGCTGTCTACTTGGAATTTTGGTTTTCACTAATCTTTTTCTTTCATTTAGATTTGTATTGTCATTCATGCATAAATTTTGCAAGACAACGAATGGCAGTGAATGACAGACAGTCTTGCCTCTAAGAAGGTAGACTGTGATCTAAGAAATCCTGGGTTTTTTTCCAAAGCTATAAAGATAATCTTATTTGACCTTGGACAAGATGTTTCACAGAATCATAGAATCACAGAAAATTAGGGATTGGAAGGGACCTCGAAAGATCATCCAGTCCAATTCCCGTGCCGGAGCAGGAACACCTTAGATGAGATCACACAGGAAGGCATCCAGGCAGGTCTTGAATGTCTCCAGAGAAGGAGACTCCGCAAACTCCCTGGGCAGCCTGTTCCAGTGCTCTGTCACCCTCACAGTAAAGAAGTTTCTTCTGAAGTTTAAGCGGAACCTCCTGTGTTCCAGCTTACACCCACTGTCCCTTGTCCTATCATTGGTCATCACTGAGAAGAGCCTGGCTCCATCCTCCTGACATTCGCCCTTTACAAATTTATAAACATTAATGAGGTCACGCCTCAGTCTCCTCTTCTCCAAGCTAAAGAGGCCCAGCTCCCTCAGCCTTTCCTCATAAGAGAGATGTTCCACTGCCTTAATCATCTTGGTGGCTCTGCACTGGACTCTCTCAAGCAGCTCCCTGTCCTTCTTGAACTGTGGGGCCCAGAACTGGACACAATATTCCAGATGAGGCCTCACCAGGACAGAGTAGAGGGGGAGGAGAACCTTGCTTGACACATAGATTGTGATAAGAAGAATAGACCATGTTGGTGTGGGGAGGAAGGAAGAAACAAATTTCTTTATCATAATAGTAATGACAGTAAAATATTACAAAGAGAGAGGATTATTCAGTATTACAACAAAATACCAAAGGATCACTAAAGTTGCACAAGAACATGCAGGTTTGTCAGTTGCTATACTCCTGAGCAATATGCATACAGAATGAAGCCTCTGACAGCTATTTTACTTGTAATATGTTGGAATTGTTCGGAGATCTTTCTGATTTTAGTGTGCTAAACAAATTTAAAGGAATTAAAAAGATGTGTGAAAACCAAAATGCTGCACAGCAGGAGCTGGCATCTGACATGTCTTGATTTTAATATATTTGAGTTCACATGTCTTAGGTATGATCTTTGATGTCTGATGTATTTCATTAGTGTTAATACTTAACAAGTCAGAGTAAACTGTTTACTCAAGCACAATCAATTATTGTCTTGGTTTTATCTTCTTTTTTCTTGATAGTTCTGCATTAAATTATCTGGTTTTTAATGGCTTCAGACCTGAACAGCTAGTGCTTTGTGCATGCCATGACAGATTGCTAGTCTTCATGTTGCATCATCTAGGTACCTTACAGGATGAGCAAATGGAAGAAACAAAGCTCAAAACATCTTCTGCTACATTGTTTCTTTGTCACAGGAAATTCTGAACATCTAATTGTGGATTCTCATATGCATTAGATGATCATTCATTCATTAAACCAGCTTTCCACTTTCTCAGTTGGTGTTTTGGTTTTCTGTATGAGGCTGTAATGCTTAGATATTGATGAGTTATATAGCTTTGTTCTGTCACTCTCTCATATGCAGTTGTTCATGTCTGCTGAGTACCAATTTCTGATCAGCTTGCAACATCTCTCCTTCCTCAACAAGTACAGTCTGGCATACACTTAATAGAATTCTATGTCTTGGGCTATAGGAAAAGTTTTAACGTGACTCCTCATATAAAAAAAAAAACCAAACATGTTTTAAAATATCCTCTCATCGTTTCATTTCTTAATGTCCCTCTTCTCACTTGTGCTTGTTTGTATTAAACTCCCATGAAACCAATTCCCTGTTGCATTGCAGATGTGAGGCAGCACCAAAACACCAGAAGGCCTGCAGCTGAAAAGGAAGATGCTGAATTAGAAAGCTTATTATGATGGCTTGATTCCATGACAATTTTGCCACTGATTTCATTACTGCCAGAACAGGCTTCTCATTATGTATTTCACATCTGAAGGTTGAAAATCTAATATGTTGTTATATCAATAAAATAATAACACCTTTAAATATTTGGTCATGTGTTATTGCTGCTGCTTGGTCCTTCCTGCTTTGGCAATATCAGTTTGATTTTCATGCTCTGGATACTGAATGATCTGTTACGTTATCTTACTCAAATGCATATGATTTCATGCACATTAATCTGATGCCAATATGTAGCAAAATAGATTCCTTTACAGGAATCAGGTTCCTTAGATGCTTATTACATGGAAGTGGTACATGAGGCTATTGTAATACTGTTAGGCTCGCATATCATGAATTTTGTAAGTCTAAAGGAAGTAGATATTGATGTAACTGCCTGCCTGCCCACCATCAAAGGCACCATTAGGTTTACCAGTCATAGAATACCTAATCAGAAAATGTATAAAATAGCTGATATGGATCTCAAGATCTAGTTAATTGATCACCTGTCTCAAAGTACAAACAGGCCTGATTAAAAAAAAAAACAAAACAAAACAAAACAAAAAAAAACTTTGCAATGAAAAATAATCTATTCCAATGTTTTATTGTTTTTAAAATTCAAATGTTTTTTCTCTATGTCTAGAGGTCTTATTGTGGTATTGTAAGTCTGTTAGTTCTCCTCCTATATATGATTAACTTGGAGAACTTACAATTTTCTCCCACTTCACAGCAATCTTTCATGATTTTGAAGACTGTGCTTCAGACTCTTCAGACTAAATGATAAACCAAACTTCTTACAACATTTCTCATAGGTCATATTTTTTCTGGTTTCCCTTCATTTTTGTTGTTTCTCCCTAAAGACTCCTGTTGTTCCTCATTTTCTTCTGAATCTGGTGCCTAAAATCGTACTGTAGATGAATGAAGCAGGAATATTTTTCCTGTGTTTACAGTCTGTACTGCTATTTACAAAGTGTGGTATTTTCCTTATTCATAACAACATATTGTTGATTCATTCTCAACTACAACCCACTATGATCTCCAAATTTTCTCTTAACTCAGTCCAGCATGTGTATGGGTAATCATTCCACAAGACTCTCTGCTCATCTTTATTGAATTTAGATCACTGCAGTCTATCACCATTCTCCAAAAAGATGGTAGTCTTTAAAACCATTGTAACATCTTCAGACTTATTAGGCATATTATCTATTCCATCATTCCATCATATATATCCTATATATACATATAAATTCATAAATATTTATAAATACATGTATGCAAATATAGATGAATAAATATTCCTTGAGGCATGTCACAGCTGAATATTTAAGACAAATTTTCATAGCTTATATGAGATTATGTGATAAAAAGCTGGATTCCACACAGACAAAGGAACCTAGAGGAGTCATGGCAGCTGTGGGAAGTCAAATAGTATTGTGATTTAGCTCCTCTATGACTATTACAGGAGTCAGTAGACTGTGAAAGTCTCATCCTCACAGACATGAGGGAGCACAGAAGCATGATGGGGCAGGGGGGAGTGGCAGGGTAGGGAGCCTCAATGACCCACTCAGAGTCATGAGCCCCTGCACCAGCCCCACAGGGAGCAGCCAGTACCAGGAATCAGTGGGGAAGCTCTCTGGGTAGTTCCACAGACTGATGACACTGCCCAGGGGTATGGGGTTTGCTGTGGGTGGGAAGAACATTTCAGCACTGTGCAGGACTTGTTGTAGGATGTTTAGGGAACCAAAGTCAGGGAAACTAGGGTGGTTTCAAGGAAACTAGGGTGGTTTGGGGAGGATCAGGTGTGGAAAAATGGAGAATCGCACATAAGCACATGCTGGTCTGTTGATGCCTGAGACTGATCAGTGCAGTCTGTCTCATCTTCTCATTAAACTCTACTTCTACTGATTTTGCTGGGTGTGGAGCTCCCTGGGCTGTGCGCATGTGTGGGGAGGGTCTGAATGCCAGTGGCTGGGGTGGACCAGGGCCGGGAGGTCCGTGTGCCTGTGGTTCCAATATGGGCTGTAATCAGAGTGCATTGTCAGTGAATAACACTGACCAGCATCAAGCTGGACGAGCCAGTGAGTGCGGTATATGGCCTAGAAGGTGAGGGAGTCCTTAGAGGTGGGAGCACAGATGGTTTTGGCGAATGGAGGCATCATGGGGTCCCAGCCAGCTGCTGAGACTGCAGTTCAATTGGAGACCCATTTGTGTGTATCCTTGTGTGCATGGGGAGAGTGAGGATCCAGGTCCAGCTGGATAGAACAGGATGGACTGCATGTCTAGGGCCAATTACTGGAGAGGTCCATTGGAGGGCAACTGGGCAGTTGTTTGTCCAGGTGCCAGCAAAGCAGGAGACTAAGGTTCTGTGTACTGGGCAAAATGTGCATCTGATGCTTGAGGCTTCCATGCTGTATATATTAGTATATATTTCCCACTTATTTTCATCCTTATCTGCCAGTGAGAGGAAGAGGATGATGTCACTGGTGCCATTAGTGTTTATGGGAATACTGAGTAGGTTTGTCTAAGTTGATGTATGTGGCCAGTCACAGGCATATCACAGTCATAGAATGGTTTGGGTTGGACAGACCTTTAAAGGTCCTCTAGTTCAATCCCCCTGCAGTGAAGGGAGATGTCTTAAACTAGATCAGGTTGCTCAGAGCCCTGTCCAGCCTGGCCTTGAATGTTTCCAGGGATGGGGCTTCTACCACCTCTCTGGGCAACCTGTTCCAGTGTTTCACCACTCTCACTGTAAAAAATTTCTTCCTTGTATCTAGTCTAAATCTACCCTCTTTTAGTTTAAAACCATTACCCCTTGTCCTGTCACTACAGGCACTGGTAGAAAGTTTGTCCGCATCTTTCTTATAGGCACCCTTTAAGTATTGAAAGGCAGCAATAAGGTTTCCCTGGAGCCTTCTCTTCTCCAGGCTGAACAAACCCAATGGATGCAACATACTGTGTGTGTGCACAAGTGCGCTCTGCGGGAATGCATACGTGGCCTTGGATGGATCTGGGGACATGGAACTGCAGCAGTCTCACCTCTGTTGAGCTGTAAGATCAGGCACCCTCTAAGAGCTTGCATGCAACCTTTGGTTCTGCCTCATCTGTAGTTTTATTCTCACGTATCTCTGGATCCTTCTTCTCCATTGGAAAATAAACTCTAAAGATATTGGCTATATTTTTAGACAAAATGAATAGGAAAATATAATTAAGATAATAACTGAGGAATAAATGCCTTTTTTTTTGTTGATAACTCTCTGGCATTGGTTTTGCAGAGTATGTACCAGTGAATCAGAACAACCAATCAAATTTTCCACCTTGTCAATTTATGTAAGAACTTCTGCCCAGTTGATACTCAACAGAAGGAGAAGGGAGGGACTGAACTAGTGGAAAAAAGGGAAATAAAAGACCTGAACAACTGAGAGAAATAATGCTGATCTAATCTGGTTTTATTGCACTTCTTTTTATGTTTATCTCTTTCTTTCTCCTTTCATGGATGTGTGTTTGTATCTTTGTCACCAAAATTAATTATGACTGCAGTAAATTTCTTGAACACATTTCAGTTTTCTTAATTAATTTGTGAGAAAAAAAAAAAAACCAACAAACAAACTACTGTTTTCAATCACCCTATGCCAATCAAAATAATTGCAAATTTACTGTAATTAACATTCAAACAAACTGCATTAGTTTTAACTAAGATGAGTTCAGAGACCTATGGAAGAGCTTTTTGGAACAAAGAAAGACCCTAGTGCACGTAGACAGTAAAGTGTCCAGAAAATCTTCAGAGCTAGAGGATTTAAGGAGAAGGTTAGACAGTATTAGAGAGTTTTCATGGTGACTGAACCTATCATCTAACCGATACACAGATGTGTGGCTTCAAAGAGCTATAGACTTATTTTTATCTTGTCTCAAGCTCTAATAATTGCATGATTTTAGCTGAAATGTTTATAAAGATCTTTTGGGCAATGTGTTACAATTTTAAAGTACTATCCTCTCTGAAGTAAAACTCAATAAATATGAAAATAAGCTGTCTCATATTAATCTGCAGCTGAAAATGTGTTATTTTTCAAGTTCTTTTCACTTATAATGTGTGCTGAAGCTTTACTGCATATTCACAGAGTGTATTTATAATATTAATTATATATAGTATTAATTGTATAGCATTTATAATATTAATTACATATTTTCAAAATGTGGCAATCAATACTAACAATGATTTACTATACTTGAGAAATGAATGAAACGCTGCTTTCAGATACTGCAATATCATTTGTGTATTTTGATTGAATATCTACTCCAGCAAGATATACAAGGAATGTTTACATCAAACACTCCTAAAAGTGAAAATAAAAATAAGTAACATGTACTAAGTTTAATCATAAACACAATCTGTATTAAAATAAAAAAAATCTCATTAACTTTTGGAAAAAAAAGTATAATATATGATTAACTTTTCAGCTACAGATATACTGATTCTTCAGCATTAGAGATTATAGAACAATCCAAAACTTATTATGTGTTAATTTTCTTTTCATATGCAAATTTTCTTTTCATATGCAATCAACGGCACTAATGGAGGATCTGTTCAGTACTAAAGAAACAAGCTGATGTACAAGATTAAAATATTTTATTGAAGGTTGTAACAATTTCTAATCCAGAGAAGCACAGGTACAGCCATAACAAGTCAAACATTTTACTGCTCCCAGATAATCTGAACATTCAAACCTTTTACAATCAATTATTACAAACCGAAATAATGCACAATGCACCATTGTTGTTTTTTTTTTTTTAGAAAACAACAACAACAAAAAAACAACAACCAACTAAACAACAAACAAAACACCCCAAAAATACCTTACACTTAAGGTAGCATTTTATCATGAAGATGTTACATATATTTGCTGATATTGTACCTGATGTTAAAGCACCCTTGGCAAAGCTCTTACGGGTGATGGTATAACCACTGCAACTCTTCCTGGTTAAGCTTCAGTGTTTTTCTGTCTGAACATTCAGATCACTCTTCCTCTCTCTGAAGTGGTTTGCGCTCTGGAGGTAGCACTGGCTGTAACTTCTGCCAGCGTTGTGGAGGCCAGAGGATATGAGTAGCTCGAGCATGTAGAAGTCCAAGAGAAACCTGTAACCAAAATATTAACCAGAGAGATTATTAAATACTTCAAATAAAATAAAATATGGAAAATACAAAGCACATGAGGATTTTTTAAAGCAATGAGAGAATACAAAGCAGAGAACTGTGCATGCATAAGGAACATCTCATGCATGTAATGAGAGGAAAAGAAAAACTGCTTCAGTGAGTTGTTTGGTTTTTTTTTTTAAATAAAGTATTTTATAATCTCAAAACAGCTTGTTGAAGTGCACTGGCTGCAACAAACATGAACTTGGAATGATTTTTCAGGTTCAAGAAAAAACGGTGAGGCATTCTATAATCCACCAAAAGCTTTTTGTGATTTGCTGGGTACAGCAAAACAAGGTTCAAGCATTCTAAATAAGTTAAACAGAACCTGTGTCTCAGGTTTGAGCTATGTACACTAACCACACCAGGATAGTGGCTTTTCTAAACATGCTGTGCTTTTTACTTATCACCGTCCTTCAGAATTCCATTTTGTTTGTCTCCAATCAAAAATGGAAATTACCGTGAACCGTAAATATTTCCCCAAGGATAAAAATTTATTTCTAATAGAATTATTTGAAACACACCTACAGATCAAATATTTTTTATTTCAGGACTTCCTACACTTCATTCATACATTTTGTAAATATGTTTTGCTATCTTATTCTTTATTATCACTTTACTAAAATAAATACTGATATGGCTTACAAATCAATCATTTATAGATGGCATAATTTAGACAACTGAATTTCTTAGAAAACCTTAAGAAAACACAAACAAGGTTCTTTTCAAATATAGTATGAAACTAGACTAATAATAACTGAGAACAGTCATATTTTCAGATTGAGATAAGAGAGGTCTTCAATGTCCATACTTAACATTGAAACGAACTGATTCAGTATCTAATTAATCTCACATAATTTGAAAAGTCCACAGGATAGACTTCTGCATCTTAAATTATTTGTTTAGACTTCTTCTGGAGACAATAGTGGGCAATAAATTTCCCACCAACTATGAAGGATCAAGTGTCAATGGAAAAGGTACAGGACAATAACATGGTTCGAAATACTGGAATGTCTCTATATGTGAAAAGATAAAATAACACAGATTTCTAAAGAGACAACAGGGTCAAAAGTCTACAAAATTATGAATGGCATAGATACAGAATGGATAGGCTTTATTTGCCTATTATGTTGTTATTTCTTATAAGATGAGCAAACATCAGATGATATAATCTTAAAGAATTTTTAAAGCCAAGAAAAAGGAAGTGCTTCTTCAGAGTGTGCACAATTACATCATACTTGCATAAATTGTACAGGATACTAAAGACACCAGGAAAGAATAACAAACTTGTTCATAATAGAAATCATAATAGAAACAAAGTCCAACTCACATAACTGAACATAAACAAAGTTACAGTATGATCTCTGTACTACACATTAGGAAACAATGAGGGGAAAAAAATGTATCCTTGTTTTGTTCTTATGCTCTAATGATCTGGTATCAGCTGTTGTCAGAGACAGGAGTTAAATGGATTGAACCCATTCATTCCAGCTTAAAATTTTATGTAAACTCAGCTCTTCTGTTCCTTTCCATTTCTCATCACAAAAAAAAAGAAAAAAGTTATTTCAGCAAGCAGGCAATTCAGCATTTTATGCAAATAGACACCAAATAGGCCCCTAGGAAAATAGGCCCCTAGGAATATCTTCAGCTAATTTTCTTGATTTAATTTCATAGGATTAATGTATATGCACCCATCTCTCTCTCTCCTACATAATCAAATCAGTGAAGCTGAAGTGGTCTATATCTAATTCCACGTTCTGTAGCTTGATGAAGCAGGTGCTGAATTACTTGAATATAATTTGGTTACTTAATAACCCACAACATCTAAAAGAATCTGAAGTAGATCACCAAAACTGCAGTCTAGCATCATATTTCACTTGCTAGATCCTTTGCAGGGATCACTGGTTTCCCAGATCCATGACAGCTCTTTTCTTACATTTAAGCAAAGGACAGTCTGTTAAGTGACAACTCCTTTTTGATAGGATTTAGCTACATTTTTTAAAATCTTGACATACTTCAGTGTAGTTTGTTGGATATTTATGGAACTCACTATCTTTTTTCTTAATTATCCCATAAAGCGGACTCTAAATGTAATATTACCACAGGGATTTGTTCCCTGAGTATACAGCATGATGGCACACATATTACAGGCTGGAAAAAAATATAAAACCACAACAAACCCCAACACTGCATATAAAATGTGACATTAGTATAGAGAAAAATGTTAAAATACTTTTCTCAAACACAAACATCTCATTTTCAAAGCTCTGTTATTCTCAGTGCATTGCTTGTTACTGATGTCAGTAGGAGGTCTGCATGCAGACTGACAGTATAATAAATGAATCTAAATGTGTTTGAAGCTGAGGCTGGGAATAATTTTGCCCAGAGGATTATTTCTACTGACCATCATCTGACTTGAAACTAATAAAGAAATATCCTTCCTATAAATCTGATTTACAGGACAACATGACTAGTGTTAAAAAGGAAAAACAGACATTGTTGGGTTATGGAAGTCTTTACTAAACAAAAAATGACACTGATGCTATAGGGCTTCTTTTATAATAACTTAAAGGCTCACTTTAAAAGCACTTTGATGTTTGACATCTGCAAACAACCTTAATAACTTTGGTGCATTGCTTATTATTATTCTATAGTTATCACAGCAGCTATGAATTTCACTGAGAAAGAACAGAGTTGCTCACAGAGAATAACCTGCCCTTGTTAATGGGTTTACCCTCATCAGGGTTAGATATGGACAAAGGGTGAACTGAAGGCTACACTTATGTTTCAACAGTGAAATATTGAAAAAAAAAAAAATTAAAAAGATTTATCAGTTCCCTTACAGACATTTTTTACTCGCTTTACTTAAGAAAGTTTACCGCCTTTAAACACCATCTTAACTATAAGAAAAATCAGTATTTTACAGGCACAAATTCTTTGAGGAACATATTTCATTTACAGACAAACTGAGAGATGTCAGCAATCTTAATGGTTGATTTTTATTTCTACATTGTGATCTATTTATTTCTACATTGTGATCTATTTATTACTCTTGCTGTGGCAACAACAGACACCACGTTGAATTGAATCCGTATTATTCTCCCTAACCTGAGCTGTTGAGGCACTATTTTTTTTTTCTTTTTTGAATCTTTGAATATTTAATTGAACAACTAAGAAGTCATTCTGTTAACACAGTGGTTTTATCTGCAAAATAAGTTTTGAATGAGTAATACTGTTTTGACACTGTTACTGTGATAAAAGCATATTTCCTCAGAGTCTGCTTGTTGTATGTTGGTTGTATGGAGACTGATTAGTTTTGGCAGTGCATTAGGGAAAGATAAGCCTAAGATTGATAGTGCTATCTACAGTGGTATTTACAACTATCTTGTTCATTCTGTACTAACATGTTGGGATAAATGCACCTTTATTAGTATAGAGACTTGTATTACTGTCACTTCTCCCAGTTCCAAAACACGTAATTTTAAAATATTCATTGATTTACAGACGGTACTGTTCACTTCTTCTTGTCTGTTTGCCATTTAACACCTTCACTGTCTCTTACCATTATGTCTTTTCTAACATAGAAAGCATTCAGATTGTGCAAGAATCCTATACAGATGTAGCATGCAGTGGCGTAAATCAAAATTTCTATGGAAATCCAGGTTTTCAGATTTAAGAAAAGGAAAACTGCAGATGAGGATGCAACCCTAACAAGGCTATTCTCAACTTTCTTAGGATATGTAAAGTCTGCTAAATTAGATATTACTGCTCCTACTTGTGAGTTCAGTTTACGTTAGGTGCATTCTCCACAGATTTCTCTTTGCATCTTTTCCCTTGAACCTTTGATGATTTCGCATTAGCTTGACAGCCAAGATTTCAAATTCCATAACAAAATTCAAACAAATTACAGTACCACTGAATATAACCTGAGAAACAGCAATGCAGAACCAAAAAAACCAGGCCTCTGCAATCTGGTTTACAAGACTATAGAAATGGGATAATAAAGACTGCAGGCCTATAAGCAACTTAGCAATGGTAATGAAAAAAAGGCAAACCAAAACCAAAAAAAACCCAAACAACCTGGCTGAGGAGTTCGATAAAAAGATTTTAAGGCTAACAAAGAGAAAAAAAGTTGGGAAGAACAAGGATTGTACTAACTTATATAAAACAAAACATATACTAAATATAGTTAAAAAGTGATGTTGCCAATCAATGAAGAAAGAAAAAGGCAAAGATCCAAGTTAGAAAATGCATTAAATGAGCCCTAGGTGGAACTGAGAGTGAGGGAGAAGAAAAACATCACAGTAGTCCTAGTAAGGAATTTGGGATTCCAACATCTCACTAAACTACCCTTTTCCCTTTTTGAGGTGGATGTGTGCTGACATCCTTAGGACCTAAAGGGGCAGCATGAACACTAAGAAAACAGACATGAAAGTGTTTGTGGGACGTTTATAAACCATACTTAGTACTAAGGCTTGTTGTGCATTAATTTGATAATTTGGAGTGTGAACAGTAATATAATTGTAATTAGACTAACCATATTAACAGTCTAAGCAAAACACAGTAAAGAGCTACAATTTTAATGCAACTAACAACGAATCGGTGGCTTTCCGTATCAGGTGTGTGCGCCTTTTTGCTCACAATAAAATTTTGACTGTGACATCACATTACTGCTGGTCTCTAATTGAGACTACCTAAACTCTCCTTAAGTGGTGCAAAATATTTCTTTTTTATTTGTACTTAAATATATATATTTTGGTGAAATCTTAATAAACACCTTTTGCTTTAATTGTTTCCTCTGCTTCCAAAAAAACCCACATTCAAAATAAAAATAAACCTAAAGAGATTATTTTATTATTTTCTTATGATGCACTGTGATCTGGGGAGATTGAGGATGAAATTTAAGTTAGTTATTTAAATCAAAAAATGAAATATACATGAAACATTTACGTTTTGTGACAGAAGATCCTATAATAATCATAATACAAAGTATAAAATAACACAAAAAACCCGGGAATATCTAGATCAGCCAGATAAGATAATAATAAGTAAATGTAACAAGAAGATAATAAAGCACAGCAGTAATCACAGAAACAAAGAATGGTTAGGGATGGAAGGGACCTTAAAGATCATCCAGTTCCAACCCTTCTGCAATGAGCAGGGACAGCTTCCACTAGATCAGGTTGCTCAGAGCCTCAGCCAACCTGGTCTTGAACACTTCCAGGGATAGGGCAGCCACAACTTCCTTGGGCAACCGGTTCCACTGCCTGACCCCCCTCACAGTCAAGAATTTCTTCCTAATATCTCATCTAGACCTACTCTCTTCCAGTTTAGAGCCATTTTCCCTTGTTCTATCAATAACTGCCTTTGTAAAAAGTCCCTTCCCAGCTTTCTTGTAGTCCCCTTCAGGTACTGGAAGGCCGCTATAAGATTTCCGCTAAACCTTCTCTTCTCCAGGCTAAACAGGACAAATTCTCTCAGCCTTTACTCGTATGAGAGGTGCTCCAACCCTTGGATCATTCTCGTGGCCTCCTCTGGACTCATTCTAATAGGTCCATGTCTTTCTTGTTTTGGGGGCTCCAGAAATGGACACAGCACTCCAGGTGGGGCCTTACGAGAGCAGAGTACATGGCGAGAATCACCTCCCTCGACCTGCTGGCCACTCTTCTCTTGATGCAGCCCAGGATATGGTTGCCCTTCTTATTGCCGGCTTATGTTGAGCTTCTTGTCCACCACCACTCCCAAGTCCTTCTCTTTGGAGCTGGTCTCCAGCCACTCATTGCCCAGCCTGTATTTATGTTTGGGATTGCCCTGACCCAGGTGCAGGACCTTGCATTTGGCCTTGTTGAACTTCATGAGGTTAGCACAGGCCCACCTCTTGAAGTCCCTCTGGATGGAATCCCATCCCTCCAGCATGTCAACAGCACCACAGAGCTTGGTGTCATCGGCAAGCTTGCTGAGGGTGCACTCAGCAAGATCTTTAACACTGGATCAACACAACAATCCTCTCTGAAGATGTACTTGAATAAGTACTTGAGTACACATATAATTCCTCTGAAGAAGAAATACTAAAAAATACCATCTGAAAAATTATCTTGTTTCATCATGTTGAAGCCTAGAAAAATTTCAATATTAATTTGCATTTTATCTCCTGGTCCCACTAATAAATGTTCAAATTATGAAAATCCTCTAAAATATCACTGGGAGAAAACAATAATAGCTACCTAACAAACTAGAAACAGAATTAAGTTACAAATGTCACAGATTATAGCCTGTGTACTTGAGAAATTTCATCAACAGCAAGGAAATCACAATTTAAAGGCATACATAAGCTTCTGGTTTTGAAGCATCACTTTTGCTTTAGTGTCTTAAGCCGAGTTATTTTCTAGCAATATTGCAAAGTCCTTTCAAATGTCATAGCCAATGATAAACACATAAAGACAAAAAGATAAAATTAATTCAGATAAAAAAAGAGATAAAATATGAACACTGTTTCAAATAATGCTTCCTATTCTCTGAAGTAATATATTCTCATAACATTTTTTTTGTTCATATGCAGGTTAGTAAAACAGCCTCTCACATGCTCAGCACTATGGAACATGAGATGCATTCAAAATTTTTTCTTCAAATTTTCTGTTTTATAACACAAATTTATTTGGGTTAAGGTGGAGTAATTCTGTAGCAGTAGAGGTCTATTCACACTATAGCTTGCTGCCTGTATACTTCCTACTCTGCACAAAGGTTGTGAAAGGTGCCAATACACATTTGGTGAAAATTTTTTTAATACGGAGAAATCCTGGGTGATATAGAGATAGGTACTATTTGAGTGGACACATAGCTTGAGTGAATTTTTCCAGATCTAGTAGTTCATAGCCCTGCTACCAACATCCTATTGGCCAATTTGCTGTACTGAAATTCTGAAAGATTGGGAATGATAAATTTGCATGGAAGTTGACAACTGTGTATAGAGACCCCAGGCTAATGAGAAAGGAGAGAAAAAAGTTCTAGAATATTTCAGCCCCCAAAATCTCAAAGAAAAACATCAAGATAGGAACACTTAGTCAACTACACAGTGTTTTGGCTATAATACTAACAAAAATATATAGAGTGGGATAGCTGTAGCGAATTAGGTTGCTTGTCTTTAAGAAAGGTTGTTGCAGTGGGTTTTGATATTAGATTGTAAGTGTAAAATGGTCTTACCGAGAATTCTCCCAGTAAATTAGTCTCTTCAAAAAATCCATACTTTAATAGAAAGTAAACATGATTGGTATTACATTTCATTTTCTGTACATAGTTGAACTTTGAAACAACTACTTCAAGTGCAGTAGCAGGAAAAAGGCTCAATAAAAACAAATCTTGCGGATTACAGTAAAATCCCAGAGAAACCTGTTCCTCTAGTACCTGGGATAATGAACAATGGCAGCAGAAACAAATGTCCTTGACCTCCTTCTTTTATGAATGTCAGAATAACACAAAGATGAAAATCAATAGATTGTTTTGTAAATAAAACCATACCGCAACAGATGTTCTTTAACTTATATCATCTCACTTGATGGTTGGCATAACAAGATACTAACTAGCTCATGAATGCAAAAAAGTAATACATTCCTTTCAACTACATAGCAAAATACCAGTATCTTCATCATTCTTTCCTCCTGTCCCTGAACAAATCACACCTAATGAAACCATACAGATCTAGTGACAAAGAAAAGAATGCAGACCATTAATTTTGTTAGTAAGTGTTCCATTACGGTTCCATTAATTTGATAGCTGAAGCAGCAGCTTCAGCTACAGATAAAACATCCCATATGTGTTTTCTTTCACAGACCTACTGTCTAATCAGTAAAGGTCCTTATTAAAGTTATCAAATTCAGAAGTGTTCATTTAGATAGAAAATACATTATTAAAAAAATCTGAAAATATATAAATGACAATTCTTTTATTTTAAGTAAGTTTTAAACAGTGAAAATAGACACATCAAAGGGATATACATATACTACGCACACGCACAGACATAATCACAAAATAAGACAAAAGAGAGGGGAATATATTTCAAATGCAACGGATGATTCTCAGAATGAATTAACCTTGCATGTTAGCACAAAGTAGCTGCCTGAAGTTAGTTTAAGAATTGTGACTGCTTCCATCCAAAATGGTTTTGTATTTCAGCTACTCATATCAGAAGAGGTGAGCACAGTCATTGCGTTGTAATAAAAGCTCAGGTTATTGACTGAATTGAAAAAAGTTCTGTACTAAATATCAAAATAACTGTGTTGCATTCTAATTTTTTCTATCATCTCTACATGCCTGTGTTAAACGTGAAGTTAAAAAAGAGGTAAAGGAAGTAAATGGTAACTGAAAATAGAATATATTTTACATATGAGATTTTCTACAGTTAGGTAGGCAGACAGAGACTAGTTAATGTTGAACCATAACTTACATTTGTTAAAGCAGTGCAGATTTAAAGGAATTCAGTATAAAGTAGTTTATTTTTTACTTAGTTCATGAAAATATCAGCTGTCAATAACATTCACTAAATTAAACACAGTAACAGCCTTAGTACAAGTATCCTATGAGCTGACTTCCACTTTAATGCAATTTATTGGAATTGTCAAGGATATGTTATTGAAAAGGACTCTATAGCTAATTAACTTCTTGACTCCTTCTCAGTTTGTTTTTCTGTGTTTTCCAAAGACATCTTTTTAAAACAGAGGTTAGCACATAGCACAGCACTACTACTCTTTTATCTTCAGTAAGTATAGCATTCTTATAACTTGTTGGTTTTTGTTTACAACAGGACTATTATGCTAAATAGGTCTACAAAAAGATTTACAAACCAATTTATTATTTATTTTGGATTTCTAGAAATAAAAATGGTGAAATAATTTGCTTAGTGCACAGTATGATGTGCTTTGCATGCTGCATGTATATAAATATCATTTAATAGTTAAAAGCTTTTTAATATTTCAGTGGGTGGTGCACAAAAATCATAGACTAAATAGGATTGTCACTAAGTCATTTAACTCAACAGAAGAAGAAAACGTACTGATAGCTTTCATGAAAGAGCCCTACACTAAAAAGCAGCAATGTATTTGTAAATCAACATTTTAAGAATTGATAAATCAAGTGGCAGGAAACAATTATTAAAATACATTCATTATCTTCACCTAGAATGCATTAGCCATATCCCAAATCTATGCATGTTATTCAGGAATACATAAAAGCCTTAAATGTGAATTCCTCTTCAGCAATGCACTGTGTCAGTAACAAGAGTCAGAAGAACCTCAAGCTTAGTGACATTTTTCAGCTTACTACACTGATATTGATTACGTACTTTGACTTTCTTGACTGAATACTTAGGACACTATGCAGAAATGCTGTACAATACTGTCCTGGTTTTTGCTAGGATAGGGTTAATTTTCTTCTTAGTAGCTAGAAAGCCTGTGTTTTGGTTTCAGTGAGGATTGTTGTGAGAAGAAATGTTGGTAACTACAAGGACACTGTGCTTGGGCAGTTTCCAAGAACAGGGAACTGGAAGGGGAGCGGAGAAGAAAAGTGCAGTAGTTAGTAAAACCCAGAAATGACAGCTGGATATGCCAATAAGATATTCCATGGCATATCACGTCATGTTTAGTATATTAACCAGGATTGACAGGGGAGGGGAGGGAGGCAAGATTCTCTCGGGAATCATTCAGGCTCACTTTTCCAGGATTACAATTTCAGTTTCAGGGTTCCTTTTCACTCCTCTGGGATCGTTATCAGTGGGTGGTGAGATATTCTACTCTGCATCACTCATATATATATATATATATATATATATATATATATATATATATATATATATATATATACATATATACATACACACAGAGAGAGAGAGAGAGAGAGAGAGAGAGAGAGAGAGAGTGGTTATCATTATTACTCATTATTCATATTATTTTAATTTTATTTTTACTCTAATTATTAAATTGTTCTTATCTCAACCTACAAGTCTCCTCACCTTTACCCCTCCAATTTTCTCCCAGACTCCCATAGGTGGGTGGGGAAAGGGAGTAGGGGGGCTGTGAATGGTTGTGCCCTGTTTGGCTGTCAGCTAAGTTAAACTATCCCAAATACAAATTAAGTTAATTTTTACTTTTGTTCTATTGCATGTCTTTGATTTAGAGTTTCATTTTAAAGCTTTGGCAAATGCAGCAGTACAGTGCAAAGGGAAGGCGCCACAGAGTGTCTCGGAGAGCTCACACCCTACACAGGGACTGCACTCATCCTCTTACCACGTCGCTCCTCCGTGGGCCCAATTCATCCCCACAGATTGGTGCTTGAGCAGATGGAGCCATGCCCTCTGCTCCATCATCCCTAATTTGTAGTGCTCTGTGCTTCTGGGAGAGCTGGTCAGAATCATCCCAGCACTGCTCTGGCCACAGAGATTTGTTGTAATGCTCTGTGCAATAAGGGGGAGAGCCCTGGCATATTCCTGCTCTGCTTTGTCCTGGTTTCAGCTGGGATAGAATTATTTTTTCTTCTTGGTAGCTAGAATAGTGCTGTGTTTTGGATTTAGTTTGAGAAGAATATTGGCAACACACTGATGGTTTAGTTGTTGCTAAGCAGTGTTCATACTAAGTCAAGGACTTTTCTGCTTCTTATGCTGCACTGCCAGTGAGGAGGCTGGGGGCACACAGGAATGTGGGAGGGGACACAGCTGGAACACCTGATCTCAACTGACCAAAAGGATATCTCATACCATATGACATCATGCTCATCATATAAGTTGGGGATGAAGAGGGAAGGGGGGGACATTCAAGAGATGACATTTGTCTTCTCAAGTAACTGTTACGCGTGGTGGAGTCCTGCTTTCCTGGAGATGGCTGAACACCTGCCTACCAATGGGAAGCGGTGAATGAATTCCTTGTTTTAATTTGCTTGCATGCGTGCGTGGCTTTTGCTTTCCCTATTAAACTGTCTTTATCTCAACGCAGAAGTTTTCTCACTTTTATGCTCCTGATTCTCTCCCCTATTCCACTGGGGCAGACTGAGTGAGCAGCCTACTGGGGTTAAACCACGACCCGTTTCCACCACACACTCACAGATAAAGCAGGACCTTATTTCGAGTGGTTAGTCTTGCAAAGCTACGCAAACAAGCTAGGATGACACTTCAAATTCCACAAAATTTCTGGGGATCATATGTGCACAAGCTGGGAGAGATGACATTTCAGACTCATTCAGGATAAATAAAAGGAAAGGAAGGAGATCTACTGCCAGAAGGAAACAGTAGGCTTAAATTTCTAGATACAGTAAAATTCTTCTTCAAGAGAAGTTATGTAAAAAACCCCACATAGTAGTTATGTCTTGCATCTAATTTGTATTCTTCATACTCTTTCCAAAAGTTTTAGAAAAGTACCTGGTGTCACAGGTCAAAAATCAGGGTTATTCGTGAACTTAAAGAAGTGTAGACACTAAGGGATGTCACGGACAACATCCCAACCTGCTGCTGCATCATCTGCTCTGTTAGGAGCAATTCCAGCCTGAGTGGCTCCATCAGTGAGCACTGTGATGGGACAGCACTGGGAGCAGCAGACTTCAGGTGTTTGGGAATGTTCATCACCTTAAATTTTACTTGGCAGATACTTGGCAATCAGTGAAGATCACATTACAGTGATTATCAATCGCTGTGGTAAGAAAGAAAAAAAAAAAAAAAAAAAAAAAGACAAAGAAAAGAAGGCCAGCAGTAGCCAGAAAAGCTAATTCAAGGAAATAGGTGAGAAAATACCTCATAATTAAAACAAAATGCTACAACAATTTATGACATTACAACTGCTACCAGGCAAAGTAAGCCTTTTCTAAAGCTAGGGTAACTGTTCAGAAATTTTCAGTGACAACAGTCTGTATGTTCAGCAAATAGATCTGTCAGCTTGCTCACAGCTTCTCCATTTTTTATTACACATTTCAGTGTTTTAGTCTGATAAAAATGAGATTGTTGCAATACTGTTAATAACATAATTTTGATTTTCTCTTGCCTTAAAAATATGAATGTTCAATAGACTATTCCTCTTAACTAAATATTTTTTTAAAATTGTACTGTGAGGCTTGCTTATATTTTCTTCTAAAATGGCATACAGAAACAGTTTGACTTACAGAAAACATGCTGTTGGCAATATGAGCTATGAAAAGCCATGGGGAGTAAACATTCAATGAGCAGCTAGGATATAAAAATGTCATTAAATAGCTGCATGATTTGTTATTAAAATTATAAAAGAATTTAACAGAGGTCTTTGTGTGAGGATGGCTAGTGTTCATCTAAAATAGTAAATTTCATCAAGATAATTGTGAATATGTAATCTCTTCAAGCTGATTTATCAGAAACAAACCTCACATAAATACTTAAATGTATACAAAGATTTTTTAAAACTATAGAGAAGACATTAAAATTCCTAAACCAAGCTTTTACTTTACTTGGAAAAAATTATCTCCAAAACATTGGGTTTTTTCCCTAATCATTCTTACCACTATTTAGCATTTTGTGTTTTTATGATACTGCGACATTTGTCAAAATAAAAAGCTTCTCAGTATAATTCAAATCATATAGCTATCCTTTCACTTTGTAACATAATTTGTTATTCAATAATTTACACTATATACTTATGAATGTTATTTCCACATCCTACATAAGTAATCCTCTTCATATTCTTTTTTTTTTTTTCTTTAGTTAATTCCTGATGAGCTTAAGATAATGCTATAACAGGTTTTGCTGGGGAAAAAAGCTGCAAAAAATAAATCAGAAGTATCACTGAATCACAGAATGTCAGGGATTGGAAGGGACCTCGAAAGATCATCTAGTCTAATCCCCCCTGCCGGAGCAGGAACACCTAGATGAGTTCACACAGGAAGGCGTCCAGGCGGGTCTTGAATGTTTCCAGAGAAGGAGACTCCACAACCTCCCTGGGCAGCCTGTTCCAGTGCTCTGTCACCCTCACTCATGGTAAAAAAGTTTCTTCTCAAGTTTAAGCAGAACCTCTTGTGTTCAAGCTTACACTCATTGCCCCTTGTCCTATGATTGGATATCATTGTGAAGAGCCTGGCTCCATCCTCATAACACTCACCCTTCATATATTTATAAACATAAACATCTCCTCATAAGGGAGATGCTCCACTCCCTTAATCATCTTTGTGGCTCTGTGCTGGACTCTCTTAAGCAGTTACTGTCCTTCTTCAACTGTGGGGCCCAGAACTGGACACAATATTCCAGATGTGGCCTCACCAGGGCAGAGTAGAGGGGAAGGAGAACCTCTCTTGACCTACTAACCACTCCCCTTCTAATGCACCCCAGGATACCATTCGCCTTCCTGGCCACAAGGGCACAGTGCTGGCTCATGGTCATCCTGCTGTCCACCAGGACTTCCAGATCCCTTTCCCCTACACTGCTCTCTAGTAGATCATTCCCCAACCTATACTGGAGCCTGGGGTTGTTCCTGCCCAGGTGCAACACCCTACACTTGCCCTTATACTTCATTAAGTTTTTCCCTGCCCAGCTGTCCAGCCTGACCAGGTCTCACTGGATGGCAGCACAGCCTTCTGGTGTGTCAGCCACTCCTCCCAGCTTTGTGTCATAATCAAACTTGCTGACAGTGCACTCTATTCCCTCATCCAGGTCATTGATAAATATATTGAATAATACTGGTCCTAGTACTGACCCTTGAGGGACCCCACTAGACACAGGTCTCCAATTAGACTCTGCCCCATTGACCACCACTCTCTGTCTTCTCCCCACCAGCCAGTTCACAGTCCATTTCACTACCTGATCATCTAATCCACACTTCCTCAATTTGGCAGTGAGGATGCTGTTGGAGACCGTGTCAAAAGTATAATATGATTCATATCCTTAATCAAATACTGTTGCAGCTCTTCTATGCGATCCTGAGTCTACAACAATCATCTTCTCACATGTCAGATGATTGTTTAAATCTCCATAGAAAACTCCCTCAGTGAGGAAGCATGCATGCTTATGGGGAAGAGAATTTCACAGAAAATTCAGTATGATGGATCAAGTCACCAGGCCTGGCCCACGCACCTGGCAGCCCAGGTAGACTGGTCCAGAGGTGAGGCAGGGGACCAACAGTCAGGATGATGCAGCTCTCCTTCATTATGGGGACACCATAAAAAACAGGAAAGACAGGAGGAGCCCACACATGAGCTTCCTAACCATTACATTAGAGGTCCAGTTAGTTGGCTAAACAGAGGTACCTTCTGCAATTTGAAGAAAATGGGGAAGAAGCCTCTACTGCACCTTGACATTCAGAAGGGCACAGGTTTCTTCAAAGTCCTGCGCTATATATCTTCCAAAGGCACGTAAATGTCTCAGATTCACTAGGACACAGGAAAAACAGGTTGTAGACAGCAAGCTTTCCAATTGCTCTCCTCAAGACTTCTGTTATTCTTCTTGGCACATATTCACCATTTTTTCCTGTTTTTCCCTTACTCTAACTTTCTTTAATGTATCATTATATAACAGGACAGGATACTATAAGCCAAATAACTGAGTCACAGATGGCATCCTTTCAAAATAAAGAGTTACCTTCTTCATGACCCAAATACAGTAACTAGATTTAGTCCACTATTTTACCAACAAGAGCTATATTTATCTCAAGAAAATATTAAGACTTGGTCTTAATCTATACAGCATGAGCAAGAAAGTAGGGGAAGGCTAATGAATTCAGTTGCCTGCATATTTAATAAAATATTCTCTCATAGTCATAATCAAGCCATAGTTCAGCAAAGCATGTGCTGAACTTAAAATATTCAAGTAAAACACTTGAACACGTTATTAAAATTAAGGCTATTCTAACAAGATATAACCACACAGGACTGTCAGGTCATCAGTACAGGAAAGGGATTAACACATTTAGGATCTGAAAGATCTAAACGTTAAAACTTAACACCACTAAAATGAATTAATTACACAGAGCTCTTTCACATCCAGTAAGAAAATAAATGTAATTAAATTATTTTTAAGTGCTTATCTTTATAACACAATCTCATTCATATTATGCTGCAAATCCAATATTTATTTTGTACCTGAGTTTTTTGGGGGACAGAAATCACATTTTTGGTCAGCAGCAGGCTGTGTATCCATCACGATTGCTATAATGCCTGGAGATCCAAGTGCTGTCTCCAAAATTAGCTGAGGAGACAGCAGCAGTGAAATGTGCAGACAGCATAATCTGATACATTCTCATCAGTCTCCCCTGGAGAAAATACAGTTCTGTATGTTTACTGAATTGTCTGCTTCCGGATCTCAGCACTCAAAGCAGATAAAAAAGTGATCCATATTTTAATGAGACCATTATTAATAGTTCATCTGCTAGACTGCTTTAGAGTGCTAAATTTGTATCAGCTATAGGTAAAGGTGATGAAAAGGTCACCATTGCAATTGCTTTGCAACGGAGGTCTGGCAACCTCCCTGCAGCATCTTTGTTTTCCCACTACTGCAGATCTTAAACAACCCAGCCTCAGCTTGGTAAGAACTCTACATTCTTGTTTCCAAGATATTTCATGTATTTTCTTGTACAATGAGTCTAATGTTTATTATTCTTGAACAGACAAAACCCACTCCCAAACCTGCAAAGAAAGGTTTCCATGCTTTATTCCAAATTTCCCACAGTGACCTAAGTTTTCATGCTGTGTGGAGCCACATTAAGCCAGAGATCAATTTGAAGCTGCATTGTCCTCAGAAGTCTCAGCATCTGGTGGTGTGCACCATTAGCCCATTTGAAGAGTGAATCAATCTGAAACTGGAGGCTGCCACATTGTATGTTTATGGTCATGAGCACGCAATTTTAACCGTGAGTCAAAATCATGGTACTCTAAATGCAGCAAGAAAGAAGATGGAAATTAGTATCTAATGATAAGAGAGAGTGTGGTTCTTATGAAAAGTGAACAAGTTCAGGGCCAGATATAGATGGCACCAAAACTTTGTATAGGACTTTAGAGTTGCTTGAACAACCTGCATCCTGAAAATTAGAAGACTTCCTCCCCAAACTTTATCAATTATATAAATTCAGTGAACATCAGCTGCAACTGGAAAACATTTCAAATTAGTACTGATACATTAAGAGAGCAAGACCTAAAACTTATAGTGAGCAGGAATAATCCTTAGCAACTACTGCAACAGCAAAATCCAGTACAGCACCTGCTATGTTCTACAGCAAGGCAGCGTTCTCTGCAACCTCAGAATATTTTATATCACCTTTCTTCACAGTCTCTGCCAGATGTCTGCAGAAATTAATTCACAGGTATTGCAAAGCTCTCTTGTACACATTTGTGTAAGAAACTTTTTATGTACAGATCATACCTGGATAGGATCCTAATGCTTTCCACCCTGGCAAGTCTGGCTACAACTTCAGAGTGACTTCTCCTCTGATGTCATTCTGTCTGTCCTGTTACCCTTCTCATATGTGTGCCAAGAGAGGAAGGAACCTCCAGCTGGCCTCAATTATTCATCTTCAGGGTTTCCTAGTTGATAGCTGGTAGCATTCCTCAGGCAAAAGATCCTACCAACCTTCCTCCACTGCTGTGCAGAGCAGCACCCAACTTCAGTTCCCAGATTCTCTGCTGCCTAGCTCATTATATAATGGGAAGGGGATTCTGCGATTCTCTGATCACAGAACACCACCCTACACTAGACTTTGAGATTAATAGGGCATGTCCTATCTCCCTTGTTAATTTTTTAAACCTCACATAAGCCATCTCACCTGTTGCAATGAAAGCAAATTGCTATGGTCATCTTTTCAATCATAAAGAGTAAGGCTTTTTGAAGGGAACTTGAGATTCTCCTCAAAAAAGAGATTAAATAAATACAAAATTTGTAGAATATATATTGTATATGCCATAGCAACTATCTAGAAAATGAATCAGAAAATAGAAAATAATAAAAGTGGTTTGTTCTCAGGGATAATATTTCAACTGGCCTCAGTTATTAGCTTTAGTGCTTAAAGAAGATTTAATGCTTCTTTAGTTTTCAAATGCTGAGGTTATAATATATTCAGTCTCTGTTAAGTAAAACTTACTTACTCTTGCCCAGACCCTATGACTCTGTTTATTTAAAGTTCTTACTATCCTGTACTATGGCATTACTATCAACACTTCTTAATCACTAATATTAATTTCTGAAAATGCTAAACCAAGCCCTTGAGCTGATGAAACTGCTATTCAGGATGTACACCAAAATATACATACACAGAAATTGAGACATTATTTTAAAAGTCACTATCTTCCCAAAGCTATGACAATTAAAAAAAAAGTTGTCTCCACTTACCATTCTTTAGTATATTAAACATACTCATTTACATAAGTACAAAATACATTTTAAATGTTCCTTTTGTTGAGTGTCACAGACATGAAGCTACTAACAGTTATTGGAATCTCTATTATGTCAAATTGCATCTTTCTTTAACTAAATTTATTGATGCTACACAAACAAGGTTGAGACTATGTGATGATTATCATTTGAGATTTCTTACTTAGAATCATGTCAAAATTAATCCCTATTTAATGAGGCTTTTTGAAAAGGGTTTAAAATATCAAAATTCTGAAACATGCTCATTAGAACTATTTGTAAGTAATTAAAAATGATAGCTTATTAATAAGTTGTGATTGGATCCTAAAGCCATGTCAGAAATAGAGCTCAGATGACAGCTTGTCAGATTATTTTATGCTTAATATATGGGCCCTGTTGATTATTAAATTATTTTTATTATTCTCTTTAAAAAATAAAGTTAAAATTTCTGCCATCACAAGTACTTTTCCCTTTCTTATAGGCAGGTAAGAAATTCACGACACACGGACATCAGCTACCTGAACACTAGAAAATTACTCAGTTTGTGTCCTCCAACTTCTCCATTATCAAATGTCAGTATTACAATGTAACAAAGACATAAATTGAACAGAAAAGGTAGCCACCATGCTCATGAAGCCTTATATTTTTCTCTGTTTGACAAAGACACTAACAAGATGAGCTATGGCATTTCTGTGTAAAATCGGTTTTGGATTTGGAGTGTGTCACATTGTATCAGTCAGGAGACAACAAGTTTCTCATGACACCTCACCCACAGGGAAAGCTTGGGTGTGAGTTTTTGTTTTCTTTTTCTATTTTAAGAGTGTGGCAAGGATCACAGTAAAGGTTCTAAAAAATCCTCAGCCTTCAAACTATAGTATAAAAAACATCTTTAAAATAGATATTCAGAACTATGAAGTGCCTTTATTTTTCATAAATAAGCCACTTGAAGTGTGGTGTGTTTAAAAATGTGCTTCCTAATAAAAATCTCAACATTACGTTCATTTACAAATAATATTTCTTTGCTATTTTACAGAAAGTGAATTAGATGACAATAAAAAAAAATAATATTAAATATCTAAATAAAAATAAGAATATCTTTGTTAAACAAACCAAGAACAGTGATAGAAAGCAAAAAATAAAACCTGGTATTTTTTTTTCATAATTTCTGGATTATTATTATAATGTTAAAGGCTTTTTAAGAGATTAATTCTTGCCATCGGTGTTTCCTAGAGAAAACAAAGCTATGTCCCTGTTTTTTTAAAATAATTATACATGTTGCATATAAGAAGCCACCCTGAGCTTTGAATTTCTTAATGTCTTAGAATCAGATGTAATTTGAACATTGACCGGAGTCTGGAACATTTCCTCAAACTGATTAGTAACTTATTTGAAAGCTAGTTGCAGTAAATTTGAGAGGACTGTTCCTGTAAACCAGTGCTATTCTTCATGTACAAAGACACCTGAATCTGACTCCAAGATTTATTTCATTTCCTTTGTAAAATGAGAGATTAAAAAAACAAACAAAAAACCCCCAAAAAACAAACAAACAAACAAACAAAAAACCCCCACAACCCAGACTTATGGAAATTGTAAAAAAAATATATGTTAAATTTCACCTCTTGAATATTTTTTAATTTATAGAGCAGTGTGAGCAGCAAGGTTTAATAGTATTATTACTCTGACATAAGTAGATAACAGTCTAGTATTGCACTGCATTTTGCTTTTGATGAGGACTATTATTTCCAATAGGCATAATAGGTTGCAATACCATAGCTTGTCACGACTTATCTGAGAAACATGACAGCTTGCAGCAAATACATGAGATTTATGAATGTCAGTAGTGCACAATCACCTTTTTCACGGTACTTACTGAAGTGCTAGGTAAACATACTCCTATTCATAGGAAAAAAAAAACATAGGAGGAATATATTTAGTGGAATTCGAGGTTTTCCAAGCCAAAACCAAACAAAACAAAGCAAACAAAAAGCCACAAAACTAAATAAACAAACAAAAAATCCCCCATCAAATATTTTAGGGTTTTTTATTACAGAAATGTAAATGCTACTAAAAATTCTTTTCAGCATTGAAAAGTGTTGATGACCTGAGGGACTTGTTTAGAGAACTTGTTTCTCTACCAGAACAAAGCCTTATGCAAACAATGAGGAACACTTGTTCTCTCTGAAATTTCTGAATATCCCATCCATTTAGACAAGACAAGATATGAGTAGTGAGCAGCCATTGCCTCACAGGCATTAGACTCAGACAGCTATGAAAATATAGTGCAGAATACTGTAAAATTTACAATCCTGACACAGAGCTTATTAGATCTAAGGAATATAATTGCATTTGTTTCAATGGACACTGGATATAACCCTATAAGTAGGATCCAATATGTCTACTGAAGCATATGGGAAAATACAAAAGGAATTATACACAGGCCCTATACAGAGCTCCTTGGGTGGATGAAGAGAGATTCAAAGATCTTTATTACTATTATCCTTGGTTTATACTGTTGTATTTTTTCCTAATTCAAGGATACTTGTTTTTACACAGGAAAAGTTCCCTGGCAATCACCAGAGAACAACTTCAAGTAATTTCTCTGCATTTGGAATACATGCTGCAATCTCACCTTCTTTAGAGAGATTGCCTACATGAACATCTCTCTGACCCAAAAAATATGTGCTTGCATGCTAGAGGGATAATAAATCAAATACCTTAAGGTTTTTGATAGCCCCAAATTCAAGTCCTGAAGTGAGACATAAGAAAAAAGACTGATTTAACTTGGCAATTAATACTTTGTGCTGAAGTACTCTCATGTCCAAAACACAAACGTGATAGAGCAGTGATGAATGATCAAGGCATTAACATTATTTGGAGAAGTTTAAAATACATATCAAAACTAGGAAATCAAAATTAGAAAATTGAATTTGAGAAAATATCTAGGTATAAGACTTGAGGTTAAATGAAGATTAATTGAATTGTTTGTTTACTAGACCCTCCCTCAACATCCTCTTGAAATCCAGTGAAAAATTCAGCAAGCTTATCTCAATAATCTGAACTGAAAAACGTGCTACACTCTGTAGACAACCACTGCACAGAGAGGACCTTTTCATAGTGATGTAGACCTGTAGTGGGCTGTATCAATCTTCCTCATTTCTCTCCACTGACTGTAGAGGGAGGCTGGGCAACTGTGCTATTAATTGGAGTGTCTTGTTTAAGGCTTACAATTAGATTAAAAGAATCTGGGCTTTTATATTGACTTAAAAATCATGTAATACTCTCCATTAAAATCCATCTGTTCAAAAGTTATGCTCAAAATAAATGCAGGACATCATCTGACATTAAATTAGTTTCATAAATGCCTTGGTACTAAATTTATATAGGGTAACAGCAAAGCTCCCTTTGGACTTTAATGGCCCAAGACCAGTATCCAGTAACTTACATTGCTTTTCCCAGTTTCATGAACAATTTGTGGGTTTGGGGTTTTTTTCTCAGAAAATTCTCAGAAGTCCTTTTTTTGCACTGCAGTGCTAAAGGAGAGCAGTCATAACTGCAGGTGGATTACTGAGCATAGGTTATGGGGTTTGAAATCTTAGTGAACTGGAGCAGAATCAGTTTCCAAATGCAATTCTTTGAATACCAGTATATTACATGATGGCTCTGGCAGTGAGTGAATATGAGAATAGTCAACCCAAAGTCCCTTGGGGTAGTCAGATAAAATGTAGCAGAACCTGTCTAAATAACATATTTGTTATATCTAGTTTAGTTGCTTTAAAATGCTTTGCTCAGGAAGCTGCTAAGCTCAGTGGAAGAAATCACCTCATCTCAGCCATCACAACGGCATTGTTGTATACTGTGTCTGTTCTAAACATGGCAACATACTGCCAACAAAAAATAAATAAAAAATAAATCAGTGATGCAAAGCTCGATTAAAAATAGTAATTTCAGATTTAAAACATAACACTTTAAAAACAAAGACTTCTTGGCTATCATTAAATTATTAAATTTCCTCCTTTTAAAAAAACTGTCAATTTAGCCTCAGTTCCCATGTTTTCTTCTTTAGATTCTACTTCCAGTGCAGTAGATATGCCATGTTTTCTATATGGGATGACATCTCAAATGAGTCAGTCACTCTGTTCTACTCACAGTCAAAAGAACTTAATATAAAAGTACTTTAAGATTGGATCTTTTCTGTGAAGCCTGAGCAATCTGCATCCAGTGAAGAATAAAAATATATTGAGGATTCACTGCCAGACATGCAACTGTGAGATGTAGAAATAATTGCTGGAAAATATCAGAAGCTGATGTACCAGGGTAAGTTTGGGTTTCACCTGCTTTTAGAGGATACTGTGTTCAGATTTATTTTTATTTATTTTTTTTAATATGTGACAAAGTCGCTGTCAGCTTCCTAGTTGAAAATGGACCCTAGTTTTACTCCAGGTTAATTAACACGTAAGGCTTGTAGTAATTTATAGTTATAATTGTGCATGTTTATATTAAGCTAATAGGCACTATAAGTTTCATTTTTCACAATATTTGTTAGGTTTTAGTAAACTAAAGGTTTCTATTTTCAGTCTGAAAACAAGAAAAACTGAGAAAAAAATAGTAGTTATACTTAAAAACTTATGCTGGATCTCTGTTTCTGCAAGTAGTGCATTAATATTTTCACTGAAATGAAATGTCCTTAATATAATCTTCTTGCACTTTACACTGTTGTATGAATTATAGAAGAATCCACACTTCCTGTACATCTTATTTTGGAGTCGCTACTCTCTTTAGAAGCAGACTGAAGTAAGGAAAACTGAATCATCCAATCCAGTAGTCATAGATACACTGGTACAGTCATTGGTACCATCATAGACTAGCCCAAGGGAAAAATGAAAGTTCAACTTGAAAATTATCCTGAGAAATAAGCCTTCAGGAAGAGAAAAGCCAAGTGAAAAAGGATCAGAAGACTATTTCTATGAAAATAACAATGATCAAGCAGATCAACAACTGAGACTTTTACAATTAATTGGAACAAATGACAAAGATACAGTTCCTAGAATACTATAGCCTTTCCAACTGAAAGTCTTGTACCATCATGTACTAAAAGTAGCTTCAGATTTTCAGGTGATTTAGTATTTTTTTATTAACTTATTAACATATCATAAAACTCACATTCCCCCACCTCACCTCCCCCCACCCCAAAAAAAAAAAATATCTTTCAATAGGTCACTAACCTTGATATCTACAGAAGTCATAATGTTTTTAAGTGTGTAGTAAGAGCTAAGACATCAAAAACTGTAGAAAGGCTGGCACTGTCCAAAGGATTCAGTGCAGATCCTCAGAGTTTCTCAGCTAGGGAAGCCTCAACTTCCTGCAAGGAGCAGACTGCACAGCAAAGCAGGTATCACATATCATGCATCAGGGAGTTCTCTCTTTAACAGTGCTACTCATCTCTTCAAGGCAGCACTTACTTTAAGGTAATTTGGAAATGCCGTTCCATTTCCAAATTAAATTGCACTTTCTATTTCACAAATACCAAGAACTAAGTAGAAGTCATCTTTACTTTTTCTCTTTCTATTTAATGTTACTTTTGCTGCAAGAGGCATGTAATCCACAGCTTTCTTGTTGTGCCTGACTGTTTTTGTTTTTGATCCTTTTTTTATACACTGCAATAATCAGTCTGTAAAGACCAATTTCTTAGAGTAAAGGTGATTGGCATCTCTAGACTCAACAACCTCAGCCTAACAAATTGCATGATTGTAAACTCTGCAATTTCCTATGTACCTCCATGTCACCTACTTTCATGTTGTCCCAGCTTGTATCTTTACTGGGAACACAGCTTTGCTCTTATACAGGGGAAAATGTAACAATAAATTCAGGAGCACACTGAATGCATGAATCATTGCATCCATAGTAAAACAGAACTGATATAATCTGCTATCCAGGGAAAAATATTATTAAATACCTTTACCTATAATTTCTCCAAGAAAAATCTTGGAAACTTTTGCATCTCTCTGTGCTAAACAAATCTTCAGCTTCACAGAAATTCTGAATGTCCCTGGAGACCCTAATAAAATAATCATTTCTATTAAGCAAAGATGGGGCTTATCATTCCTTAAGATACAAACTAAAGCTAGGATTAAAAAAAAAAAATAACTGGATTCTCCTTCTGTCCAATCTCTTGGTTTTATCTGAGTCATTGAACTATGCACCCTTCCAAACCAGTTTTAAGTTCTAAAAATAAAGTACTATTTCAGTAGATTTGCTAGATTCAGATTCAATACAACGGTAAGGTGATGAAGAAGGCATATGTGTAAAAAGAGGTTCCATTAGAAATATTTTCTTACAAACATTTGGAATATCACATCTCACATATCTATACCCAGAGGCAAGAAACAGTAGTTATTCCACTGGCTAAGTCATAAAGTATTTTGAAATGCGCTATATTAAGAACTATAGCAAATATTAATTTGTTCATTTTTAATTTAAACTATCACATAACTTAAAGGCTCTTTTTTTTCTTTTTTTTTTTCTGAACTGCAAGATAGAATCCTTTCCCTTGTCAAAGCAAAGCTCCTCTAAATAGTAATGTAATCTGAAATCCTAATGCCAGCGTTGCAAGTTTATACGCAACTGGTGGCCATCTGACTGATGATATGAAGCCAGTTGCAATATATCTAATAAGGACTGATCAAAGTTTACTATAGTTTCCTGAATTATTTTTATAGAAACTGCAGGAAAAAAAAAAGTATTTAGGATAAATTTCAAAAATATCCACAAACACTAATAATATGTTAAAAAAAAAAAAAAAATTCTCACAAAGCCATGCAGTAGCTCCAGTAAGTCCAGCACCCTCTCATTCCTCATTTAGAGCAGAGAGAGATCCAATGAAACTTGGTGGTCTGGGAGTCAACCTTGTAACCATATAGCCATAATGGAATCACATGACTTTCAAGGGGCTACCATAACAGCTGCTAATTGCCAATGTGGGATTTCATTAAATATCTCAGGATTTTTAACAGACAGAAGCAATCCAGTATAAATCAATATCATTTTCCATTGTTGTCATTTATGGCTTGAGGAAAAGAATCTTAAAATCTTTATCTTATGAGCAAACCCACTTACGGTAATACATTTCTCTCTTTTTTTTTTCTTCATAAATTCAACAAATTTTTGTGATGTCACAAGTGCTCTGAAGAAAAGTAGTATTAACATGCTTATTTTGACACAGGTTTAGATTTTTAAGATTCTTTAATTCATTAAAGCTGGGGCATTTGGCCAGCAATACAATAATTATTTACCCTATTTGGGGAAATACTCTCTTGTCCTGTTTGGTTTGTAAATAAGTCCTGTACATCCTGGAAAGCAGGATCAATTCAAATGGATTAAAAAAATAAATCTTGAAAGTTATTAAAAATGTAAACATTTAGCAAATTGTATATAATTCAAATTACAAATATAAGGTTAGTCAAATTATATGAAGTTAATCAGCAAAATCTAATTGTAGAGCTATTTCCACAGTGACTCATTGCATCTTAATTAACAATGCTGAATATTTGGTATTTTATTTTAGCAGCGTCTCAACAAAATGTAAGCAGTGCAACCTGGTACAACAGTCTAAATCCAATTAAAGCATTCAGGAATATAGTTTCATAATTTGACAAAAATAAACATGAGAGAGAATGTGTGTGTTGTAGTTAACTCTGTGCACTAACTACTTAGTCTTGGCTCACCTTACTGTTAATGGTGGCAGAGGTAAGGACCCTGCTGAATCATTTTCTACAGAATCCCTCTATCTTTCTCTTTATCCATTTACCATAGATGCACCCTAAAGAGATTATCCTAAAGTTAGCCTTTGGGAATACCCACCAGTTTTCCAAGCAGGTGATTACAGACAAAGGTTCAGGTGTTCCTATACATTGCTATGCAAATGTAGAAAAGATAAAAATATATATTGTTGAAAGATAAGGTAGACAACTGCCTAAAAAATATACTATTTCTAAACATTGTCTGTAGTCCTAAGGGATGAGATATCTAATAGTAAGCAATTTGGACCTGCTGGTTTTGAAACAAATGATGTTATTGCATGATGAATGCAAATATTCAGGAATTAAATTGAATTGTTGATGTTCATCTCCTTATGGTTAATACACATCCCCACAAACCCTCTGTGCAGGTTCTGCTACATTCAGTAGTTCTTCTGAGTTAGTTTTCCCTAAAGCTGACTATTTTCCAAGTATTGCTTACCTACTCTCCTTTATCAGGCTATTATAATTTACTGCATGTAGGACAGTTCCTGAAGATCATTCAGAAGCTAAAATGTGCATTAATATGAAGTAAGTAAATGCTATTTCCATTCTATGTTAACCTTGGGATCCTGTTTATCTAGCAGTGCAGTTAAAAGTGTTGGTCAGCATTTATAAACCTAGAAATGATCTTCGGATGTAGCAATTTTAGCTGCCACCTCTTTCTACACTTCTCACAACTGTTGTAATTCATTGATGATTTTACCATCTGTCTCAAAAGCTAAAACATTTGGTTCAAATATATAAAAGCCTGACAGGCAACTCCATTATTACATGTAAAGGCATCTCTAGCACCGTAAACACAAGTTTAAAACTTCCCACTGCTTTTGCATTTCTACATGTGTTAACAATTGTGAGACTAGAACGCACTCGGCACCAAGGAGCAGACTGCACAGCAAAGCAGGTATCACATATCATGCATCAGGGAGTTCTCTCTTTAACAGTGCTACTCATCTCTTCAAGGCAGCACTTACTTTAAGGTAATTTGGAAATGCCGTTCCATTTCCAAATTAAATTGCACTTTCTATTTCACAAATACTAAGAACTAAGTAGAAGTCATCTTTACTTTTTCTCTTTCTCTCGGCACTCGCACTAGGCATATTTGAATTTGATTATATGAATATACTTTACTGTATTGTGCAGTCTGTGTTACTCTGATATATTTAATTCTTCTCTATTATCTTAAACATGATCATCATGCTTTAAGTCAGGTACTTATAATCAGAAAAGAAATCAAAGGAACATGCTAAGCTGCAAGACCCCTGAAATGTCATTTCTCTTAACAAAACTTTTTTGCACAAATTTTCAGTGTAACATTGGTCATTAAAACATACATAACTTTTATACATCATATTACCACATGAAGGGCAGTTATATGCCAAAAAAAGAGAGATAACACTGTGTGGAAAATATCTATAGCATTTTTTAGTGATCTTGTTCTAGCAGCACAGCAATGCAATCTGAACTCCTACATCACAGCTTGACAAAAATACATTAAATTCAATTTTAGAATATTTTTTTCTGCAGTAAGATTATCTGCCACATTTCAGCTCCAAAATGTTTCTTGATATCCAAATTCCATCTTTTCACAAAAAGCATTCTAAGTAAGTTTGGCAGGTTTTTAATTACAGAAGCATAGATATGTCTTTAAAAGAAGTTTTCATTATTCAAACTTTGCAGGGACCACTTCATTTAAAACTCTGAGGGTGATATAAAATCTGAAATGACAGTTATGATTTTCAGGCATATTTCCGTCTATAACATATACATTTTTCACACTTAAAAAAAATGAAGGCACAGTTACAGCTGCTGCCTACTGATCTGTGGGCATTAAGCAGCACATCAACATATTCAGCTTATAGGTACTGTTTGCAAGAGCATGTTTGTCAAGCAAAACTATCTCAGAGCATTAGGGAACTGACATCTCTGGATTACTTCACTCTCTTCTATAATAGCATAGATAGGTTATTGTAACTATGCAAACAAAACCAAAAAATTATCACAGACTGTTAAGCGACTCTGAAACCTCAACAGAAACCTCAAAACGGTGAATCTTGAAAACATTTCAGGCTTGTGGTTCAATATGCAAATAAAATCTAGAGCTAGTCAGAATACAACAGCAGGAAGAAAATTATAAGCTGGCCTGTTTTCAAAGGATGGGACATACCTCAAAGTACAATTGGACATTTTAATGCAGAATAAATACAATAAATTACTAATAATTCCTATGTTATAGTGATATTCTTCAGTGAGTCACAGCGAAACAAGATGGTATCATTATGCTCACATTGTAGGAGTGGAAATGTGCACAACAGGGCTCTCCTTTTAACGAATACATCTAATAATCAGAAAACACTGATTGTCATGTAGGGACCAGATCTGTTCATTTGCCACACTAGCTTGCCTCCAGGCAAAATTCTCTCCTTATATATGACTTTCAGCTTGAGGGCAGCTGGTGAACAAATTCATTATAACAATGATGTCTCTGTTGGTCAACCTTTTAGACCTCTGATGCCTCAACCTAAAATCCAGTGTGCTAAGAGTTCTGCTTGCCAGGGGAAAAGACAGCTTTTCCTTATTGCTTTGAAATGTCATATAAGCACGGGCAAAAACAATAGACTGGTAATTTCACTTTTTGTTATGCATTGTTAAAAGAACTTACAGCATTCCCATGGTCTGCACAAGAACAGAACAAGTGACTTGTCTGCAAAATGCTTTATATTAGGCTTGTGTAGCCCTTCCTGACTAAGCTCTGTCTAGCAGACGAACTCCTTTCCTCAAATTCAGTAGCCAAGCAAGATTAAGAGACTTGAAGGAAGCAAGATGAGACGTCCAGAAAAATAAAAATAGATTATTGGACTCTTAGTTAATTACATGATTATAAAATTCATCTTTGTACATTAGAATATTCCTAACACATTACAATGCATTATAAATATATTTGTATAGAATGCATTATATTTGTATACTTTTTATATATATATATGTATAAGTAGCATATAATCAGATCTTTATCAAAGAGCAGACCAATGAAAGAAAGCTTTTAAGAATGCTTTATTAAAAGCACAGAAGTGTGAATCCTTTTTCCAGTAGTGTTAGTGTTAAAACTGAGCAATTTCAGTAAGGCCAAAGTTTTGCCAAGGTTCAAAGGAGGCAATAGTTTTGACTGGGCCGTGACCAAGTAAAAAGTCATGCTAACTTGTAACCAGTCAGTTTTATAAGGGGTAAAGCAGTTGACATTACCGATTTAAGGAATATAACATGTGAGGGCAAGGACCCATATGAGCTCACCCTTTTCCAGGACTGCCAAGTTATTCTAATCAAAAAGTATCTCAGCAAAAGCTTCTGCACTTTCTTAAGAATTTGAAGCCCCTAAGCTGTGGTTCTGGCTGTCCTTTACTTAGCACAAGTTATGCCAGCTGTTGTACTGCCATGTAGAAAAGATTGGCTTCAAATCAGTCTCTTCTGATATCAGATACCAGCAAAATCAATTACTTAGTGAATTCATAATGACCTTCCACTCTTCCAAGATTTAAAGTTACAAAACTGCACTGAATCCTTGAAGGGTGTGCATTCAACCACCCTATCACACACATATATAATTCTTATTTGAATGGGAGGATTATATCATCCATGTCATTAAGAAAATAATCTCATTAATATTTCAAAGGGCCAGATTCCCTTCTCAGAGTGAGCAGCAAATAAAGATAGCCAACAGAAAGTGCAAAGCCCAGGAGCCCCCATACCCTTATAGTGCTTAGAGATCTATGTTATATGGGGAGCAACTCAGACAGTTGATGACATAAATAAAGATATCTAGAAAGAGAGGAGGAGACCCAAACAGTTAACACCTTGTACATAACCCCTGTATGTGATGAGAGGACAAGCCTGGGAAGCAAGATGCCTTCACGCAGTCAGAGGAGATTCAAGCTGCATCAAGAACTTCTTGAAGCATTACTTCTCCACTGAAAGTGAGCATCAGTGTAGAAAGATACAAAGATACAAATGGCCACAGGAAGAAGGTCCTGTGAACCTACCTTTGAAGAAGAGACACTAAACTGAAGATTGGCTACATAAAGCTGAAATATTGCAGAATGCAGGGAGCAGCAGCCAGGATTACACAGCAAACCTGTAGGGGCCCTTCGTCACCAGGGACTGTACAGGCATGGAGATAGGAACATCCACATATCCCACCACTAGAAGTTTTTGAAAGTAATCTGCTGCAGCTATCTCTTGTGTTGAGTCTGGCCTGGTGAAATATGCAGGTCCTTTTTAGGACCTGTACCATAACGAGTAAGTATATTTTGTACTTGTTATGAATCTGATAAATACACAGTGAGTCAATTTTCCCATATAACATATTCAGGAGACATATTATTTCCAGACTATAGTGAGCTATTAATGAAGTTTCCATAAGGATTTTAGGCAGCTCTTCTCCAATACACATCATATTATAATATGAACAATAAATGCTTATATTAACAAGCAGATGAGTCTGTCATTCCTATGTTAAGTAAGTATTCTTTCATAATGAGAAATTGAACATTCCCTAGAAGCAAAACTCTTACTGAGTACACAGCTGCAAGGAGCCTCTGTGGTAACTGCACCCTACTTCCCTCAGAAGAGGCCCCCATGGTGTGGAAATTATTTCCAGCAGTGTAACAGAAATACATGCAGACTAGATTTTAAATATATTTCTAGCTTTTATTTTGAAACAAGTTATGTACTGAGAATGCAGTTACAAACAGATTTCTCCCCATCCCTTCCTCTTTAGCCCTAAGCTTAGCAGCAGTATGTGCCCTTGAAACTTGAAGGGGCAATTGATAGAAAAAACCCACAACCATAAAACAATGAAAACATGTTTGAATTAAAGCAGATGCAAAGCACTTTCAAGGATAAGGATAAGTTTTGTAAAAGATACCTCAGCATACAACAATGTCTTTATAGCTAATGGAAAGATCTCAGGCAAAAGCAACCCTCCCTTCGTGAAGCTTCTCCTGAACCTTCTGTCCTCCCACTCTCCCAAACCTAGCAATAACTCTCTCATGATCAGTCTGTATGACTTATGGGTGATTAAGACAGGAAACTGCCCTACTCATTTTCTAAGATGTCTGCTTAAACAAATTCTCTCATATCTACCTTATCTAACAAGAACTACAACAGCTTTTTTTTCTTTCTCTTTTTCTTTCTCTTTTTCTTCCTCTTTCTCTTCATCTTTCGCTTTTTCCTCTTTATCTTTTTTAATAAAGAAGCCTGCAAGCTGGAGGCTTAATAGCTCACAACCATAGCAATAAGTTTTGGGACAAATGGTCTACCTAAACTCTTCTTAAACCCTTCAGGCCAGACAGACCATCCTGGCTTTTAGCTAGGGATTTCTGCTTTTTGTACCCTATCATGTTTGCAGTTCTCCAACACATTATCCAACTCCCACTCAACCAAGTGGCAACAAAATGCTCAGTGTTGAGACAATCTGGAGATTTTTCCTTGCTTGTCATAAAGTTTGTTGAATTTTAAAGTATAAATCCTTCTTTTCAAACACTTGGGATATTTGTATGATTTGCTGCCCACTAGGGTCTATCTCATTATATACAATGTTTATTTCTAGAATCTAATGTGAGCACATTTGCAAGGTAACATGTGAATCACAGAATCTACAGCTATATTTCTCTATTCGCAACGCTGTCAAGTTTTATATCAAGGGAGCATGCTGTGAATATGATCTAGAGGGTCAACTGAGGGTTGTTCTAACATTTATTTTAAGGCTATCAGAATTTGGGGTAGTGTGCAAAGAAAAAGATAAAGACAGACAAACTAGTAGCTTCAAACTAGAAGTTCATTTACCTAAATATTTAGCTCTCAAGTGCTTTTTTTCAGCATGCATAGTACTGATTCATAATTTTTTTAAATGATAGTTTTGTCTTCTATATTACCTTCTCCAGAACATGTTACTCTGAATTGTAGAGGAATCCCTTTAGTATCAGCAGACCAGGGTAGGCAAATTAAAAATTCTAAACTATCATGTATTCAATATCATCTCAAAAATTGCTCAGAATTTTACATTCAAATCAATTTTATTGCAACAAGTAATGCAGGCTCAAACACTAAGTTTATAATCTGCCTTCTAAATCTGTCATGGCAACAGCCATTTCTACCTGTACTGTCATCAGTGACTGCAAAAGAAAGTTTTTCACTCCAGTCTTCAGAAATGGTAATTTAGAGTTCAACTAGGTACAGGAAGTACTGAAAATGCTGAGGCACAATACTCATTTTTTTTGCAAGTGCAGATGGTCAGTGAATAGAAATATCTGGGTGCAATACTACTATAATACTACCCTAATATTTAAAGTAGAGATGTAGTAGTAAACACTAATAATACCTCTACACTTTACTGAATATCATAATGAATGCCTATGATCCAATTACACCTACGAAGGTAGTTTATGAAGACTATTTGTATTGATTAGGCTAAGGTAGCTGATTAAAATTTATAATTTTATTCAAATAGGTTACATGGACTTTTTTCTCTAAAACTCTTTATAGAAACAAGAACAACAACAAAAAAAATCAGTTAACTCATAGCATCCCACACTTTTGCAGACTCTGGTGGGTACATTTCCATTTTCAGTGCAGAAAGCTACATATTCAGGAGTAAGAATGAAGATTTTAAAAATTATTGTAAATTAAAACCTTTATTTTTCAGTAGTATTAGAAAACAAACTACCATCAAGGAAGGAAATTTGATTTACAGGAAGAACACAGTCAAGTACAGGGCAGTTGTAGGTTTTTACTCTATCCAAACAAAAGGCTGAAATGCTGTCCATAAGATAATTAATGAAGCTTAGCAGCAAGTGAGAATTCTGGCCTCCCTTTTGTGTTTATTGGTATTCTTGCCAGCATGTTAGTTACATATATACAATTTTGTTGTGATATGCTGACAGATTTGGACTGGAAATATTGCTCCCAGTGGTTGTGGGCTCGGTTTGCAGAACATATGCCTTCACAAACTGGGTTTTCTCCAAGGAATAAATGAAGGGCATCCAGTATACACTACTGCCATTATTTGGTTACTTTTTCTGTAGTCCTAGTACCCGTAACAGTTACTCAAACATTCTTACTGCAAACACATAAAACAAAAGATGAAGAAATCCTGGTAAAAGGGATTCTGATTTTTCAGGACATATGAAGGATTCAAGTGGCAACTACTCAATCAATAACAGATTCAATTATAACAATCCTCTACATATATGCATCATCCTTGTAGCAACCTTAGATTATGTCTTTCATTTTGTTTCTGTCAAGGACAACCATGTGTCCTTTCCTCAGTGTCAATTCTGCACTTTCTGACCTCCTGCAGCATGGGCATGGAACACCTCCCAACTTTCCATTCTTTTGGAGGACAACCGCTGACCAACAGTCCTGAGAAGTCTAGGACATATCAACATTAAGTGAAAGGTGAAAAGAATTCTAAGAAACTACTGGAAATATTCAAAAGCATTTAATCTTGATTTATGTAGCAAGTTCAATTCAGTCCTTTCAAGACACTTTGTTTATCATCTCAGTTGTCTTTTATACTGCGAGACAGTCAAAGCAAGGAATATTTTATGGCCTGATTCAGCAAAATACTTAAGAATATAAATTGTCACACTTGAATGAGGGTTTTATTTCATGGTTTAATACTTTCTGAATCACCATATATTTAAGTGTCTTCTGCATTGCTGGGAAAACAATAATAATGATTCAAAATTATCAAAGATCCATCCTATAGAGCTGGCTATAGATTTATAACATATTGTCCTTGAAAATATACACTTAAGACCACTATGAAATACTAAAAAAAAAATTTCAAATTACATACTGTCAAAATTAATTACCAATTAAACTGAAAGAAGCATTGTGAAAAGTGTGTCTAAAAATATACAAAATACGTGTCATATTGTAAGTGAGATAATTCTGATTTTTTTTTTTCTCCTATCTCAAATATGAAGAAAAATCACTTTGAGTCTCATACTTTCCAGGTCCATTTGCCATGGTGTTACACAGTGGCAGGAGAAACATATCCTTAAATATAGTCTAGTAATCAGACCACTATGAATCATATTTTATTTTATTCTATTTTTCCCTTTCAATTATTGGATTTGAAGATTTTTTGCAACCATTTTTACCCACGCTCTTGTCCTATTTGATTGTATGCAATGGAGCAACCATCCTGTGTGTATGGTAATATCTCCATGGTAACAGATTATAAAACATAAGCACAGGATTGTGATCACTATTTGGAAAAGAAGGTGGTTGAACATAAGGAAATTACACTCCCAAGTAATTTCATTTCCTTGTGATTTCAACAATGACATTTAAGGACTGGAATACACTGTCAATCTCCATATTCCAATTAAAAAAATAATTAGACTATTTATGTAAATTTACATTATAGAAATAAACCAGAAAATAAATAAATACCTTGTTTGATCATATTCATTATTCCATCTTTAAGGTAAGAACAACCTTGCTTATGGTTCACCATGAGCAAAATCATGTAAATAATTTAATATTCCCATTGAAGTCAACTTGTCTGTGGCACCATTTATGCTCTTAAGGGGAAGCACCTATGTCACAGGGTGTATGCCTTTAAAGTGTGATGCATATTGTATTTTTGATCTAAAGTATAGCCACAAAAAACAAAGCAGTAGAGGTACCTGAACTGACTTAGCTTTTTGAGAATGTATGAGCAAGGAAAAGTATATGATCAGACATTCCCTTAGTTGCAGTTATGGACTATTGATAGGACGAGACCAAGCACAATGTGATTTCAGTGGACTTACAGGAAAATTACCTTTATGTATGGTACTTAGCTCTTTGGATCATATTTTAAGCAGGAAGAAAGTAAGGTGTCAAAGATTTCTCATCAGTTCTTTGACTCTCATCTCCTGTGAGGAAAGGACCTACCATATTTTCCTAACTAAGCTATAAAAAACTGCAGATGTTTTGTTCAGTGATACCTAGTCCCCCTTGATCCTGTAGAGCACAGATTACAGGCATTACAAAGGGGATTATTTAAATGAGTTTGCAGGAAAAACCTATGCATCATGCCATTTCAGTTGACTTTTAGGAAAAATGTATTTAGAAATATTATTTACATTGAATTAAATAGTCTGAGTGATGAGTTTAAACTAAATACCTAATTTTTAGCTGTGTATAGCCAGATGAGAGACTCTGTTGTCAGAAGTCAATTCATACTGTTTTAGGATGTGTCCAAGGTAAGTGGGATGATTTACCTTCAGGAACAACTATTCCTCTCCCCTGACTGTAGAGGAAGTGGACACAACTAGCTCACTTTACAAAGCTTTGAGTTACATGATATAAATTCCGGCCCCAGTTGCACTCCAGCTTTTTATTTATTTACAAATAGAAGGAACTAGCTTGCAGAAGATGCATTCCTCTCTCAGCACATTGTGATTGAATGAGTTTGTGTCTAAATATCTGCTGGTTTGGTCCTGCTCTATCTGTTTCCCCACAGATCCAGAAGTATATGATCATTGACCAAAGAGCAGACAGCCTACTTACATTACATTTTTCTTGCTGTAATTTGATGAATTAGAAGCAATCTGAAAGATGCAGTTTCAAATGGTAGTTTATTTGCATTACTTGTGAAAGTCCTCCAGCTAAATTTCCACACAGCACGCTGATTAGGTCTGTGCAAGTGTGCCTGTGGAGCTTTTAAGCTTATTGAGACAAATAGCAAAAGTAACAGACAGCGAGAGCTTCCTGTACTGTGTATAACTAGATTTCCATCTTAGCTTACTCTGAGCTCCCTCAGTGAATGATCCTTTCAGCCATTTTCACATCATCCTAAACTCCATGCATCAAAGGTTGGAGGCTATCTCTGCACTGATTTAAAATCTCTAGTTACTAAAAGTAATATAATATTTTAATTACATTTCTTGTAAAATTCTAGGTATATTGGCAATTGTAATCTTAGAAGGAGGAACACTTTGAGCTCAACAAGCACCAGAAATATTACCACAGATTGCATTGTGTACATGTCACATTTATCATATAATGAAATAACCTTTCTTCTCATTAAAAAACATTTCTGATCTAGGAAATAACCTATCAGAAAGTCCAAAATTCTATGGACTTCATTATTCTAAAGATCAAACTAAATAATCCAATGACCCCTTCTAGCCTCCCTGGAACTTACAGAAACTAGATGACCTTAACGAGTGAAAGTGTACATATTTAATAGTCTAATAAATTTGGAAATTTTAAAGATCATTATTATAATCTGTTATGACCTTCTACAGTAACCACTTATCAAAACACTAAAGATGAAAAATTCCTTACTAAGAGGCAATATTTATTTTAAGACTGCAAATAATAAGAATCCAGTACAATCAAGTAAACTGTGCTAGAGATTACTGCCCTTCATCATTATTAATTGTCTTTATTTTTTATTTTAATTTGCCAAAATTCAGCTTCCAATCATTTATTTCATTAAGCCATGTTTGTTAAACCCTCCCTATAATAAAAAAATCTGTAAATAAAAAACTACCATAAATACATTTATACTGTGCAATGAGCTCACACACTAATATTTTGCTATTAAAGAATAATTCCTCAATCTGCCACTACAAAGGAAACCCAAATCAATCCTAGTATCTTTCAAAAAAAGATACTAAAAATTATTCTTCCTAAAAACAAAGTTACAAATTCAACTCACTTTTCACCAGGTATTACTCAAGTGTTTCAATTTGCAATAGTCCATTCATTTACATAGGTGGGTTTTCTTTTACTTTTTTCTATACACTCTGAACATGCATACAGACATATATATATTTTTATAAGTGCATGAATACATCAATATATTTGAATATATTCTGCTTGCAGGGTCTCTTTGCACTCATTTGAAGATGTGCAAATAAATAAACCCCAACAGAGACCATACTATTACTTTCAGATTAAACTAAACTGAAAGATATATTTAAAGTCCTCCAGCCACAAATGGTCTGTGAGATCAGACTACAGACAATTCCAAAGTAAAAAACACTGCAGTGTGTATTATGAGAGGGCTTTCTGTCTCACTGTTCAGATCAGCTCCTGTTGGTCCACACTACTTTCGAAAGTAGACATAGTCACTAATTTACTGTAATTGACATTGTTCATAAACGTCTCACAATCTATCAAAAGACCCTTTCCAAAATTATATGAATTGTTCTTTGAGACACGCTGGGAGGCTTACTATGTTCAGCTGTCTTTTTTTTGTTGGATGCCTTAATTCTTACATCTCTTAAAGAGGAAAATTACCTTTGGAATTGTATTGAAATCCTATGGATCTAACCTATATTTCTTTTTGCAAGACCCATTAAAATACATTTCATTAATATTCACATTGGTCAATTAGCCCATATTGAAACTTAATCCAATCTTTTAATCCTTTGCCTCCACCACTAGGATATACATTCACAGGAGAAGTGACAGGAAGATAGAGCAGAAAGATCTCAGCGACTCAGAGTGGTAATCTTTAATCTTACATAGTGAGACAACTTACATAGTCTCACTACTTAAGATTTTGAAATTTTAACAAGCTTTTTCACTTTCAGGTTTTGTACAGCTGAGTACATAAAAGAATATTTTTCCTAGAGGCTGTTGTTGTTTTAAATATTTCAAAAGCTTTTACTTTGATATGTTATCATTCACAACAGAAAATCATCCCAGTTCGTTGACATGCTACATTGATTACCATCAAAAGGTGAGTTATGGCTCACATTTTGGATTGAGCAGTAAAAATACGGAAAGGTAACCACATCACTGATCAGGAAGAAACCAAAACTGTTGTTTCTCTGCTAGGTTTTTGATGTCTGAAGTGACAGCAGTTTAAATTCAGGATTGCTTGTAAGGGAAGCTTTATTTTAGTTTTCCTCTTTATTTTTCATTCTTTTTATAACTACTTCCCACCTTTACATTATTATCAAAGCTGCCAACACTCAAGAAAACACCCTGTCTGTCTGCCTGCAAATTCAAACATCCATCTGGACAGAACAATGCACTGTAAAAGGAATCTGGCATTGCTTCCTTACTTTTTTTTGCTTTCTTTTTAAATAAAAGGCCTGATTGATAGAATTTAAGTTTTCAAAGCTCGGTGATATACTTTATGCTTTGCTTTTGAATCAAAAGCTATGCAGCCTCCTAAGTGCAGAGGATCACATCACTAAAAAGTCTCATTGCACTGTCACCATCTGCAGCCATACAAGAAATAGGTGATGCATTGTCCTCATTTTTAGCTGGGACAGAGCTAGGTTTCTTTTAAGTAGCTAGAATAGCACTGTATTTTGGTTTCAGCATGGGATTTGTTATGAGAGAAATGTTGATAATATACCAATGGTTTAATTTTTGTCAGTGGAAGTTGAAGGACTTCGTGTTTTGTTAGTCTACAAGTGTAAAATTGGGGCAGGGGGGAGAGGAATATTTAAATTAATAAGATAAATTGGCATTGAATATGCCAGTAAGATATTCCATAACATGTAACATCATGTTCAGTGTATTAATGAGGTTCTCTTCCTCTCATGCTCTCTCTGGCTTTCACTTGGCCTCTCATGCCTCCAAAATCATCATCGGGGAACTGGCTGGGTTTGGCCAGCGGGTGGTGAGCAGTTGCAGTGTGTACCACTAATTTCCATATTTTTTACTAATATTATTATAATTATTTTAGCATCATTATTATTTTAAGTTTTATTTTATTTCAGTTATTAAATTGTTCTTATCTCAACCTACGAGTCTCCTTACCTTTGCCCCCCAGTTCTCTCCCCTGTCCCTTGGGGAGGGGTGGAGTGAGCAAACAGCTGTGTTTGGCTGCTAGCCAAGTGCTAGCCAAGTGAAACCACCACATGCATCCCAATTGGCAAAAAGAGACAAAGAAAAAAAAGAGACCAATAATGAAAAGTAGTGTTAATAAAAGAAGAGCTTTCTACTATCAGGCAAGTGGGAATCCTTATTAGCTCTATTCATTTTCAAAGATGGCGTGTGTAAGTGCAGATAAAACTTCTGGCCACTCCTAGAGAAGAAACAAAATATAATTTGCATCTGTAAACACAGGAACATAGAAATTGCCATGCTAAGTCAGTCTTGAGGTCTATTTAGGTTCAACTGTCTATGAGGGTCTCTTAGATACTTAAAAAGAGGATGCTTACTGTGTACTTATCAGTAGCGGTACTGACTGCGGACATCTGAGAGCAGCTATGGATTAAAAAAAAAATCTAAAATGAATATCTTTGTGTAGGTAGCTGCAATACAAGGAATCAAGCCATTATTATGTGGCCTCACTTCCCAGCAAAAGTATTGGACACATGCTTTTCCAGCACATCTGAGTGCAGCAATCAACATGAGTTAGGCCTGGTCAGTATAGCTGTTAGCATAACTCTATAAACTTTAGCCAGCTTTTAGTTTCAATTAGTGTAGAAAGATTTAGGAAATATTTTGTGTAAGTAGAAGCAGATAAAATACGATGAATTGTATCCCACACAACAGCCTGTACTTTGAGTAGTTTCTGTGTGCTCAAGTAAGTAGATAGGTAAACTATGCCAACAGTCTGCCAACCATCAAGAAGCACAAAAGCACTAAAGAAATATCCAAACTGTAAATACTGCCAGCAGTGAAAGCAAATCAGAAAACAACAGCATGATTTGAATAGATAAATCACCAACAAGTTATTCTTTACTCAACCTTATAACTAAGAACACTTAGCTGTATAATGCTGAGATTAGACAAGAGTTTCTCAAAATACTCCAGGGAGAGAAATTTCATTACTTTGCACCATCATCTGGGACCACCAGGGAACACGAAAAAGCCTAGGAGACCAAACAGCTGGTCATGCTGTACCATGCACAGCCTGACAGCATCTCTCCTGCGGAACAGGGAAGTCATGTACAAAACCACTATACAAACCTGGGCAACTTCTTTGCCTCACTGTACGACCTCCCTCATAGCACAGGGAAGTTGTGCAATTTGTAAAATTGCACATATCTGTGATTAAAATGTTGTGGTATCCAAATCCATTTAGCTTCCACATTTTCATTTGGTCTTCAGCCATGACAGCAAGATGGCAAATCAAAACATTTTGCTCCTAAACCTCCAAAACTCTTGTTTATTTTTCGTAATGCTGGTAATAACATATTAACAGGTGCATATTGCCTTGACTTTCAAAGGCATGCATGCTCCTATATCATACAAATTTAAAGACCTTGTTATCATGCACATTATATATATATAAATACATATATATATATATGAATGAGACACAAAATTGGGAGGAGTGGCTGACACACCAGAAGGCTGTGCTGCCATCCAGAGAGACCTGGACTAGAAGGGGTGTGGTTAGTAAGTCGAGAGACATTCTCCTCCCCCTCTACTTTGCCCTGGTGAGGCCACATCTGGAATATTGTGTCCAGTTCTGGGCCCCACAGTTCAAGAAGGACAGGGAACTGCTTGAGAGAGTCCAGCACAGAGCCACCAAGATGATTAAGGGAGTGGAGCATCTCCCTTATGAGAAAGGCTGAGGGAGCTGGGCCTCTTTAGCTTGGAGAAGAGGAGACTGAGGGGTGACCTCATTAATGTTTATAAATATATAAAGTGTGAGTGTCACGAGGATGGAGCCAGACTCTTCTCGGTGACAGCCAATGGTAGGACAAGGGTCAATGGGTGTAAGCTGGAACACAAGAGGTTCCACTTAAACTTGAGAAGAAACTTCTTTATGGTGAGGGTGACAGAGCACTGGAACAGGCTGCCCAGGGAGGTTGTGGCGTCTCCTTCTCTGGAGACATTCAAGACCTGCCTGGATGCCTTCCTGCATAACCTGCTGTAGGTGATCCTGCTACAGCAGGGGGATTGGACTAGATGACCTTTTGAGGTCCCTTCCAATCCTTAACATTCTGTGATTTTGTGGTATACATTCATGAGAACCAGTGTTATCTTTGCCGATTTCCCTAATACTTCATGAGAGGTCACCTGCATTTATGTAAATTAATTACTGAAAGAACACATTTCTTCAAATGCAATATGTCCCTCAAAGTAGTGTCACTTATTAGTGCATATGCAAATACTGCTATGAATGTTAATGTAATTGAGGATGATTAGGGTTTTTTTGTAATTGAAACAACAGTGATAAAATATTAAACAGGTGAATTCAGTTGATAACTTTTTTCAAAAACAATCTTGTGCTATCATAATACTCTACAGTTTACACAATAGAGATAATCAAAATTCCAAGTGAAGGACAGAATTAAAAAAGGGAGAGAAAACTTACTACCTAGTCTTGTCTAAAATTTGTCAATAGTTGCTATTTTATACTAGGTAGGTGACCAAAGTTTCCAGTTTGCATAATCTTTTGAAAATCAGCTGCAACCTACTTGATCAACCTTTCACATCAATAAAAAGCCTCTCAGAATATTCAATAAAACCCAATTATCTAAATTTCAGCTAAATAGGTATACATCTCTATACATCTGCTTATGTAGAATAAGCGCTATTTCCATCAAGTGAAATCAATGCTGCCTTGAAACAACCAATTAAATTTTAAGTAAGAAGATTTAGGCTATGTCTGTTACTGAACCTGAAAATGCATCTCAGTTTCATTTCAGGTCCAGATGTATACTTGGTCATCTTCTGACTCCTTTGTAAGATAAGATCTAAGCAACCGTTGGTCTTACCCCAGCCCTGGGAGACCTTACCAAGGTAATCTTGGTGCGGCAGGAAATTGTTCAGAAACCTTCTGATTGCACCTATGTATCATTTTAGAGTATAGTCAGCTCCAATTTTAGCATCTTCTATAACTAAAATGTTTCAGTAGTTTGGGGGTTTTGTGTTTTGTTTGTTTGATTGGGTTTTTTTTTCCTTTTTTCCCGAAGAACTACTTTGAGCACAGTGGGCTGAGATTTCTTCTTTGATCAATCAGAATAGATAAGAACCAGGATTCATGCTTCTGGACGGCAACATAGCAGTGATGCAAAGCATCTCACTGACCTCAGCCTAGAAAAAGTTGTTTGGGATCACAGGATGACAGAGAGTATCCTGAACAATGGGAGCTAACCTGCAGCACTGCAACACTTCATTAAAATACATGCTTGGGGACCTTGTCCCAAATTAAAAGTTTAGTTTCCTATCAAATTAAAAGTTTCATATTGTCCTAAAGTAGGTTTCAGTGTTTTTAGTATAATAAAAACAAATATAATAAATTAAATTAGATTGTCCGTACATAATTTTTTGGTTAATCTGCTGAACTAAAAATCAGTTACTCCTACAGTCCTAATTACAAGTCCATTAAAAAGATTAGATTCCATAAAATCCATTATATTTTGTAAAATCCCGAGCTGACAGGCATTATTTTAAGCAATTTAGTTTATGTCTTTATTTATCAAGCTTTGAATAGCTATTCCATTATTTTGACTGAGATCAAAGTTAGGCAGATTGGATGAATGGTTAATGGAAGTAGCAAGGTACACTGAATAGTGATGTATCTGTTTTCAAGTTTATTTTTTACTTCATTTGACACTAAAATTAATTTATAAGAATATAGTATTTTTCAGTGAAACTGAGGATAAAATTGTTAAAAATTCAGAAGTATTGGGAATAAGAGGACAATGTTTATATGCAAGATCTGTTAGCCTTTGGGAATTTAGTAAAATTGTTAGCATATCTGAGGACTTTATCAAACTGAATGGGAAGCTTAGAGTTATGTTTAATGATTCTATTCTTCCAACCTATTTTTTAGTGCTTAAAAGTTGTACTTAAAAGACTGAGACACATATTCCTGTCTTCCTTTCTAGTTACTGATCTCAACTAAAAATTATTTTATCCTGAGATATGTCATTTCATTCCCAACATGAATTTTCATCTGGGTTGCCTCTTCTTCCTCACTGATTATACAGACAGCCTTGAGTCACTACCTCAGACATACATGTCTAATTTTTAGATAAGATGAAAGCTAACCTAAGTGCTTACTTCTTTTCCCCCCCCCTAAAATAATTTATAACTTTAATTATTTAGGTCTAAAGAAAAAGAAGTAAAAAATTCAGGCCAGCATGCCTACACTGGCCATGAATGATAATGGTGTCTAAAATTTTATCAGTTTATATATAATACTATTTGTGCAATAATGTTTTTGAAAATTCAGAATACAAATACAATCTTTTACTTACTGATGGCAGTTTTGCATCTCTTTATGGACAACTGCAATTTTATGTAAATGTGTCATCTGTAACATTAATAAGAATAAACCAGACAGGATCAGATTTTTCCACAGAAAAGTATTTCATTTTATATTCCTAAGTTATTCAAGGAATATATTTACTAACTTGACAATTGAAGAAAAAAAAAAATCATCCATCCCTTTTTCTAAGAGCATAGAACTTCTATATTAATTTGAAGTATCAGTGTGTGAAAATTATTTGCGCATTCTCATATAATTTTCTTCAATGTTTAAGTATTCTTACATTGTAAATGTAAAATATGTTCCTTATCAGGTCTTTCAAAATGTATAAAAGGATACTCACACATCAGACTATAAATTTGGAATAAATTCATATTGATTTTTACCTTTCAGATATGTTTGAAAATAATGAAAAGGAGTGCAACAAAAATTCAGTGAGTGTATGTGCATTAAAGGTAGTTTATATGTAATATTGCTCTTCCAAAGGGAACTTCTTGTATATGTCCTACTTATATATATTTATTTAATGACAATTCTAGCCTTTTTAAAGGCAAAGTGGAAAATACACTTGGTAGAGCAGATTTTTTTGCTATACTGGAAATCAGAGTTCAAAACTGATTTGCCTGTATATAAGAATACTTTTTTTTTTCTTAATAATGTATACTTAAAATAAAGTAAAAAGGAGAAGACTTACATCAGCTGTTTTTACTTCAAGGGCTATACTGTGGTATGTGTTACATAATCAAATCATAGGAGCAGGGGAAGTAATAACACTCCTTACACCACTCAGAGGTTCGCTGAACCTTGTATACAGCCAGAGAGGTTTGTGCAAACAGTATCCTTAGAGGCTCATTTTCACATTAATGACAAGTAATTACAGGAAGTTTCGATTTATGTAACTGCAATCTCACAACAATGAACTGTGGAAGCAAAGCTGAATGCTGCCAGTAAAGACGCCTCTCTGTGGGATAGGTAAAACTGGTCAATATGCATTTATAATCCAGTTTCCATAAGAATATTTTATATTTAACTCAAATGCTGCTTTCAGTTCTTCCATCTTTTTCCTTCTTTTTATTATTTTTCCCCTCCTGGTATTTTTTCCTAAAAGTGTTTTGTTTCTGTATTCCACCTTCCTTTTTGTCAAACCTCTGCTTCTTTGTGCCTCAAATAAACAAAACAGAAGATCAAAGAAATCAACAAAATTTTCAGGTAAGCTGGAAAGAATATAAGATATTCTGTTTAAATTGCATACAAATAGCAAAATAAGGAGATAAGAGTTAATAGTTGTCCTAGCAAAATGTAGCATTATTTTAACTACTGAAAAAGAAACCCAGCTTTGTTTCAGCTAAAAACCAGGACAGTAGTATATGAATTTTTAAACAGGAAATAGTAAGAAATTAAGGAGTAAGACCCAGCAAGCAAATAGATATGTGAAGTATGACTACATCTGGCACAGAGCTTAGGAAGACAATCTTTTTGGAGAACAGAATAAAGGAGATCTGGAAACTCAAAGCCTGTTGTATGGGATACATGCTGGGTTCAGACTGGTGAGTTAGAATCAAGAACATGCATGTGTTTAGGCATGTTCTTGTATCCTGTAGAACAGAGTAATATTTCTGAATCACACAATTTGATTAGAACAAAAGTAAATTGTACAACTCGGCTTTTTTTTATTATTATTTACCACTTTAAATTATGACACAAAATAGTTCACCAAGTACCTTTTATTTTAAACACCTTTGACCACCATGTTTTCTCTTTTCATAGCTACTGAATATGGTTATTTAATGTTTCAGTTATTTTTCTTTTAAAATTTTACCAGGTTCTTTATTCTAGTCTAGTTGTTCCTCCCTTTTCACTCACTGTACATCACCACAGACTGTACCAGTTGTTAATAGCGCTTCCCTCATGCTTCCATTCAGGACAACTTGTGTGAGCCATTATTCCATTGAAAGTCAGTCAGAGAAACTCTCTAAGACTCGTTTTGGAGTTTTAGAAAGCAGGTGTTCTTTATTGCAGTGCTGGACACACGCGGAGATCGCTCCCCCCTCAAGGTGTGTGTCTGTCTTTGTTTCAGCACACATTATTGACCTAATGCATGTATATTCATTGAAGTTCCTAGAAATTATCTACATATTCAAAACATTTCCTGTAACTATTTAGCATAGGTAAATGTCCTTCAGCTTGCGCAGTAAAATGAGTCGGTGGTCTTCAATAGCCTTCATCACTGTATCCCCTGATTGAACTCCTCTTTGATTCTGCACAGTACTGCCTCTTTTACATGCTTGGGACAGTATTCCTTGAAGAATGTTTGGTCATTAGTCTTTATCTATACGTCCTTTCTCAGACTTAAGTACTTTTTAAGTATAGTTTTATGTTAGAACATTTGCAAAAGGTCTTAATGTTATCACCATTTTGTGAGGACAAATATAATGTAATTCAAAGGTTGTTAACATATGTAAATATCAAACAACTAGGTGATAAATGCTCATTCCATGGTTATCAGCATTTTTTTCAAAGGTTGTTTCAACAGCTGGGTGATGTCTAAATCTAATTAAGCAAGCAACTAAGGGATCTATAAATCTTTTAATTTCTAATTTCTCATGGTTCACTTTTTCACCATCATTCTGTCAGTTTATTATCTGTCAACAGCAGAAATCTCTGTCATCCCTTCCACCTTTCTTACTCAGGGTTAAGAGAATGAAGGAGGGTGCTGTGAGCAAAATTCTTGAAAGCTTTGGCATTACTGTCTTTTTTGGATGTAGTACAAAAAGGATGGCCTATATAAGAGAAAAAATTGGGGCATGATAATGGAAAATTCTTTATGACAGTGATAGGGTTGGATTTGAAAAGGTTTCAAAAGAGATCATAGATTATTTTGAAACAAATTATTTCACAGGTTTCTTACTTGAAAAGAAATGTGTCAATTTTCAAAATATATAGCATGAGTATCTATGAAAAGGCAGTAAGAGTCAGCCTATATTCATAAACATGACAATGATTTTAGATGCTTCAATTATGAACTGCTCAACAGTATAGCCTAAAGGGAATTACATTCAGGTAGACACTAAATACCCAGCCATTGAGCAACAATTCCCTTATATTCAGTTGGGTTTTCTAAAACAAACACCCAAACTCTTTTACTTCCTGTAGTGCAGTCTAAAGTTTACATAAAAATATAAGATCTAATGTCCTATATGCATATACGAGCTTTACTTGTCAAAATTTATTACATCATTACTATCATGTGTCAATATAACTCTTCTGAAAACAACTATTAAATAAATAAACATGTAATCAATTTTTCTTAAACTCTGCTTAGTGTATTTAACTATAAAGCTGATGACTTATAATGAAACTGTAGGGCTGGTTTTAGTTCAACATTCATTGCCTGATATGTATCTTGTAAGTTAAATTAGGTCTTAATATTGGCTGATAGTGAAAAAAAATTGATCACAATAATAATAAAAGTAATTATGATAGCACTAATTATTATAATCATCCTGTCTGTCAGTATGAAATCATGCAATGGTATTAAAGTGGTATCATCTTAGGGTCAGCTTTATTTTCTTGTAGAAGTCTTTGTAACATGAAATTTAAAGCAGCAGAAAGAAAGTAACCGTGATTCCTCATGTACATAAAATGTTTTTCAACTAATAGGTAGCTGTAGATGAAAAAGTGTCTGATACATATTTCCTGAGCATCTTAATACTTAGTTAACTCTCTACAAAATAAAATATAAGAGAGAAACTCTTCCAAGCTGCAGTTGTCCTGTCCAGAGTCTCTGAGCTGCTCAGATTAATTTAAGTCTCATTATGCAACACATTTGTTTAGGAAATAAAAGTACTAAGGTGCAATTTAAACTAATTGCTGTTACAAAACATAGAAATTTTCTCTGAGTAACATAATGAAGCTTTATGAGGTAAATCAGACCGAGACAGCAACATAGGAAAAAAGAACTATCTACAAGAAATGTCAAAACGAACTGGTTGAAGTGGTAGGCATGATCTAAACTACTCCAAATGGAAATGTTGCAGCACTGTCTGATTGTCTAGAACAATAGAAACAGAGGAGAACAGACAATTTGACTTTCATTATGGCTTTTGAGCCAAACTACTTTCTACCTGTTGTTGATATGTTGTTTTTTTTTTCTTAAAGCAGGTCAATTTTATTTCAAGCAAATCTATAGAGGGTAAAAAACAAAAACAAACAAACAAAAAAAAATCAAACCAACAAACAAGTAGGACTCCAACCTGGAACTAAAAGTTAGTCCTTTTTTGTATGCTGAGCACCATCTCAGAGTCAGTATCAGAATTCTTTTCACTGTTGGGCCCTTCATTTTTAGGCAATACATTCCTATTAGGCCCATAGATGACAGAGATATAATATTGGTATAGGTCTTTTTCCCTTCAGTATTAACTGATGGAACTGATGTGTGCAAAGCAGAGAGCATACTGTGTCCTTCCTGGGGCTCCTCAAATGCAACTGCAATGTGGAGCTTCACCAGTAAAGCACAGGTGAGCCCCGGTACACTTGGAGTAAAAGTGTGATTCATTGTTTGAAAGATACATTTTTTCTTTTAAAAGATGGGTGGTTTTGCCACAACACCATCCAATAACCATTAGATAACCACAGTGAAATATCGAGTTCAACTTTTAGCATATAAATGTAGCATAATTACCATTTATGCAACATTATGAAAAGCAGCCACATAGTGTATGAGTAAGGTATACACATTTTCACATTTCACATACGTTAAAAATACCACAAAAGCAAATTTGTTGAAAATAATACTACAAATTAGCAAACTCTGAAGATCTTGCCTTTAAATCTCAACTTAAAGAAACAGAAAAACTGCTCTATTATTTCAGTAAAAAAGGACAGAGTATTGCTGTACCATATTTTGTTCCGAAATTATTCTGGTCCTTTATTGCTTCTGGTTGAATTCAGTGTTAAGTGCAACTTAAATATAAGAAGTTCCATTGTACTTGCATTACAGTATGTAAATATAGATAAAATTACTACAAACCAGTGAACAATTAATGAGATTTGTTTCAGGGACATTTCATCACTAAATGCTGTTTTCCTGCTAACCTAGACATGAAGTATTTAATTCTAAATGACACCACCTGCTCCTACCTATAAGTGAAATGAAAAAGCTGCCAAGGAGCATGTTGGGAATTAACTTGCAGCCCTCCCTTTAATCAGGCATTCCTCCATAACGTTGGAAGCCAGCAATCTTACGGAATGAAAAACACCATTGTAGTATATGTCTGCAATTCAATTACAAACTCTCAATGTGATGTCTGACTTAACACACTTTTTCTTTACTATTTTTATTCAGCTGCCAGGTGGGTCACCAACTACTTGAAGCAAAGACATACTAGATAGCTGTCAACACTCCATTCTGACAAGGACAGTACAGTTAAACAAACATTTATAAATAAAGGCTCCTCTGATTTTAGCTGGCTTAAGTTTCAAGACCTATACTCAAACTTTGACTTTTGTAAATATGAAACTGCAAGGGCATCAATGAAAGAGGAAAGACATTTTAAGAGTTAAAAATCCATACAGTTCAAAAAACCCATAAAAACTTGCTTATACAAATGAGTTCTGCTTTTCACAGCAAATGTAGCTTTGGGCAACAATGTATAAGGCTGGTTTTGGGGGACATTTGTGTTATCCTTGTGCTTGGATGTTCCCTTTTCCCCTAATAAACTGCTAATAAAAAGTAAAAACCAGTACACTGTCATACATTTTGTTCTATGTCCTTAATGTCACATTTGATAGTCAGACTGTTTTATCATCACATATAGAACTGCCTTAGCAAAAGAAAAAGTCATCATATAAGCATTTTGCATGATAGAAAATAGCAATAACAACCCTTTCACCTTACTATTACTGGCAAGAAAAGTCATTGTGATATTTTGCAACAAGCCTTCAAAGCCTGTTTATATATCTGACTGTCCTTACTGAACTGGCTATGAGTACTTTAACAGCTACAACAAAGTCATTTGCACTGCTGAAGTTACTCATCCAAATAACTGCAACAAGTTTAGCAGGTGTGCTGCGTGCTTAAACAGCACACATCCCAGGTTTTTAGCCTGGTGTTTGCTAAGGTAAGCAGAGTGTGCTCAATAGCCCTTTGTGTCATCATGCTGTTCTGCACTGAAGTGAAAGAAGGGTAAAAAGTATCACCTGCTGAGGAATTAGAAGAATGGGAATATAACCTTCCTCTTTTCCTCTCCTTTTCCTGAAACAAAACAACATATCCTCTGCAAAGGTTGGGTTTGTTCCCTATACATGCTGTGTTTTAAAATTTCTGCCATTAAAAGCTACCTCAGCACAGTCTCTTGATAAAATATTGCTCAAGTCAATGTCTGTTTTCCCCAAGACAATTAGTAATAGACAGAGTCAGAGTCTTAAACCTGAGCATTTAGGTGCTATGCAGTATTATCCTATGTGAATATTACCATAGTTAGACACACTGCTCAGTTGGGTATATAGCAATGATCCTTTATTTTGCTGCTGTGTGACCGAAAATAATAAAAGATCAAATTCTGGATGTCTCAGTGTTTCTTCAGAAAATCTTACTCATAACAAAGTAATAGCAAAAGTGGGACAAACAATTTCACTTAGCAACTCCACTCCAAAACCATAGGATTTTTTAAAATGTATATGAAGGCTTTCATAAATATCACTTAAATGCATAGGGTTCTCCCCACAGAATTCACAGTACTAACTCACTCACCTAAAGTTCCTCCTAAAAGTACAGAAAGGAGATGGGTTCCTAGACTGTGATTCCCAAGGGTCAACACACTGAGTACAGAAAGTCTAAGTCACAAACAGGAAAAGGAAAAGAAGGGATGGTGGAAGTTCTGCCTCCTGCATGAAATAGGGCAGCCATTCCATATCACAGATCTAAGACTCCATGGCTGAATTATTGTGTTTTAAAGCATCAGCAGGAGGCACAGACAGCAGACACCTTTAACCAGAGTAACTCATAGCTCAGTAATTAAGGCACTCACAAAATGTGGAAGCAAAATATTCAAATCTACTCATGCTGAAGAAAGCCTTGAAACCATTGATAAGTGTTTGTCTTAAGTTAGACATGCTCTGAGCATTTAAAAATCAGGCAAATCAGAAATTCTTGAAGACCTAGATGAAGGGAGCATGGCTCTATGTGTTTTTGCATGAAAAAACAGGCACTATTAGTGTCTTAGGCATCCAAGCAGTTTAAAGAGGAATCTCTTAAATCTTCCCTCTCCACTCCTACAGCATCTAAATACATTTAATATCTGGCAGTGGCCAGAAAATACCCTCAGGAAAAGCCTAGTGTTAACCATTGTGTCACAGGAAGTGCAAATTATTTTAGCATTCAGCTTGTCAAGGGCACAGATGTTGCCATAAACAAATAAACACTGAAGCACCACTAAACTTGTAGAACATTTGGGATTAGGAATAATTCAGGAATTTGTACAAGTAAAGATATTTTATTATTAAGCAGAAGTTGCATGGTCTCTTGTGATGGTGCATATGCACTGACTATCTCTCTCCCTTAACAATCACAGAGTGCTCGTGCATTGCATAGAGGTCATCTACAGTAACAAGAGGCAAAAAAAGCCCAGGGAAGTCAAATACTGAAAATACAGAAAAAATGGTATTAGGTTTGAAGAGGTGGGGGAGTTGAAAACTGATAGCTCATAATTCAGGGTCAGGTACTTCTTATTTTTAACCTGCAGGCTGAAATTCTACTTTATGTCATGGAGAAGATGAATAGTTCCTCAGGAGGTACCTAAAAATTGTTTACTGTTCTCATCACTTTGCCACAGTTAATGCTCACAGCACATAATATATTACCTAGCAGTTTAGAATTATTGCTTTGCAGCAATTTCATAGTGCTTACTTCAAAAGAAAACATGATACGTGCCATATAGAGGATGAATGATGACAATGACAAATAAAAGATATATTAGCGGTATTTTGAATTACAAAGAGTCATCTACTCCCTTTTGTCCTGCACTTGTCAATAATATATTAAAGCCTCTATAGTAATTGCTATTTCTATCTATAGGAGGTATTTAAATGGACCTCTCACCATACTTTTAAAGCATTTCAATATTTTAAATATACTTTTGCTGAAGACATATAAAAATGTACATATAGACCCATTAACTGGCCTTTCAAAGGTCAAATAGAAAATCTGTAACAGAAAAAGAAAGACACTGAGTGCAGCTTTTCCAACTCCTATTTTGGAACTTACTTTCTTCTACCTTTACTGTTCTTCATATTCCTGCTTCTTACTTTTCAGCTTATAATTCACCTTTCTCTGAAAGCAATTATAAAAAGATACAATTATATTAAATGATTGCAACCAGCTTCACAACTTAGAAATTCAATACTGAAGATGTTCTTCCAGGGAATTTCATACATTAAGAGGTACCTCCAACACTTAAAACTAAAACTCTGTTTAAAAGAGCTGAAGTATTTTAACTCTCTAAACTTTTTTTTTTAAAGAGTGGCCAGAAAGCAGCCAAAATTCAATGTCTTACCTAATTTGAATCTTTATCAACACCAAGTGGCATGTTTTCTCCAAAATAACACTTCATAGAAATAATTTTATGTTGATATTAAGAGAAGAAAAGCAATTAATCATCCCCTTTATTAAATGTTCTGCAGTCACTGTCATACGCAATTTTATCAGCTGTACTGAAGCCAAAGTACATACTGAATTTCACACTTCAGGGCAGGAAATTGAGAACCTATACGGCTGTTTGGATTCCAATGAGCTGTATTCTGTTCCTTTGTGTCCCAGCAAAGGTTTTAAAACTAATACATTAATGTAATCCAATCATTCCTGATTATCAGTTTCATAATTTATTGCATTTCACACATGTGTGCTGATAAAGTGCTGAAAAGTCTGGGAGAGGATTTTCTGATGGCAGGTATAGTCAGATTTCCTACCTTTCTGATACCTCTGGTTAAGAGGCTCAGTTTCCATTAGGAACAACATCTAGAAACTCCAAATAAGTAGAGTAGGATATTTTCAGACTTGACAGGAAAATCTATATAATGTCAGATAAACTACAGGCTGCATTAACTAATTTCTGTGATTACCACTGTTTACATATCTTCTGTCTTGTGTGTGTTATATAAGAATAGGCCTAAAATAACATTTGAACAAGTAAAAACCACACAGGTAAGTATAGCTAGAGCACATGTTCGGTTATTTTTTTCAGACTTATTTTTTCTAAGTAGAAGAACAGTTCATTGTGTTAACTTCCCCCCCCGCCCCCGAAAGACATTCACAGACCTATGAACAGAAATGGCCAGCTTTTTGAAATATCTATCAGTTCATGAGCCTAAATGAAATATCAGCATCTAAGGTAACCGTATTGTTATAGTATAGTATAATATAGTATATTAAAGTTCATTAACTACATCACAGTTAGTAAACTCTAGCAGAAAGCTGTTCTTAACAATTGGGGGGTTAGAATTTACAGAAAAATTATTGATTTTTTTTAGCAACTAAAGGCTTAATTTATGGATACAATATTCAGGCAAGAGTCAAACCTTGCTTTCATTCAAGTAATTTACACAAACTTAAAACTATGCTGCCTGTCTTAAAGGAGTATTGAAAACATACTACCCAGTCAAGGGAAGAAGTCAAATTAGCTCTGAAAGGGAGGTCACAGCTCTGAGAGTGAGAGGATGTCCTGGTTTGACAGCACCAAAAGGAGATTTTGACTAGAGCTGTGGTAAGACAGGCAGGCAGGAGAGACACCACAACTGGGACAGGTCTTCCGGGACTGTAATTACATCAAGGATCTCAAAGTAACTTGGGACTGGGGAATATGATATGTCTTAGAACCTGTCATTTCCTAAAGCCTTGTATTTTGTCTTGTGCCTTCTAGTTCTGCAGTACAAGTTTCTACCTGTTTCATGTAGGCAGTTTTACTGTATATGAAGAAAGAAAATTTTTCTCCAGCAATGCACAATCCATATGCATGTATTTCACAGAGGCAACTTTAACTAAATATCTGATTATGAACTAAAACTCTTTTTACAGAGTGCTGGGAAGATATGCATATCTAGACTGCATTTACAGTGAGAGGTTTTACCCCAAAATATTGTTGATCCTTGTTAGCTACTTTGTTGTTGCTTTCCTAGTAGCCATGGTGGAACCACTTGACCTTATAAAACACTAAAGACACTTGATGAATGTGAGCATTGTGGACAATTAGAAGTCTCGGGGTTTTACAGTAGCAGAGCAGATCAGGGGACTGGATTTGGAGAAGACAATTACTTCTTTCTAGCCCATTTGCCACATGTTTTGTCAACAGAAGACAGGGTAGGAGGGCTGAGGATGACATACATGCAGGTTTCATCCAAACATCCTGTTGGGATGTGGCTGGGCACTCACCCAACCCTATGATCTGGAAATAGCTGGCATCCCACATTCATTAAGTGACTGCCAGCACTTAGCCCTTCTGTTGTCTAAATCTGTCCAGATTATATCAGTTTTACACGGTGCTTAAAATGCCACTGGCACTAGGAGTGAGGTTATGCTGGTGCTAATTCTAGTGAGCTGTTTCAGAACCATGGACAATATGAAACTGATAATGACCAGGGGGGGAAAAAAAATAAAAAATCAGAGGAACCTAACAGTGGTAGTTGGATGACAAGTATGAACACAGATAAAATTCAATTTTGAAACAAGTACAATATTGCAAATTAGAAGGAACAATGTGAACTACTTATATATAGGGCCTAGTTCTAACACTGTAATTACCCACAGAAAAGACAATACAATTATAATGTAACAAAAAAGTAAAAAGATGGGCTTGTTGAACTCAGTACTGACAAGGACATAGAAGCAAACAAACCTATATGTCCTCAGAGAATAGTCTAAGTCACTGTACTAAGAAATAAACTATGTTTTTAAGGTACTAAACACTGTGTTGCTATACAGTGTTTTGATTACAAAATCACTGTATAGCAACAAGTACAAAAGAATTCAATTTTACAGGTCTATATCTACACCACAACAAAATCTGTCCTTAGCTCAAGTATTAGCTAATCAATGTTGAAATGATACTCATGTAGGGTATAAAAGGAATTGCATTTTGAAAGGGTGAATCCTGCCTTATGTAGAATGACGTCCTCTCCTGTCTGGTCTCCTTACAAAGAAGTCATCATTTCCATTTAAGTAGAATGATGTTATGAAAGACTTGGAAAGGGCCTATTGATTTAAAAAAAAATAGTGTAGTGATAATCTGTCAGGAGATCTGCCATTTTATTTGGTAATTCAACTTAAAATTAAGATAGATATGTAATGACATACCCGCTGAGAATGAAAAATTGTTCATAGGATTAACAGAATCACTTGTCAATTGTAAAGAAGAAAGAAAAACAACACAAGAAGACAGGCAACAGTAGCATATCTTTTTCATAACCTCTTCAAAAGCTATTTCCTTTGTCTCACATCTACTTCTGACTATGTTCTTAAAAAAGTCTGCGCGTCATAAGCAAAATATTCTGAATACACAATACATGTTTTGGACATACTTTGTATTAAATCTTATCTAAGCATCTTTTCTGCCTTTGGGCTAGGTCTGAAATGAAGAAAAGTTAAAGAACATTTTTCTTATATAGTATTTTCAATTTGCTAGATATTTCATTTGTTTGTTTGTTTTCTAATGGAGCAAAAAATATTGGTAAAGTCCACAGTGCACTTCTCAAATCCAAGGTACTACATACCAAAATCCCCAGTGAAATTATATGGCTTCTGCAGATTGTACAGCAAGGCATATCTCATATAAGAAATGCAAGCTTGCCAAATGTGCAGTCATAAAATTTGAAGACATGCAGAGTTTCTGTGTGCTACCATAGATCACCTATAAATGTCACAACTTTTTTAAAGCTTAATCACACTTCTAGACTCGTGACTCCATTTATGCATTTTTTTCAAACTCTATTTTCCTTTTTATCTCTTTAATTGGGACAATATTTGACTATTTCTTCCATATAGCTAACTAGTAGTCATTGTAGGCAAAAATATTTCCTCTACATATTTCCCATGAGCTATTATAGGAGCATAGGGTGCCACGTCACTGTAATTGCTACTAAAACATAGTTTGTTTTTAGTTACCTATCAAGTGCAGTGCACTCTAATAGAAAACAATGACAACAACGACAATAACAATAAAAATTTATTAACTTAAGCACAACTTACCGCTCAGTATTGCAGGAATATTTGTGTGTAGTGTTTTCCTGCAGCATATAAATATAAACAAAGAAACCTCAGTTGTGCCTGGGCAACGTAACTATAGCTTTCTTCCTGATAAGTTGTATCACAGATCTGTGATTTCACCCTTATTTCTCTATATCTGTCTAGTAATATATAGACTGAAGTAAATAAAGTAGCAGTAATGTAGCTTAGTTTCTATGATGTTGCATATAGTGTATGTATTCTAAAAATGAAAATGTCTGTGGTCATAAACTGGACACTATATTCAACTAAAAAGGTAGATCTATTTTGTTTATCAGCTTCACTTATAAATCTTTTCCTGTAACTTCTATTTGACTTATTTCTCTCTTACCACATGTATTTACTCAATGGTTATATATCTTCTTCTGCTTCCATTTTAAGGTTGAGGTTTGTTTGTTGGGTTTTTTAATTTATTTATTTTCTGACTGTGCTTCATCTACCCTTACAGTTTGCCTTTGGTGATACAACTTTGGGGAATCAAGTATCATCTACAGTGTAATTTATATACTCTATAATTTCTCTGTCATACAATTAATGAAAAAAAAAAACCAACAGTTTGGGGTTTTCTTTTTTTCCAACTCTTGTTTTCTTCAAAGTCTAGTTGCCTTTTAGAAGTGCAATAAAGAAATATGTGAAAGCATCGAAAATAGTTTTAAAATTAAAACTTTGTTAAAATTATGTAATATGTGGTACTTCTCCTTTTGAGATATATATAATATATACTATTTCCTTCACTCTTAAGTGAATCTGAACATGAATCAATATCAGTCATGACCAAGTTTTACGCAAGCACTCCTCCACAGTGAACATTAACAGAGTTTTATTTATGGACGGATAACAGAAGTAACTCACTCATGATTGACACCTTACATTATCATTATCTTTATATAAGTATATTTGAATTATTTGCAAATGAAACTGAATTCATGGAAGCTTAGTTTTCACTTTCAATTTCTATTTCATTTTTTATCATTCATAGCAGTTTTATGCAGATTCTACATAGTACAGTAGCACCAGCAATGCAGACCACTTCAATAAATCTTTCTAAATGTCCTGTAGCTATAGAATATTTACAGTTTTAAATTGAAATGCCTTCTGAGGATGTGCCTATTATTATATCCAAGTACAGGTCTCTAGCAACTACTTCAAAGGTCAGTTCTCATGCCCATGGGAACAAATTAAATGAAAATGTTAATATTAATTAACATGTATTAATTTTAATGTGTAAACTGTTAAAAATCAGAATTGTTATATTATTCATGCTTTTTGAAAGTTATTATCTGTTAATGATCTTTCTTTATGGAATTTCCCTTCATGACACTAATACCTTTTTCCATTTGCTGATATAATACAAAATTTTCTGTCAGCTCATACTTTGAGGTAAGTATCAAAAATTGATCAGAATAAAATATCTAGAACATGAGAATTTTTTTGCAATGGGATTCACTGACTCAGAAACAAATCTTGTAAGAGAAGGGGATCACAGTATTCTTAACAGCTGTTCTACATTTCTGAACTTCATTCTCCTCAGATATTCACTTAGGAATTAAACTGCCCAAAGTTAGAAACATGGGAATGGTCCATATGCTGGTTCAGTTCTCATTTGAACAGTGAAATCCAGGATCAGGACTAGTCAGATACTGATCTCATAGGTATGGATAGTATGAAAGTTGTAAATTTTGCTCCCAAATCTAAAGAAATGTTTCAATTTATTGTAAAAAATTAGTTATAAGGAATGAAATAGAAGTAATGTGCCCAGCAGACCAAAGTCTGACATTTGGCTGATTGTACAGCACACTATCCCTCTATCTTAGCATGCTAATATTACTCATACAGTTTATAATACAAGTACCTTGAACAGCTTGACTTGCAGACAAACAAAAGAAATAGGAACAGCACAGAAGCAGATAGCATCCCAGAGGGTGGAAAATAGATACGCAGAAAAGTACTCATTAAAGGATGTCTGAACCAACCTGTTTTTCACAAGCATAGGGAAAAAATAATAGTCAATTCCTTGGTCTGAAGATGGCAACTTCATGAATCACTATCACTATACCATAAATATCACTGATGGATTAAAAAAAATGAACCCAGGACTATTAGTAAATTTTTGTGTCAAGACTGCAATTAATGTAGTATACACTAGTTAGCCATTAGAGCAAAGCAATATAAATTTTGTTTTAAAATACCACTTTTTTCACTGATAATATCTTGGACAATTTGCATCTTGGGAAACTTATATTGCTAACCTTGGACAGACTTTTCCTTCAAAATTTTTACACTTTTCTCTTCTGGGCATAAACAGCACTATCATTGTCAAGCTAAAACATCTATGAACAGGTCAGATGGGATGTAGAAGTGTTTCGCTGAAATTAAGTGTTTAAGGCAACTTGATTTTTTAATAAGAATAAGATTTTTTTTAATTTAAAATTGTTTTAATTTTTGGTAGACTAATATCAATGACAAAATGAAAGCAGAACAAAGGGGGAAAAAAAAGCTTAAGAATGTGAAGGGTAAATATGTGTTTTATGCTACCATGATCATCCTCTGGAAAGATATAAGAGGGGAGATGCTGAGAGAATTAAAAGTAATATCAAAGAGGGGATAGTATCCAGGCCACACCATGAGAAAGAATTACAGTTAGCCTAGATTAATACAGCATTCTATCTTGAATCATGTGCCAATGTCAATCCCTAGTGGATGACTAAGAGTATCCTCGATTAAAGAATATACTTCCTGGACAATGGGACAAAGAAAAAAAAATAATTAAAAGAAAAGATGGAAGACATCTGCACAATGACCCCAAACTCTCCTTGGAATCCAAAATCCAGGCTTTCAGTATTTTCTTTTGTGGTAAATGAGTTTTATCATCTACCAACATAGACTCTGTTGTCTCTATATCAAATTACTTTGCCAATAATAAATCACAGGTTGTTGCTACATTTGAATAGAAATTTTATGGGTTGCTATATGCTCTTCAGTAATATAAAGTTGAAAGTATAAAATGTCTTCAATATGCCATATGAGTTGTCATAATAAGTTCCTACCTAAATGGCACAGATAATTGATTGCCCCCTTGCAAGTTCATAAGAATTATTTGCAAATCCTACAATGTGGAATTCACCAAAAGCACTAGGATTACAACACAGGTTAGATACATAACACTTTCAAACATGTATATGGCTGCACGTCACAGAATCACAGAATTGCCTAGATTGTAAAAGAACTTTAAGACTCCAATCGTTAACCCAATACTGACAAGTTCTCGACTAAACTATGTCGCTAAGCGCTATATCTACACGACTCTTAAATACCTCCAAGGACGGGAAGTTCACCACTGCCCTGGGCAACCCTTTCCAATGCCTGATAATTCTTTCAAAAAAAAATTCTTCCTAATATCCAATCTAAACTTCCCCTGGTGCAACTTGAGTTGATTTCCTCTTGTCCTGTCACTTGTTACTTAGTTGAACAGACCGATCTCCATCTCTCTACACCCTCCTTTCAGGTAGTTGTAGAGAGTTATAAGGTCTCCTCTCAGCCTCCTTTTCTTTAGGCTAAATAATGTCAGTTCTCTCAGCCACTCCTCATAAGACATGTGCTCTAGACCTTTCATCAGCTTTGCTGTCCTTCTCTGGACATGCTCCAGCACCTCAATGTCCTTCTTGTAGTGGGGGGCCCAAAACTAGTCACAGTACCTGAGGTGAGGCCTCACTGGTGTTGAGTAAAGGGGTAAGATAACTTGTCATCTTGATGTGATGTCATCTTGGCTAATTCAGGCACTCTTGGCTTGTTTCAACAATACTTATTAAAAAGTATCCTTACTGATGTTGTGGTTGAGAAGATAATTTCTTTCAGTGTCCTAACTGGGATGAATATATCATAGGATCATGGAATCATAGAATGGTTACGTTTGGAAGGAACCTGAAAGTTCATCTAGTTCCAACCCCCCTGCCATCAGCAGGGACACCTTCCACTAGATCAGGTTACTCAAAGCCTCATCCAGCCTGGTATTGAACCTCATCCAGCCTAGTCTTGAACACTTCCAGGGAGGGGACATCCACAACTTCCTTGGGCAACCTGTTCCAGTGTCTCACCACCCTCACAGTGAAGAATTTCTTCCTAATATCTAATCTAAACCTAATGTCTTCCAGTTTTAAGCCATTACCTCTTGTTCTACCTGGCTTTGTAAAACGTCCCTCCCCAGTTTTCTTGTAGGCCCCTTTTAGGTACTGGAAGGCCGCTATAAGATCTCCCTGGAGCCTTCTCTTTTCCAGGCTGAACAGCCCCAACTCTCTCAGTCTGTCCTTGTAGGAGAGGTGCTCCAGCCCTCGGATCATCCTTGTGGCTTCCTTCTGGACTCGCTTCAGTAAAGAGATATCCCCATATCAGGATCGAGTCTTCACACAGAACACATGCTAAAAGAAGCACACAGAGTTCAAACACATTTGTTTGCATCTCAGATAAAGCCAATAGTCCCAGGTGCATTTACCTCACTCTGGTGGCATCAGATCCTAGGTCACTTGTTGAAAACTGGAGAGACGCTGTCTCTTAGCATGCAGGCTATTGACCACACCTGCAGTTAAGTATCTGTCATGCTGAGGGAACTATTTTACATAGTTCATGTATGTCCTTGTAATTGTCTCTGAGATAACAGAAACAATGCAATGTGAAGGTATCTGTCTTTTTTCTAAACCTACATCTGATTCAGGTAGACATCGTTTCCTTTATTCATTGAAAGTGGTGACAAAACTGTCATGCTCCCATCCATAGGTATCCATCAGCTGGCTTCTTCTGTAAGTTGGCTCAACAACTTTAGGATGGAATGCAAGTCCTGCAACTCAGGAGCCATAAAATCCTTGAGAAGATTGTTGACAAATACAATATTGAATAAAATTGTTATCATTTTGTATCTGAAACAGATCTTTATTAAGACTCTTTCAGGGCTTCACTTTTTCTGAAGAATAAATAAATCGCTGAGAATAAAGAAAACTGTTTTCCTGAAGTTTAATAAAATATCTTCTATCAAACTTAAAGTAAAAACAACATTCACATCTTTAAAATGTTTTCATGAAAACAAAGATTATGTTAGGTGTTGTGAGATAAAACTATAGCCAATTGCTACCACATATAACTTTGGCTATTTCATCTAAGCACTGACTGCAATGTACTCAGATATTTTGACCTCTATTTCATTTACTCAGTTAAACCTCTTAAGCTCTACTTTGCTCAAGAAAAGATGTTATAAGCTTCAGTATGATGAAGGTCTGGAGGATTGGCCCATTGCTAGATGGAAGGAGCTTAAAAAAATGCAGAACACAGCTGTAAGATCCATATTGAAAAGGAAATTTTAACTAAAAGCATTCATTTCAAAGAGCTGAAACATTTTATTGTGGTGGACTTAAAAGTGTTAACTAGTTGCAATATAGAATACACAAGGAATATCTTCCTTGGGAGAGAAAGCAAATCAGGTATATGGATATTCCAAAATGTTTTGTGACATAGAGCCTTTTCAGACACCTTATAAGACCAGGTTCACACTGGGAATGCTCTCAGTCTTCAAGAAACCAGTCACTCCAGTACAGTTCTCATTCCTCTCAAAAGCAATAAATGCATGTGGGTTTATATTTGTAAAGTTATACTGCCATAAATGATGTGTTTCAAAACTATTGGCTTTTCCCTTAAAGGTTATGCTCACCTGTTTGATATCTTTTATACGAATAGTTCCACGCAGTAGCACAAGATAGATGAAATCCCAATAAACAAGGGTGCTGACCTTTCATTACTTGTAAACATAAGGCAAACTCTATCAAATATTCAACAAATTCTCTTACAATAGCACCTGTGTTCTACGTCCAAGAGGGAATTTGAGAGAAAGCAGATGGATGAGGTACTCATAACAAAATACAGTCCCAAGACAGATATCAGTGCAGAAATGCCAACTGAGATTTTATTTACTGTTCAATCAGTAAGATGCACAGAGAATAGGAAATTGAAAATAGAGATGTGATGGGAATTATACATGAAAGCACCCAATAAACTGCAATATGCAATGTACTCAATTCCATTTCTGTGTATGCTTATAATATACTGAGGTACCAGCAAGCTCAGCTTTCTTCAAATACTCTGCCTATCAAGGATAGCTTATAGATTGGTTTCATCATCAGACTGCCTCTTTGAAAATGTCTCCTTTACAACAAAACAACGTAGAATTCAGGGGTCCTCAAACTTTTTAAACAGGGGGCCGGTTCACCGTCCCTCAGACACTCTCGGGGGCTGGTTCACTGTCCCTCAGACACTGTCGGGGGCCGAAGCTGCATGGGAGCTGGAGGGAGGGAGGGAGGGAGAGACGGGGGAGTCGCCCACCTCGCTGATGCCACCGCCCCCATCCTCAGCCCGGCCGTGGAGTCTGGAAAGGGCGGCCAGAAGGGATTGAAGGAACTTTGCGTGCCGGGGCTCTGGCAATTCGCCCGAGTTGGCTGGACCTCGCAGTCGAGAGGCTGCCAACTGAGCTTGCCCGGCAGAGGAAATGCTCGCCCCTCTCGCCTGCTGCAGGGGGGCAGGTCAAGGACGAGGCACTGGTTCCCCACCCAACCCCCGATGGGGGGGGGCGGGGAGTTCTGTAAATAGCAGCGGGCCGGATTGAGGACCCTGGGGGGCCGTATGCGGCCCACGGGACGTATTTTGAGGACCCCTGGTAGAATTGATAGAGCTACCTCTGCAACAAATAGTATTTTCATTCTCTTTTAGCCTCCTATCATTCTAAACCATTCTAAATTGGGAGAAGTAAGAAACTTCCTCTAAGGTTCCTTTTGAAGTTCCTGAATTTCACTGGTGATCCCCTGAACTAAAATGTGTATGGTTGCTTTTGGGTAGAGTATTTATAGCCCTTTATCAAAACTGTAATCAAGAAAAAGTAACCTTTTAAATTACATTGTTCTACTGAAAAACCTCCCCTGCCTTTGCACTTCATGTCTTGCTCTAGATAGCTCCTACACAGTAGATGTTTCAGGATTTTTTCACAGACAGTTTCAGAACACTCTGAATCCAGCAGCCACGGGCACTAAAAAAAGCCTTATCAAATTCTATATCAGATTTTGTGCATGCAAATATTAACATCCAGGTTTTGTCCTCAGACTTTAACTACATGAAAAATAAGTACCTTGTGCTAAGATAAAAAATCTAAAACTTTCCATCTAATAGTCTTACTTCAGTCCATGTATGCTAATCAACATCTTCAAAGAATAAGGGCAGACAAAAAAGGTTTTATAAGAAATCTCATTCAAGAAAAAAGAAGTTTGTGAATATAAATTTCAAAATATTAGAATGGCAGTTCCAATGTGTTTTAATTTTCTTATAACAATTTAAAAATATTTTCATTTTCTTCTGAAGCATTTTGGACAAACTCACCTTTAGAAATTAAATATCAAGGGACTACATGTGTTGCTGACCTAGTAACAGTGATTATGATGAAACTTGTAACAGAAAAAATTTTCACGAGTAATTTTTGCTTTTGCATTTCTCTAGATACTCCTTTGAATATATTTTTATGACCTAGGATGCTTCTCCTATCTGAACATAAACAAGAGGTTGACGTCCTGTTGTAAAATCTCATAATAATTTATATAGTGCATATAAATAAGTACTTTCTTAAAACAGGATCAAGAAGATCATTCAATGTTCTGTCTACTTTGTTCACTTAAAGTGATGAATAGCCTCTCTGAATTGGCAATTTTTAGTTAACAGTTTATTCCTGAAGATATTTTCTGCTTTGAGAACCTTCACTAAAGACGGTGGAAATTCCTGATGTAATTTCAATATTTGTCCTGTAGGTTAATACTTATGGAATAAAAAATAAACAAACAAACAAACAAACAAAACAACCCCACAAACTAAAAATGTGCTTTCTCACAACAAATCAAACTTTTCTGATAAATCTTGCTTATAGTACCCCATTAGCATTAACATAACAAAGTGAAGTACATTTAAAATATTTGGAGTTGATAAACAGTTTTCAGTACTTTTGCAATGTGTAACTGATCTTGCAGTTATTAGCAGAGATGCACTCAAGAAGGCAGAAGATTAAGAGAGGACTAAAACCAGCATGGCATTTACATTCTTGAGCTCTTTCACTTAAATAAAGTACAAATTTTATAGTTTCTGCTTTTCTTAGCACTCTTTAAATCCTAAATCTTTACAAAAAATAAAAAACTTAAATACAGTGATACATTGGATTTCCTGCTGAAGAGTTAACGTAAAGGTAGTGTCATTGCAGCTGCAGTACAGATGCATTTTCTTACAGTATTTCACTGAATACTAAAGAGATACTCAAAATGTTTCAAAGAATAGTAAACAAACAACTGAGTCTAAAAGCTCTCTGCATTTATCAAATAGACACATTCAGAATATCTGGATGCCTACCAGATTTTAAAAGACAAAAAAACCCCAATAAAGCTATACTCAGGAAAACACTAAAAACAATGATTTTGAAATCACATATAATTACATATTTACATTCTTACTATGATTAATTTAAAAAAGGCAAGAGTCTGATGGAAATCCCTGGGGGAGAAAAACTGAAAGAATACAAACACTTGTGTGTACTAGTAAAAGGACTTCCTAGACTGTACAGAATAAAACGAAACTGGGATCCTACCTTTAAAATTGTGAAGACGTATTTACTAATAGGTCAGAAAGAAAAGAACTGATGTTGAAATTCACACTAAAACAAACTGATTTAACTTTTGTGAATAGTAATGATAAGCTAGGACTGTGGTATCTCCTTCCTCCAGTTAGCATAAATGCTTTCAAAACAGAAGTAGAAAGCTTGCAGTTTAAGTGGCCTATCATTTGGACAACAGTTAGACATTGCATCAGACTTCCTCAGTTACAGACATCTAACATGGTAGGATACTGTGACACAGAGGCAGCACATGGAGGCATCTGAAGGTGCAGTGGGGTGCCACATGTCCTTTTCACTTCTAATGACATTTTAAAGCTTTTAAAGTACAATGGCATAAAGTTATACACATCCACTTATTACAGAAACATCATCCAAGGTCCACTTGGCTCACAATGGCTGTCAGAAAGAATGAATTATGGAACCATAAGTTACTCAAAATTTCTGAATTGAACTCAAATGAAGCACATATGACATGACAGAAACTCAGCAACAAAGTGTGTACAAACAAATGTGGTTCTATGCTTCTGGCATACGAGCATCTACAACATTACACATGATAGCTCAGGCATGATCATTAGTTATCTTGCAATGTTTTTCTGTATTTCAGATTTAATTCTTTCTTGACCTTTACTTTTCAATGTTCAGAAACAATCGAGTCATACAGTATTTTACCAAAAGTAAATGATTTCATTTGAAGGAAAAAATATTCTCTCTCTTAATATACTAGTGGATCATTAGTTATTGCTGTAAATAGCTTTCAACGAGACCTGGACACACTGGAGAGTTGGGCGGAAAGGAACCTGATGAGGTTCAACAAGAGCAAGTGCAGAGTCCTTCACCTGGGGAAGAATAACCACATGCACAAGTACAGGTTAGGGGCTGACCTGCTGGAAAGGAGCTCTTGAGGAAAAGGACCTGGGTGTGCTGATGGACAGCAGGCTGGCCATGAGCCAGCAGTGTGCCCTTGTGTCCAGGAAGGCCAACAGTATCCTGAGGTGCATTAAAAAGAGAGTGGCCAGCAGGTCAAGGAGGTTCTCCTCCCCCTCTACTCTGTCCTGGTGAGGCCACATCTGGAGTACTGTGTCCAGTTCTGGGCTCCTCAGTTTAAGAAGGACAGGGATTTTCTGGAGAGAGTCCAGCGGAGGGACACAAAGATGATCAGGGGCCTGGAGCATCTCCTGTGTGAGGAAAGGCTGAGAGAGCTGGGACTGTTCAGCCTGGAGAAAAGAAGATTGAGAGGGGACCTTATCAATGTCTATAAATACCTGAAATATGGGGGCCAAATGGATGGGGCTGGGCTCTTTTTGGTAGTGGCTGGTGACAGGACAAGGGGCAATGGGCAAAAACTGGAACACCAGAAGTTCCATACAAACTTAAGGAAAAATTTATTTACTGTAAGGGTGACAGAGCACTGGGACAGGCTGCCCAGAGAGGCTGTGGAGTCTCCTTCTCTGTAGATGTTCAAAACCCGTCTGGACGTTTTCCTGTGTAACATGGTGTAGGGAACCTAATTTGGCAGGGGGGTTGGACTAGATGATCTCCTGAGATCCCTTCCAACCCTACCATTCTGTGATTCTGTGATTCTGTGATTCTGTGATTCTGTGATTCTGTGATATTATTTCTTCAAGTAATACTTGTAATTACTATATTTTTGAACAATATTCTGATATATTGTTCCTTCTTTTGCCAGAGAAATTATGCATTTTATGCACATGGATTACCTTAAATTAATTAGAATTTTTTAGCCACTGAGGTAAGGAAGCTTTAATTTCTTTTGGGATTCTAACTTTCACAAGGAGTTACAACTCCACAGCAGGTTGAATGGGGATAATTTCTTTTTCAGGGGAATTAATGACCATCCCATTCTTGAACAGTGCCGGCATTTTGCTGGTGTTTTGATAGAAGACAGATTGGATTTTGCTGCTTCTTGTTCTTAAAGGTTTTGCACAACTAACAGCCTTTCCCTTGCTGCTAGTGTTCGGGGCACTGGAAAATCTGAAGATTATTATCACATCCCTGTTTCATATTTTGTAAATGACTGCTAGAAAACTCATGATGCCTCTGTTGTCTTCATAAAAATATAGCTTTGAGCCCATAGAGCAGAGCAGAAGATTTTTCCATGCGTATAAATTTACAAGGAAAATAAAAATATAAAATTTGTCAGGTAAACTTGTAAATCATTTTCTATTCTGAAAAAATATTATTTTGAGCCATATTGATAAAATATAGAAGAATCTAAGGAGAAGGAGCCAGTGTAAGTAGAAATAAAAAGCCTTGAATAAAAGGGAGTGTGAAGCCACTCTGCCCCAGAGCAGATTAGGAATCAAACACTGACAAAGGGAAACCCTTTAACACTTTTTACCCCCAGCATCAAGGCAGATTTAACCTACCTCAACTCTGTACTAAACAGAATTTATTTCACTCTCTGTTCCACCAGTCATCCACGCAGTTGCCCTGAACAAGGCTAAACCAGGCTCTATACATATCATATACTTGATACCAGAGGGACTCTTGAACTCTTGAAGACTGTGAATGAAGCATCCTGTACAGCAAAGTTAAAAGGCCCTAATCAACACTGACTTTCCTGTACAAGCAGAAAACAGCTTTCAAATGTACTCAAGGTCATAGGTGACGTTGCAGAGCCCTTTCTGTCTGAAACATCTTACCAAAAGCAGTGCTCTAGCAGATCTCAGTTGTGTTCATGATATATATTCCATCTAATAATAATACATGCAGCCCTTTTAATCCTATTACTTCCAATCATACTGTATAAATAACTAGGAAATATGTTCTAGGAAATAATCGTGTAATAAAAAGAGAAAGAATATCTATAGTTGTTCCTTTTCAAATCCCTAAATTATATTAAATTACCAAGAACTTTACATACTATCTACATATTTCACTTTCACATTTCCGTTCAAGCAATACTTTTATTTTCTTGAACACAGAGCATCCTTATATAGCATTAACAACTAGGAACAGGGCAAAATAAGCCTCACAGCATGACATAATAGCTAAAATTACTCACTTCAGATATGTGAATTGCACAATCTTTCTAAAATACAGAGGAAAATATTAGAAATCTTTCAGGACTTTCTACAAGTCCACTAAGGCTCTATAAACACCAATTGTAATTTTGCAAATATCGGCATGGCTTTAATGGCTAATAAAGAAAGTGTCACTGAAAAACCTGGAACTTGAATCTCCAGGGTTTTATTGAAAAGTATTCTTTTTGTGAGAAATGTAGTATAGGGTAATAGATTCATAAATTAAACTAAGAGATTAAAAAAAGAGAAAAAGCTTTTAGAGATTTCAACACAGTTTTAAGCAGAGTTTTCATTGTTTAATACAACACTTGACCTTGTTTGTTTATTTCTGTGCAACTGCAACATATGTAGTTTTCTTTCTGCTATGTAATTTTTACTTGATTTTATTTACAAGAATACAATTTACATATAAGCCACTTCAGCATTCTAACATGATTTGAGAGTAGTCTTAGCATTAACATTACTTTGAAACCCTACAAAGTGGTTGAATGGTGTAAATGGGCCTCTACATACTCAGACTCAAAGCAGTTAAAGTATTTCTTTACATTACCCTTTATTTAAAAAAAAAAAAAAATCATAGAAGACTTTCATGCATCATCTCATAGAACTTGTTATTTACAACCAGAAAGAAGGTACAAAAGTTACAGCATTAAAAACTAATCTTTTTTTTCATTATTTCACTTTTTAGAATAATTAAGGAAACATAAAGGAAAGCTCATATAATAATTCAATCAAGAGCCGCAAAAGGCCCTTTGTCCTCCCTAAAGATCCAAGAAAATTTAAAGAAACACAATAAGTAGGTTGCACCCTTGCTAGCTATTATGAGTTGCATTACACTAGACTTGGATTGAAGGCACCCACACTGAGCAATCATTTCCTCTTGATGCTCAAAGCACAAGTAAAATCTGCAAGTTACCTCTGAAGTTTTCAAATTCCAAACATTCACATAAAATTGTCACTATAAACTGCTATTAAACATTTTCCCTCTCTATATTCAGTTTAATAAATCTCTTACTAGTTCTAACAGAACAAAAAAATATTAGGGGAGAATTCCATGAAGTAAATTATTTCAAAATTTTCCAGATATTTTACATTTGTCCATGTTTTCAAGGCAACTGCACTACAAGAGAAATATATAATCAAAAATCATTTGGGGTAGAGATAGACTTATGCAGAAGCTGAATCAGCTTCTGAAAAATGAGTCATTGACGATGTGATCAAGACCGTCTGCATTGCATTAGCAATTCACATGTCTACCTGTACAGATAAGATATAGCCTGCCATACTCATGATTATGTAATTCACTCTTGGAGAACATAATAAATACCATTTTGTGTGTATGCTTTAGTTTTTTTCTACAGAAGACATGGGGGTGAAGGAATCTGAACCTCACTTTAACTTAACACCAAGGTACAGCCAAAGTATACTCCTTGACTTGAAAACTGGAAAGTAGTCCAGGACTCCATCATTTACTGTGACTGAAATAACTTTTCAGGATTTCACATCATTGATTTTCAAACAATAGGTAAAGGCTGCAGCAATAACACTATCACCTTGAATAAAATCTCAAACTCTGAAGTCTTTCAGAATATCAGTGTTGAATGCATTTGCATTTGCAATTGTTTCTCATAAAAAGCATCAGTAAATGGGAGTTCTAGTTGTTTTGAAATAGCCTGTCTTGAACTCTATATACAGACACTTTTAAAGCCCATCAGGTTTGCATATATTACTAGGGGAAAAAATGACGGAAAATTCAGTGCTCAGAAGTTATTTATTTTATACCATTCTGAAAGAAGAACATCTACAGGATAAACACAAAGTGCAGCATCAACCATGTTACAGGAGTAAGTTATCAATTAGAATATCCCGTTCCCTTTCAATTTTGATCACTAAGTGACAACAATTCAGCAATTCAAGATAGTGATATTTCTTATGAATTCCTTCTAAGAGATAGTTTTCTGGTTAAATTATAGGACTGCATTTCCTAAAATCTAAGTAGTAGACAAAGTCCAACATCTCCAAGCTTCAAAATAAGATGAGGGTAAATAATCTTCTCATTTCCAAAACACTACTCTGAACCTACATCCTTGTTTTGAAAGCCATTTTCACCTATTTTGTCTTCTTGCCTCTGCCTTGCTTTTCAGATGCCCAGTAGTACTCAACACTCTTCCATGTTACCTATTGCCCTCCTTCTGCCATCTTGCTTTTTTTTTTTTTCTAGTTTGAATTTTCACATTAAAAATGTGCCCACATATTACAAACAAAGGACTTGAAACAGGATACAAGCTATATTTTTATAGGCAAACTTTTAGAAAGTAGAATTATTATAAAAATTGAGATAGCCAAACCATATAACTGCAAGGCATCATTTTTATATATTTTATTTTCTTGTTCGCCCTTCATGAACATAAGCTGTCACAAGTAAAGTCAGACTGCCAGCTGTCTCTTTTTTACCTAAGAAGTACCGAATGACTATATCTAGTGCTGTATAAATGCAGACAAAAAGATAGGATTTCTACCTTGAAGATTATACAGTGAAGAATAGAAATAAAAGCGAGATGGGGGGGAAGAGAAGGTAAAATAAGCATTAAACACATACAGAAAATGAGACATAGTGGCAGCAGAATAGTACTGATAGTATTCTGAAATGAGAACAAATGGGGAAGTAAATAAGACCAAGATGGAAGGCTGCACTAGAAAGAGAGAAAAGGAAGTGGATTTTGCAGGAAGAGATTGTATAATGTCCTAAGTGGTTTATGAGTATGGACTACGAAGTTTAAAGAAGAGTTTCTACAATAGCATAAATCCTGGCTGGGCCAATTTTCCAAATTCATGAAGGACATTGCTGTCAGCTTGACTGTGTTGGTCTCAATGAAAGCTTTTTTTCATCAAAGTATCCCTCACTTTACTGCTTGTTCCCCACTTCCCTCGCCAAAAAGAAAAAACAACCAAAACAAAAAACATGAGCACAGAAAAAAATATCATCAATATTTCAAAGAACTAAACGGTATGGATGGACTAACATTTTAATTCAAGTTATGCTTGCCTTTTATCAAGATGTAACTTTGAACATAATAAAATTTGTTTAAAGAACCAAAAGCTTTCATATTCAATATTTTGCATCCTTTTTAATTATTTATTTCAAGTTCTTTCTAAACATTGGAATGTTTATGGACATAGCAAATGGCATGCCAGAAGCAGAGAATAAAACTTGGCTTGCATCCAGCCTACTCCTCTGATAAATTTTCAATTTAAAACAAAGAAGAAATCTGTTTTCCATTTCCCACTGTAAACATTTGTGCCATAAGTTTCTTTACTCCAATTGACAGATCCATAAAAAGAGCATTGTACAGTATTTATGAGAAAAAATGTGAAGAAATATTTCCTGAGACTGGCTGCAGGCGACAGCTGAATTATAGCAGTCTGGCCAGTGAATGCTGCTGGGAGTGTTCACAAGACTAGAATTCAACAGGACTGAGTGATTCACTCACCTCCTTCTGTGACATGATCACATTTATTTCAAGGAATTCATTGATAATAAAGTACAGACATGTCGCTATATAAAAACAAAACAAATTGAAAAAGCAACCAGCCAACAAAGACTTTGCACTTCAAATCAATTTGGACACACAGCTAAAATCTCCTAAACTTAACAAAGGCAAAATTGAACTATAGGGGCATGAAGTTTGCATTTCTATCATGTAAAGTTAATATTTCTGATAATAACCTTCGGAGAATTTCTCAATACTGTTTTCACTTAGTAACTCTTTCCATTTTTATTGGGTTCACTTCATTACACCATATTGGGTTCAGTTCCTTCAATTCATTTGCTAGCAAACTGGGCTGAATTAGACAAAGTATTGACAGCACATCAAGGGAGGTGATCCTTCCCTTCTACTCAGCATTGGTGAGATATATCTGGAGTGCTGGGCCCAGCGTTGGGCTCCATAGAACAAGGGAGACATAGAAATACTGGAAAAAGTTCAATGAAGGGCCACAAGGATGATTAAGGGACTGGAGCAACTCTCCTGTGAGGAAAGACAGAGAGTTGGGACTGTTTCATCTGGAGAAGAGAAGGCTCAGAGTGGATCTCATCAATGTGCATAAACACCTGAAGGGAGGGTGCAGAGAGGACAGAATCAGGCTCTTTTCAGTGGTGCTCAGTGACAGGACCATAGACAATGGGCACAAACTGCAGCACAAGAGGTTCCCTCTGAAAATCAGCAAACACTTTTTCACTGTGAGGGTGCCCAAGCACTGGCACAGGTTGCCCAGAAGATTGTGGAGTCTCCATACTCATATATATTCAAAAGCCACCTGGACGCAGTTCTGGGAAACTGGCTGTAGGTGGCCCTGCTTGTTGGACCAGATGACCTCCAGAGGTTCCTTCAAACCATATCCATTCTGTGATTCTGGGATTACTTTCTTTATTAGTGGTACCAACCTAATCCTACTTAAAGAAAAATAATTTGGTATTTCCTATACTTTCCCACCTATGCCTCTATCCTGTTCTACATGGCTACACACACTCTTATATCAAATGCTTTCTTATAAGGCAATGTTCATGACGTACTAACAACAGAAAATTGAGGTCTAGCATTCAGCAGCTACAAAGGTTAGTGCTCAAGCAAGCAAAGACTATATCTTTTCTTTCTTCAAGGAAAATTAATTCTTCTCTTTTGCCTTTTACTTTTTTTTGTACCATCAATCTGTGAGCACCTCAAGGTACAGAGGAAGTACCTTTAAGGGTACCTCTTTATTTTATTTTAGCAATAGTTAGTACTTTGGCAACCTCCCTCTGAAACTGTTGTGGCAAAGGGTTTACAATGAGGAAAATTTCAGAATACCTACAGAAAAGCTATCAGCAGTCATTTTGTTTGATTTTTTTTTCTTTTTTTGTTTTAATAATCACATTATGATCGCAATATGAAACATATACTGTCTCATGCTAATTAGAGCTATGGTAAAATTGAGGCCTTCATGGTTATAACTTGGAAAGTAGAGCAAATCAAAATAGTTCTGCTAACAACAGAATTTGTCCCAAACTCTTGGCCTACCTTTGAAGCTGAAACAACAATAAACTTGTAATAGAACAGCAACATTCTTGTAGTATTCAAAATTGCGACTGAGGCAGTGCATTCTAAAGCGGCTATGACAAATGTTGCGTCTCTGCCAGCCATTGATGATCCAAAGATTTTCTCTTTAAAGATCATAGAATCACAGAATGGTTGAGGTTGGAAGGGTACTTTGAAGGTCACCTGGTCTACCCCTCCTGCTCAAGCAGGGCTGTCTAGAGCCATTTGCCCAGGCCTGTGTATAGATGGCTTTTGGATTTCTCCAAGGATGAAGATTTCACAACTTCCCTGGGCAAGCAATTGCTCCCTTTGGAAGCACACCAACAAACCTAGTAAATTCCAAGACTTAGTTTCTTCTCTCCCATGTTATATACTTTTCTCCTTCCATTAAGTTGCAATATTCTATAAAAAATTGATTTTTTTCTATCTTTCAACCCAAATTCTTACTTCCAGTAGAGGTAATAATCAGATAAATGTGAAGCAGCACAGACCTCGTTAGGTCTGTGGAGATTTGTCAGCAAAGAATTTTCTGATTGTACTTTTGAGACCAAGTATTATATTATCACTACCTTGTATTTCATCTCCTTCTCAACTTTTCTTAACTGTGAAGTTTGTTCTAGATATACTACTTTTGTGGGTTTTTAAAATATGTTTCCAAGCTAATTTGATACCTAAAATCTCCTGTATTAAAGAACATATAGCACTGACTTCTTGTTTGCAACAGTAAATAACAGATATTCTTGCAGCAAAAAGTACTTTCAGAATAAAAAGAGAAAAAAATAACATTCTATTTTCTCTTACAATGGTAGATTTCCAAACAGTCATATATGCCTGTACACACTTAGAAACCTAAACTGTAATTGATTAATGAATCTTTTGTATTTTCATACTTTTTTTGCATAGCAACAGATATTCTGTGTTTGTTAGTTATGACTGCTCTGTTCCAAAAAGTATAAAAAATTCCATTTAAGACACCACTGTGATTTGGCAGTCTGAGAAAATGAGTGTTAAAACTTGCTTCATGGTACAAATTAGTGCAGTAAGGTGGGTCACAATTTGGCTATGATTTCTTCTGTGTTGGTTTTGTTTTCCTCAGGCCTCACAAGTCATCAGACTCACAGAATAAGGTGTCTTGAGTATATCGGCCCATGACAGACACATCTGCACATTGGCATGTGCAGCAATATGTCCTAGTTATGCCAAACTGTACAACAGAAGAAGGTTTATGGCATTTGAGACTGTCAGGGAATATGCCATCACAAGACATATTCCCCAGCTTAACTGCATTGTTGCTGCCTTCTTTCTCCTCTGGTGTAGTCCTTTGATGAAAACTACACATAGGTCCAACAGTGGGAGCATCTGATACTTCAGTTGGCTTTAGAAATCAGGAAGTCCTTAAGATCCTTATTTTGTTTTGCTGTTGTTTAGTAGAAGGGATACTTTTCCCCATTAGACTTTATTCAAGTTGATTGTAAATACCACTGTCATCCTTCTAAATCCAAAGTTGCAATATAACCATTAATACCTGCTATTTGTGTGGAATACCTTGCCACTGGACTGTTCACAGAGTATAGTGCTGACTACATCTTCTGTTAGAGCTCTTAATCATAAACTGTTGTCTGAAGCTCAGTCTACAAAAAAATAGTTATGTTCTCATGGCTCCCCATACTATTATAGTTCCTCCTGCACTAATCAGAAATTTACTTTGATACTGAACACTGAAAGGTCATTTAGAATTAGTAATGTACTTTGAAGCAGCTCCTCAGCTATTTCAGCCTATGCAGAACTGGGCATAACCTCAGGCAGTCACAGCCGGACTCCTGCCAGCCCTGTTTTCTTCCCCAAGAGCCCAATGCAAAGGACCTTTCCACACCCTTCGATGTGGAATCACTGCATGAGTATTGCTTAGATTCCAAAAGCAGACTAGAAGTCTTGGCTCAGATATGTACAGATCTGTTATCTGTTTATTTCTACAATTTAATTAAATAATCAGTATTTTTTACTACAAGTATACAGATCTTTCTCAACATATTTAAAACAAACTCAGGGTCCATTAGCTTCTCCCACAGTCATTCGAAAACAGGTGAGTAGAGGCTGCACATGAAAGTGCTGACAGTGGAGACAAGTTTGAGAAGCATAAGGTTTAACACTAATTTATTAGGTTTATCTTAAACAGTTAAACGGTATTTAAAATTAAATACAAAATGTACAGAACATGTTGGTTATTTCTGGTGTTTTGCTAATTTAGAATAAATAAATCAATATAATAAATTTTTAATTTAATTGGAGTGAAGCCCTCTCATTCATATTTCAGATGTAGCACATGAAAATATCAGGTAAAATGGGAAAACCCTGTATTTTCATCTGCATTACAAGTATTCCCTTCATATTTGGCAGAAACTTTTCCTGCATAGTCTGAACTGAAAAAACAGACAAGTCTATAAAGTACATGGGTCGTGTGTATTAAAGTTGACTATGCAAGAGTAAATCATTGAAGTTCCCAGCAAAGGGTCTGAGGGTGGCAGTCAATGACAAGTTAACACTGTAACATTTGCAAACCAGCAAATCTAATTATTTTCTGTTTGAAAAATGGAATTGTGTGTGACACACAGAAACCAGCCATTTTTCTCTATGCAGCACTCATGACTCTTCCCCTGGAGCAGTGTGCATGGTTACATGTGATACTAAGCACATTAGTTGGGAAGGAAGTATAGAGCAGATGACCACAAATGATAATTTCTTCAGGATTTATGAGAAATTCTTGAAGGAATTGTGTTTGTTTAACTTAGAAAAAAGAAATCTGAAGTAAATATAGCAACTGTCTTTTAGTAAGTAAAATCATACACAAAAAGGCAATGATTAACTGTTCTATATCTCCATTAGAGGAAAGACTGGAAGAGATCAGATGACTGCAAAAAAGAAGATCTTGTTTGTGACTAACTCTAAAAATAGTGAAGGACTTGAAAAGACAAGGAAATTGTTAGATCTCTTTCACAGAACAGCTTAGACAGATTTTCAAGGAAGTCTGGGTATGCTTGGTCCTGTCTCCATGCAGGCAATGACCCAGGTTGTCACTGAGCTTTCAGACAGCCTTGCATTTCTGTGTTGCTTTGATTTCACAAATTCAAAGAAGAAATATATACCTACATTTCAATATTTTAAAGAAAACCACATATTGGTTGGGAAGGAAAATAAACTGATTAGAAACAAAATACTATAAATGGTTACACAAACAGTAACTTCTGCTCAAAGAAGTAATAAACTTTGTCTCACAAATTTCTGTTTTGTAGTATGCAATTTTATCTGTGGTATTTTCTAAAAAAACACATTTTCCTTGTGTAGTTTGGTTTGAAAAGAAAGAAAAATAAAAATTTATAGAGCAAACAAGTATTTGTGTAGAGTATTTACAAAAATAGCAAATGGACTGTTTTGCCTGGGAAACTCACTATGAAACCTTAGAACCAAAACTGAAACTCTAGCACTACCAGACTATGTCAAAGCACTTGCTGTAAAATCCTCTGTAAATGAACCATACCCAAGATATTATGAGTACTTGTCCATCTATAATCCCAAAAGGACTGTAATTCAGGACACACGGAGAAGTCACTTATGCTGTAAGTGCTAAATAATCTTTTCAATGCTTTTCCAACCACTCTTTATGCACATTGTCCTACATCTTTGAATCAGTAGAATAGGGACTTGCTGGAGACAACATTTCCAAAATTAATTTTTTGTTTGTTTGGGTATAAAATGCCTGGATGATCAGGTTAAACCATACTCAGCTCACAGAGGTGGTCATTAGGAGACTATCACAGGTTGCTTATTCTTGTCTTTTTCCTTTTCCTCACTCTTGCTTCCCTCCTTTTGTTTCCACCTGTCCTCTGACTAGTCTACCTCTCTGGTGCTACTATGGACAACCAAGAAAAGAAAGACTACATGAAGAACTGTTCACCTAGATGTCCACAAAAAAAACCTAAAACACACAAAAAAAATTCTGCTAGAGGAAACTGGCAGAGATCTACAGAAGAGACTAAGCAGTGCAGTGCTTAAGGGAAAGGAGCTTTAACTGAGGTAGGTGGGGGAACAAAACTATAACTGTCCTGCAAACTAAAACTCCTGGGCAAAGCAGGACACAGCCTAAGATGTCTTAACTGGATTCTGCAGTCAGAAACTAGAAAATCTAAATCAGGAGGGCTGAGTCAGATTGAAACTTTCTCTGAAAATCCTTATACAAGTATTTTCCGTTTCTGTAAGTTGCATGTTATTTTTTAAGGCAGATAGAAATAAAACTGTTTTTTTTAAGAACAGTAAGACAGCTCTGTGAGGAAACAGAGGCCAGCTTCCTCCAAAGGGCCATTGAGCTGGAAGCCAAGGAAGGCAGCACTGTGGGTGAGGGGTCCTGATGACGGTACTGTGGACCAGCAAATGCATTCAGGTAACTGTCAAACCCAGAAATATAAAAGCCAACCTAAGACCTACATCCGCTGCCTCATTTAAACATAACTTTAGTCACAGATGGAAACCAGCAAACATATTGTTCCAAGTCATTGTGAGTCCTTTAAGACAACTAGAAAAAGAGATCTCAAAGGGTTACTTTTTATCTATATAATCTAAAAAAAATAAGTCCAGAAAAACATGTGGTGCAATAAGCTGTCCAAATTTGGAACAGACAGTCAGCATGGCTCCTAGACCAGGCCTAATTCTGGTGTCCCCTACAGGTCTGCACCACAGTCCACACAGGTGCACCTTTGTGTCCTTGCCTACAGGTCCACTGCCCACCATTATAATGGTGGGGCATCTGTCGTAAACCTGGACCAAATGGCCTTACTATGTCTCTCTGTGAAGGGCTAATTACACCTGTGGTGCTATAATAATAATAACAATAATAACAAAAATAATAATAAAAATATGGGTTTGGATAAGACCAATCTTCATTTTATCTATCATAAAACTCCAAAACTCTTGCTAGAGCATTACATTTTCCTAATAGACAGCAGTATTTCATCTGTTTTCCACACAGAATCTCAATTCCATGTTTAATCCTTTATCTTTTCCTATTACTTTGTATTCTACCACTGAAAATGTTTTTATCTCCAGCAAACCTGTAGTGAAGAATGTAAATTCTGCAGCAGTATTAGCAGCAGCAAGTAAATTAAAACATGGAAAGTTTTATGAATTAAATATGAAACTGGCTAATGCAATCAGTTCTGTATTATGTACATTATTTATTTTATTAAATTAATTTGACTCTAGCTCAGTTTCCAGGGTGCTAAGGTTTTCATATCAAAGACAGTAGGGCACTGAAAGAGAAATAGAGGAGAAGCTGATGGCTTTGGAGCTGAGCAGAGTGCATTTTGGGATTTGGCAAAGGAAACTACCTGAGATTTTCGGATTCACACATTTTGGAAATTTTGGCTACTTTGATAAGCAGGATGATAACTTACATATACTGACATTTAATCTGTGAGCATTGGGCTACAAAACTAACACCTCAGAGAACAGGAGGAGCAATTCACACTTCTTCATGTCATGATTTCAGTATTTCTGTGAACTAAGACATCACTGCAATGGTCACATAGTATTTCCATTTTGAAATCTCCTTTTGATGTATTATCCCCAAGGGATACTGTAACAGATGGCTATTCAACAAACACACAGTCTTCCAACACATAGGTCTTTATCCCCAGCTACACTTTAGAAACCAGTAAGGGAAGGTGTAAAAAATTACTGTCAGTGCTACACCAGCAAGGGTTGTAAAAGTCTGCTCCTAAACTAATAAAAATCCCCTTAAAATTATTTTTAAAAGCATTCTACTCAGTATATACTCACCACTGTTTCATGACTACCTTGCAGCTGATATTTTTCTGTTCTTTGGAAACTGGCTATTTCTAAAAAAGCTACTTATACAATTAATCGGCTGACTGTCTATCCATTCTCCTCCCCTAAACATAAATTTTTCAACATGTATTACATAGAAAATATAAAAGTTCTGTTTCCTGTTAAATAATTGTTGCTAATAGTTTATTCATATTTCTTGTGAGGACTAATGAGACTATCACAACATTTCTCCTTCCAAACAGAGAGGTCAGTTTCTTTAAGAAATTTTCAAGGAATTGTATTCAGGGTAAAAGGTTTCCCATCAAGAAACAGACTGGCACAGAAATATTTGAAAAAAAGTCATCTGTGGGGAATAAAAGCTAAAGAATAGATGGTCACAAGTTAGTACATTTTTAAAGTGCAATACATATGAATGTAGGTATTTCTAAAGAATAAGGATCATTTATGGTGACCAGAGCATGCAGAGTGCTTGAACACTCTTCAGAGGAATGCATAAATGACATTAAGGTTTCTGGGATTCTGGATAGCTATATATGGAGATTTGGATAAGTTTATCCCAATATATGATATAGAATCATAATTCTTTTATAATCAATTAAACAGAAAATTTCTTTAAAAGGACAGTGATTTTATTTACACTTTTACAGCACATTGTACAGCAATGACATAAATGTACATTGCTCAATCTGACAGAATTAAGAGTGGATAAAGTGAAGGAGCTAGCTGTAAGATGTTTGTAAAGCATAAAAGCATCACACTAGAACTATTTCAGATGGTCTTGAAAAAATGACTTGAAAGCTCTCTGATAAATCACAGACAAGCTGTATTATTGGATGGCAGCATTTCCCAGTAGGTGAGGGTACTAACATAGCCAGAAGAGGCTTCTGTGGGATGGTCCTCTGGCTTCTGCTGCTGGGAACTTTGGTGAAATACTTGTGGAGAACTGAGGATCTCTGCCTTGTACAAACATTGACTGTCATTCTATTTACATTTACAATCCTTAATTTGTAATGTCATCTGTAATTGCATGTTGGTGTATCATTCTTTAATAAATAATAACAATAATTATTCAGCAAAAATAAATCATGTCCCATATTAGAACATTCCTCCAAAATACTAGCTAAGATTCTAACCAAGGAGGAGCCCTTCAGCTGACTGTTGAGAATATGGAAGATTACCAAACCTGAGATCAAAGAACATCAGATCTTTTGAAAGATCTGCCCATCAAAGAGAAAAGGGGAAGCTGTGAGACATAACTGGCAGGCACAGGCTGAAAAAAATATCTGCATACAGAGGGGAAATGGAAATCACTTAAAAATTATGGAGAAATCCTAAGCACAGTTAAAGCAGGATTCATGCATGTCTGTATTTTGGTAGTTGTGGTGACAGTAGTAAAAACTGACAAATTTTTACTAATAAAGTCTTTAGTTAAGAAGAAGTTGCTTCTGTGTCCTCACACTACTACCAGTCTCATGCCAAATGACAGGGGTGAACTCAAGGGACTGAAAGATAATTTTGAGTCTACGTCTCAGCTGGAAGATTTGGGTACTTTCCAGCCTACTCTTTCAAGGCAAGTCTAAGATACTCAAACCCCATTCTTATGGCCATGGGTGTATAGACCTCAAGGAAATGGCAACATTTCCCATACTAGATGATCAGGAGACCAGGAATACTGGGGATATCCCAGATTCCAGGTCCAATCTCAGGTCACAGCACATCTAAAAGCCCGAAGAGTCACAATTAAAATAAACTCTCAAACTACTTTGTGTGTTATTGATTATAAAGAATTCCCAGGCGTGGTCTTTGCTTACAGAAGATTGCAGAGGTCTTGAACCAAAGTTTTGTGATCCAAACTACACATAGAGTTCATGCCTAATGTCAGTTACTATAAGTTTTATAAAGTGCAGAAGATGTGTAGAGTTTATAAAAGATGCTACCATCTTAATTCTTTGTTTCCTATTTCATTATTACATAGTTAAAAAAAAAAACCAAAACCAAAAAACAACAGATCCAGTTTTTATAAGGCTGAGCATAACATAATTTGATTAGGAGATTGAACAGACAAGACAAAGATTTTGCCAGTGAAAAGAAAACATAGTAGTACAGAGAAAGGAACAAAATCAAACACTGGAGCTGCACAACTGTCAAAAGTAGAGATTGCTAAAGCTCAGCAGTACGCAGTATGCAGCAAGAGCAGAGATGGTACAGAGAGTTTCACACTGAAAGATGAGGAGCTCTGGCTTGACAAATGGAAAAAACACAGAAAAGTAGAGATCAAGCGTATTCATTCGGGATGATGCAGTTTTCAGTTATTATTTTGTAGTATTTGTTAAACCACAGCGATGGTTTAACTAGACTCAGGATAAGATATTTGTTCCTGACCTTTGTCATTTGCAGTTATAGAAAAGGTTAACGGTGACTGAGACTGCAAACAATATTAACTGAATGAGTTCAGTTAAGCTTTGCAAGAGCAACAAATAGTTCAGAGCCCTGCATAATCTAGGAAAATAGGCCGACTACAAGAACATGTGAATCCAGCCTTAAAAGTGCATCACATTTTTTCTGAAAAACAGAAATAAATACTTCCTCAGAATAACCAGGTAAGTGGTAAGATAGACCAGAATGTAGAATTTGTTTCTGTTTGGGGTGGTTTGATCCTGGCTGGGTGCCAGGTGCCCACCAAAGCCATTCTATCACTGCCCTCCTCATCTGGACAGGGGAGAGAAAATATAACAAAAGGCTCATAGATCAAGATAAGGACAGGGAGAAATCACTCACTAATTACCGTCATAAGCAAAACAGACTTGACTTGGTGAAATTAGTTTGATTTATTACCAATCAAAAAAGAGTAGGATAATGAGAAATAAAACTAGATCTTGACAACACCTTCCCTCTCCACCCCTCCCTTCTTTCTGGGCTCAGGTCTGCTCCGGAATCCTCTGTCTCCTCCCTCCAGCAGCACAGAGGGACGAGGAACGGGAGCTGTGGTCAGTTCACCACATGTCATTTCCTTCCTCTACATACTCTTCACCTGCTCCAGCGTGGGGTCCCTCCCTCCCACAGGAGACAGTCCTCCACAAACTTCTCCAATGTGAGTCCTTCCCATATGCTGCAGTTCTTCAAGAACAGACTGTCCCAGTATGAGTCCCCTGTGGGCTCACAAGTCCTGCCAGCAAACCTGCTCCAGCAAGGAATCCTCTCTCCATAAGGCCACAGGCCCTGACAGAAGCCTGATCCAGTGTGGGCTTCCCACAGCCTCCTTCAAATATCCACCTGCTCCAGCGTGGGGTCCTCCAGGGGCTGCAGGGGACAGCCTGCCTCACCATGGTCTTTACCACAAGTTACAGGGGAACCTCTGCTCTGGCACCTGGAGCACCTTCTCCCCATCCTTCTTCACTGACCTTAGTGTCTGCAGAGTTGTTGCTCTCACATATTTTCACTCATGTCTCTGGCTGCTCTTCTGCAGCAGGTTTTTTTCCCCCTTCTTAAATCTGTTATCCCAGAGGCATTACCATCATTACTGACGGGCTCGTCCCTGGCCAGCAGCAGGTCTGTCTTGGATCTGGCTGGAGTTGGCTGTGTCAGACATGAGGGAAGCTTCTGGCAGCTTCTCACAGAAGCCACCCTGTAGCCCCCCCACTACCAAAACCTTGCTACATGAACCCAATATATCCTTAACAAATCACATACTGATTACCTGAAATGCAACAATGTCAATATAATTTTGCAATTTTGTGTGTACATAAATATCCACCTTTGCAGCACTTAACAGGGAAGGATCTTCCCTACTTTGCCTTAGCATAAGAACTGCTGGAAAACTGGTGTGGAAACAGCTTGCCAGTGGAAAGTCTGACAGTGCCACAGAGACAGGATTCCTTTCATCTGACAGGAGCTGTCTAACCTATATTAGTCACTGAGTGTCCTGCATTGTTCATGGCAATTCTGGAAGATGATTCACCCTTCCATTTAAATCCCTGTTTTTTGAGGAGATTAATCACCTTCTAGAGGTGTCATAGGTGAAAAGGGGATCCTAGATGACTAGTTGAACTTAATGCTCAATATCTAAACTGCCAAAGTAATGTAATGTAGCTAAAGTAGAAGTCTGTGACAGCTATAAATTATAAATTAAAAAGTTAAATTAATATCCTTTGCCATGAACCCAAAAGTAATCCAACTAAAACAGTGTAACTAGCAACAGTATGTAAGTCTTCTGTGACTCTGTAAATGCACAGCCAGACACAAAGTACATGCATTTCACATAAGTATGTGAGCAATGTAACTACCAAAGAGATAAACAGTGGGCACAAGATGCAGGAGATACCCAAGTGATGCTAGACAGAGCAAAATAAGATCAAAGAACTGCAAATCAGCATTCTGCTGAATACACAAGAAAGATTAATGGCAAAATCAAAAATTAGGTAAGTATGATGGAATCTCCTTTTTGGGAGCAGGACAAATGTTTCACACAGCAAGGAAGAAAAAAAAATATTACAAGGAAATTGGAAAGGACCTACAATGATCATCTAGTCCAACTGCCTGACCACTTCAGGGCTGACTAAAAGTTAAAGTGTGTCATTAAGGGCATTGTCCAAATGCCTCTTAAACACTGACGGGTTTGGGGCATCAATCACCTCTCTAGGAAGCCTGCTCCAGGGTTTGACTACCCTCTCAATAAAGAAATGCTTCCTCATGTTCAGTTTAAATCTCTCCTGACACAGCTTTGAACCATTCCCACATGTCCTATCAATGGATACCAGGGATAAGAGATCAGCACTTCCCTCTGCAGTTCCTCTCCCTCTGCAGTTCCTCTCCTCAGGAAGATGTAGAGAGCCATGAGGTTATCCCTCAGCCTTTTTTTCTCCAAGCTAGACAAATCCACAGTCCTTAGCCACTCCTCATAGGATGTGCCTTTCAGTCCTTTCACCAGCTTTGTAGCCTTCCTCCAGATGCATTCAAAGACCTTCACATCCTTCTTAAATTGTGGGCCCCAGAACTGCACACAGTGCTCCAGACGAGGCCGCACCAACACTGAGTGAAAATACTCAGTGTTGTATAATCACCTGTCTTGACGGTCTGCTTATGCTGTGTTTGATGCCCCCCAGAATGCAGTTTGCCCTCTTGGCTGCCAGGGTACATTGCTGACTCCTGGTGAGCCCGCTGTCGGCCAGCATCCCAGATCCCTTTCTGCAAGGCTCCTCTCCAGCCACACCTCTCCTAGTTTATACTTGTGCCCAGTGTTACTCTATCCCAGGTGCAGAATCTGGCATTTCAACTTGTTAAATTTTATCCCATTAACCATAGCCCAGTGCTCCAATCTATCCAGATCCCTCTGCGCGGCATCTTGTGCCTCAAGAGAGTCAACAGCACCTGCCTGGTAACATCAGCAAACTTGCTAATGGTGCATTCAACTCTCACATCCGGATTGTTGATAAATATATTGAACAGAAGGTGCCCCAGAATTGAACTCTGGGGAACACCACTGGTCACCAGCTGTCAACCAGATGTAGCTCCAGGATAGCATAAAAACATCAAGCACAAGGAGGAAAGATGGAGAAGGAAGACAAGCCCACTAAGTCTAAGTATAAATACTAAGTTTTGTGTACTTAGTGCTGATGATTAATAATGTGGTAAAAATGAACCGTTGGCATTGTGTGCTGCTAATGAATGAGTTTAGTAAAACTTTGTTTTAAAGTTTAAAACTGGCCTGATGTGTCAGTCTTAAAAATATTCACATCACAGCAATCTCTAATTCCCTGAAAAATATAGACATACATACCTATATTTGAATGTGGACACACATTCAGTTGCAGCAGCAATATGCATTATGCTAGATGACTAACTAAATTAAATGACCCGCGAGGATCATTGTGTCCAACTCCTGACTCCACACAGGGTGATCTCAAACTTAAACCATATATCTAAGAGCATTGTCCAAATACTTCTTGAACACTGACAGTTTTGGGGCTATGACCACTTCTTTTGGAAGAGTGTTTCAGTGCTTGACCACCGTCCTAGTGAAGAACTTTTTCCTAATACCCAATCTGAACTTCACCCACAGAACCACTGAAGTGTAGTGTAGTGGTTGGAAAAGATCTTTAAGATCACCAAGTCCAACCATAAACCTACCACTACCAATTCCACTTCTAAATCACGTTCCTAAGCACCTCGTCTACCTGTCTCTTAAATACCACCAGGGAAGGTGACCCCACCACCTCCCTGGGCAGCCTGTTCCAATGTTTGACTACCCTTTCAGAGAAGAAGTTTTTTTCTTATATCCAATCTAAACCTCCCCTGGAACAACTTGAGGCCATTTCTTCTCGCTCTATCACTTGTGACCTGGGAGAAGAGACTGACACCCACATCTCTACAACCTTATTTCAGGTAGGTGTAGAGAGTGATAAGGTCTCACCTCAGCCTCCTTTTCTCACTCAATGCAGCTTTAAGCTATTCCTTCACATGTTATCACTGAAAACCAAACAGAGGAGATCAGGACCTCCCTCTGCTCCCCATCATGAGGAAGTTGTAGACAGCAAACATCCTTCAGTCTCCTCTTCTCTAAGCTGAACAAACCAAGTATCCTCAGCTGCTCCTTCTAAGTCATGTCCTCCAGTTCTTTCACCATCTTTGTTGCCCTCCTTTTGACACTTTCTAATATTTTTATATCCTTCTTATATTGTGGAGCCTAAAACTGTCCACAGTACCCGAGGTGATGGCATACCAACACTGTATAAATTTGCAAATATAAGAAAATATTAAGGTTTGAAAAACATGACCAAAACTTATTCTGAAAGGTAGATCATTTTTACAAGACTGTATCTCCCATAGACACTTTTTCCAATGCATGCTATTGAGTCTTTTTATTTGTGTAAGAGGAGGAATGTTCGGAAGCCTGATAAGCAGAATGGAGAAAATTACTGTAAGGTATACCTCTCCTTTGAAACCACATCTTACTCAAACATGTAAGCAAATCTGGACAAAATTGGTTACCTGCAAACAACTGCAAACAATTGATTTGGGCAAATCTAAAAAAAAAAAATCTCAGAGGGGATTCATACAGTCCTAGATATAACGTTTTATCTATCAGAACTTGCTTATTCTAATATTTATAGCTAAAATATATGTAAATCAACAATATTATAATAAAATTTAAAACACACTTCTTTTAAAACTTTAAGAAGACAAAACAAAAAGTAAAAAGTTCAAAATTTAACATTTGATATTTTACTAAAATGTTTCTACTATCTCCAAATAACAGAATTTTTACAAAGCTGCTTAATATTTATATCAAACAACTTTGCTTCTCATGTGTTCATTCTACTAGGAAAAATACTTTTTAATTCTAAACTGAATTTAAAAAGGAAACATGCAAATCCAGCATTATCACAGTGTGCATTGTTAAATAATGTTTCAGTAGATCTCTATAACTGCAGCAATAGCAGCATAAACTTCTTCTATACAACTGAGATAAGTAAATCTCTGGAGAAAGCAGAATATTGTTTTCTTTTGCTGTAAATATGGAAGTGTATTAAACTTCTGAACTGAGATTTGGTTTAGGAAAATACTAAGTGCCTACTTTCACTATCAGTTCAGATAAAGGTTTAGTATGAATCATGTGCACTTTAACAGTACTGATGAGAACAATGTATTATTAAGCACTGAACTCTGCCACCGCAAATAATATTTATCTGACAAAATATAACTAGTGACTGACATTTTCTATATTAATGTCATGTTTCATCATTTTAGAAAATGTATTTTCTTAATTCTTACTCAGTGCCCAAAGTGGATGAAGCTTTAGCAGATGTGTGAACATACACTCTCTGTTCTGAATATCTCACAGACTGACTCACATTACAGAATATAATACTCGGGAAGTCAAATGTAAGTGATCCAAAAAAGGGAAATTAAAAAGTAGTATAAATATCTGTAACATAAAGTCATGATGTAAAGGCAAAAAAGTGACTCTTCAGAGGGAATTTAGTGGAACAAACAGAGAACCATAGGCAATATTTGAAAGTTAGCCCATGAGCCCTCTGAACCTTTAATAGGCCCAAACTGAATTCCTAATCTCAAGGTCTGAGAACCGCTACTTCAATTAGGAAGAATGAGAAGTGTTCCTCAAGGGACCATTAGATAATTGAGTTCCGTTTATTCCTGTGGTTCAAGACATGTTACTGAAAACTGGCTGTGCTTCCATTTCAGCAAGTCAAAGCACTGAAAAAAGGAAAAAAGGAAAAAAGGAAAAAAGGAAAAAAGGAAAAAAGTCTGGTGGATTCAGATATCTGCTTACTAAAAGCTGCTTACTAATAAAAAGTAAACTAATGCAATTCTTACAATATAACAAAAAACCTGAGATCAATCTCTGTTAAGACAAGAAACACATGAAGTTAATTGTAAAAAACATGTATTTTCTTTTGTTCTTGGGAAAAAAGGAAAGGAGAAAAATGTGAAGGGACAAACACAGGGAAAAAAAATTTAAAGAGTGGGTTTTTTTCTAAATGCTGGTCTTAAGAGTGAGTCTTAGGTTCAGAGTTCACCAGACTTCAATAAATTATTTTCTTTGGAAGATTCATCAATGGACAGAATCAGGTATGCAGTATCCCTGAAACTGAGACTTACTAAATGCCTTCTTACAAACACAGATTTAAATGGACACCTTACCTTACTTCTCCGTTATTTATAAAATCTTCTTGTGCAATAAGTTTTTGAAATGTCATTTTTGAGTTTTTGAGTGAGCATTCTCAAGCATTTTCAGTTTATCAAGATATTCATCCCTACTACAAAAATAGTACATACACAGCTCAGATGCACTGCTGACCATAGTGCTTGCCTTGGGACAGTCTTCACTTGAAAGCAAACACTAAGGATTTGACGAATATGTCAGAAAATCCAAGAGTGAAGTCATTAAATATATAGATATCCATATATTTAATGCAAGACTGATGCAGAGGAAAGGTGCTAATTTGACAACTGTCATGTGTAAGCTTCTCAAAAAGGTAGAGAAAATGCATCAGCAATGACAAATATATATATAGAGTTTATACTCTCTACAGCTCACAGAAATTGTCACACTCAGTAATGAAAAACAATTCAATATCTACAATGCTTTATTTACCTGTCTTCTCTGTTGAGATGGCTAAGAGCACAACATGATGCTAGTTCTATACTTTCGGTATCTTGAAAGTTTTATATGAACTAAGTTGAGAGAGAAGGGGTTATTTAAACAGGAAAATATCTTCAACATGAAACATCTTGCAGTCTTATGATCTTTTACATCTTTTATACATGAGGAAAATGTTTTAAAACATGTTCTGCCTCTGGGTTTTGTCTGTTTGCTTATTTTCACACAGTGAAATCCCTTGCACACATTTTCACAATGTTTTCAACATACCTACTATCATTATACTAGCTGAAATGTCTGTCTTTGTGCTGTTACTAAGTATGCAGTCCTGAAGGGCTGCTTAAACTGCCTGCTCACACACTTGAGCATTGAGCTCAGTCCAGATTTTTTTTAAGTGCTTTGAAATACCTATAAATAGAGAAGGTATTATAGAAAAGCAAACTCTTTTCTATTTCACCCATGTAAACAGAAATCTATAGTACCTTCTGCTGTGAACTAGCAAAGGCTGTTGGATGTGACAGATGAAATGCCTTTCAGGAGACCCATCGTGAAAGTGAACCCTTTCAAATGTATCTAGGGTTGCTTAGATGCTCAGGAAAAAAAGTGGCCATGAGTATTCATCCATTTTATTTTAAAAATAAAAAAAAGTTAGGATGAGTATGACATCAAGCTAAATGAGACTGCACATAGCCTGAAAGACACTTTTGTATTTAATACCAAACAATTCTGTAATCCTTACTTCAGTCTGTGACTAAGTGTGAAAGAGTGTATAGTGATATGACTGAATTAGCAGTGAAAATATAACAAAAAGCCATAATCAAGCTGCCAAAATTTATAATGGATTTTTTTTTTTTTTTTTTAAATAATGACAAGTAAACTTTTGGGAAAGCAAAACAAACCAAACAGTTTCTATCCTAAAAAGCTCACTGTGAATTTTAATCAGGTAGCCTAATGTAAGTTGTCACTCTTAGCAAATATTTTTTCCTTTACATAACTGGATTAGCAATGCTACACTAAGTGTACTTCTGATTAACTACCCAGAACGCTAAGGGATGTTTGGTTTACTGTTTCACGCTTGATATTCCACCTATAAGCAACTACAAATGTATTTGCAATTTGCCAGCTGTTTTCATTTTTAGCTTATAATGCACAGAGGCTGTGAATTATAACAAACAGTTCAGAAACTACAAACATTTGTGATGTGCACAACTGAAAGTGTATTCCAGGAGTGTATACACTCTAGGGAGTGTATTCCACTTCTGGTATGTAATCCTTTTTCATATTGTAAAAATATGTGCAATCAATTGTGAGTTTTAGAATTAGCCCTAAGTACTGGGAGATGTTCCTCACAGGCAAAGTGCTATCTCTGACTATGGTAATTTGGAAAGACAGGTTCTTACTGTACAAACAGGAATATTAGCTTTTTATCTATGTATTTGGCATTTATGTGTCACTACTCAACATTAGAATAACAGAGGAAACCTTTAAATATCAAGCACCTGTGCATGATTGTGTGACAAAGATACGATCTCTTTCTCTGAAGGGTCTGCCAGCCCTGGGCAGATGGAGCATGGCAGGGGCTGGAGAAAGGCATGGCAGGGTGAGCTGTGTGCCATCCCTTGCTGGGGAGAGTCTGTGGTGCTACAAGCCTGCAGTGTGGCATCAGCAGGGAAAACCTGATGGGGGATGAAGTCCAGACCTCACTGAATTCTCTAGCAAAACTCCCAGTTAGTCCCACAGAGACAAGATTTTTCCCGAGATTTTACTACTTTAACATACTGTACAAACGAGACACAACATCAACCCATTCTAGCTTACAAAAGGGCTTTTTTTTTTTTCTTCTCTTTTCTGACTTAGGTAATAAAGCTATCGTAAATTTCCTAGGTCTCAATGGATGTAATAAATTATTTTTAAAAGTGGAATATATTTTTATATCTATATAGGTAAGAAAAATGCAATGCAAAATTCTCGAAGAGTTTGCTAAATGCCATTATTATGCTGTCATGGAAAGTTCACTTAATACAGGAACTTAATTTACACTTTTACTGAAATTTCAAGATGATGAGAGTAGTGTGAAAAAGAGGTATCTTTTGTCCAGTTCCAAATTCAATGGAAAACAAATCCCGCGTTTTCCTTTGGTTGCACATAAGACGTGAAATCTAAAGCTACTAGTCATTAATGCTGTGTAACATTCTCTGAAAAGTTTAAATTAGTCTTCAGAAACCTGGCACCATTCCATTTTAAAGATACAATTTATTTTTTTATTTCAAAATCTATAAGCAGCATCTCTGTATTCTTTTTTCATATGAAATTTTGAAAGTTTTAGTTCTTTATGAATCTTATTTTAAAATACATGAATTTAAATGTCGTTTGGGACTTTCTTTAGACAGCTAGGAAAAAAGGCTTTAAAGTGGAATCCAGACAGAAGAATAATCTTTCTTTTTTATTCCCAAGATAACTAAATCTTTTCCAGATAACACTGATATCTGCTACTGTCTCTGCTGGTAGACAAAACTATTTCTCCTCAGATTACATAATTTTCTTTTCATCAAAAAAACACATAGTTGTTTTGACAAAAAAAAAAGTATCTGAAGAAGAATAATAATCAAACCTCATTTTTATCAAATGTAACAATGCTTCGTTTCACCTAAAGGTGTTACACTATTGTTAGTCCTGTATCATTAGTGTTATTATCTTCTGCAGTAAGACACTATCAAGAATACAAGATAAAAATGATCAATAATGAAACCATCATGTGCTACAGAAGGCAGTATATTATTAAGTCCTGTTGGAAAAGGATTATCATTTCACTAAGTTTATTTTATTTAGATATTTGTCACTGAGTTGGAATAACTTGTTCACCTTTTTTTAGATGGTAAGTATATTAGTTCTTTAACAATGCATAATAAAGTAAAGTCAGATTTTCAACAGATCAGTCCCCCTTTAAATCTTGGATTCAGTTAAAATAATATTTCTGCTCTGACCTCACATATTTTGACAAGAAAGGCAAAAAAAAATAAATTTACAAACCTAGAAGAGATTGTATTTCTTTCTTTCTGAGCTTATAAACAAGAGATACTTTATACCTGGACCTACCTGGAGGTAAAATCCTACCTGGAGGTAACATTTGCAACTTGTTTAACAATTACTTTATAAGTTATATTCTGTCTAGCCTATCTCAACTTTTCTGTCTCTATAGGACTTATCATAGGAAAAGATCCAAAATTTAAATTATTTTCTGATTATTTTTTTCTTTTTTAAAAAGTCTTTGTGCAAAATCTCGTTGCATACAGTAAGTACATGGGCTCTTTTTCTGTGTAACCCTGGGAATGTCTCAGATTTCTTCACGGTACCAAGAAGTTATCCTCTTAAGAAACACAGATTTATGCTAGGAGGATAAAAGATAGCTGTAGAGGTTAGGTGTGGTTTCACAGGATTGGTCTCTCAGGTTATAATTTCAAAGGCCCAGGTGCTGTTTGGGACAGAACTCTTTTTGACAGATAAAACCCTAATAACTCAAGACATAACAGCTAAGGTTACAGTGCTGTTCTAGTTCAGGCACTGTGAGATTCACTAAAAAATATGCAAGTCAGGGAGAATATGAAGGTTCAGCTGGCAGTCGGTAATTTTTTTTTTTCCTGTGAAGTCTGTAACTTTTTTCTATATATAAGCAAGCTATTGTGAAGACAACAACTGATAAATTGAAATTATATTGTTCTGTTGCTAGTTTACTGCTCATGTAATCCAAATACCTTTTCAGTTTTTGTTACTGTCAAATTAATTTGTATAAAATGTGCCAGGAGAGAAATTTGAAAGTAAGCCAGGGAAGACAGACATCCTATTATATTTTTCTTCTTTTTTAATGCTTGACTTACTTCAGGCTGTTGTGTTTCCTAAAACTTCAAAATAAAACACAGATGTGAAATAAAGCCTTCCACACAACCCACACCGCATGCAAATACAAATACAAATGGTCAAGACAATAACTTTACTATTACATTTTTTAAAGATACATTTCAAACTTTAGATGAATGCTACAACACAAATGCAAGGTTTGCTTCTGCTATTATATGAACTGTACCTAATTCTACTTGATGGATTTATATTAAAAATAATTTTTGATTTGGCATAAGGAATAATGTTAGAATCTTTCTTGAAATTAGTACCTAGTTTTCTTAGCCACAGCAATCCTTTCCTATCAACGTAAATAAAACCTTTATTTGGTACAACCAGGAAAGGAATTGTAATTACTTCTGTATTTATGGGTATGTGAGAACTTCAGTTGATCAGTTTAGTACCACTTTGGATGACTTCTTTGTCCTACCTCAAACAGAAGAAAACAGAGAATGACACTGTGATAAAGATCATGAGAAGGAACCAGGAGAGTGAACATAACCTCAAATAATTAGTGAAGATGTCTGGGATAATACCAAAAGAATATTTTCCACGTGCTAGTTCTCCACCAAAAAAAAAACAACTTAGAAATCATAAGACCCACACAGAGTTAAAGATACTTCCTAGAGGAGGATATATAGAAATATCCTGATATGCCATTGACAGCAGCAGCATTGAAAGAGAAAAGGTGGCCTACAAGCATACTGGTACAGCACAGTCTGCTTTGGCCTATATTCAGTGTTTACTTTTGAACAAATTTTCAAGAGAAGACTGAATATTAGATAAGGAAATAAATATAAGCTTTATGGTACAAACTTTTCTGCCTAGCTTCTACAGATCCATTGAACATGTGAATAACATATTTTTTGCTTTGAAGACATTCTTTTTCAAACATATGAATTAGTCCACCCACAAACTCCACGAAGACAGTTAGCCTGCTGGCTATCATGTGTTAAAAAGAATAACTGCAGCCCAGAGATGCCATCCAAGAGCATTTAGATCTTAGTTTTCAAAGGCTATATATGGATATATAAAGTTTTTCATGATTGACATAGAAGTGTCATGAATATATACTAATATTCAGAAATATGTATATGCACAACAGAATTATAAAGATGGAGCTTTAAATTAATGCAGTAGGGTAACAGATTTTTGAAATCTTGCTGGAATATTAAATAGATTACAAGGACATGAATCCTAGCTTTTGAGAGCAGAGCCTTGAAACATCACTGCCATGGAGCTGCTAGGGCCCAGCCTGGGTAAGGGGTGGGTACCATTACTCCCAAGGCTAATAGGCTTGGACTGTGCTCAGCATGACAAGGAAGGAGACTTCCCTCCTGGCAGATAAAATGTGCATTTTCTAAGAACTTTAAAAAAGGCTTTACTTTGTTACTACTTTACAATCTAATCAGATTGTTTCTGATTAGACAATTACAGAACTTTGTTTCTAACTTACATACTAAAATCCATTTCTTGGACAAGAAGGTTCTATCATACAAATATATTTGGTTTGCACTGGTACAACTTGATGAGGTTAATAATGTTGCTGACTTCAACAATACCAGTAATTTCTAGCACTCAGCAGTACAAGAAGAGAATGAACTATAGATTTCAAACAAACACATTTATCACTGCTGCTACTTGAAACTGTGATACTGTGATGTATGAAATATTTACAGGAAAACTCGTTCTATGAGTAGCTAACAGTATATGGTATATAGAAAGATGCAAGACAGTCCTGAGTGGAATACAAAGTTTATTCCTAACTTGCACCATTCAATGCAAGACTGCAGTCTTCATTAGCATTTTTTCTCTTGATCAATATAAATATTTGTAATTTAACAGTTAATTGCTTTATAATTCTACCAAACTCTCGACCTTAATTCAAAATACAATGGAGACTTTGAAAATTGATATGAACAAAAATTCACTCTGATACTAAAAATATTTTAATAGCTATCAATAATTAGGAAGAGTAGACTTACTCTCTACATGACTCCATTTACTAAGTGTAATCAGATCTTATGTTAATTAGGGAATGTTTTAAGTTATGACCTTACGCCTCCATTGAAATGAGTAAAATTGTGAGGGCATCGAAAATTAACCAATAATTAACAGGTGAAAATGTGTAAGAGCTAACAGCATGTTTGAGTACAGATCTCATGTGTGTACAAAGCAGTTTGTCAAGACCTGTATTATCAGAAAACAGTACATATCTGAGTGACAACAATATATTGAGCTTGTCAAACGGGAGTGTTTTTTTCTGTTTGCAGCTTGAGGATACAGGGAACACAGTCGCTGCAGCAATATCAGGAACCTTTGGGGGAGTATGTACATTTCACTCCAAAGTGCATGTCCATTTTGGTACTACCCAGTCTGTAAGAGTAATGCAGGTATTTCTGTTTTATCCTATATGTGGAAATCTACATTAGCAACATTTGAAGAACAGGCTTGGATTACTGGCCCATGGTTGTGACACTATTATAAGAGTCTTAAAAAAAAAAAAAAAAAAAAAAAAAAGATTTTGGAGTGTCTCTATCTAATAAATAAAATTGTAAAAAACGTCTTCTGCTGTGTCCTTTCTTCCTGCCAAAGTCTCTGAAATGTGAAGGTAGCTATTACAATAGGTGGAGCCATAACATGCCAAGCAGCAGTCACGGAGCATTTTGTCAGCAGTTACTTCTTCTGATTCCTCTCCTTTTTCAGTGTATTGCACCTTGTTTTGGTCATAGGCTAGCTCTGACTTTCATTAGACATAGTGTGTGTATGCACAAAACTCAATGTTGGATACCAGTTTCACATCTGTTACAGAGTAGTCCAAGAGTCTGTTATTTTGGCATCTAAATTATACAAATCCTGGTTTCGAATAAGTTGCAAATTAAACCTGAATTTGAATTTCTATAATAGGAAAATGTGTGAATATAATCAGGCATAATACAGAATTAAAAATATGAAACTGCTAGCAAGTTAGGATTTTTAGACTTACACTTTTTTCTTTTGTGCATTTTCAGTGGAAGGAAGCTTAGTTTTTGGCTTTAAGACCTCTGACTAGCTTAACTACAAAAAACCTGAGTCCCACGAAGATGATCCAAAAGTGAAATTGGGAAGGATTGTAGCTCTTCAGTTTTCTCCCTCAGTTGTGTACCAAGTGAAAGCTATATTCTACAAACAAGAAGTCTGGAAACAATGTGCAGTATTGCATAAGTACCACTTAACATACATTAATCCAATGGCTGTAAAGTAGTGATTGCAGGGACTATTTACTATGTTCTTAAGAAACACAATGGAGTGACTCTTTAAGAAAATATGCGATAAATCATTTTACCATCATAAAATACTGAAAGGTGGGTTGGTTTTTATTATTATTTCTTTGATGCTGCACAGATTTTCATTGTTAAAATTGCATTACTTCTACAAGAATTGCCAATGTTATTTTGTGGAACAGTAGATTTTTCTTTCTTTGTTCTTCTTTCTTTCTGATTATTGATCCACTCTTGATCCAAGATCCATGCTTGCAAAAGGTAAATTATTCATCATCTTCAGATTTCTAGCTTTGGTAGGAAAGAAACATTGTACCTTACTATCACATCATGTTAACTACTACTTAGGTTCCCTTCCACCTTCATATTAGCAACTGATACCTCACAAATATTAGGATTAAAAGTTAACATTTCATAAAACTTGTAATCTGGCCTCTTAGTTTCAAGAAGAAGAGACAGCATTGGTATAAGTTCTAATACATACATATTTCAGAACAGTATTCATTAAATCTTACTGGGATAGATGCACTGCGGGAAAAAAAGCAATTTTACAGTTAGAAAATTTGATATTGAATTACAGATCTTGCAGCTTGCAGGCATTGTCATGTATCAGTGGTGTTCAAAGGTTTACACAGGACTTGTCCTCATAACTACAGCGAGCTCCTGGTCACCTGATGGGAGATTCCTGTTCTCCATCAAATGCAGTTAAACATATTTTCAATAATTACATGAGAATAAATATTATAGTTACATAAATGGTATATATGTGGAAAAGGAAGCAGTTTATATAACTAACTACATGGGAAATACCATGGACTTATTGTTATTTCATGCTGTTACTAATATCAGTTTTCGTATTATACATAACTCTTTTCTAAATGTCAAGGTTTACAAGAGAAGAATTAAAACAATTGTACTCCTTCCTAGATCTGATTTGCAGTAGCTCTTAACTGAAATCAACAAAAATTTTCAAACCCTAATAAAAGCTAAACTGCAGTGCTCAAATCCTCAGAGCAAGTAAATTAAAATTACTATATCCAACTTTAATTAAGTGACATTGTCTCAAATACCAACCAAGGGAAAAGGAATATTCTACGATTTATTTTGTAAACATATTTACTCTTCTGGCAGTATTCCTCTCAGCAAATTTAACATTCTGTGGGATTTACCTCTCAGGAATTATTTTTACTTGTTTCTCCTGCAGTGAAAGGGAGAACAAATAACTTCAAAATTCTGCTATCAACCTGAAAGTTCCTCTGGGAAACACCATGATTATGTTCATCAGAAAACTATTTCTATGCTTTTATAGACTGATTTCTTAAAAAAAACCTTCATAAATAAATATGTCCACTCTGTGCTATTTTTATAAGAAAACAGTTTAGAAAATGCTTCAGTTTTGATAACAGTTGGGAACGTAGTTATTGCCTCAAGAAAGTTATGACTATATAAAAATGTAAGAAATTACTGAAATAGCTGTCATCCTAATGAACAACTAAAATCAGTAAAATTATTCAGTTTTTAAACTGGAGGAAAGTGGTGGAGTCATCATCCCTGGAGGTGTTAAAAAAACATGTAGACATGGTACTTCAGGACATGGTTTAGTGGGCATGGTGGTGTTGGCTTAATGGTTGGACTTGATGATCTTAGAGGTCTTTTCCAACCTTAATGATTCTATGATTCATTAAGTTTTGCAAAATAAGAGAGAGGGAAAAAAAAAACAAAGTAAACAAAAAGGAGCAATATGAATTATGCAGTCCCTCAATTTTAGTAAAAAGTACTTGCAGACTTAAAACTATATAAACACAGTGTCCTCCTGGTTTTTAGCTGAAACAGAGGTGGGTTTCTTTTTCAGTAGTTAGAATAGTGCTGAGTTTTGCTTTCAGCCTGGGACTTGTTATGAGAGAAATACTGAAAACATTCCAGTGTTTGCATTTTTGTCATCGGAAGTGAAGGACTTTGTGTTCTGTTAATCTACAAGCACGAGATCTAAAGGGGTGAGGAATATTTAAATTAATAAGCCAAATTGGTGTTTGGATATGTTTGTGTCCAGTTCTGGGCCCCACAGTTCAAGAAGGACAGGGAACTGCTTGAGAGAGTTCAGCGCAGAGCCACAAAGATGATTAAGGGAGTGGAGCACCTCCCTTATGAGGAACGGCTGAGGGAGCTGGGTCTCTTTAGCTTGGAGAAGAGGAGACTGAGGGGTGACTTCATTAATGTTTATAAATATATAAAGTGTGAGTGTCACGAGGATGGAGCCAAACTCTTCTCAGTGACAATGAATGATAGGACAAGGGGCAACGGCTGTAAGCTGGAACACAGGAGGTTCCACTTAAACTTGAGAAGAAACTTCTTTATGGTGAGGGTAACAGAGCACTGGAACAGGCTGCCCAGGGAGGTTGTGGAGTCTCCTTCTCTGGAGACATTCAAAACCTGCCTGGATGCCTTCCTGTGTGAACTCATCTAGGTGTTCCTGCTCTGGCGGGGGGGGTTGGACTGGATGATCTTTTGAGGTCCCTTCCAATCCCTGACATTCTGTGATTCTGTGATATGCCAATGGAATATTCCATATCACATCACATCATGTCCAGTATATCAGTGAGGGCCTTTTCCTCTTTTAGTTCTCTCTGGCTCTCGCTCGGGCTCTCGCTCTTCCAGGATTGTGGTTTCGGTTTGGGATTGTCACTCCTCTGGGAACGGGCCGGATTTGGTTGGTTGGTGGTGAGCAGCTGCACTGTGTATCACTTATTTGTATGTTTTGTTACTGTTATCATTATCACTACTATTTTAATACTAGTATTATTTTAAGTTTTATTTTATTCCTATTATTAAACTGTTCTTATCTCAACCTACAAGCCTCCTTATCCTTGTCCCCCAGTCCTCTCCCCTATCCCCTGGGGGTGGAGGAGAAATGGGTGAATGGCTGTGTTGGCTGCTCGCCAAAGGCTAGCCCAGTGAAACTATCAGACACAGACATTTTCAAGATCAGGATCCTAGTGATTTAACTCTAATTAAATATTTCTATTTGTTCCATAATACATGTCTAGAATTTGAAGTGCTGTTTCAAAAGAACAAAACAAAACAAAACCAAAACAAAACCAAAAAAGTTCTGTTAAAATATTAATACATTACTTTAGGAAAAGCTTTCTTCTCTGTCCAGACTGAACTTTAAACATGGACAAGTTCAGAAGATTCGTGCTACCTAGTATACTTTCCAAACTCTTCTTTTTAGGACAGAGGGAATCAAGATAAAGGTTTGCAAAAAATGCTTGCACAATCTGAAAATAAATTTGATACACTTCATAATCCTCTGAGAGTATGCAACAATAGAAAAGTAGTACTATAGTAAATACATTTACCATTTTCCATTCCTGATAAATGTGACTCCATCAATGTTAACACATAGGACAGTAAACTGACAAAAGTTTGCTGTCCTATGTCCAAAATAGGGCAGCTTACTGACAAAATAAAAATTGTTTTCATAGATGCAATGAATCATATAGGTAGGAAGGGACATCTGAAGGTCATTCTGTCCAACCTCCTACTTAAAATAGGACCAGCTCAGGTTTCTCAGGGCCTTATCCAGTCAGATTTTTTTACTGTCTTCAAGAATAGAGATCTTACAAACTTCCTTGTTAATCAGTTAATGACTTCTCCCATAATGAAAAAAAAAAAAAAAAAAATCCTAATATCTCTTCAGAATTTCCCATGTTGTGATTTGTGCCTATTGTCTCTTGTCCTGTTACTCTGCACATCTGGGAAGAGTCTGGCCCTGTCTTCCCTGTATGCTGCACTGTAGCTGAGGACAGCCATGAGCTCCCCTCACAGCCTTCCCTGCTTAAGGCTGAACCAGCCCTGTTCTCAAGGCCCCACCTCTACTTGGTGTGCTACAACTGAATCACAGGGACCTTTCATGAGTCTCATTTCCTTACGTAATTGAACTCTTGTGTAGGAAATCGCCAAAGCACAGTACTCCTGACTGTACATGCACCAGATAGATGGAAAAAATCAGTTCCCTCAAACAATTTATACAAATAATATTTTTGTTATTTCTACTAATATTGCTCAGCATATTTCAATAATGTTTTGCTCCTAAAATAAACAAAAAAACATTTGTCAATAAATAAATATCTATTGGTTTGCACTTCACTGTCATATAAATATACATTTCTAACCTCTCAGTACAAGTTATCATATAACCAAGGTGCTACAATAAAATATTCTTATTTTAAGATTAGGAAATTTAATGAGATGAGTACTTAGTACACCAAAGCATTGATCTTATAAAAAATTTAATCAGGCAGATAATAATTTCCTATAATTCTGTAAACTAAAATTTAGAACTTTATTTTAGTAATCAGTGACTGAGGTTTGACAATGACAGAAAAAAACAAAAATATTAAATGGACTTTTAAATTCTATCATGGAAATTCTTAATATGAATGCCAGCATAAATCAAAATTCCGTATACAGTTAAGCCATAGAAAAGTCAGCAAAGATTCCTTTGTGCCTCATTTCCATTAAAACAAATAATTTATGAGATCCTATATAGATAAATTAATGCTATAAATTCTGCAGAATGGTTATTGAATATGAGGGTATTTCAAACTGTAAAGTAAATTGTACAGAAACTGATTAAGAGGTGTACAGGGTTGAGCAAATGATTGTATTTGAATGCAGAGCTGTTCAAATTAGTTAATTACAAAGGTCAGTATGATTCTGACAGCTCTCTGATCTGTTCTAATATTTCATTAAATCAATCTAACTTTGTTTCAACAATTTTTTTTGCTGGTTTATTTCAGTATAAGTGATGTCTAAACCAGATGCAAACTGTTCAGCCTACTGTTCTTTCTGATGTGGTTGGTAAAACCTTTAAAGGTACTTGTATTCAGAAATATTCACAAAATATTTGGATTAATAATTCATTTTGCTTGAATTTATGACATAAATCCTGTTCCATAAGCAGGATGACTGATGCTTTATTAATGCTAAATAACAATAACACTTCCAAGTACAGTAATAGAAAAAAATTAACTAGAATGCATAAAATGTTTAAGATTTGACATAATTAAGAATAAAAACCCCCAAACTTTCTGCTACTTTACAAATTTTCATGAGTATTCCATTGCAAAGAAATAGAGTAGATTTAATTGAGAGCTTTTAGTTACATGATGATAGCCAGCCTGCTTGAAAGATTAATTTCTATGCATTGGTTTAGACTACAGTCAGGCTAAATATTTTACTTTTGAAGAAAATTAGGACAGCCATAGAGGACTTTTTATTCTGTATACTGCAAATTCAGTTAGTCATGATAATTTAATGGACAGTGGGACCACACAATCTTAGTATCAAGGCTCCCCTTCATCAGTTCCTGGAGTGAATTGTCATTCTCAGTAGACAAGCCACTCTCCCAGTTTGCATTTCACAAATAATATTCTGACAAGCATATTTACCCTTCGAGGTTTATTTATCATCAGTCATAACACATAATGTCCTATCCGTTTTATTCATCATAGACTTTCACAAGCTCAAGCTGTGTGTGCATGCTATTTACTACTGGTAACTTCATGCTCCATATGCAAAGTCTTTTTTTCTGATTGTAAACAATTTCACCTATTTCATTTTTGCCAGTAGCCAGGGATAAATATTATGGAATATCATTGATTGCATACTTGAATTACAAATCCTGTTTAAACAGAGCTTCAATTCTTCATTAATACCCAAGAGAAAAAGTAGAAATGTCACTGATCTTGTAAGAGTCATGCTACTCTCCAAGGCTAAGTGGACGTGCAAGTACTGGTCATAGTGGTAGCAAAAAGAAAGCAGAAGAAGCTGCAACACCAGCCAGTAAATGGACACACCCAAGTCCTCAGTAGTTCATTCCCATGCTTCACTGACTGCTTTGCCATCACTGCTATCCTCACCTACGTGAACTTTATGAATGTAAGAACAGAGAGGTGTTTTCTTGCTAAAATCACAATTTCGTTTTGCAGTGCTTGACCATCTCCTTTTGATTTTTGGACTAAAGTAAGAAAAATAGGGTTTGGGATCCTGCTATTGAAACTATTTATCTTAAGCCTCTCTGAATGGCTGGTTGGCTTATGGGGACACAAATGGGGTCACCAGGTATTTCAAGACCTGATAGAATTCTCTGTGGGAAGAGTGTGCCCTGCCTACATACCTTACTGCATAATTTTAACATGGTGCTGTTCAGCACACTGCTATGAGCTGTTAAAATCTTCCCACCTTTTTCCTTAGAGGCTGCTCCATTTCAGGGGGATATGTGATTCTTGCACTAGTTTATAGCTCATAAATGAAAGCTTCAGCAGATGGCAAGATCATCACCAAGATGATGTGCACTTGTAGGACACATGGCACTCTTTCTTTGCTATTATGTAAGTAATATAGAACTGCAGAAAGATACCTACTTCTTCCTTCAACTGTCCTCTGAACCTCATTTTGAAGAAGACAGAGCATATGAAGTGGAGCTGTTCTCACAGGCTGCAGACCTCTTGGTTTAAATATTTCCTCTACCAGCAGTCACACACTGCACTTCACTAAAAGTGTCTTATTTCAGTTCACTTTACTGTCTAATGAAATGTTCATATTTTCTGGTTTTGACTACCTGTATTCACTAACATAAGTTACAGAGAGAAATATTGGATCAGTTTAAGAAAATAATTATAATAGATCACACTCCATTACTGTTATTAATTGCATTTGCCCATTGACAGTTAACAGTTAAACTATTTCTGACTTATATCTGAAAGGGAAGATGATAGTCTTCAAAAAGTAAATTAAAATAGCAAACAAACTCAGCATATTCATTTATTTTGAATGTCATGCTAGTCTACAGAGTTTTCTAGTCACAGTCTACAGGCTTGGGCTTCTGAAAGAAAAAAATAAACAGACAAGAATGTTTTTGAGATAGTTTATTGCATGAACTAATAATACAGAATTGCTTATATGGACAATCATAAATACAGTCTCTACAGTAATGCTGACTAAAAGCAATTTACTCTTTTGAAGCTTATGAATGTAAAACATGTTAAACAAAAAGATTCAACAGGATTTAGTTTTAAGAATAAGCACACTAAAAGATAGGTGTATTTTTACTAAGAGGACTAGGATAGGGATCTGTCTAAGCCAAAAAGATGTTTTATGACAAAGTACTCAAACTGTGCCTCAGGTTTGCCAGGAAGATAAGGAGGATAATAGCCTTTTTGCCCTTACACTGTATTGTGAAGCTTAACTCATGAAGAGTCCTATCCAAAGCCATTAAAGCCAACAGAAATCTCTCATTGATTTAATGAGCTTTTGTTCAGGTCCTTTACAAGACAGTTGAAAGACTGCCTTTGACTTCAAGCCCTAATTTTATAAAGCTTTTTCATATCCTTAGCTTGGAGGCATTTGCAAACACAGAAGTGTAGTAATAAGAGTATTATATTTACCAAAAAAATCCTCATAAGATTTTTTTTTTTTTTTTTAAACTCTGAAACTACTATTTAGTGCATATGCATACATCCAGGAATATACATATATTATTGCCAGGAATATATATATATATATATATATATATATATATATATATATATATATATATCAGTTATTGTATGAACTTACTTATAAATGCTTCTCAGATACCCTTACATGTTGGTTGCACAATCTCTGCACTGCTGGATGCCAACTCTACATATTTGATCTGAACAAAGTCCAGTTTATGATGAGTTACCCTTGATTTAGCCAGAGTGTCAGATCTAGAATATAAATTGTCACTTAGTTTTTATGCTAGAATTATCCCAGCTGTGCAAACGAAGAGAATAAATGATCTGGCATAAAGTTAACCCCTTAAATTCTTTAAGAAAATTTGAAGCAGCAGAGGAGTTTTATACTTGACTAATTCTTTATAATGTGTCTTCTGCATTTCTCATCTAAGAAAGAAGCAGCATTGCCAGGAACAGTAATGCTATATTTTCTATGCTGTCAAACTATAACCTCATAGCAAAAAGGCTCCTCAAAACAGGGAAATTACCAGAACTGAAAACAAAAAGGAGAAAGTTCCAAAAGTGGTCTAATAATTATATAAGCTGTTCATGACTACATTCGTGTAGTATGCCAATTAAGGAATGCTAAGCTAATATCATTAGCTGATAATATCATTGAGCAGTGAAGGGGAAATGGACCTGGGGTTCTGGTGGACAGCAGGATGACCATGAGCCAGCACTGTGCCCTTGTGGCCAGGAAGGCCAATGGCATCCTGGGGTGTACTAGAAGGGGTGTGGTTAGTAGGTCAAGAGACGTTCTCCTCCCCCTCTACTCTGCCCTGGTGAGGCCCCACCTGGAATGTTGTGTCCAGTTCTGGGCCCCACAGTTCAAGAAGGACAGGGAACTACTTGGAAGATCCCAGCACAGAGCCAGAAAGATGATTAAGGGAGTGGAGCATCTCCCTTATGAGGAAAGGCTGAGGGAGCTGGGTCTCTTTAGCTTGGAGAAGAGGAGACTGAGGGGTGACCTCATTAATGTTTATAAATATGTAGAGGGAAATTGTCAGGAGGATGGAGCTGAGCTCTTAGTGATGTCCAGTGGTAGGGCAAGGGGCAACGGGCACAAGCTGGAACATAGGAAGTTCCAAGTAAACATAAGGAAAAACTTTTTCACTGTGAGGGTGACAGAGCACATGGACAGGCTGCCCAGGGAGGTTGTGGAGTCTCCTTCTCTGGAGACATTCAAAACCCGCCTGGACGCCTTCCTGTGTGACTTGCTGTAGGAGATCCTGCTCTGGCAGGGGGATTGGACTAGATGATCTTTTGAGGTCCCTTCCAATCCCTAACATTCTGTGATTCTGTGATCATAAAAGCTTGACTTTATTCTATAAGAATTTTAAAACAGCAACAGCTAATTAAGTAGAAATGTCTCTTCTAGTCCAAGTAATTGAAATACATTTCTACTGATATGTAATTTTTTATCCCTTTAGATAATAGTAAAAAGTTGCAAGTTTTATAAATATTTATTGGCTTCTATTCAAAACAGCTATTTTCAGCATTATGAATGGCTGGCATGACATATTTCCAATTGTGAAACCCAGCAGAATCAAAGCAATAGTATAACACCTGTCATTCTGTATTGTACAAGCTTTTTTTTTTTTTTTTTTGTTTAAAGACAACATACAATAATGATGTAGTACTTAATTTAGTCCAATACTCTGGGAAGGTATTTAAGTTTTGATCATGTAGAGAATTAGCAGCATTTCTGATTCAGCACTACCCACAAATGTTCTGTTATTTTTTTAGTAGCATTTAAGGTACTAATTTTGTTCAAAGACGCGGCTAAGGAGAAAGGAAATATTAAATCTCTATGGCTTTTAGATAAAACATTTTCATTTTATTTACACACTTCAGGAAAATATCTCTCTATGCCTTAACATTCCAATTTTAGTCCCAGAAAAAACATGCAATAGCAAGAGATAACATAATCTATTTTATAATATTTTTAAGAACTAAGTAAAGATAATTTCACCTGCCAAGGTTTTGCATTTTAGAAATTCATATGTCTCCAAAGTGCATGCAATTTAGAACTCAATTGGCATCAGGGTTTTTGCTTTATCAACCTAACCCATTAGGCTATTATCTATCTTGTTATTCTCCAAGAGAAAAAATGATTCTGACATCTGTTCTCAATCTGTTTTTCCATTATTTCCTTTTATGACCCATGTACCTCATTAAACTCATCTACCAAACACTACTGTGCCTGACTGTATGTACTATACATGCCTTTCTACTACAAGATTGCATGAAAATTGAAAAATGGTAACCTACAACATAATCAATTTTAAAATACACTATTTTACTGAATCTTTTGATTCAAGAAAATACATCTGGTTTTGCAAGACAAAATTATGACATACATAACATTTAACCTAATCTCTTAAGTGACCTATACTCTAATGACATGAGAAAAAGGGGTTCACATCTTAACGTTGAACAATCTCTTCCTTATGACTGCCACAGTCTTATGAGAGAAAAAGTGTTTATGTTAAGAAGAAGATACCTTTTGAATGGCTTGAAGAGAGTGATTACAGTATTTTAATTCACTTATGCAAGTGATCTCAAGAGTACAGCAGATAGAAGGGTAGAAAGCACCCCAGTAACCTAAAATTTAATGTGTGTAGAATGGAAAAGAACCTGGAGTCCATCATGTCCTTCTAAATACACTTCCCTTTTTCTTCTGCAGATGAAAAATTTCAATATTTTATCATTCTCAGGATAGTTTCCTGTCAGTGGTCTCTTCTACCCCCTTTTTCCTGTATTTAGTGATTGCTGCTCTAATTTAATTTCAAAGAAAAATACCCACTTACACTTGACCTGCCCATAATATATTCAAAACCACAATGTAAACGTCATTATTGCCACAGAAGCTACAGAATTCACTGTCAAAAACTGCCATACTAGCTTTTGAAAGGTGCCCCTTCTGAAAGAAAAGTGACACACTATCTGATGCTAGCTAGTAGCTGATGACTAATGTCAAAAATCAAAGCCTAGTGAAAGTGATTTTCTAATATTTATAACTATTACTGAATTGAGTAAAAAACTGAGGGTATTTAGATTCACTCAAACGTGCTATCTTGTATGAAAGCTGCACGATGCCTACCTTGAGGATTTTACCTTGTATTAATTTCTATGTGAGTTGCTGTAAATTTCAAACCAATGCCCAACTCCTAAAGTTTCCTTATGCTCTGAGTTTACATTGGCAATATATTGGTAAGTGAAAAGATTAGTGGCTTTACGACTAAGATTTATCTTGGGAACAGAGAGCAAGACAGAAAAGGAAAAGCCTGCTAAGGAAGGAAAGAAATACCTGCACAGGATAGACTTAATTAAATCCTGCTGTAAAGAGCCTCTAAAACTAGATGTTAGAAATCTTAGAAGATAGTAGCAGGAAAATAATAAAGAAAAATAGCAAGAAATGTAAGCACAAAATAAGTGAGAAAAAACAAAAGAGAGGCAATGATATCACATACCCCAAAACAGACAGTAGGCCTTTTTTTTATTTTTTCCTGAGAACAAATTATTTCAGGTTAATAATTGGGCTAAACTTCCAGAAGCTAGAAAAACTCCTAAGGTCCTTGCAGTCATTAATTCCATTAGAGTCAGTGAGGCGACTTCTATATGAAAAGGGTGTAAAATGCACAAGGGTGGAAAAAGCTAGCCTTGACAACTTCTCTGTGACAACCAGTGGGATTTTTATAACATTAGAAGAGTATTCGCTCTTAAAGACACCTGTCAAAAAACTGCATAATAGGGCAAAAAGGATTTAATTTCCATAGCAAGAAGCACAGCATATGTAACTATTTCCTGCATACTCGATTAAATTAAAACAAAGACAGAAATCCACACAAAGCACAACAAAACCACAGCCAAACAAAAACTGGTATGCAGAGAAAGCATTTACTGACTTCCTAATGAACAGATACACAGTTTTACCAGTCAAAACCCAGACATTTCAGGTTATATTTTATCATTAATCAATATGAAAATGGACCTATGTAAAGAAAATTTAAATATTTATTTTTGGGAAAGTTTTGAAATATCCCTACTGTCATCTACAGACCAATTTAACAGTTAACACTTAATAAAAATAGTTACATTTTGCTAATTCTTTATCCCAGCACTGGCTCTAAAGCAAGACCATCCTCCCAGGAGGTAACCATTCCAAATTACATCAGCTGGCAACAAGACCTCAGGGAGCATCTGTCAGCTACAGGGAGCTGGCTTGCCCTCTGGCTACTCCTCCAGTACATCACTCCAAATTTAAAATCTCTACTCCTCCTTCCATGTAGAGGAATTAAAAGGAGTCGTTATTATTTTTATAATAATTAAAAGCAAACTCAATTTCTCATGATAAAGATATTTTATAAAGTCTAATAACTCTCACAAAAATAATAAAAATACATCCAAAATAAATTCATACCTGCTGCATTGCACAAATGAACCAGGACATGCACTGCTTTTCAGTTGCAAAGTGTAAATGATATAAAGAGAATTGACTCACCGGGCCAAAAGCATTGCTGTCAAAGCTGTGTCCATGGTGATCACCTTCCACCCAAATATGCCCATGTGGAACTTTCACATACTTCTTTTTGTATCCGATGGTTCTAAAAATAATTGCAAAAATATAAGTTAAAAAGAAAAAATTACAATGTTTTTGTTAGGAAAATTCCCATATTTATTGTTTTGGAATTTGACCTTGCAGACCATCTAACACTTGCTCAGAAAAAACTGTGCTGATGTCCTTTAGACTTCAAGAGTGCTACTCAAGTGAAAATACATAACAATTTTGTTTCAACTAGTCACTATTAGGGCCTGTTTACTATGTTGTTTTGGCAGAAATGGCATCACAACAAGGAACAAGATACTTTAAATACAATTAAGGGATTCTTATTTCCATCTCTGTAGTAACAATTCTTTGAACCATCAGATTTTGTCTCAGGTAAATGACAGTGGACACATGTTGCAGTCACATAAAGATATTGCATTGAGAATGCTTTTCTTCTGGTATAGCTTTAGGTACTCATCAAAAAATAGCCTGGCATAACCAAACTGGCCTCAAATTCAGAGCTTACATGCCTATAATGCTTCTGTCCTGGGAGCAGGATGTCTTCAGCTGTAGGAAGCTAAACAGAATAAACTTAAAGCAAACCTCTAAGAGAAGGTCAAGTGCTGCAAAAAAAATGACATGGATGATTCAAGCCACTCTCCACAGAAATTAATCCTGAAGCAGTGCCTCAGCATGCCCTGATATTCCAAAAATGAAAAACTACAGATGAGTCCGAAAGCTGAGGTGCAGAGAATGCAAAATTCCTGTATTTAGTTCCCAAGTAACTGTCATTTTCACAATTCCAATCTGCCTGCTACCATACACTTTTGCTTTCTTTCAGATGGGATCTGTTATTCTGCAGTCATTCATGCAGGGAGGTGATTTTATCATGCAGACCAAATTATTACCATGCTGAAACATTTACAGACAAGACTACAGATACCTCTTATTTTGTTTTGTATAACCAAGTCTGTCCATAGACAGAAACAGACTTTCAATCTAGCTTGTTGCCTCCAGCTGCTCATCACTTTTCACCATCCAGAAGACATGTCCCCAAAGCAGGAGGCAGAAGGCACACATTCTAAAACTAAAGAAAATCAACTGAAGAGAGAAAATCTCCTTCAGCAGGAGATTCAGCTGAACTGTGTAACAGCACTGATGAGGAATGTTCACAAGTCAAAATGGGAATACTTTCTTTCGATGAGGCTTTATTGGCCTGTGGGAGTGTGGGTCTGAGGATGTTACAAGGACAAGCTAATAAACAGGAGACCATGAAATATTAGATGAATAAGAAATCCTAAATCCTCAAAAGTGCATTTTATTAACTTTATTTTACATTATTAGACAAATAAAAATAATAATTATTTAATTTGCAAGTCACAAAATCTAACTAGTGCTTTCTCAAACAGCTTCAGAGGCAGCTGAAAGGGTGGATGTGCCAGAACTATATTTCAGTGGAAGTTTTACCTGTGCTTTCATTGGAAGCCGAAAAAATAATAGCCTATTTGAAGAAAAAAATACTGTGATTTTCAACTTTATTTAGAACAGTGTCATATTACACAGTATTCAAGACTGGGTTCTAAACCATTCAAAACAAAAATGCAAAACTGTTCTGAGTTGGTAAATATATTATTTCTTAAACATAAAGAGTAGTTTTGTAATAATTTAATTATACTAAAAGAGCAATTTAATACTATGCAATTCCTTCTTTTTTTCTTTGTTTTTGATTTCGGTTTGGTTTTTTTTAAGAAATATGGCACACAGTCTGCACAATAAAATTATTTATATTTTGAGATTCCATAAAGATTTGTCTCACTGATAATTTATTTTATAAAGTACCATATGAGACTATATTTTACTAAAAAAATGTTTTAAGATATAGGTTCAGAGGAGTTGGCCATTATTTCTGTTCTATCTGACTAGACACTATGAAAATTACTAATTTAATATCTCCCATCAGTGATAAAGACAAACAATAGCTCAAAAAATATTTAATTTTCTCTTCCATTCAGCTTCCTGAATAGAGAAGAGTAGATAGTAATAAAGTTTTGTAGCTTTACAGACTTTATGCACAAGACTGAATTTCAGCCAGAAGGGTGAAAGGATTTGAAAGTTAATTCTGATGATGTTTACCTCATTAACATCAGGAAAATAATATGGCAAATGCCAGTCAGTGACTTCATCTCAGACCAGACACAATCTCCTACCCCCAAATAATCTCCTCCTTTATTATGATTAGGAAATCACTAACAGGAAGGAAAAAAAGGAAAAAAAAATAAGACTTTGCAATAAGTATTTGGAAACAAAAATGGGAAGAATTTAGTCTGTATGGAAAGGTTTTGCAGAGACTCTTTAAAAACAGAAAGGCTTAACACAGGTGTATAGTGTGTTCTACACACTATAGGCCTAAAGCAAAAAGTTACACAGTGCAGTAATGAGAATTGGTTCTTTTTATTATTTCTACATCACAAGAAAATATTGTGATGTTGAAATTTTTCTGCATATTTTTTCTGCTCTTGAAATGACCACCATAAACCAGAAAAATTTGCTACAATTATGCAAAAAAAGAAAGTCTCTTACAGTGATTAAAGAAGAGTTATGTACAAATTCTCATATTGAAAAAAGCAGATGATTGCACATAAGAAGTTTTGACTTAGGGGAAAAAGAATTAAAGTTAATTATGTTAATAAATGTATTAAGGGAATAGGGGAGAGAAAACGAAATGGAAAAGAAACAGTAGCAGTAGTTCTAATTATCTTCTTTAGTAGATAGGACTGATACTACATGGATAAATGCCTCTTTAAGCTCAGTAGATAAATGTAAAACCTTCTGTTACCTTCTGTTATATCATGTATGGGGTATATAAATCATCAGATTTTTCCCGCATGTAGGTCCAATAAAAAAAATAAAAATCAAGCTTTATTGAAAATAATAAGTACCTGTATACCTGTGAACAAAAGAGAAGCAAGAACATCTATTTTTCTAATATAATTCCTTCAAAATATTAGTGTAGTATTTCCATAGGGTAGTTATCTAGGCACTTTCCATCCACTGTAGCAATCCTCTTTCAAAAAGTATCCTGTGGAACACAGGTGAAATTTGAAAACAAAATTTTGAGATTTTTCACTGCATGAATTAGTAATGAACTGTGTCAACAAGGTCATGCTACAGTAAATTGGATCATCCATTATTTAATATTGCTTTTAATTTTCAAGATAATTTCACTGTTGAATTACTCCACAACTGATCAATAAACCAAGAATGCAAGAAAACCAGGCTACAGGATTCAGAAAGCCACATTTAGTTAATGACAACAGGTTTTTTCCATTACTATTGCAAAGATTATGTAGACTTTTTTAAGAACAAAAAAACTCAACCTTGTAGTTTCCTCTCCTATGAAGGGAGCACAAATTGTTTCATAACCAAAATAAGTCAGTTAGTAACACTGCCCCAGTCTCACATGAATCCTGCAGAAATTAAACACTTTAATATCTGGACTAAATTGAAGAGATTACGTGTGTGTGCTACATTAGCAACATGGTTTTTGCTCTAAATATACAAACTATCACTCATTCATTTCACTAGCTAACCATTTTAGCTAGACATGCTGAAATAAAACTATTAGCTACCTTTCTGTGCAACCCTACAGCCCAAATCACTAACACAAACTGTACATCAACATTCTAAGAAGAAGCAATCCTTTTTCTTAAGGATAGTTTTGCAGACAGCTGACATCCACTTTCCAGATTCAGGATCACATAAATAAATAACAATTATAAGTATAATGAACAATATTTCTGTGAAAAAATAATACAATCTAAAGTGAAAAATTACTTTGGAATGCTTCTAGCACTCTTCAACAACAGCAACAACAAAACCTAAAATCCTCAAGCCAAATACCAATTAAAAGCAGAATTATCTTATTGGGAATTTTACATCAGCTCCATGTGAGTGACCTTTGCTACAAAAGTAATACAATAATAGTGTACTGTATATTTTGAAAATAATGTAAAAAAGTATTTTTCTTTCTTAGTTGACTATTCTTAGTCTCATTTCTCTGACTTTGCCTGTAATCTTGACTTCTTTGTTAGCTCTCACACATGAAGTATTTAATTAAATTTAGAAGATTTCTGAATGAATTCTTAGGAGAACAATTGGTGTAAGTAATAATTAACTTAGTATTTGTTAATTTCATATCCAGTTCATCAGCATAAGTTATAATTACTGAACAATCTTCTAAATTTCAGAAAGTCTCTACTAATAGAAAGCAGTCTTTCATTTCCTGAAACCTACTATCTTTGAAATAAAAATAAATAAAGAGTGTTTAAAAGCTCATTGCCTTCGTATTTTAAAGGTTTGCTTTAGGAATAGCACAGGCAAAGATATTAAAAACACCTAGGTTTTCATACACAGTACTCAAGTATCTGTTAAAAACCATATTGGTGTGTGCAAGAAGATAATTCAGGTTTTACCAAAGTCTTCGACGGGTTAGTAATAATCAGCTATGCTACTGTTGCTCAAACTGTAGTTCAACCCTCACTGGCTTAAAAACAGAGTCTACAGGAGTTCCAGTAATTTTTCTGAATTTTTTTTTTTTTTGTTACATCCGAGGTACATTTTGAACCTTTGCAAATATTTTTTCTCCACAATTTAATAGTTAACAGATGTACTTATATCTATTCCTGGCTGAGAAATAATTTCAATCCTGAAAGTCAAAAATGAGCTCTATATGGTGTTCTAACCACCTGCACACAAGCAAGAAAAATCTCCTTTTTTAGCATGTGGTACCAGTGCCAAAGAAAGCAACTTGGCTCAGCTAAATTGGATGAAGAATGATTGCCTTCAGTTTGATTTCACCTTGAGAAATCAAAAGGTCTCAGCAATCTGTATACCTTTGGGTGTCATCAGGGAACAGACACTATAGATAATTTCTTGTTTGCATGGGAGATAATATGTAAATACAAACCCTTTTGTAAAATAGGTAGTCTATATCACACGAGAGAAACTTTTTCCAAACAACATAAATTGCTGTACATGGAAGTTTTTCACATCCATTTTCATCAAACTCACAAAATGAAAAAATAGTAAGATACTCAATTTCAAGTCACACCCCGATCCCAAGACACGAACCTCATTGTAATAGATCATGTAAATTGTATTAGTATAACCACAGAGAATCTTTCACATGATGCTAAACACCTTCCAGCTCCTAAGAAATCTCCTTTTTGTGTTACAATACACACATATAGACATCTGTGCCTTTTTACTTTAATCCTTCCCCTATATCTACTATATTCCTTTGGCCACAAGCTGCTATTTAATTCAGTTGCTTTTAGAAGACAGGAATATATATGTGAAGCAACTAATTTTGTTATTATTTTTTTTTTCCTTAAGGGCAGGTTACCAGACTATGTACAAGAGTACGTCAATAGGTTAGGAAATATTCTCCAGTTGTGTGCAGCTATTAACTTTTGCCTCAGAGTTGAAATGTGTTATCCTTAAAAGTTACAGACCAGTCAATTGTTGAGGCCTGACTTTAAAATATACATCCCAGCTGATAACTGGGAAAGTGCTGTAGAAGACCCCATGCTTGGGACACTACTTCTGGAGCACTGCAAGATCTGACAAAGTGAGAAGGGAACCCCCAAAACAAGACACACCAGAATGACAGAAATGACAGATTCTGAAAAAAGATTAGAAGTAGCCATTAAGGAGATGGAAATTTCTTTTGTCTACACTTGGACAAATATTTTTTTTTATTCTTAACCATGCAGGTTTCACCTTTTGCAATGACAGATTTTGAAGTTTCAGGAAAAATGAATTTTCAGGACAAAATAAGTCTAATTTACTGTTTCCTCATTCGGAACAGAAATATAAAAACATGAACTTTTGTAATAAACAAGCTAAGCAGTTAAAGCAAGCATGATGTTGAACTGCAAATGGTATATTTTTCCCAGCTAAAGCATTCCTACCAAAGTGATGGACCAGTGCAGGCTCCTGTAACTCAGTGTTAAGAATAAGTAGGAAATTGATATGGAAAGTACCAGAAATGTTTGTAGTTCTGTTTTATTAATCAGGTAATTCCTCACAAAGCATATGATTCTAAACAAAATAATTAGTTAGCCATTACTTGCTTCGCCAGCTTCTTCAAAGTATCAGTTAATCACTTTTAAAACATACAATACTCAAGAAAGTTACTGGATTTCAACTTAAATTGGGATTATTAATTCTAAGGTCAGAAGATACCAAAGTGATGACCCAGTTTGAAATATGGATAAGTAAAACCCTCAGACTTTCAGGCAGTAATTTATGCAGTGATTATTAAATAATTCACTATTAATTGATATCTTAAGCATGCACTGGTAAGTAAATTTAAAATTCCCATTATTTTATGGCAAGATGTGCCTTATAAATGGTATTTGCATTACAAAATATTTTCTATTTTTAGTAATTTTTATTATGTATTATAATTAGTACATATTGATAGTTTCACACACATATGACTAGATGAAAGAAATTAATCTGAGTAAACATATAAACCTAAGCTAAGTGTTCTAAAATGCTGCCATTGAAAAAGCACTCTGCTTTTATAAAAATGGAAATGAAGGTAATTTTGACGCACACATGTCTGTGATATGGAAAAATTATTTTTAATGCCACATTGCAAACAGGTACAGAAGCTACTCTTCGAAGTTTAGCATAATAAATTTATCTTGGCAAAGACTTTTCTCCTCCCACCAAAAGGGAAAGTTAGGAAAATATGAAAATATATTCTGTCCATCCACTTGTATATCAATAACTTCTTTGGTTTACATATGACCTGATGAACCACACAGTTAAACAGATATATGAAAATACATGACACACATCTCATATACATCAAAATAAAAGCAGGTCTTAAGCCATATCACTTTAATTTCTGATCCCTGACCCCATATATTCTTCCTTGATTCACTCCTCTGCTTACCTTTAAAATCTGCCTGATTATTATGTGCGATAATTTGGTCATCTTGTTTTTTCTCAAGGTGCACAAATCTACCATCCAATTTAACCACAGCAAATAGATTAAACATGTTTGTCTGAATACCAACTAGCCATGGAAGCAAAAACTGAATTAGAAAAGCTTTCAAATGCTTTATTCAACACAGTTGATAGTTCGTACAACAATATTTTTCAGTCAACAGTATTTACAGTTCATCCAGTCAAAAAAACATCATATTATTCATACTTGTTTCATTTCTCAGTATATGGCAACATTGTTGTTACTGTATTTGGATGAAAGTACTGCAAATAATACAGTTGAATATACAAGATTGCCTACCAAGCTTTCCATTTTATTAGTCAGAATTTGCCCTCAAGTTTTCTCTAACAGAGTTTTTTCTTTTGTAAATTAACCAGTCTTTTGTTACTCCTAAATATGTAAATAAAAATGTCAACAACTCTACAAAAATTCCTCCACTTTTTCTATTAGTCTAATCAAACAAATGCACTATTGTGAATATTCATCTAAAATTATAAAATGATTGAAAGAATAAAGAACAAGCCAGGTCATCCACAAGAGATATTAGCTTCATTTCAAGCCTGAAGTTTGCTTGATAACACCCCATTTTGTACCAGATGGGGGACTGTGACAGAGAAGATAATAGAAATAATTATAAGAGACAATAGATGAGAGATCATTGCTTATGAGAATCACAGAATTTATGGGATCATTGCTACAAACAAAGGGATATTTGACAGATCATTTTTGCAGCAAAGGATGGTAATTATACCTCTGAATTCAGATATATTTGACCAAAAAATACCAAATACTTAGACTGAAAAAAGGAAGAATCATTGCCTCTAACTATCTTAACATCACATAATTTCCCAGAATATTGCTTAAATTTTTGTTCAAGGCTAATTTCAACACAATTATTTTTTTCTGTTCTGTTTCTTGCTTCCTTTCTTTCCTGAATTTTCAAAATAATCTCAAAATACTTTTATGCTTTTTAAAGCATAAGCAGCTATGGAGCTGTTGTTGCATTATATGATCAATGTACATGATACAATGCACCCTTTATCACAGTGGCCTTATCCTTCATATATATCTTTCTGAATATTTTCTTCATAATTTCTGCAATTCAATAAGAGTTTTTCCCAAAGCTATAATTTCACTTAAACTTAAACTTTAGATAAAGTGATAACACTTGTAGATTGTATTTATGTTCCTTACATATTCTACTCTATGCTTTAAAGACATGCCACATATCTAGGGTCTAGGTTTTGCCCCTCTTTTGACACTTTTGCCCATACGTATACATCCACATCACAAAGGTGATTCAACCAGCCTTAAACTAAGGTGTTGGCAAGCACACTGTCAGTTGAGTTTAAAAAGCTACAGTTATTTTCTAGGTCTCATGCACAGAAATGCTGCAGCAGCACTACCAATCAGCAATACTCGGGGATCCAGATTTTAAGGAAATAATTTCTCCTTGGGTGAAACTTGTTTTTATCCCTTTGCAGTCACTTTTTATGATTCCCATTTCCAGCCTCACATTGCCTTTCTGGTTTTTTTTCAGCTCATCCTACCTTCCTTCAGAAACTATTTAAAAGACCACTGTAGATCACCATGCACACAACACTTAGCAGCACAGGCATTTCCTTCTGTTCCTGAAAGTTTTGTTTACATAGTCAGGAGGCATGAAGCTACCTGAAGCATTTCATATTGCTTGTAACTGCAAAGCAGAAGTCCTTTTGCTTCTGCTGCTACAAATGATCAACTAACAGTAGCTTCCCTCCTTAGGGAAAGATGACCTTATCCTCTTTTCATGTAACAGCTTATGTGTGATTTCATTTTTGGGTCTTCTACACTATTCCCTTTATATCATGTGTATATTGGGTTTGCATGGCAAGGTTTTGGTAGCTGGGAGGCTACAGGGTGGCTTCTGTGAGAAGCTGCCAGAAGCCTCCCTCATATCTGACACAGCCAATGCCAGCTGGCTCCAAGACAGAGCCCCTGCTGGCCAGGGCCAAGCCAATCAGTGACAGCAGTAATGCCTCTGGGATAACACAGTTAAGAAGGGAAAGAAAAAAACTGCACAGCAACTGCAGCCAGAGAGAGGAATGAGAATATGTGAAATAACTCCGCAGACCAAGGTCAGTGAAGAAGGAGGGGGAGGAGGAGCTACAGGTGCCAAAGCAGAGGTTCCCCTGTAACTTGTGGTAAAGACCATGGTGAGGCAGGCTGTTCCCCTGCGGCCCATGGAGGTCCACAGTGGTGCAGAGATCCACCTGCAGCCCCTGGAGGACCCCATGCCAGAGCAGGTGGATGCCTGAAGGAAATTGTGACCCCATGGGAAGCCTGTGATGGAGCTGGCTCCTGTCAGGGCCTGTGGCCTTGTGGAGAGAGGATTCCATGCTGGAGTATGTTTGATGGCAGGACTTGTGACCCTATGGGAGACCCATGCTGGAGCAGTCTTTACCTGAAGAACTGCAGCCCATGGGAGTGATTCACATGAGAGAAGTTAGTGGAGGATTGTCTCCCATGGGAGAGACTCTGAGCTGGATCAGGGGAAAAGTGTAAGGAGTCCTCCCGCTGAGGAGGAAGGCGCAGCAGAAATGACATGTGATGAAGTGAGTGCAAACCCCATTCCCCACCCCCTGCATTGCTGTTCAGGAAGAGGTAGAGAAAATTGGTAATGAACTTGAAACCAAGAAGAAGGGAGGGGTTGGGGAAAGGTGGTTTAAGATTTAGTTTTTGTTTTCTCGTTATCCTGCTCTGATTTGATTGATAATAAACTAAACTAATGTTCCCAAGTTGAGTCTGTTTTGCCTCTGATTATAATTGGTGAGTGATTTCTCCCTGTCCTTATTTCAACCCATGATCCTTTCATTATATTTTCTCTCCCCTGTGCAGCTGAGGAAGGCAGTGATAGAGTGGCTTTGGTGCACACCTGTTGTTCAGTCAGGGTCAATCCACCACAGTGTGCCACTTTCTTTTCCCTGCATATGTTTAATTTGTTCTAGCACTAACAGCATTCTCACTTTATGATCCTTTCTATGGCAGCTCTCCTCAACCCTTTTAGGAAAATTTGTATTATTTCTTAATGAAATTATGGATTATTTCTGCTAACCTGTGTTTGACCTGTAGCAAAATACTGGTGAGATGATACCACTGAATACCTGTTTAAGGACCATATTTCTTTCAAGGTCCATATATAACTTGCATTACTGCCTCTAGCTGCATTGAGAGTATTTTTATTTAAAACAAGTATTAGAACTTTCTAAATTTGATATGAATATGTATTTAGCAATTTGTTCAACATTCAATACTATCTAGAGATAAGTGCACATACTATATCTATGTGAACATAAATATTCCTACAAACTTTTACACAAATCTGTCACTCCAGTTTGAGATATTGAAACTACTTCATTCTTTTGCTCAGCACCTTGTCTTAATCAGAAGAACCATAATTATTTTCAGGATACATTAAAACAAAAAAATCCCAGTAATTTTGTGTTGAAAAAAAGAGCAACATTTCATCTGTTGCATCAATTTCATTTAAACAGCTAACCAGCTTACTGATTCATCAAAAAGAAAACATGCATCTTATTTTTCTCTATCGTCTTTCACTTGTGAATACATCTGATTCCAACTGCCAACATTTTCAAGTTAAGAATATGAAAATTATTCTTTGCCTCTTTTGATAAAAGTCCCATTAACCAAATGAATGTATAATTTCATTACTTTCTCACATGACTAAATTATATTGGTAATTAACATGACAGGGTTTTGCTAATGTCATTAACAGCTATTAACAATATCATTTCATATATTAGATGGGAATCATTTGTTAGATTCATTATCGTTAGCTTCATAATTCATAAAACTTACCAATGATTCTAGGTCATCTAAGTAAAATTACCCAACCATCATTGAAAAATTGGAAATTTTGTACATGTAAGAACAGGAGGATAAATAGAGACCAAAAAGTTACTGCTATCAAAAAGATTAATTCTTGCACCCCACGTCTTCTTTTTATTAATATTGAATCAACTGGGAAAATCACTGAGTAAAATTCTTGCTTTAGACATGTTTGAAGGAACTGAAGGCAACTGTTTGAAGTGAACAGTTAAGATTTACTGTAGTCACAGCCAAGATTTCATCTGATATATACTTAATGATTTGGGCTTAATGACATACTGAAGCAATACTTTTTCCCTCTTTCAGTAACAGCTGTAGAACTTTTCCTCTCAGTAATGACTATGCCAACCTAAGAAAAGAGATGGTCCCATGTTTTTCAAGATTAAAAGTTGTGTTACTTACTTACACAAAAACTGATGTGTCAATGTTTAACCCAGAAGCTGACTCTCCAGCTTGCAGAATCTGCAACTATTAAATAAACGTCTCTATAAAGTTCTTCTTCCTTGAACTCACTTTTTTTCTCTCCCTTAGCAGTTCTTCCATCATTTCCTCTGCCACTGAAATTGTCCGGGGAGAGGCTGTAGCCTGACCTTTGGTTATGTACCCTGTGTGTTTTCTCAGTCTCAAGGTGGAGGTCGTTGGCCATTCAAGCCTTCCAATAGATGTGCTCTGTCTGTGTAAATGTGAGATGAGAAGAGGAGAAGAGAAAAACAGTTTGAAAAATCTTTGTATCCCAGAGGGGAAAATCATGGCATCTACCAATATGGACAATCTTGTTGGCCTATTTCTCTTCTGATGAACTGCTGAATGGAGAGTAGTCCTCTTTTTTATCAAAAAAGTGTGATAGAGGTGGTCACAGCAGCAGTGCCTCGTCATCACAGCTAGAGGTTACCAGGCTAAATGTTAAAGCTCCTGTATTCTGATTTCTGGATCCACCTCAGCTTAAGGCTAGTTGAATCCCAAATACTAGACACAGGCAGAGAATTAAGAGAAATTTCAAGCCCAATTGTTGAGGCCAGATCATTGTGCAGCCAGGGAAAACTATGCAGTCAAGGAGAAAAAGATTTGCTTGCCTAGAGATGTCATTCCAGACTTCTGACATAAGTATGTATTTTATAATATGATATTACTGCATTAAAACACAGACAGACTCTTCTGGGTGATCATAAATCAGGCCTTTTCCCTGCCCTGGAAGGGTGTGCTCACAACCAGGCTAGAAACAATCTCTCTTTGTTGCCTGCTTTCCATCCTAATCTCTTCCAATTAAATTTCAACAAACTCTTTCAATCCTCGACTCACCTCCCTGAGGAATGATGGGGCATAGAGTCACTATGAACATGCTTACAGCTTGGTGAATATGCATTGTCCAGCAATAAGAAAGACTGAGGTCAAACCTCACTCAAACCTTACAAGGTGTTAATTTTGCTCTTGATCACATCTAATTTGGTGTCAAGCCATTGCCTGCTAAACTAATGTGGCATTTCTGCCTGCTGGTAGCTGCTTTTAATAAGGTATCAAAGAACTCCTGGAGTACCAGACCTCTGTCTGGAATAGAAGTGAGACTGATGGTAACAAGTCTGCATTTACCTGAGGTTCAGATGGTCTGGAGTGTACTGAGCCCATGGAGCCTGAACACAGCACTGTGCTATACAAACAAAAGTACTGTTGAATCACCACATATATAGAGGGAGTAACATTCATCACAGTCTAAGTAATCCTGCAAAGACTAAAAAAATACTTGCTTGCTGATGTAAAAGGACTTTCAAAATATTTTAAGGTATCTACTCCGCAAAGACTCTAGAACAACTTACTCAGGGTTAAGAAAAAGTAAGATTCATGACTCTGTGAAGCTTATTTCTTAAATAGTGAAGAGAGATTTTGCAGTTTCTCATGTCAGAATGGCATTTGCAACTGCTAAAAGAATTTTTAACACATCAAAAAGAACAATATCCCATTTGCTTTTTTGGAACCTTGTGAGAAGATCAGCATTGTGAATAGCTACCAGATTCCTGTAGACCTGTGACTTCTAAAACAGTCTGATAATATCTCTGCCTAGTTCCAACTGTAAGAAATAATTCCCACCCACACGTCTCACACAGAAGCTAATTCTTACACCTTCTTTATTGCTTAGCACTAACTAAAGGTATTAAAATTTCCTAATCTGCTTTAGGCAGCATATACAAAATGTGGAACCTTAACTTAATAAGTGCTTTCAAGATGCATTTTTTATTATAGATTTAATAGTAATGAATATCTGTTAGAAAACAGAGTGATACTTTCTGCTGATAAAAAAATACATATATAATATAAACTCAAGGAAAATAGTTACACAGTCAAAAGAGACTTTAGAAATGTAATTTAACAGTGGTCATAATTTGGAAAATATAATGGAAACTAAGAATAATATAAAATTTCACATACCATTCATCACAAGCTTTCTTGAAATTTAGAAAACAGACCAAATGCAAGAAAGAAGGGGATTGGTTTGTTGTTTTGGTTTAGCTTTTGCTTTTTCCCAATCTTTGTCTCCTGTAACAGAAGCTGTTGTCACAAAAGCTTGGTTTGGCTTTAGATTTGCTTGATTTTAACCTAAAAACTTGCTCCAAAAAATTCTAAAAAATAATGAGTTTCATATGGCTTCTGTTAAAAGATATGAGCACATATATGTAGATCAAACTGCAGAAGACGCTTTTAAATTACAGTTTTGGAAGACTTCATCCTTTGAGGTTTCCCATCTCTTGTATAGATACAATGAAATTCAACCTTCATTTATAGATCAACCTTATTTTAAAGGATATTTATATTGATGGAAAGCTAAAGTGACCTGTAATAGAATAACAGCTGATGAACCCACAAATTGAAACACTGAAAGATTCATGTAGTCCAGAATTATCCAAGTTGAACTCAAAGTATGTCTATTCAAGACATTTTGTTCAAAAGTTCAAGTGACGCAAGGTGGATAAAAAAGGAGTTTTGCTTGAATGAAAGTATGTCAATTCATTTCGGCCTGATACACACTTATCCAAAGGGACTCCTGAAATAATTTAAAGTGGCAACATAGACAAATAAAAAGATGGAAATAATACCAGTAACTTCAGTTTTCAAATTTTAAAAAGAGGTATTTCTAAGCACTTTTTTATAACTAAAGTCACAGGTGCCAAATTCCATGATTTCTTCACAAGTCTAATTAAAGTAATTAAATAAATTATGCTGGTCCCTTCAAGCCTGACAGTACAAGCTAAGAATGTAGAGATCACAGCGCAAAACAGTCTAAAAATTAATGCAAGATTCGGGTTCTTCCTCCTGTTTTTAACCTTAGTTGAAAGAGAAAGATGAGAGAGAAAAATCTCTCTTTCTCATATTTCAAGATATTATAACTTAAATATAGGTGTGTGTATGAACATCTGAATATATACATGTTTATTCAGGGAGCTAGCATAGCCAGCTTGTGAGCAATCTATGCAATGGGTAATTTTTTTAATATTTCTTTCCACTGAAGGTATTTTTGTCTTGCACTACAATCCTGTAAAGCACTCAGCAAGTGAGTAATCAGCCAGAGTGACTGGTGATTTCTGCCCCTTACTGCAACTGTATGATTCCTTCAAGGGGAAAAAAAAACAAAAAAAAAACCAAAAAACAAAGATATATTCATGAACGAAACAAATATTCAAGTTTTTTTCTTCTTAAACTAAGACATTTTCTAGAAGGTTTCTACAAAGAATTATTATTACTTAAATAAACAATTATAATTTTAAGTAAGCATTATGCAAACTCATTTCTTTATATTAGATTAATATCTAAATAGAGATACCAATATTTCTTGGCATTGTTTAAGATAACATCTTTTATGAAGAATGTAAGAAGTGCCTTACTTCTGGGTTTGAGCAGCAGTCCATGTAGCCCTATAGTCAGTCTTCAAACAATTGCAAAAGCAGACAGTGCCCAGAAAAAGTATGTTAGTGTGGCTATTCTGCATGAGCACTGAGATTTAATGTATCATCAGAGATGTTTGATTGTACATTGCTGTCTACTTCTTTTAGTAGCAATTTCTTGATCCGCTATCCATTAATTTGTCTAGGTCATTTTTGAACTGGCTAACAGTCTGCCTCCACAGTCTCTTCGAGCAACAAATTCCAGAAGCTCACTATCTGCTGTGTAAAGAAGTACTTTCTTTCACCTGTTATAGACCAATCCCCCACCAGCCTCCCCAAGCTCCTCTAGCTTCTGTATTGTGGGATTTGGTGAACAATGTGGCTCCTACACCACTTTCAACATTTTGTAAACCTTCGGTATTTCTCCCTTCAGCCTCTGCAAACTGAAGATTTCTTGTGTTTCCAGTTGCCAATGTCAGGCAACTGCTCCATCAACTTTGTTTTTGTTGTTTTTCTATTTAAACTCTCTCTATGTCTGTCTTTAAAATCGTGTCACAAGAAGCAAGAATTGACAGCTCCTTTAGGGGTTTTATATTCCTATTTGCTGAATATTTTATTAGTTTTTCAGCTTTGGTATTACTATTTAGATCACCAGCAGAAATCTAAGAAACATAAATGCTTAACTTAGGAATACTCTAATACTTTTCAGAGCAGCCTACTATTTGCCACACGCACCTGTCTTTAAACATTTTTCCTGAAAGAGCTCAATTACACACAGTCCAGTATTGGACAATAGTAAAGAAGTGCTTCATGGAGCCTAAAAAGATATAGAAAGCTGATCTTTTGCTCTTAGGAGTAGATGTTAATAATAGCTTCTTTTTTTTCTCATAACACTGGAATTTCATTTTCCTTTGTTAACAGGAAAACCCTGCAAAGCAGTAAAAATTTAAAACCAACGATCCTCAAAGAAATAATCTGAATCACCTACAAAATGAAAGGGCATTGTCCTCATTAACACGTTCACAGCATTCAGTAACCTCCCAGCACTGAGTCAATCAATGTCTCATTAAGCTGATGTATTTCTTCCATTCTCCTTCTTAAATACGTTTTTCAGTTTAACGTTTCTAAACCAAGAAAATATTAATTCTGTATTAATTCTTGAAAAAGCCTTCAGAATTGTTCTTTGACCATTTTAAATATCAACAGAGTACCTAATCCTGTGTCTGGTCATAATAGCATCTTGCTTGTCATTGCCTTGTATGTTTGCAGGAACACAAGTATGCTGAACTCTTTACTGAGTCTTGTATCATTAAGAAATTCTTGGCAAGTAGGGGAATTTTTATATTTCTTTTTTGAGTCACAAAGTGCTACTCAGAAAGTATTTCTGAATTTACTTTATATAATCTTGCAATATGATAATATGAAAAAATAGAGATATTTTTATGCAGCAACAGAAAATCCCAGCATGCTGGTATTTCTGGAAAGAAAAGTGCTATCAGCATGATCAGACGGTTCTAAAGAAGTGAGAGTAGAGTAGCAGGAAGCCACAGAAAAGACTTCTAATCATAATGGCCCGAGACAGACATAAAACTTGAAATTCTTATTCACAAACCACAGAAAAGAAGAAAAAAATCATTCAAAACCAAAACTGTTTCTACTTATGAGGCCCAGAAGAGTATAATACAACAAAGTATAAATTTCCAAACATATTTTGAAATTATGGATATCAGGCTCTGCCTGCTTTAGCAAAGTGTAAACAGTCAGTCAGTCACAAAAAACCGAGTCTGAGTTACATAAAAGAAGAAAAAAGGATCATCATGGAATGTATTCCTCCCTGAACGTTAATTTGAACATTGACATTACCTTTTGTCAATATATATTTTAAAATTGAAATTTTATAGGTATGATGTAAAGCAAAAGGATCAAGAATAGGACTTTCAGTCTAATGACTTGTAGAATTAATCTATTCAAAGATTACAAATTTCAGTTTTACATTATTAACATCAGATTCCATAGTTGATGACTCAACCTGGTAACTCACTGGTTGGTTGGTGACTCAATCCACAGGAAGTCTACTATTTCAATTGCCTTCTATTTGCATAAGGATGAAATAAATATCTGTCACTCTGAGAGGGGAGAACATTAGCCATGAATAACATTAATAATTAAAATTTAACCAAAACCAATATATATATTGAACAGCAAACCATGTAGAAACTCTGCAATTTCTGATTTAAATTAAAAAAAAAAAAAAATCCAAAAATAGCCTGAATACCCCCAGTGATTTCAGAGATGGAGATCCATTCAGTCTGAATAGTCCATAGTTCAAATGGGACTTTTGTGGAATATAAACATTGTCTAGGACAAGAAAACATTGTCTAGGATCATTCAAGGAGAGACTTTGAACCTCTTATTTGGGCTAGCACTGTACCAGTTAATCACAATAGAGCAGAAAAAAGTGACATTACAAAAAGGACTCAGATCACCTGAACTAGTTCTTGGGTTCTGAGAAAATGTACATCAGCCACAAACACCCACCAGCTAAAGGTGATAGACAGGTATAAATATATTAGCTATAAAGACAGATGGCTAAAACTAGTACTGATGAAGCAACAAGTTCAGTACATCGCAATTGCCCATTATATTATGGTCTGTATTTCCCCTGGCACTTTTCTTGGAAAGCATTTGAAAGGGCCTTAATGTGAAACAGGAAAATCACGTGTAAGTTTATGTTACTCACTCATTTTGTTCTGCATGCAGTGAGAATGATACCACTCGTTCACTTTACAAAGTGGTCCTAATCAAAATGAGGGTCCACATATGCTTGTCATTTTATTCTGGAATCAATATAATTAACTATAATACAACTTCTACATTGAAGACTTTAATATCAATATAAAGAAACTGGCAAAAGTTGGGGAAGAATGAGCACTATTATTAATATTTAATAAACTGATATGAAATTAAGAATGATTAGTTTGTGCAAGGATGTTCAACAAAACTCAGATTTCCCAAGTGCCAGACAAGACCATATTTTCCTTATTTCACTGCTCATATGGCTTTATTTATAAAGATTGCTTTAAACTCTAATTTTTCTCTTGATTTTTTCCATCAGTAGCCATTATTAGAATACATTAAGAGAAAATGATTTGTATACACTATTCTAATAACTTAGCTGTACAATACCCAGTTCCATATGTTCATGTTTGCTCTTCAACACTGGAAAATATCAGATTTGTAAGAACCAGGGGCAATGGATAACTAATGGAATAACAGAAATACTAATATTAATGTATTTCAACAGGCTTCTTTCTTCAAGGCCATAGAATCACAGAATCATGTAACATATTGGGGACCTTCAAAGGTCATCTAGTCCAACCTCCCTGCAGTAAGCAGGGACATCTTCACTAGAGCAGGTTGCTCAGCCCCATCAAGCCTGACCTTGAATACCTCCAGGGATGGGGCCTCCGGTAGCTCTCTGGGCAACCTGTTCCAATGATCTACCACTCTCATATTGAAAAGCTTTTTCCTAATATCTAACATAAGTCTACCCTTTTCCAGTTTAAAACTGTTATCCCTCATCCTATTGCTACATGCCTTTGTGAACAGTTCTTCTCCAGCTTCCTCATAGGAACCTTTCAGCTACTGGAACGCTGCTATTAGATCTCCCTGGTGCCTTCTCTTTTCCAGGCTGAACAGCCCCAACTCTCTCAGCCTATCTTCACAGGAAAGGTGCTCCAGCCCTTTGATCATTTTTGTGGCCCTCCTCTGGACATGCTCCAACAGGTACACGTCCTTCTTGCGTTGAGGGCTCCAAAACTGGACGCAGTATTTCAGGTGAGGTCTCATCAGAGCAGAGGTTGAATCACATCTCTCGGCCTGCTGGCCACACTTCTTTTGATGCATCCCAGGATGCGGTTGACCTTCTGGGCTGCAGATGCACATTGGTGGCTCATGTCCAGCTTTTCATCCACTATTACCCCCAAGTCCTTTTCCTCCTTTCCAGCACATCATCTGTATTGATAATGAGGATTGTCCCATCCCAGGTGAAGGACCTTGCACTTTGCCTTGTTGAACCTCATGACGTTCACCTGGGCCCACTTCTTCAGCCTGTCCAGGTCCCTCTGGATGGCATCCCATCCCTCTGGCACATTGACTGCACCACCCATCTTGGTATCGTCAGTGAACTTCATGAGGGTGCACTCAATCCTACTGTCAATATCATTAATGAAGATATTAAACAGCACTGGTCTCAGTACGGACCATTGAGGGACACTGCTTGTCCCTGATCTCCATCTGGACACTGAGCCATTGACCACTACCCTCTGGATGTGACCATCCAGCCAATTTCTTATCCACTGAACAATCCACCCATCAAATCCATATCTCTCCAACTTAAAGAGAAGAATGTTTTGGGGGACTGTGTCAAAGGCCTTGCAGAAATCCAGATGGATGACATCCATGGCTCTTCCCTTGTCTACTGATGCAGTTACTTCATTGTAGAAAGCCACTAGGTTGGTCACGCAGGACCTGCCCTAGTAAAGCCATGCTGGCTGTCTTGAATCACCTCCCTGTCGTCCATGTGCCTTAGCATAGCTTCTAGGAGGATCTGTTCCACGATCTTCCCAGGCACAGAGGTGAGGCTGACAGGTCGGTAGTTCCCAGGATCCTCCTTTCTACCCTTTTTAAAAATGGGTACAGTTTTTCCCTTTTTCCATTCACCAGAGACTTCACCTGACTGCCACGACTTTTCAAATACCATGAAGAGTGGCTTGGCAACTACATCAGCCAATCCCCTCAGGACTGTGGGATGCATCTCATCAGCATCTCATCAGGTCCCATGGACTTGTGTATGTTCAGGTTCTTCAGATGGTAACAAATTTTATCTTCACTTACAGTGGGAGGGACTTTGTCTCCCTGGTCCCTGTCTAGTGGGCCATCAACTTGAGAGCTGTGAGGTTGTCAGTGAAGACTGGAGCAAAAAAGTTGTTGAGAAGCTCAGCCTTCTCATCTGTTGTTACTAGATCACCTTTGTTGCTCATCGGCGGGGTGAGGGTACACTTTCTTTAACCTTCCTTTTCTGGTTTACATAGCTCTAGAAGCCTTTCTTTTTTTTCTTGGCATCTCTTGCCAAGTTCAGCTCCAGCTGCACCTTGGCATTCCTGACCTTGTCCCTACACAATTGGGCAGTGTCCCTGTACTCTTTCCAGGATACCTGTCCCTGCTTCCACTGCCTGTGTGGTTTGCTCTTGCCTTTTAGTTTGACCAGCAGGTCTCAATTCAGCTATGCTGGTCTCTTGCCTTCCTTGCCCAAAAGATGAGCTGCATTTGCCAGGGTTTCTCCCACAGGGATGAAAGTACATCACAACAGAACAGGAGGCAGGAGAATAATAATATGGTTTTGCTGTCACACACTCTGAGCCAGTCACAAGTAGCAAGAGTTTCTATCTCGGATGTTGGCCCTTGCTCTCATCTTCATTGCCCAGACAGAGATACATTATGGTCACTGGGAATGTATCTGCATTAAAGACAAAGTTCTGGCATATACCAGAGGAGCAATCAAGGGTCTGCATATGTTGCTGGAGGGTAGGGCTGGGGTAGGGAGACTCCTATCCCAGTTGCCATTTAAAAAGCACATACCTCTATACCCCAACAGTGCAGGGGGAGCCAAGGAAGCCAACCTTCCCTGCCTTTCTTTCAGATTAACTGCTCCAGCAGAACTCCCCATCAGTCATAATCTGTCACTTCACGTGAGCATTAAGACTGTAATCAATTCCTTATGCTTAGCTATGCAAGGAAGTGGCACTGCATAATCCCCAGTGAGTTGTTCTCCCTGTCATAGCAGAGAATCCTTACAGGAGAAAGAGAAATAATCTGACAGACATGCGACAGTTCAAAAAACCCTGTAAACATTTGCTTCAAAGCATAACAGTGCACATGTGACTTTCTTTAGAGGGCAGCTTTAGAGCTCTATTATATTGCACTGGGCTCTGAGAGAGAGCAAACAGGGAAGCATTGCACAGAAAAGTGAAGCAGAGTTACACCAGGTAATTGCCAGCTCTTCCTCCTATTCAATGAATTAGTTAATATTTATTGTAGGACAAGGACTATCATACTTTGTTATCTTCTACTGGGAAAATTCCTAAGACATAAAAGTGTGTTACATGCTATTCTCTCTCAGTGCAGACCCAGTTCATTCTTCAGCTTCTCACCTGATGTGTTGCAGCAAGCGCCTCACCATGGAAAGTCATTAGAAAGCAATAAGCAGCAATCCAGCTGGTATGTCTGAAATAATCCAAATATCTAAAAAACTACCTGCTATATTGCTTTGGAAATACTACAGCACTTGCTGTACTAAGAAAAAGGAAAGTATTAGCAACATTGAAAGTATTTATCAGGGGAGTTACTGAGGAGGAAGAGGGAAGCAGGATTTCTACACCAGCCTTTTGTACTGCTAGTGCAGGAGACTTCCCAGTTATACCAATAACAACTTAAAAAAAGCTATTGGGAAACGTGTAAGTAAAACAGACTAAATTCAGAGCAGTTAAACCAGTCATTCAGATTTTTCTTGCTTTTCAGGAATGCTTTAAGTCTTTCTTTTTTTCCTCCTTTTTATTTTTTATTTTTTTTTCCTCCAGGTCTTTATACTTCCTTTCATATGCTTCACTCCTTTCTGTATACTTCCTTAATGGCAAGGCTAATAAATGTTAAACCTGTTCCACAATGGCTTTTAGATTTTTCAACAACCCTAAGAAATACTTTTGGAGACAGCATGCACGTAATAAGGGTTTAGTAAAGTCAGTCAAATAAATTCTTAGTGCCCACTCAGATCAGACACACCACAAAACCTTGAGCACTGTTTCACTGTGATACAGCCCTTCTGTAGAAACATACACTAAAGCTCCATGTCATCTCTTCTGTTTTCATAGGATGTAATTTACTCACAACAGCCAGCAAAAGATTCTTCCATACCTCAGAGATGCAGTCATCCCATACATTGGGTTGCAAAGATTTGCTTTGTGAAAAGCACATTAAAGTACATTCTTTATCTGTAAATTCCTCTGTCAATACACCTATCTGCTGCTGTGCATACCTGCTTCTCTAGAATGATAACCTTGCAGATAATAAATGTAGTGGCTCTGAGAGGACATTAGTAGAGGGATCAACAGCTAAAAGGCAGGTAATAAGCCATTAAACTGGCAAGGGCATTGGATTTTTCAGGCTGAACATATTAGGAAAATTAGATTTTTTGGGGGAGTGGGCAGGAAAGTACAATTCCAGACTTGCTTGCTATTTTGGTCAGATAATATTAGGAAGCAGTACATACACAATGCATGATATGCATAACATAAATAGACTTAAAGTGCAGCTTTTGAACACAGTGAAAAAAAAAAAAAAAGAAAACACTACTAAAAGTCTGGAATGGGTAATTCACAGTATGAGCTACCAATAAGGGGACATTTCCTGGGTTCATATTAGCATTTATTACCAATACTATATCACATAAAAAAAGAAAGTACAAAAACCTAAGACAGACAGCAACAAAGCAGACCAAATACTTTCAGAGGGAATTTTCTAGCTCTAGATTAATTGTAAGAGTTGTGATATTTTAGAGACTGATCAGTAATAGGAATAGACATATATATAATATTCTGATGTACAGAACATTTCTATTCATTTGATACTTAGATGATACACAAGGTAAAATTACAATTCTTAGTTTTCCACAGATGTCCATGAGATTAAGTTTTCTTAACACAACAAATCACTTCAGTCTCATATTTCAGTGTAAAGCATTTATGGCAGTTTGTGAGTCTGTCTGCTGTAGGTTTTAAAGATGGATGGTATAAAAGTCTATGGTCCCTATTCAGGACATATAGCACATGGAATGGGGACTATACATGGTTTTAGCTTTCCAAACAATATGGAATTAAAAGAACAGGAAAATAATGTGCAACATAACAACCAGGAGGCATTTGGGAACTATTAACCTCAATTCCTTACGAGCCAAAAAGCAAACAAGCAAACTATGCTCTGCAAGATACTGCTGCTATAGGAGTCCCAATAGGTGCACTACTATGAACCTATGAACTATGTAATTACAGCTATCTCTTTATGAACAAATTTGGAGTTCAATAATCCTGAATTCAGTCAGAAATTTTCCTCTCTTATCAAATGTCTAGCAAATGATAGTGTTTTCTATATATTTTTTGATATCCAGAAAAGGTTTGTTCAGGACTTCGTTCAACCTATTAACCTGTTACAATCAGGAGTGGCAGAGCTAAAGAAGAATTTCTCATTAGTCTTGTCTGTTTTCTGCACAGATAATATTTCACTAAAAAAAACAGACAAATATTTGACTATTCTGGTTATTAATAGTGAATGCATCTTCAGTTTAGCTTTTAACCTTTTTCTGTCATTTCTCTTTTGTAACCTTTGATTAATAATATGCATCAAACAGGCACAAAAATACTTAAGGATTTAAATAAACCAAAATAAAGAAATTAAAAGTAATAGATCACACAGCTCCTTCTTCCTATACATTATGTATTGAACTTTTTTTATTATATTACATGCTTTTAAAAGACCAACATCTTATTAGAAATGTGCAATATAACACAGTTATGGTTACTATGGCAACTATAATATTAAACTTTCTGATTTATGTACACACATTCTCAGATATAATGCTGCTTTCATGTAATATTTTGTAACATATTTTTTCTTTCCTCACCAGTCTTCTATGGACTACTTCCTCACAAGAGGTAGATTGCTCTCCGTGGGTGAACTTTATCCCTTTTTTAAGTCAATCGGAGTTTTACTGTCAGCTTCAGTGGGGGCCATAATTTCATTCCAAGACCTCTGCACCAAATACAACTGCTTATGAATGTGCCCTGAAGATCTGATTCTGATCTCACTTATGCTAAATAAAAAGGGGAGAAATAGAGAAACAGAAAAAGCATGAATGTAAGAAAGCAAGAGAAAGCCACAAAGCATGAGAAAGCCACAAAGCAAGAAATCAAGAAACCAAGCAAGTCTTCCATTCCATTTCAGATTTATATGCTTTATATTATTTCTTTGGCCACTTTCCCATCATTCAGCTTAACAATATAAATCCAAATGTAATATAATCAGGATAGTTCTTATGTCTCAAGGACTAACTGATCTGGTTTCTGTCAATGACCTCTTGGCTGTTCTTAAAATGAAGCCAGACATTTATTAAAGCTCTAAATATAAGTTCAGATGTGATGTGATAGCTGGGCATATCTAGAGGAAATAGTGTCCAAAGAGAGAGAATTAATGGCAAACATTTTGACATCAAAATTTATGGGCCTGTCTGCTTTATTTTGCCATTTGCAGACTCTGACATGAAATTTCTCTACTTCAATTGAACATTTTAAGGGCTTAGTCACCTTCCAATTATCTGTTAGTGCTGTACAAATGGAGATGCACTCAGCCTTCATGAAGGCTTGCTCAGGTCTGATAGGAATATTCTATTTAGCCCTATAAATGTGTGCATGTGTATGTACACATATATTCCGACATGAATTCCCATGTTATGTGTGAGGATTATTTATTCCTTGGTTATCCCAAATAAGCCCAACTAAGAGGTAGTTCCCTACACAGTAAGTAATGAGATAAAGGTCTCAGAATTTGGTATGTTTTTTTAAAAAAAAATCCCCTGGTTTTTTTAACATGGATGAATAATAATATTTGATTTTTAAACTCATGTGAGTGACTCTCAAAAGGCTTGGCTATGCACACTTCACATTCAGCAAGAGTGCTAGATAGTCATCACCTTTGAAAACTGAAGACTATGTCAATCTCCAAATGTCAAGCTTTTTTTCCATTTATTTGGTTTTTGTATATCTTTTAAGAGGAGGAGGATGAGTATCAGAGTTAAAGTAATGGATAAATGAGAATGATAAAACTTCTACTCTTGTAGCTTTATCTGACATACACAAGAAATAGCCTTTCAGTAAACACCCTCCTGGAAGACTGGTGTGCCTGCAAAAACACACAGTGGAACAGAGGACCTTTGGTGGTAAACTCTTTGGTCAATCCTCCAACATATAATTGAGTAATATCTGGCAAAAGAGATATTTTCAATATTCCTGAAACCATCAGTGAAATGCATACAATAAAAGGAATAAGAATAAAACTAGAATGATTTCAAGGTAATAAGTTTAAACATGAAACTCATTTCATTCTTCCATAATTTTTACAATAAATAAAGCCTTTAGTAAACACAAAGTAGATTAGAAATACTGAAAAGTTGAAAATAAACCCCGCTGAAAAATCAATAATGAAAGCCATCTCTTTTTTTTAACCTTCTGCCTTTTGACAATAATGCAAATCCTTCAACCTTCAGATATCCACTCCTTTTACACATAACTCACTAACATTTAAACTGCTTGAAAAGAACAGATAAACACATCAAAGGTTCAAAAAGCTGACAAGATTACATTATCTAATGTATGTCATACTTACCAGTATTTTAAAATCTCAGCATCTGTAGTTTTATATTGTACACTCAATAAACTGGATAAACACAGCTCTTAGCACAGTTCCAACTGACACAATTGTTCGATCACACTGTTTTTCCTTTCTAGATAAACCCAGATGATTGTTTCTCAAAATTCTTTAAATCTTACTTTTAAAACATAAGTATTTTAATTGGTCTTTTTTTTTTTTTTGGTTATTCATTTAAACATTTACTCCTGATATGAAGCAATGGATTCCTTCTTCATTTGCCTGACCTCTCACACAAACTAACTTTTGTGCCTGTTTTCTGAAATGAGATGTACATAATATATGTTTTTCTTTGTGTTATATATATATATATCTGATATTTAACTCATCTCTAAGTCAACATTCTAAGAACTAATTTAAAAATAGTATACAACAGTGAGATATTCTTACACGTAAGCAAATTACGGCATACCAACACCATTCTCCTAATATTATCTCCTGATACATTACATTCATTCTCACCATTAATCTTCATAATCATTAAATGCTAGATTTTTCTTTCCTTTTTTTTGTGTATGAGTTTGGCCCCCCCACCTTGTCTCAGCACCATTACAGACACATACATATACAATTTTATCAGACTCAAACTCTACTTTATTACACAATCTGCACTTACCCACCCATACCACCAAAATCCTTGTATTGTATGCATCAGCCAAGCAAATGCTGAGCTGCTTCACACCAGCCAGCCACACCACACCACACCACACCACACCACACCACACCACACCACACCACACCACACCACACCACACCACACCACACCACACCACACCACACCACACCACTCTTCCTTGAGCTTTGATCCTACACTTGTTTTGGTCCTCTGGGCTCAAAGTCCTCCTGCCAGATAGTAAGACAAAAGGGAACAGACAAAAGACTTTTAATGATACTTCTTGAGTCACTTCAGCCACCCAGACCACACTCCACATACTCCAAATCCCTCTCTAGGATAATTTGGTCTTCTCCCTCTTCTCCCTTTGCTGGAAGTGAGGCTGTGTTCTACAGAACTGGGTTGGTTCTTAAACCCAGTTTATGAGTCACTGTGTTGAGGTCCATAGTACAGCTTTCTTTAGAAATACATTTGTGCATAATTTGTTTCTGAATTATAAAGTTTTAACAATTAGAAAGTTAATGTTTAATAGTGTAAACTGTTTAGGGATTTGTATACAACCCTTAGAAATTCTGCAGGTACCCAAACTACTATTTTCTGTATACCACTAAAGTTTGCTGTAAGAAAGTGCACTTGTAATATCTGTCTCCATTCAAGGTTTTTCAAAATAATTTGTTTGGGTTTTTTTAAAACTGGAAGATAGGTGGTGTTGGCTGGCTGCAGATGTACATCTCCACTGATACAATTTGCTCTAGTACAGTCCAACTCATCTTGTCACATTGCACCAATATCTCTGATTTTTGCAGTGTGTGCCTGGCTCTTTCTCAGACCTTATTGCTCTTCATATGCCAGTAAATTTGGCATATAGAAAATATATGTTAACACATTTATTTTTCATTACATTATGGTGCTTAACATGCATTTTATTTAATCAAAATCCTTTTTTTTTTTTAATTTGTTCAGTATTTTGTTGGGGTTATTTCCTTCATTATGTTAATAGCATTACTAGTAGCATCAAGTGCTAGCCAGCAGATCAAACATCAACAGATTCTTTTCCCATTACTGTGTATTTGATAAAGATTATAGCCTTATAATACATTTTTAAACTTTTAAAAATTTAAAGGCTTATATAAATATTCTCCCCCCAAAATCCTTATTATTGCAAAGATTATTATTAGGTAACATCTTACAAGAAGGGTCATCACCCTTGCAATGCTTAGATTCCACTGTGATTAGTTTAAACTTACTGTACTATGAAATTAAATAAGGCTATATTTTAAATAGCTGTATGAAAGAGGAATTTCCTTTCTAAGATTATAAATGGTGATATCTCTTACAAATCATATGTTCAGACCCACAGCTGATGACCCTTAAACCCAAGATTTCCTATCCACTTTATGTTAAAATAAAATGTCAGCATTTTACAGTTCTTGTTCTCTAAGATATCAAAAGCAGGAATCAAGATTGGAATCCTATTGTTAGATACTGTATAAACCCATTAACTCAGATTCCATGTAGATAAGTTTAAAGGTCACAATCCTATTCTAAATTGATTACTATCAAAGGAGACACATTCAGACGCGTTACCATTCATTGCATCTATCTTAGCAACCTACTTTGTGCAATATAATTTTACATATCAAAAGTAGGAGGTAGACTTGTGATTTTTAGAAGCAGCACTCAATAGGAAGGGTAATTGGAATAAGAAATTTTAAATCCTCAGTCAATGGTTGTGACAGGAACAGAGTATCTCACATACATTCTACCAAATTCTCAGAATACATTTCTTGTTGCATAGAAGAAAGTAGGAGGAGGGCACAATACTATTCATTAAATTCTGCCTTATAAGGAGCAACTCATGGTAAAATTGAAAATTAAATATATCTCCATGAAAGCAATCAAAAACAACAGAACATGCACCACTTTTTTACAGAAAGGGGAAACAAAGGTGTAGAAAAAAGAATAATTACAAAGGAATAGCAAAAATGTGTAGGCTTAAAATCAATAAGGGTAAAGAATGAAATGAGTTGAAAGAAGAAAGGAGATTTCAAGGCAAAACCAAACGGTTCAATAAAAAAATGAGAAAAGAAAGCAAAGGAAATTGTACTTAAGTTACTTAGAAGTCATTGTACTTACTGAGAACAAAAGAAATAATGTTGGGTTTTTTTGTTGGGTATTTTTGGTCATAGGGGAGATAGAAGGCTGAAGGGCTCAACATCTTATTTGCATCAGTCTTCACAAAAAAATAATTCATGATCAAACACTTAAGTAAAGGAATTTTAATGATGGGCTAGGATGACAAACCAGAATACAAAGAGAACATATTATATAAGATATAGACTCTGGATATACACCAGAAGGTAATTTAGAATGAAATTCCCTTGGACTAACTAAGTCCATGAAATAATACTGATTATCTTCATGAACTCATCCAGAGCAGAAGATATCATGGAAACCTAGGAAAAGTAAACACAATACCTATGTTTGTATCAGATAAAAATGAGGACCCAGTGATTATTGAGCAGTTGATCTAGTTTCTGCAGCTAAAACAAAGGCAGAGAAAATTATGATAGATTCAGTTCAAAATCATCTATGCAGTGATGATGAAAAGATAAATATCATTAAAATATCAAATTTTAAAAAAAAGCAATAGAAGTGCTATATCTTAATTTTACTATGGCTTTTGATGCACTCTCAAAAACAGTCTCATAATGCTAAACTAGAAAATACAGTCTACATCAATGCTGTCTAATTGGCACACGATAAGTGAGATGCATTGCAATGTATCCATTCGTCATCAGGGTTTCTAGGGAATATGTGACTTTCGGGTTTTGGGATTTTTTTTGGAGTTGGGAATAAATCTGCTACATGTATAGCAGGAATGCAGCAGTGGTGACTGTAAAGTATGGAGTTAAGAAGGGTAGGGATAGGTCAGAGGTTATTACAGCATGCCATATCATGCCATATCTTTTTATAGATTCTGTGAGCAAGAAAAATTGGGCTGCACTGGGATTACTAATCCTTCCAGAGGACCAAATAATACAGTTTATATGCTCTGGAGTGGCTCTGCAGAAATTAGACTCCAGTGGAAACCTTAGTGCCAATGAGATGATCACTAAATTGTAGGCAGACCGATGTTCAGCTGAATAAAGCTCCCTAATGCATTCCATAGTACCTGTATTATCTGTTTTTCCAGTATCTTTAACATTTCAGCTAATAAAAAGTACTCTTCAGTTATGCTCATCCCACAAAAAAACTGGATGGGTAAAAGACTCTTAGTGCAGGCTTTCTTAGCATTTTTACTATGGAAACAGGAGATGAAATAAAGAGTACTCTAATGGCATTCACTAAGGAAATAACATTGTGATGGGTTGTAAACACTTTAAAGAAAAGTATAATAATTTTAAATTATTGTATTATGTCCTAAAGATGGTCTAAAAAACACCACCATGAGATTGACTGAAGATGTGCAAAATACTGTCCTTAGGAAAGAGTAACTGAATAACATTTCTGCAACCATTTTGCAGTAGAGATTTTGATCACAGAATCATAGAAGGGTATGTGTTGGAAGGGACCTTAAAGATCATCTAGATACAACCCCCATGCCATCAGCAGAGACACCCCCCACTAGACCAGGTTGCTCAAAGCCTCATCCAACCTGGCCTTAAACACTTCCAGGGAGGGGGCATCCACAACTTCTCTGGGCAACCTGTTCCAGTGTCTTACCACCCTCACAGTCAAGAATTTCTTCCTAATATCTGATCTAAACCTATTCTCCTCCCGTTTAAAGCCATTACCCCTTGTTCTATCAATACCTGCCTTTGTAAAAAGTCCCTCCTCAGCTTTCTTGTAGGTCCCTTCAGGTACTGGAAGGCTGCTATGAGATCTCCCTGAAGCCTTCTCTTTTCCAGGCTAAACAGCCCCAACTCTCTCAGCCTGTCCTCACAGGCGAGGTGCTCCAGCCCTAGGATCATCCTCGTGGCCTCCTCCGGATCTGTTCTAACAGGTCCATGTCTTTCTTGTGTTGGGAGCTCCAGAACTGGACACAGTGCTCCAGGTGGGGCCTTATGAGAGCGGAGTAGAGAGGAAGAATCACCTCCCTCAAGTCTCGTTATAGCTGATCACAAACAAAATACAAGACAATGTTGACGGAAAAATAAGACAAGTGTATTTGAGAGATGTACCACAGAGATGTATTAAGAGATGTATTGCATATAAAAAAAAAATGAGGGAAACAGACAATTCATTTGTTCTTCTATGAGTCACTGAGATCCCTGCTGGAGTACTGCATTGAATTTAAGAAAAATCTACTGGAGATTATAATCCAGGAAAGAGTAAACAAGTGATACTAGGTTTCAAAAACTGTAGGGAGATCTGTTGATCTCAGCGCAGGTAAAGCAATGGTTATGAGAGAGAAAAAAAAAGAACCAAAACTGCCCTAATTTTATGTACATGGGAAGGGGCTCTAATCTGTTATTACACAGTAAAAGTATAATTGGGAAAATTATTAATAGTTTGAACAAAGGTTAGCTCCATGTCTATAAGCAGTCAAATGTAATGTCACTCATAGTAAGGAATAGAGGAGAAAACCCATAAATAGTCATTCAGTTATTATTTAAAATCATGGTATATCTCCTCTTGAATACTGTGTGCAGTTTTAATCTAGATGCCTAAATGACAGATCTTGATAGAGATTGAAAATGGTACAATAAAACAGACAAAGGTTTAGAGAAAAGCATTACATTTGTTAATCATACTTGGATTATTCAACCTGGGAAAGAGATAATTGCACAGAAGATAGTGATGAAGAGATAAAAAAATGATAAGCAGCACAGAAAAGGTAAAAAGGGAACTACTCTGCCAATAGACAAGGTAAGGAAAATCAAATAAAAAGTGATTGGTAAGTTCAAAACTAACTTGTTCTTTAAACAGTGCACAAGAAAGCTTCAGGACTCCACAGAGTGTTGTGGATTCTACAGGTTTTACAGAGTTTGAAAATTGATCAGACTTACAGAAGAAAAGTCTAGTGAAAGTTTATTCAACAATATCATCAGCCTCAAGATGTTGCTCAAAGCTAGGACAATATCCTGGAGAAGTGTCCCTAAGCACCTCCCTTCTCTTCAGATTCCCCTTTGATTCTGATGTGGTAGGGTAATCCAGTGATAAATAAGATCTGTCACAGAAGATTGAAGTTTTCTTAGTCTGGAAAAATTAGACTAAGTGAAAGAAGCAGTATATAAAAACTGCAGTCCCTAATGAAGTTCTTCAGAAGGAACAATGAATAATTTTTCAAGTAACTTTAGAAGCAAAAGAAAATAATTGCTTAATTTTCACTAACATAATTTACTATTATGAGTTATTATGAAAAATATGGTGGCTACATAGATAGCAAAGCACTGAAATAGTCTTTCTAGAGAGGTTGTAGGATAGATTTAGAAAAATAAGACAGACAAACATTTGTTAGAATATGGTTGATCTTTCCTCTTTGCAGGAAAACTGATTAGACCATTCTCACAGTTTCATTTCTATTTTATGACTACAATTTCCACCACAGTAGATGAAAAGATTAAAGATGTATTTCAATAAAAGGTGCCCCCTTAACTAAAAAAATACTTCAAAGTTAATTTATTAAATAGAGGTTTGAGACAACACATAGGGTGTTTCATTTTTTCAAAGGATGTGATGAATAGAACTGAAAGTTTTATAAGAAAAATGTTCTGGAACTTTTTTATCATTTAAAATCTATTAGATAGGAAGAGAAAGGAAGCCCAAGTGATGGAAAATTAAATATCAGCATAGAACTGAGCCTCAGTTGGACGAGTATTAGCAGAAGGTCACCTCTTAAATGAAGAGAGAATGAGCACATATATAAAATCATGTTATCTTGTACAAAGTCAGTTTTGTGGATAAATATAGCATGCTTCAGATTCCAGGACTGCCCAGGCAGTGATTTTCAGTTGAAAAGAACTTCGAACAACACAAAAAAAAAAATAATGAGAAAACATTTTTCAGCATGAATCAAATCTAAATTTTTAATGAGAGAAAAAAAAAAAAAGAAATATTAGTTTTGTTGATCAAGATGCTAAGTTCAAAACCTTCCATTTTGTTCAGAATAAAGCTTCAAAATGTAAGGCAATACGAGTTCCCCCTAAAAAGAATTATTGTTCTCTTTTCAGAACAGGAATAGATGTACTTCCAACAGCTTCCTCCTACCATCTGATTGCTATCAGAAAGTTTGTCCATTAACTGAATCCCTCTTTATCTTCCCTCTTTATCTCACTTTGTCTTCTCTGTATGGAGTAGGATGAGGGATAAGGATCTGACTTCCTCCAGTGACTGCTACTATAGCAAACTAGTGAAGTATGATGCCAGGGTATGTTAAATCACTACTTTTATCCTTGGATTTTGTTTTGAAAAGGGATGCAGTGCAAAGGAAAAAAAAAAAGTACAAAATTAACTTTTACAAAGAATAATTCTCTTTCTCATCTCACTGGATTTGTCTTAGAGATTCCAAATCACTAACTTAAAAGTAGAAATTGGTGAGAGCTAAAACACATAAACACACAAAAAGATAACTGAATAGCTTAACCTGTACACCAATGAAATCTAGGTCAGGCTTAATAACCTTCACATTGCAGCTGACACAATTAATATTAAGCTAGTCAACCATGAGAGATGCCCTCATGAAGCCAAATCAATTTAGTTTTTAAAGAACAAAATTCATTAGAACATACTGATGTTTATGTGATTTTTCCCTGTACAAATGTGTTTTACCTTTTTTAACAAACTCATCACAGATAATTAACAGTGAATCTACAGTAGCAATATTTGTAAATATTAAAATAATCTCTCAAGAAGACCTAAATTAGGTATTTTTTCCCACACAGATTTTTACCAAAAGATGGAGAAAGCAGGAATGAAAAGAAGGAAGGTAATTGCTTTCCTTCTAAGATGTAATTGGAAAAAGACTTCTAGTAAATTGAGAAGCAAAAAGAATTATCTTCTGAAAGTACTACAGAATAATATTTCCCACAGAATACAGTAACCAAAAAAAGGTCTTGGTTAACCATTTTCTAAATTCAATACATTTTAATCATGTTTTCTTTATCTTATGAAGACAATATATTTATTTTCTGGAATACAGATACATTATACAATACTCCATTAAAAAAAAAATTAAAAGTAAAATGTAATGTAGCACTAAGCAGCATTTAATTTGTTCTGGGAGGAGAACTGGCTTGATAGTCTGTGGTTTACACAGTTCAGTCATAATCATATTATGAAGTTTGTTGGAAAAGGACACAAAGATGGTTAGTCTTCTCTACACTGGTGTCTTGTGTAATTCAATATCTAGTCAACAAATATAATATCTGATAAAGAGTTAGCATTACTTCAAGCAGTAATTACTTAAATCCAGATAGCTGAGCACTGGAGGGGGGGCAGCCCCTCCCCATAATACATCCCACTCAAAGATTTCTACTTTGGATTTCATACCACAATGGGCTGTGCCCAGTCCTCACACATGATATTTTTTGTAGAGATTTCATAGAACTGTTCATTCTTACAAGATATTGTGGCTGCTCCACAAATATTTATCTGCTTATAGAGATGGGCAACTTGTTGTAGCTGACCCTGCTTGGGCAGGGAAGCTGGACTAGATGATCTCCAGAGGTCTCTTCCAACCTCACCCATCATTGTGATTCTCTGGTAATCCATTTCTATAAGCTCATGAACAGGAACTGAAGAGATTTATTAAAAATATTCAAATTTGGAAAAATGTCCCAATCTCTGCTCCCATTAAAGACCAAACAGATGAAGATATGTTATTGCTCTAACCATATTCCCTCTTCTCCTCCCGTAGGAATTTTAGGCAAAGGAAATTATATTAGACAAAACAAAACCAACAAAATATCCACTGTTCAAAATAGATTAAAGCCTCGTTAAGAAGCAACTGGGACTGATGTTTTCAGTTGGAATGATTTACGAATTTCGTTTGCCTTGTGGTGTACACCAGCGAACAAACGAATTGCTCTGGAACAATTTCCTGAGGGAAAAAATATATGCAGAACAAGTTCAATTTTAAGACTATCAGGCTGCACTTAACAACAAAATTATTTTAAAATATTAGTTAATTTTAATGGCATCTTAATTGAACTAGTATTATGTAATTATTCATAGTTACTGAGGTGTTTATACTCTGCCCAACAGTATCTTCACTAGTTTTTGATGTTTTGCCAAACTGATAAATTTGAAAGCAAAGAATTTCAGAAAACTTGTTAACTAAGCAAGTGGTTTAATAAAATAGTGTGGGGTTTACATACAAGAATCTGCATCAGATCTATCCAGTGTCTAGTATTCCAGCATTGCTTGTGAATGCTAGCTCTTTCAATATTTTTATGCTTTTTATACAGAAGATGTTTTTATGTCATCCATAGACCAACCTTAAAATCAAAATATTGTCCTTAGCTTCTCTTCTAAATGTAATGCTAAAATAAACACAATATGTTAAATGGGTACTTGTCTTCATTTTAAAACAATGAAAATACCACCTAGTGTACAAGGTATCAATACTGTGTATCTTATTAGAAATCATTTACATATGTGCATATGAAGCTTGTTAAAATTGTATACTTTGCCTTGAACACCACAAGTATCTTCTGTTAATGTGAATATAAGCAAGTAGTATTCTCTTTTGGAAGATCAATCAAAGAAATTGCTATGAAAAGGGATACATGTTATTTAGAATCCAGTTTATCTGGTCATTAATATACAAAAATTCTGCTTGAAAAAAATCACTGAAGCTACCTTTAATTTGATTGTTCTGACAACTCTGATGTTCTTTACCAGAAATATGGTCTTCATGTCTTATAAGTCAACAGTTAAATGCAAAAAGAATGGTATTGTTATCTTCTTATGCAAAATGTATCTAGTAATTTGAAAAAGGTCTAAGAAACTGGTGACATGATTCATACACATAAGCTGGTGACATGAGTCATCTCATTCTACCTTTTGTAATTAGCCCGGATCTACATTATTTTTGAGAGATAATTGTCTATTCTCTTTTTTAAAAACCTCTAAGTATTCTTATTATGGGGAGGATAAACTTCTTCCTATAAACAATTACCTTGAAAGATTGTACGAGGCTGAAACCAGGTTTAAACAGGTAGATGTAAGAGTAATTACAAAGGGGCTAACTAGATAGCTGCTAGACTTTATACAAGGAAATACAGTTTGAATTCTGTAGGCCATAGTGAGAAAAACTTTTTTTTTTGTTAAGAAATGCTGCAATAATAAACAGATACTCTGCACAGCGTTTTATGGACAGCTTTTCTGTGAAACAGAAGAATGCACCTTAAATTAATATAAAGATTTTATATTTTGCATATGTAAACATCATGATTATATGTCTAATTAGGCATGCAACCATGCTTTTAAACTATAACAGGTGATACCTAACAGCAAGAGAATAGTTGCATACTTAAATAACAGCCTAGAGAGAACTGGATGAGCCAGAGGCACCGGCAACTATTTAAATATGCTATGCCATTTTCAACATAATTAGTTATCCAATTGCAAACCCAAACTTAGTCAATGCATTTGCACATGTAATTAATTACAGTTTGTTTAAAAGGACTTCATTTGTATTGCTTTATTCTTCATTTCCTGCAAATCACATTAACAAAGGATAGATTTGATTTTCAAAAACAGACAAATACATAAAATGAAGAAAGGAATTAAATAAAAGAAAGCACTAAAGGGTAATATACCATGACTGTTATCTAGAATTTTAGAAACATACCTTTTTTTTAAATTAAACTATTTTAACTAATTTAAGCTGCACTATATCTAAATTCTGAAGTTATGTGGTAAAAGACTCTTCAAGCTTTCTATATAAACAGAGCATCAATTATATAGGTTAGATTCACATTATAAACTTCATGCAAGCAGGTAACTGTTGAAATAAAGCCCTTATTTATTGGTATTTATTATTTGTGTCATACTAGCATCTGGAATCTCTACCAACCAATCTGGAATTACTATGACAGCTTTTTTTTATCATTATGACCCAAGAGGTTTACAATCAAGGTATAAAAGTTCCACTGGATCCAAATCAGTACACAGGCATACAAAGAAACAAGGAGATGACCACAAAGAACAATACAAAAGCATATTCTGCAAAGTTAAAAATATTATAAAGATAGTCACAAGTGGTCAAGCAAATGGATTTACAGAGGTTTACCTTTCATTTTATTTCTGGGGAAACATCAAAAAAACTAGACAGCATTTACTTGAATCTAAATTAGTGGTCAGAGGAAGTTCTTCCTCAGGCTGAGAAGAGGCAGACACCAAGTTCTGTGTACTATAAGATAATGCAGAAAATAATAAACAACTGAGTCTTGAGAATGATGATTTGTAACTTGTGCATGAAAAGATGATGTATGGGTGGACCCAAAGGAACAGAGGTGACAAGACAAATCTATGAGCAAGAGAGCCCAAAAGTCCCCTCTTTAACAACTCCATCTCCCCCCAAAAAAATTTGTGTATTTGTGTTTGTAAAGACCAGAGAAGTCAGAGCTACAGTAGTCAAGTTTAAAGATACTTGGCCTTTACTAGACTTTTATTTCTGAAGAGGACTCCCACGGACATTTTAGTGCTATGAAATATTCTTTATGATGAGAGCCTAGAAGGCATAACTGCAGCCTGATAGGAGGACTGACAAAATCGTTTGGCACATTGACCTAAGTGAGATGAAACACAAGCAGAGGCAGTGTGATACACACTGAGAAAAGAAACAGTGAGACCAGCCTGGATGTAGGGCAAATGAGTCCTGGAACAGATGTCAAATGGGTGTTTCTGATTGCACATCCACAAGAAGGTATCAGGGAGGCAGCATAAAATTTTACTTTGGACAGTTGGAAGCAGATCGGGAGTGAAGATGACTCTGCCTTGCAGTTACACTAATGACCTCACCTAAGGTAAACTTAATGATGGTGACAACACAACATATACTCAGAACCCTGGACATACATTCAAGAAAATAACTTATGCAGAGTATCAGGTCACAACTTAAACCTGTTTCAATGATGGAGGAAAAAATATAACAAAACCAAAAAAACCCTAGACATAAGCTTTGAATGCAAGGAAGAAAATAAACTGCAGCTGATAAATCCAGGAAGATAAGAACAGAATAATTGTCTTGAAATTTGGCTATGAAGACTTTGGTGAGAAAAGTTTTGGTTGAATGGGCAAATCAAACTGGAGAATGCCTATGACAGAAGAGTAGGCCGGGAAGAAGAAATACTGATCAATAAAAAAAAAAAAAAAAAAAGAAAAAAAGTTCAGATTTTTAGTTATTTTTTAGATGGAAAAAGGGATTGAACGAAATGAGACATGTTAAAGAGGCACCTGGGGTCAACGACAAGTTTCTTTAAGACAGACAAGAATAGTGAGTCAGAGTGAGGGTACAGAGCCAGATAAACAAGATTAAAAATTCAGAAGATTAAGTAAAAGAGGATGAAGAATAAAAATTCTCAACAGAGTAGAGAGGACACAGAAATAAAGTTGACAAAAAACTCTTGCATCTCTGACTAGAGGAAGGAGAGAAAGTTGTAGCAGAAGAATAGGAGGTAATAAGAGGAAAAGGAAGGAACCAGGAAACACCTTTATCCTGTAGAAATCACTTTATTTGCATAAGAACTAATAGATTTGAGAAAAAAATCATATGCATGTATAGAATTTATGGAAATGTTTGGGGTTTTTTTGGTGAAATCTTTAATGACAGAAAAATCTTGAAATGTAACTGTTTTCTGATCATAGAATCATAGAAAGGTTTGGGTTGGAAGGAACTTTTAAAGGTCTTCTAGTCCAACCTCCCTTTAGTAAATAGGGACATCTTCAACTAGATCAGATTGCCCAGAGCCCTGTCCAACCTGACCTTGGGGTCAAATGTGTTCTTACACTTATTGGCATAGGCTATAGCATATTAGACATTAATTAGGAATTAGAATTTAAATTAGTAAGTTGTTTCCCAAGATTATACGTAGACCCTCTTCAAATGGCTATCTCTGCATTGCCAGCTGTAATCACTGAAAACTGATGAAAATTACTTAAATCCATGACATTTTGAAAGACTGTGGAAAGAAATTACCTTATATTTGAGCCTTCTGTTTTCACTTTATTATCTTACTATGGGAACTTATAATTGATGCAGCTTTGTATCTCTAAGTTTCAGTTTCCTCTGTGGCACATAGTATTTTAAGTTCTGGGCTTCTAAGTAGCCTATTAGTCTATTAAAATTAAAAGATTCAGTCTATTGCCAAACTGTAGGTCTCAGAAACGCTTCCTGGCTTCAAGATCACCCCTGATCTATCCTAGTCCTACATTACTACAAGACCCATAAGTAGATCCTATTGTTTCCTTCCCATCTTCCCTTGGAAAGAAAAGCAAAGTATACAGAGGCTACAAAGGAGGCCCAGAATGGGCTATGCAGAAGCAAAGACAAGGGCTGCATTATGGTACACACATGCTATGTAGATTAGACACAATTTCTTTTCTAATGCTACTCTATACACATTTCTAGAACTCTAATGATTTTAATGGAGTCTTGAGTTTCCTCATAGAGTAGAATCTTTAGGTCAAGTAATTTAAAAAATACAGTCACAAGCAAGACATCCAAATTTGTTTTCTCACTCAAAAATTACATAGGATGGGACTAATCTCTCCATATAAAATATGTGCACTATGGGCTTTCACGCTTAATGTAAACAAACAAAAGTCTAAAGAAATTTAACCACTTTCAAAAGTTTGTTTAACCTTTTATTACAATCTTCCAATGGCAGAAACACCACAACTTTCATAAAACAACATGTAGTACATAACAATCCTTTAGATATCAAATTATTCTTAATATAAAATGCGTAACTCTTAATAGTTTAATCCAATCACTTCTTCTAAGCTCATATGCTTTCTAAAGCTATGGGGAGTAGTTAATCATATCACTCATGTAGCAAACTTACATATTGAAAATTATTATCAGATCTCCTCTATCAATCTTCTGTTTTCTAAATGCTCTTGTTCCTTCAGCCTTCCCTCAGCTATCCACTTTGTGTGCACCCTTTAAGTGCACTCAAAAATCAAGCTGCTGTTCTTGGTGAGGCTTCTCCATTTCTATACTTAACAGAACAACTATCTAGTATGTCTTGAAATGACGTTTCTGTTAAGTAATTAAATTTATTTTCTGTAAAACTGCTTGATCTTCACTTTATGTTGCACAGATTCTCCTCTCTCCAATCTCTTTTCTTTTATAACAACTCCTAGACAATTATCTTATACCTTTCAATTTTCATGACAAATGTGATGACAAGAATGATGCCTCTCTGTGAAGTAAAAAACACATGACAAACTACCTTATCATCTCTGACAGACTACTTATATTGATGCATCAGTAAAGGAAAGACATGGTCTGCTCTGAATTTTTATTTCTTTCTTTCTTTGTTTTAAGAGAAGCTGTATTCTTTGACTGGAGACCTTTTTATGGAGGTTCTGTGGAGAAAAGATGTTACGCTATTCCATGCTACAGACTGGGGAAAAAAAAAAAATCCTACTTTTTGTATTGTCAAATACTATAATACTTTGCTTTGTTTTGAATATCAACTCACCGTGATTATATTGAATTTAGTGTTTTGTTTTGAACATCAACTCACCGTGATTATATCGAATTTAGCATCTCCAGTCCCAAGAGGATTACTGATTACATGTATGCACTGGAAGGAAAAAAAGCTGTAGCTTATACAGATATCAGTGCCATACATTCATCAGCTACTGACAAGAGGTCCCCTAGTTTGGGAATCAAATTTACTTAATATTCCCAGTGCAAAATCTTGTATCTGAATCTTTCATTTAGACAAATAATGCATGAAATCACATACATATTGGTAGTTCCCTATTGAACTTACATCTGGGAAGTGTAACATATCAGAATGTTACAAAGACTAATTATGTAATTTTTAAGAGGATACAGGTGTTTGAGAGATTTGTGGAACTAAAAAATTCTCTGGTACATTGGGTCAAATGTGTTCTTACACTTATTGGCATAGGCTATAGCATATTAGACATTAATAACAACATTAATTAACTTCTAGAAGTCAGTAGGCACTGGTAGAAGGGCAATCTCAGATAGACATTACTACTAGCCTCTTAAACATGCATTTTATCTCCCAGTACAATGCAGTATAAATATCAGAAAAAAACATAGCTCTAAATTAAGTGAAATAAACATAAATTAATCAGTTAACATATACTTCCCCCAGGCTAGAAACTCTAGAACTCTCCAGTTTAATTTATTTTTGTGTATTTCCACTGCAATAAAATAGGCATGACGTGAAAAAACTTACCTGAATATTATATCAGGGAAGAGTCACTGTTGTGTTTGCAGATTTGCTACCATAGTTTTCAAGATTACTGCTCAACATTTTTTTAAAGCAATGACCACAGAAAACAGAAGGCATTAGAAGACTAGCTGTGAATTATTTGGAGCTATATTAACTGTATATTATATAATCATATATTCAGTAACAAATCAAAATCCTGAAACTACTGTTTCATAATACCTATATAAATCAAAGTATGTTGTCAAGACTCAAAAGAAAATTGTATTTGCTATTGCTTATGCTACAGGCATTGCCTAAAAGATGTAATACAGTGGTTGTGGAGATGCTCCATACTGTGACAAATCTCCAGAGGCTCTTCCAAAAAGCAGAAAAATGACATCTGCACATATTATTTTTAGTGAACTGTGGAAATGTGTCAGGTTTTAAGTCCCTCATACTGTCATTGTTGTTGAGCTTTTCCATTTTCACAAAACCAAAATTACAAGTACTGTTGCTAGGAGCAGAGAAGAAATTGTGTTTGCTACAGGACTGAGACAAGAACAGCACATTTTTTTCACTTAGATTTTTCTGACTGGATGTAGTATTTTCTTAAATTTTTGTGTCTCATAATAGCCTTATGTCAGTATAATGTGTGTCATCATTTCTAAGATAACTGGGTCATAATTTTAAAAGCCAAAAGTCAGAGTTTTCAAAATTGTACTGACATATCTTGATCAATTAACCTACGAAAGTTTGGCCAATGACACTTCTCATTCAGGTACCCATTCAGTAAGTGTCATTCAGAAATTCTAGTGCTTACCACAATCCAGAAATCTGATCCACAATTCACTCAACACAATGAAAAGATTTTCATTGAAGTAAGTTATTTCAGATCAGTATTTGGTTAATATTTATATTAACAACACTGAGAGACACGCTTTGAAATTTTACGCTCCTTGACTTCCCATGATCTCCTGTGCTTAAACACATTTTTAGTTTTGTGGAGGTTCTTTTCAGACAAGATATTGACGACAGTTATACTGAAGAGCTCAAAAGAGTTTTGTTACGTGTTTTGTTTTCCAGAATCAACAAATAAAAGGAAGAGATCATTATTTCATTGACAAAATGAGGAGAAACTTGTCTCTCTAAAACTAGACAGCTTAATTGCTTTCTTACCTTTGTGAGTCAGAGTACTTTTTAGAAAGAATCCTGATTGGGTGATCAGAAATCCACTGAAGGTTTTAATTTAAAAAAAATATATAAACAAGCAAATAAACAAACAAACACACCAAAAACCTACATCATTAATTCATTGAAAAATAATTGTGATTGTTACTATTAAAAAAGCTTGAAGAAAATTACAAACCACAAAGTTACTACTTTGAGCACTTAAAAAAAAAGCTTTCCTGATTTTCCTGTTCTCAGGAATTCTCATTAGTTTTAATGCACATTAAAAATTGCAACTTAACAATAATTTCCTGGTCAATATACATGTAGCTTTCTTTAATTTTTGGTGATAGGTCCCCTTCTTCCTTTTGACAGTCTGAATGTCTAGATTACAGCACAGCCAGACAGAGCTTCATGATAATGCAATTAACTGGATTTTGTGTGGAAATCAGATTGTTTTAAACTTACCTAGGGTCTTGATCTGCTGTAGCCAATAATGATACTAATGGGATTCAGATATTATGCTGTTGTGAGTGTGGTTTGGTGACTCGTGTAGTCAAGATTTAAAGAAACTTTAAAGAAACCTTTGAAAGTAACTAATGGTAATTTGGTCAAAAATTGAGACTTGTTTTATGAGTATAATGAGAATATGGCTGAGGTCGAGTGGAGGTACATCTGTGTGAAACTGGAACTCCATTCTCTTTTGCAAACATGATTTATTTTGTGAAGCTCCAATGTCAACCAGGTTTTATTTCAGAATTCAAGATTCCTGCTGTATTGCACCTTCCATTGGGGACTACAGACTCCATTCAGTAATAAGATCTTTATACCTAACTTAATTACAGTATCTGAAAAGCTGACAGGGAATAAAGATGACTAATGATTCTGATTATCTTTCAACAACTGACCTATCCAACAATCTCTCTGCACAGAACCTTGCAGGGTGATCACAATTGATGATGTTTACCTGTCTGACATTAGAAATAACTATTGTAGCAAATCACACTTGTATCTGTGCAATACTTTAAAATTGAGGTAAAAACTGAAAATAAAGTAACATCTTAATCTTAATTTCGGGGGCAATTTCTGTCGATTTTCTCATTTTCAGAATAAATGAAACACTTATTTGTTTCTGCAGATCTACAGTGATTCAAATCCTGTTTTCAGAGATGTACTGTTCATGGCAATATCTTTGATGTACAACTTTAACAAACAAAGCCTAACAAGAGGGAAAGCAAAACAATTAAAATTCTTCAACTTAATTTGTTTTCAAATTTGCATTTTTTGCCATCCACTGTGACTGTCAGATGAAGAGTTTCAGGTACTTCGGAACACCAGCTTAGCAATCTTTCCTTGTTTTAAGAGACTTGAAGTTTATTCCTCCAATCTGGTTCTTTTTAGTCTAAGCAGAATTTGTCTCCAGTGAGTAACAGATGTATTGAATTTCTTGTAATTAAAGTCAGTGTGTTTAAGCATATATTATACACTTAATTTATACTTAGACTGAAAGTTTCATGTGTCTGTAAAGTGATAACACAGAGTCCAGGTCTGAATAGCTGAATCATGAGTCATTTCAATCTATTTTTCAGTTCTGTTCCCAGCAGACTTATCTTATAACTCTTGATTCTTGACAATTTTGGCAGGGCTTTTTTTTTTCATTCATGTGTACATTACTTAGACATAAAAATACATTTATATGAGTAGATATATGTATTCTATATCCAAATTTTAAATTCATGTACACTATATAAAATATTAAGAAGAGCTTATAAATTTAGGAAAAACAAGGCCTTCTCACTTTCTGTCTTACTGCAGACTGTCATGGCCAGTGCTGTATACAAATTTCTTCTCCAGAACAGCTCTCCCAGCATCATACGTTAAATATTGTCTACAAGACAACAGACCACTGGAAGCTGGTCACACACCTTAACTTCAGAGATACACTTCTATTATTGACCAATATTCAAACATCAACCAGTGAGGATACTTGGGAGACAAGGAATGGTTCAAATATAAATAGTTTTCACTCATTTCTGTTAAAGGTGTACTCCTTACACTCCAAAGATGTAAGCTATCCTTAAGCTAACTTCAGGTACATACAAGAAAATTCAAAGAACATTGCTATACAGTAAAAGACTTGAAGATTTAAGCTTCAAAATGTTTCTGGATGTTTGCCAAAACTTCAGCATGATATTTTTAATTGCTTCTCATGAACCATCTAATTTGTTATGAAGAGTGACTCGTGTCTACACACAAGCGACTGGTGCTATTTTCGGTAGCCTACTCAGACATCCTCATGATAAGGGTAGTTATAACACAATGTTCAAGAGAACTTCATCTTTCTGAAACTGTAGCTTATAAAACCAGACTGGATAACTAGGACATCTAAAATGCCACTAGGCAGGTATGTTTGAATCCCACCTATAAAGCTGACAGTTTTCCTTTGGAAATTAAAGATTGTACAGGAAGATTTTTTAAATTAATAATTTAACTTTCAATGATGTGTTATAGAAAACCTTGGATTCAAAAATGTCATATACAAATTATGTTATTTTCTTTCACACCTAATATACAACATGGAAAGCACTCATAGCAGGAAACATTTTACTTCATTCCCTAAAGAAGTAGCAACTAAGAGAAGAAAGAAAAACCATTCAGCAACAGATGCTAATCTCTTGCCCTTGTTCTGGCAACAAGTCAGCATCTAACAGTTAAATACAGCAGAAGAGAATTGAGTGACTAAAATATGAAACATGTCAGAAACTCCTTAAACTGGTAAGACAACTGTGGATGAAAGAGTAATGTCCAACATATCTTGGCACATTCAAAATGATCTTCATATGCCTGTGTATGAAGGGATAGTGTATGTAGATCTGTAAATATTTCTATAAGACTCCTCAAAATCTGTAATTTACATCAAATGATACACAGAAACAGAACACAATTATCTATGCAGAGGCTCCTACAGACTGACTTTAGCACTGATACAAAGATTTATAGAGGATACATGAGCACAGGGGGAGAAGGTGTGTGTGGGAGAACAGAAACATAGTTCCTTAAGAAATAAAAGAAAATAAGGGGTGTTACAGGATGAGTCACTACATTGCACTGCACTACACTAGCTTAACTAGATTAACTGTTGATGAAGGTATTTCTACTGTAAATGGTTAGTTCTGTCCATGTAGAATTTTTAAGTCTTCACATTAAATGTGTCTCAAATTACCTATGAAACAGTCTGTTTTTTTTCTTTTTCATCATCATCATCAAAATTCAGATTATCCACAGAGAAATGAAAAGTACAGTTGTTGCCCTGTGCTTTAAGGTTTGTAGCACTAGTGACTTTCCCTTTACAGCTCTGTAACATTTCACTTGTACCACTGAAGTCTGCTTTTGACTTCGTAGTCACTGATACATCCCAAGGCTGCTGTGGCAATACTTTTACCTTATGCTCCCAAATGCTCTTGTCCTCATGGCCTTTTGTCATCGAATTTGTCCCTGCTCATGGCAAGGGAGTTGGAACTAGATGATCTTTAAGGTCCTTTCCAACCTGTACCATTCTATGATTCTATGAATTGCAAGACTTTGATATGTCTCTGATGTTGGGTTTCTTGTGGGAATGGGTTATAAATGACTGATGCTTAAGTCACCCTTTTTCTTCCCTCCTTTCTTTCACAGCTTTTGGTTTACAACTTTATGATCAGGAATACATATTGCTTAGCAGATAATGTTAGTAGATACTTGTTATTTAAATAGCCCAGAAGCAATATCCAGAAATACACATGCACATAACTTCACAGCCAGTTAAATGAGTGCACTATCTGCACCTGATCACTGTGCTGAAGTCAGCACCATCAGCACTAACATGTAAGTGAAACCACCAGGGAGATCAAGTTGGTCTTGCTGTAACTGTATAGTCACTGTGGGAAGTATTCAGAGGAGTATCTGTGGCACTGAAGAAAATCATGGAAACAGGAGTCTTGCCTGGAGATACCCTAGTCTCTTCCTTTCTGGCTGGCCACTGATGTAGCTTTCTCTTATCTTTCTCTGTCTCACTCTCTCAATGTATGGTTTAGGTTTGTTTTTTGGGTTTTTGTTTTGTTTTGGTTTTTTAATTTCAAATAAAGTGTTGTGTTGTTTTGGGTTTTTTTTTCATTAAGGGTATGTATACCATCAGCTATAGACCTCACAGGTAAGTCTGTCTGCTCAGCCTTTGAGCAACACAGAGAATACTCCAGATATTAAGAAACCTTCTTCAAAAATCAATAGACTTGCATGTGGCATTCCTGATATATCTGTTATTTTTGCCTGTGTTTAGTTAACTTCAAGCATGAATGATGGAAAGAAGATTAAGGATGCTACTAATTATAACAGTGAAACAATTAAAGTGTATGTGGTTCATCCAGAAGGGAAGGAATGATTAAAAATTCAAAATTAACTATACTTTTAAGTTCTCGGGGGGGGAGGGGGAGAAGAAAAAAAAAGGAAAAAAAAAGAAAGTATTTGAATTAACAGAGGGAAACAGTTTGGTTTAAAAGTCCTCAGGTTTGTTACTACTTCAAAAATTGACCCAAATTTTCAGACTCTATATAGTAGAGATCCCAAAAGAACATATCTAAGGCTGATCTAACTGAATCTGTTCAGACATCATCAGTATTTCCCAGCAGAAGACAAGAACTAGGGATCTCTTGGTAATCTGTGCGCAAACTAAAGCTTTCTTTAGAGAAATACAGAAACTCAACCAAAGAAGCAACATACTAACAGATTTATGTCTCCTCTTAAATAATTCCAAATGTTGAAGATTTTTTAAATAGTTTGAGGAAACATAGAAGTGCAAACAAACACTGCAGCCAAATATTAGAAAGTACTTTCAACTTAACTGTCTAAATCTGACAATGTAAAAACACTAAGTTGAATTTTGTCTTCATACGGAAGGAGATGTAGCAGTTCACTAATTCCCCTAATTGCCTTCGTACATATGACAAAATCTGTCCTTCTTCCATCCCATAAGAGAGAGTTCTTGATAGAGACCGGAAAGTGCTCCATATTAACCTCTGTCTCCTTGCAAAGAAACTAGAATTAACATCAGCTGAATTAAACTTAAAGGAATTTAAAATAGTCTGGTACCTAAAAATTCCTTATGTGATTTTTGCTCTTTTCTGTTCATAAATTTGGCTCAAAGGGTTAATTCTGCTGAAATAAACATTAGTATAATGCCTAAGGATACAACATTTTGCCTGGCTATGGACTGTTGGCAGCATAGATGCTGAACCTAAGCTGTAGTATAACTCATTAGGAAATACACAATAGCTGTGGCAACAAATATGCTTGAAGTGTTTTTTTAAAAATTAATATTACGCTGATATGCTTCACTTAATTAGCTGTCTTCTTCATTTACAAAGCATATCTGTCTGGTTTGTGAACTTAGTCTCTATTCCCCATTCTTGAAAACCTGTTTAATTAAAGTTTTAACTACTGCATAAGCTTTAGAAACAGTACAATGACTTTTATTACTATAAATCTAAATCCTTATTCTAAATATGACCATACCTACATATACTATATTGGAAATATGACAAGACATGCTCCATAATACTCCTGAATAATCACACAATACTGCTACTTTATACATGCTATCCATTTCCACTATATTGCATGTAGGCAATTTTGAGTTTTTTTGCACAGAAAGTTGTACTAGCAGTGGAACTTTGATTAATTTAGCCAATCACCAAGTCAGTCCCCAGAAATCCATTAAAGATCACCTTTCTTTTTTAGTTACATACCTATTTCTAATCTGTTAATTGATTTCCTCATCCATTATTCTATTCTATCTCTTTTAGAGGTCCATCACTTATTAGACTCCCACCTCTACTAGTAGGGCATTCCGTTTTGGTTTTCAATTATAGCAAATCCTATTGCAATCTTCTTCAGCATTTATCACTTGCTCCCCTTCATGCTATAATAAATTATTAAATACTAATTTATTTTGCTATATATACAAAATTGAAACCCTGTCATTAGAAATACTAGGTATCTGGGATATACCTGAAGTTCTAGAAATACATGACATATTTTATCATAATATTTTTTTGGCTGCATATTAAAAAGCTTATGGCATAATGGTCGGCGAGCAGAAATTATTTGTGCAATCACTGCTGACAGACTACAGTAAAGCAGAAAATATTTTTGGCTCCACTATGCACAGATGCTGAAGACCCTTCTTAATGACTTGTCACCCATTATACCCAAAATACACTTCAGTTTCATCAGACAATTTACTCCACAGAAACAGAATGTCAACAATAGTCAGTTCTATAATAATGAAAAAAGATAATAGTCATTTTCCCTCCTATTCTCATTTGAATCTCATAACCACTAGGGTGATCAATTTCAAAACCTTATTAGTTCTGCTACTGCAAACTATTCAGGCCCTAATTTCAAGATCAGTTTGCAACGCAAAATAGAGGCAATCTTTTTAAATGAACAATTTACAATTAATATTTCTGCCAACATATATTTTTAAGCTTTACATAATAGAAAACACAATAATTTATAAATTTTCAAATTAAAAAATGGGCAATTATTGCATTTGGCTGACAAACATTGCTATAAAATGTGCACTGGCAGTAAATATAATGAAGAAAAGCAAGTAAATGGGAAACTACACTATTTTTCTAAATTAAAAAATAAAAAAAAAAGGATAAAGCATCATCAGTTCATTCTGTGTAGAATTTTGGTTTCATTATTCCACTCAATGGAAAAATACGAAACATATGAAGTCAGCTATAAATCTTTGAAGATTTGACATTTTTTGTATTCTTTACATATGTTCTTATCCCAAAAAATGTTTTTTTTACATATGCTCTTATCCCAAAAAATGTTTTAACCAGACTTTTGTTTAGACTAAATTGGCCTATTTCCCTTACCATTAACAGAGATAAGATGTTTCATACCAGCCGAGACTCTGATCCTACGAGAGTATGTCCAGATCATCACAAACGGCAGTGTCAGTGCATTTTAAGTTACTGTGCTTCAGGTGGAGTAAGTAAGCAGACATGTGGTCCCTATCAGCTCACTGCAATGACAAGTACATGGTGTTCACTTATGCTGCCTTCGGCAGTTCCAAAAGGGAGCCCAGGCGAAATCATTGGGAAACTGAGTGTTTAGGAAGAACACTTCCAACGACAGCTATGCTTTTTTTTTATATACAGTATCAAAAGTGATGTGACTTCTGTTGTTTCCCTACATGAGTGTAGATGGAAATTTATCTTCTTCATTAGACTGGAGTAGTATCAAGCACGTGGTCAGCTTAAATGAATCATAAGAGGGAGCAGTATCTCTGGATGTGGGAGGTGAAAGCAAGAAGGGAAGAATGTGTGTGTGTGTAGAAATAGCAGGGGAGCAGAGAAAAGCAATACCTTTTAAAAATCACCAACTCAATCACTTGCAGTTACCTGACCACTGCTTGACTTGAAATGAACAAAAAGTCTGCTTAATTCTTCCTTCAAAGGAGATAAAGGAATTCAGGGGGGAAAAAAAAAAAAAAGTAAAAAAAAAGTCATCATTTGAGACTCTGAAGCCAGGATAAGGGTGCAGATAACCAAACAACCCCATTCTGAGTCGAGTTCGCAAGATGTTTTTCTCCTCATTATTGGTAGGTGGATACAACTCTTTCACCACATCACTGACTGAGTTCAGCATTCAAGTAAGATAGAGAGAGGACTTTGGCAATGCTGTAAAATGAAATAATCACTAAGATTTATTTACATTATTAAGAGTAACTCTTTTGTTTCAGTATGTTTTCCTTCAATTTGGAAACATAAAAATATCCCTGATCCTAATACTGTTTCAGCTAATAAAAATTGTCCTTTCAGTTTACAGGAGGAAAGTGCATGAATTACCAGGTTCTGAACCTTGTTTGCCTTCCAGTACACCTAGAAAAACCTGCTCCTGACAAATACATGAACTTATTGTTCATTTTCTGGGATAATGAATCCAAGGAGTTCAGTTAATGGCTGTTCCACACACTTGTTATATTAGCATAAGCCTACAACAACATCTTTCATCTTGACTTCATCTTCTATAAAATGCATTTAATGTTATTTCCTTCCTCCTACCTCCATCTTTGTTCTTGTCACACTGAGCTTTTAATGCAATGTCACAGAGGCACCCACAAAACAGACCAAGCAGTCACTTAAATGAGATTTATTCTAACCAAAACTATTTAGCACTCCTACATACAATATTAAACCACAGGTTTGGATGTTGGGCGGGAATAAACTACTAAACAGCTGACTTAAGAATTCCTAAGTTTTTTCCAAATATACTTCCAGAATGATGACTCAAAATGCACGTTCACTCACCTGTAAGATGAGGGCTCTCAGTCCCTGGGAATTTGCCTTGGGCTTTGTCCCAATCCAAGGGGAGGCTCCCCAGCTGCAGACCTGATGCTCAGAGGAGGACAGAACTCTCTCCACTTGCCCTCTGGCAGGGCTCCCTTTATACCCCAATGGAGTCTGACCTGTGGTCAGTTCTGATTAGCTGAGGCCTGTCCCCCAGCAACTGTGAGCCTGGCAACAGCCCCCATAAGCACACAAAAAAGCAAGGAAATCATGCAGAAAAGCAAGGCAGCCAAGAAAAGCACGTGAAAGCAAGGGCATACAATGATCAGGTTTCAACAGCCAGAAAGCCCCAGTCTCACAGAATGTTAGGGATTGGAAGGGACCTCAAAAGATCATCTAGTCCAACCCTCTCACCAAAACAGGTTCATCAAGAGCAAGTTGTACAGGACTGCATCCAGGTGGGTTTTGAATGTCTCCAGAGAAGGAGACTCCACAACCTCTCTGGGCAGCCTGTTCCAGTGGCCTGTCACTCTCAAAGTGAAAAAGTTTTTCCTTATGTTTACATGGAACCTCCTACACTCCAGCTTGCACATGTTGCCCCTTGTCCTGCTGTAGGACATCACTGAGAAGAGCTTGGTTCCATCTTCATGACATTCATCCTTTACATATTTATAAACATAAATGAGGTCACCCCTCAGTCTCCTCTTCTCCAAGCTAAAGAGTCCCAGATCCCTCAGCCTTTCCTCAGAAAGGAGATGTTCCACTCCCTTAATCATCTTTGTGGCTCTGTGCTGGAATCTCTCAAGCAGTTCCCTGTCCTTCTTGAACTGCAGGGCCCAGAACTGGGCACGATATTCCAGATGTGGCCTCACCAGGGTGTTGGCCCTTTAAGAGCTGAAGCTGCAAGAGGCTTAGGCCTTGAGCAATTAAGTCCTGACTTTGGGTGAAAAAATAGAACAGAGCAGATTCACAAGAAAGAATGCAAGAAAAACAAGATAAGAAAACTTCTTATGTAACTAGTCAGAAGTAAAAAGAATGCCTCATGAACAGGTGGATTTATCCAATCAAGTATTGTAACTAGGCGTGTGAACAGTAGCTTTTAGCCACTGAAGAGTTTCTATGTGTGTGTGCGTGTTAGCAGCTTAAGAGTATATAAGTGATCATGTAACCAATAATAAAGGTGTCCAGTAGAATTCACTTTGAATCATGTGTGGAGTCCATGGGTGTTCGCTCTCGGCACCAGGGCAGAGTAGAGGGGGAGAGAGCTGGGTACACTGATTCCACCCTAGATGGGGTCAGAGGTCTCCTGTCCTTCATTAATACTAGAACACTGCTCCACTGGTACGAACCCAGCTACAATGCCATCCCCCTTCAATCTAGTTCAAATCTCTATGAATGAGTCCTGCTACTTCTTTTCCTAGAACCCTTTTCCCCCTGGAAGTTAGGCCTTTTCCATGTATTACCATCAGGCCTGGTGTCTCATAAAACCAGTCTTGTAGCCAAGTATTTATGGGCTGGATCCTTCTATTCCATTCCATATCATTGCCTGCAACTGGAAGGAGGGAAGAGAAAATAACTTGCGACCCAGACTCTTTCATCAACCACCCCAAGGCCTTGAAGTCTCTCTTCATTCCTCTCAGACTATAGGATGCTTCTCCCTGCCCACCTATCTGGAAGATCAGTAGTGGGTAATAGTCTGACAACCAAACCAAGCTTGGGAATTTCCTAGTGATATCCCTGATTTGAGCACCAGGAAGACTACAGACTTCCCTATAATAAGGGTCAACCCAACATATCGGGCCCTCTGTACCTTTGAGGGGCGAGTCTCCAACAACTACAACTCTTCTCTTCTTCCTTGTGGAAGAGGTTGTTATGTAGCTGGAAGGCCTATCTGACCATGATGAGACCTCTGGTATGGGTTGCCTATCATCCACAGTCCCATTAGGCTGGCCAGCCTCCAGTAGAGTCTCATATATATTTTGCAGAGGCATCTGGGGAGGTGAGGTGGGCAAGGAGGGTGTTCGCCTTCTGCCACAGCCATGAACTTGCCCTCACTCACCCCTTTCATTTAGGCTTCTGTCTTCCCCTTACCAGGGGCCCCTTGATCCTGGGTGCTATCTGGCAGATGCTCCCATTTCTGTTGGAGGGAGGCAGAGCCTGGTTCCACCAATCTATTTCCATTACAGCCTCCCTAATACTCCTAAGCCTTTCCAAATCATCATGCAGCCTTTCAACCTCATCTTGTAGCTGTGCCGCTTGGCTGAGCAGACCATCTACCTGCTCACATTGCGCACAGCTGTACTCACAGCTGTCCCTGCTACCACTGAGAGGCTGTGGCATTCCCTGCAGCCTGTGAACCTGCACAACCACGTCCTTCCCTGTGAGCCCTGTCTGTGTTCCCACATCTATTTTGGTTGGAGTCAGAAGCATTGCCTTCCTCTGTCAGGTGGAGACCACTGCCCATCAACTGAGCTTGTCCTGCCTTCTTCTCACCCTGCCTAGGCTAACTGCTTGCAGACTGCACTTGACAAGCCCTGAACAGCAAGATCTCACGCCAAGCCCCTGGGCTCACCTCGGTTGTCACTGTTGCCACTGCTGGTCACCACACCGACTGGTGATTTTAACAGTTACACCATGTTTAAATCTCCCCTGTCTCGAAGCAGGGTAGGGGTGCCTCTGCCACATGCAATACGTATAGATGAGCATCAGAGTTGAAATGGAGCTCAGCTTCTATCCAGAAACTACTTAAGCAGACATCTAAATGTTGAGAAGATTAAGTCCTAAATGGCTCAGGAGAGACTATTTTTATGCAACACACTCTTTATTCTGATGCCTAAGTATGGATTTCAGTGCCAGATTTCAGACCACCAATGGCATTTGTATCCGTAGCTTAGGAAGCAAAAAGGAAATAATTTATGAAAATTAAAATACATGAAAGTATTTTATTAACTATTGGATTTTTTAAACGTTAGTGCATTTTATTAACTTGCTGCTCATTTAAAACCTTCATAAAGACAACCTATTGAGTTTCCCATTGAGATGATTGTACTTGTATGCATACATCTTCTAACCATCTGATGTCTTGGCAGCAAATCAAGTTTCACTGGAACAAATCAAATATCTTTCTTTAAAGGAAAATGCCTACTAAAGACAAGCTCTCTTAAATGAGATTAACACACTGAATTTGTTTAAGCTTCTAACAAAGATAACATTTCTCTAAATGTGACTTAACATGTTTGAAAATTAGTATTTGATATCAGAATCATAAGATATGTTAGGTTGGGAGGGCTTTCAGGAGGTTTCCAGTCCAACCCAGTCCTGCCCAAATTAGGGTTACCTACAAAATCAGCTAAGGTTGTTGAGTGTTTTATTCAGAAAGGTCTTGAACACTTCCAAAGAAGGAAGGAGGCCACAGCTTCTCTGGCAACTGCCCAACTGCCTAACCATCCTTATAAAGAAAATTCTTCTTCTATCTGGTCTGAATCCCTCTTGTTTCAAGTTACACCCATTACACCACTATGTCTGGCTTCAACTTCTTGTTAATCTCCCCATAGGTTTTGAGGGCTTACTGTTAAGTAATCCCAAAGTCTCCTCTTCGCCAGGCCGAACAAATCCAATTTCCCCAGCCTGTCCTGACAGGCAAGTGCTGCAGCCCTGACCACCTTGAAGACTTGGGGCCCTCTGCTGGACTTGCTCCAGATTATCTATGTCTTTCTTGCCCAAAACTGGACACAGAAGCCTATGTATGGTCTATGACACAATGGTATTATTGTTTTCCTAAAACAGCATTTGTGTGTGTCACAGCCCTGTTCATAATGTTTGTGCAGGCCTCAACATCCTAGAAAATGCTTTCGTAGAAAATAAAGACCTGTCTATTAGTAGTATTATCCATTCTTACATTGGTCCCTACTCAGTGTTCAGCACATGGAAACCAGTCAGGAGAAGTAAATTGGTGACCATAACTCTGCTGGATATTTGCACTGCAGAGAACATCACAATTGACCAATGGTGGGATAAAATAGCAAAAGTTACAGGCTCTGAGGTGCTGGTGTAAGCACATTCCAGACAGGTCACAATACTTCAACAGTACTTTTCCCATCTCCTCTCCTAGATGTCTGTTCTCCACCATTGTAGTTTTCAATTATAAAGACATAAAATGCTTGTCTGCCTCTTTTCTCTTAATTCTATAATATATATTAGCACAAGATAGAATGGTACTTCAAACAGCTACAGCTAATGCTGGCAATAAGTGTCTGCAGATACACTTTCTCCATAAACTGCAACATACTTCACAATAACCATGGGTTGCATAACTACAGGGATTTATTGAAAGCCAAGTGAGATGTTACTCTAAGGTGCCTACAGAGCATTTGAAAAACTTTGCCTCTGTTTATCACTCTGGCAGATTAAAATAGTCTTTGCTACTGAGACTTGTTATGCATAGTGTTCACAGATATGCCACCTTAAAAAACATGCTGCTTTTTGCATTTTTGAGTGTTACTTCTCTAACTAAAGCCCCCTTTAAAAAAAAAAAAAAGAAAGAAAACAAAATTTAAAAACTCCCTTTTGTAGATGCAGCTGCCATTTACTTCTTGGTTTGGATGCACACTAATAAGAGGGTAGCTGAGTACATACTGCAATTGCAATTGCATACTCAATTTTTTAGTACTTTTGGGTTTAGTAACTCTGTGAAAACTAGTGTTATTGATGGTTTCTCTTTTATTGTCTCTCAGTGTTGTCCATATCAAACGTCTTCACTTCAGAGGTAATAGGATATGTTGTTTCTTTTTTCTATAAGCTAACACTGGAAATTCTGTACAACCTCAGAGAACCATATTACATCGTCTTATTTCCTTCAATATTAAGAGTTCAAGAGGTCACATTGGATCTACATTGTAACTCCATTTCTTTCAATGAATTTTGATAAATGAAACCAACTGAAATATCAGAGAAAGAGTATTGATGATACACTTGATCTCTTAACAATGTATCTGCTGCTATCTGTACTTTTAAGAAGAAAATGTGTCTTTAAAATGTAACAGATATTAAAGGAAGGAAGACCTTACTGCATGGAGCAATGAGTAAATATGGCTATAAAATTTATAGCCTCGGGTCCAGAGGAGGGCCACAAAAATCATCAGAGTGATGGAACACCTCTCCTATGAAGAAAGGCTGAGAGAGTTGAGGTTGTTCAGCCTGGGGAAGAGAAAGCTCTGAGGAGACCTTACTGTGGCCTTTCAGTGCCTAAAGGGGGCCTGTAAGAAGGATGGGGACAGGGCCTGTAGAGATAGGACAAGGGATAATGGTTTTAAAGTAAAAGAGGGTAGATTTAGACTAGATATAAGGAAGAACTTTTTACAATGAGGATGGTAAAGCACTGGACCAGGTCGCCCAGAGAGGTAGTAGATGCCCCATCCCTGGAAATATTCAAGGTCAGGCTGGTCTCTGAGCAACCTGATCTAGTTGAAGATGTCCCTGCTCACTGCAGGGGCAGTTGGACTAAAGGTCTCTTCAAACCCAAACCATTCTACGATTCTGTGATTCTATTAACACTCACACTTTCCAATGTGAAAAAAAAAAAAAAAAAAAAAAAAAAAAAAAATTAGTCTGGAAAACTATATCTTTTCATTTTTTGCATTTTCATATTTCTTGCCTTGGTGAAAAATTATTTTACTCTGCATTTTCTGAAAACAAAAGATGGCACATTTGTGCATTTTTTTCCTGAAATTCAACTCCTTATTATTTCTGTCTCTTCATGCACCTTCCTTACATCTTAGGCAACCAAAATCTAACGCAAAACAAAAAATTTCTCCATATTTTATAATGAGTATGAAGAATGCCAAATTTTAGATATCCACCTTTGCAGAGCTTCATTACTGGCCTAAAGATCTATAGAACCTTAGAAATACCCTATGGATACAGAAAATCATCTCATGTTTGTTAGATTGCTTTTATAGTTTAAAGAAGCTGTACAATATACATTCCCATCATTTGCATTTACAGAAATGTCCAGTCATGCAAGGACTCTGAATATGGAAACGGAATAAAAATAAATGGAAACTCTATTTAGGAGACTTGTAAGGATACTATAAATATTGAAGAGTCATGACAGAGTAGAATATCTGGAACCTAACAAAAGCTTTAATTGGCTTAAAAAAAATCCCATCAGTACCTAACAATGAGTAGTACAAAATAAACTGCACAAATCCTATGAGATATGCATTCTGTGCATATGGCCACAAAATAAAAAAAAAAATTGGAAGACAAAGAATTTTTCGTCTAAGGGGTAGCTTGACTGCTACTACATCCTTCAGATATGTACAGTACAAAGACAGAACAACATGAAAACTGCAATTAGTTAGTCAAAAGGAAAGATGTTCCAAAATTTCTAATCTCTGAGGACAGTGCTGTGTCTCTGTAGAGTATAATCAGTTTTCATTTCTGTCAATCCCACTAGCATTCTTGTCAATGTGGATCCCTACACTCACAGATCTATACTCACAACCCAAAGGCAAAGACAATAGACTTTGAGGAAGAAGGGAATAGGATACAGACATAAACATAGCCTGTGTATCATGATCAGCTAAGATTCCTAGTATTTTGATGTCTTTTACTGATATTCCATTTGTCTATTCTAAATTTGAACCATTGCAAGCAGTACTTTACCACATCACCAGCACCTCAGTTACCTGGAGGTGGAGAGGGGGAGCACATTGGAGAGGGAACAAGAAGACTTTTACTACAGCTGTTAGTGAACACAAAATTACTTCTGTGTGACTAAATGGCAAAGGTCTGGATGCAATTCCTGCCAGGTGGTTGCCCTGAAGATGTCACGTATAGAGACATTCTTGTGCCACAACTCTGGCAAAGTCTGAGGTTTTCTGAGGGCTATTCTTCTTTCTAGAGGCAGGCAGTAATTTTGTTGTATAACGTAACACAAGTTGCTATCTAACACAAGTAATAGAGTATCTGCATGAAGTCCATGAAGTCAGAAGTTTTGTTGGACAACCATCCCTGGTCCTCAATGAAAACAAATAGCAGTCACAACGTTCTGATGAAATTTAATTGTTTTAGTTAAAAAACAAACAAGCAAACAAAACAGCAAGAAAGTTTGTTTCCTTTTTCATACTGAAGGGATACTGGACACCACCTACTCTCTGAGGGAAAAAAAACAAACAAACCAAAAAAAAGGCAACCAAATACCTGCATGGAGTAGTGAACAGATAGTTTGAAGACTGAAGCTGAAAGGGTTCTTCAAAAAGTGGGCAGAATGACCAGATTTCAGTTATATTTTACGGCAGTATGGGATCTTTGACTGGAAGAAATATAACCTGCATGAACTTGACAACAACAGTACATGAAGTTAATACTGTGATTGTTTTATTTAATAGGTGCTGTTTGGCTTTATTTCTATTAATTCTCTTCTCCTTTTTCAAACTCCTTTATATGTCTGTCCTTCCTAACATTCTTTGGCAATAGTTTCTGCAATTTAATGATGGACCTTGTAGTAAAAGTTAAAAAGTTACTGAAGGTGGTTTAGACCTACAGCCTAATAATATAATGATCTATCTCTGCATTGTCAAGCTTTGAGAAACAAGGTGTATTTCCTCGTTCACATCTTCATAGTAGTTTTAAAAGATGTAACACTGAAATGCAACATCATTTGGCTGAATCATTCAGGTACAGTATTAAGAAGCAAACAATGATATGTAAGAAACAGAATTGGCACATCAAGCTCCCACAGACCTGTGAAACTTTGACAGACAAAAGGAAAATTAATTAGTTCAGCTAGTTACTGAACAGACTTTTTTTTTTCAATGTTACTAGCTTAATCTCGATTTTAATATTGTTTTACTTTGCATAAACCTTTATTTAATTGTGTGACTGAAAACGTACTAAAACTTCATCTGTCACAGATTGCTGCATATTTCTGAATTTCCACTAGTGCATTTAAGATGAATGACTTTTAATAATTTTAATTTCAAGTTATTCCAGGTGTTTTATAATACCAACATTAATTTTTAACAAATTAGATTATATTTACTTTTAAAATAAGGCCTCCTTTGGAAGAATTATCATTTGAACAGTCTTCAGGAACCATTGTAATGATTTCCTACTTAAAGTTAATTCTCCTGTGAATACATGGAGGACAAAACAAAACTTGATCTATGGGAACTACACTTTGCAATATTGTCTAAATACAAGCTGACCTATAGGTTCATTTCCACATCTAAATGGTGATTTTCTGTCTGTTCTTTAAATTCTTTTAAGAAGGCAGTTCTACTAGCTTATCCAAATATAAATTATCTGTTACAGGTTTGTGGAATGTACTACATTTGCTCTGGGAGCCAAGAGAGCAAACTGTGTCTTGGTGGGCATCAAACACAGCATAACCAGACAGTCAGTCGAGAGAGGCAATTATCCCACTCTATTCAGCATTGGTGCGGCCTCATCTGGAGCGCTGTGTGCAGTTCTGGGCCCCCAATTTAAGAATGATGTGAAGGTCCTTGAATGTGTCCAAAGGAGGGCAACAAAGCTGGTGACAGGAGTGGAAGGAATGTCCTATGAAGAGCAGCTAATGACTGTGGATTTGTCTAGCTTGGAGAAAAGGCTGAGGGACAACCTCATGGCTCGCTACAGCTTCCTGAGGAGAGGAAGTGCAGAGGGAGGTGTCGATCAATTCTCCTTGGTATCCAATGATAGGATACATGGGAACGGTTCAAAGCTGTGTCAGAGGAGGTTTATACTGGACATTAGGAAGCATTCTTTATGGAGTGGGGGGTCAAACCCTGGAACAGGCTTCCTAGAGAGGTGGTCAATGCCCCAAACCTGTCAGTGTTTAAGAGGCATTTGGACAGTGCCCTTAATGACACACTTTAGCTTCTGGTCAGCCCTGATGATCATTGTAAGTCCTTTCCAATTGAAATAGTCTAATCCTATTCTATTCTATTTGCTTCCAGGAATTTACAAGACACTACCAAACTCACTTCACTTGGACCACAAACAAGACCAGAAACAAGATCAGAAAACTGAAAAGCCAGAATTTTTATTCAGTGTGTTTGTAGCATTTTTCAATCCCTGAAAGCCTATTTCAAAAGGTGAAGTACTATATAGTCTGTAATGTCTGACTACCTAAAAAATACAAAATGAAAGGTCAAAATGGACCCATTATAAGTCTCTCTTCTACATTTCTTTTCAACAACTAGCACTCAATCATTATTATTTTCAAAATGTCACAAATTTTATCTTATTTAATGCTTTTAGAAATGAAGAACTGAAAAACAGGAGTCATAACACTTGAACTCAAATACTAATGGCTCTGTCTATTTGATCTTTCATTACTTTCAGTAATTAAAAAATAGTAAAATGATAACTAACTTATTTTAAAGTGATAACATGAGAAAACACAGCATTCTTGTGACAAATTTTCCTTAATTATGCACCTAATAGATCAAATAAAGATAATTCACTCATCTATGAATGCATAATTACAGATCCACAGATCTTATTGTCTATAACCTATCTCGAGAAGCATTAAATAAAAATACATTCCAACCTACAATTTGCAAACCTTTCTTCACAATGGAAGTCTGGAAGACTCACCACTGGAAGTGTGTATAAATTAATTCTGGTACATGACACCAAGCAAAATTTGCAGAGTAACAGATAGACTTTGTACATTTCACCAGCCTTCCAGATAAAACGAGCAACATAACACAACTCTCTAAATAATCATCACCTCTCCACAAAATCATTTTAACCCAAAACCAGCCCTATAAGTGTGAAAACCCCCCATATCTGACTGATGATTCCCACTTTTCTATACCCTGGAACTGAAACAACTGTTCTGCAGTGAGACTGGATGTTTTCTTAGCAATAAAGAATTCTGATTGATCAACAGAGCAGACAAAGGCTTAAAGAAGTTTTTTGGTTTTTGTTTTTTTTAGCATACTGGTATATATACTCCACTTCAAAGATATCATATTAGGAATGACGATATTCAAATGTTCCTCTAAGGTCAGTAGATATTAGTTGTGCATCACGTTTCCCCCATACCAAAGAAGAGTCAGGACAATAGGGAAGAGTCACATAATTTCAGACAGAATTTTGTACATGATCCACATTACTTTCAATTTCATTCAGAGCATCATTTTATGATCAGGAATAATTCAATATATTAAAATATGTAGACATAAAATCTCAAGATAGCAAAACCAATTCTTTTTGGTTTGTAATAAGGACTGTCTTCAGACATCAAATAGGAGTTCTATTTATGTTTTCTAAACTTGCTTTTAGTTACCAGTTCTCTGTTCCAGTCACAAATATCCTAGTCACATACTTGCTTGTAGTTTCATTACAAAATTAATATATAATTTAGAAAAATCTTGCCATCTTTGCTTTTTTATCTTTTAGCTAGTAGTGCGAAAACTGGTATTACTTACATTTCCTACACATTCACAATTAAGGGACAATAATATGTAATAAAAACTTAACAAGTTATAATAGTCCTATAATTTATTCTTTAGCTAAAAACTAGTTTCTACAGCTAAAGCAAAAGGCTCTGGGATAATTTTAATGTGTTCAAATAGAAAAAAAATCACATCTGAATTACTGAGATTATTATTTCTATCAATAAATTAATCTAACCAGTTCTACCAAAGACAAGTGAGGATCAACATACAGTGTTTTGTGCCCAAGAATGATACAATAACCTACAAGCTTGTCAGTATTCTCACACACTCTCACAGCTATTATGTCCCCACAACTTTGTCCACTTGGCTAAGAACATACACAGAAGTAAATTAAAAGTTCAGTCTTAAGGCATTTAAATGTACAGCAAAATTGCTACAGCTGGAATTTAAGTTATTAAATGTCTTTTGTGTTATCAAAAACTACATTCAGTTTCAAAAATTCAGACAAATACATTAATAACAGACAACAGTGAAAAGTAACACTTGAAGCTGCCCTATATAACTATATCTTTCTAACATTGCTACAGAAATTAATGAGGACTATTGAATCATGAATACCAGTCTTACCACTTCCATGAATGACAGCACTAATATCAACTACATCAAGGAATAAGTACCTTCTTAAGGATTTATGTTTATAAAAGGCATTACTCCGTAGCACACTATTCCTATGTTTTTAGTTCTTGAAAGTGATAGCCAGTTTTAGCTGTAGATGTCCTTGGGTTTTAGTCATCAAATTATATTCTTAGTAGTTGTCATTTCAGATATTTTGCTTCAACAGAAATGTCAGAATTTTTTTTTCATTTCTCAAACTGAGATAATTTGGAATTTTTTGATAAAACATAAATTATATTGACTGCAAGAGGAAAAAAAAAAGACATAGACATATTTCATAGTGCCCAACAGCACACCAGTGCTGCTATTAACTGGGGTTCATCAAGACCACACTCAAATCTTTGATCTGAATTGCAGCTGCCAAGTACTTTTTAAGTATTCACTACACCAGATCAAGAATCATTATCTAAATGAATTGAGTCTGTCTGTCATATTGTCTGAGAGCTCCCAGGGTCATTAATGTCTTAGTGTGGGAAACTAGGGATTTACCCTCCCAGATCTATGCCAATTCTACTCTGCACCTGGGAAAAAGAAACCCTTTCAAACAAGCATTTTCATCAAAATAATTCTGTTCCCACAAGAACTTTTGATTTACATCTACTAGTAATTTATTTCCAACCAGCCCTAGTAGGAAGGTCTATCTGCCACAGTAAACCAAATCTTGAAGTACTCTAGAGTCTACTCCTGCCACATTTTTTTCTGATAGAATAATTTACTCCAAATCAGTTCCACCATATTCCCTATAGATTCCTACACACTGAAATGAAGGCAGTTATCTTTGAGGGTTCTTTGTCTCAAAAATAAATTAAATAAATAAATACATAAATAAATACATTAAAAATCTCTAAAAAACCCAAAACAAACAGACTCAAAGAACCCTCACCCCCCCACACACTTTTATTTGCCAATCACAGCAAATGAAACAACAACAAGACTCTATAAATGAAAACTCACAGGCCTATAATCTTATTGAGAAAATGCTGTATAATTACCTGCCTTGACACGTGACAGAGAAATTCTAAGAAACAAGCATTATTTGCACCCATGTACCTTTCATGAGAGAGTGAGCAGTTTTGTGTAGCATTTCTCTTCTCATTAAAAAGGAGACAGGAGCAATGCTGACATCCCAGTTAAGAACAGACAGAAAGAAAATACTAGAAAGTTCACGTTGTCTAGGATACTGATTTAAAATCCACTGAAAAGCAGCACTATTCCTATAAAGACTCAGAGAGTAAAGCTTAAAATACTTACTTGATAATGTCTCCTTCAAGAGCAATCACTCGTTTAATGATCTTCTGTTCAGGGTTTCTAGGAGACCTAAGACAGGGGATAAAGTTATACAATCAGTAATGTTCCCGTTGTTTTAAGAAAATGAAAAGAAATTCCACAATGAAATAGACACTATTAAAGTCATTAGGAGATTCCATGTTCTCCCTGATATAGTATCAATCATGATGTTCCACCCTGAAATGAAACTCCTGTAATCATTCTCATTGCAAACCATGATTGAAAAGCAGATGCTGAAAAATGACCTGCTTACAAACACCACAATAAACAACATACCTTTTATCACCAAAAATACACTCCACAACATTACAAGTAGAATGTCCCACTACCAATGAAGAGCGTACCTTTTCAAATAGATTAATATATTGAAATCTGAATTCCCTATCAAACTTCAAAATCATATTGTGTTTAAACATTCATGTCATTCACTCATTTTGATTGAAAAAATCTCCCTGTGTTATACTAATATCTATCATTAATTTAGGTAAACCTTGCCTAGGGAATTATGAAAGTTTAATAAAATTTGTGAAATTTTCTGAAAGATTCAGCTTTATCCAAAGCTTCTTATTGCAATACCATGTTTTCACTTCAAGTTATTTCCATATAAGCATATTTTATTGAATGGATTCTGATCATGCATTACAGAGCATTATGAGAAAGCAAAGTTGAACTTGCATGCCCAGCTTGAACACTTTGGCTTCCTGGACCCATATTAACAGACAGAACTATTAGAAGTGTTATTCTACCATAGTTTTGACAGGTTAATGTAGACATATGTGCACCATAAAATTTATTCATTTTCTATATACTTTACCTCTTTTTTTTCATTCACTTTTAATTTTTTACCTTCACAAACTTAGTAGAGTGTTTTCATGTTATTTAAAAAATTCTTCTTATTTGCTGCTTATGTATAGGAAATTCAGTGGAAGAACTGAATGGTTTGATTTTCTGCTGATGTTTGGATTCTGTATATTAGACTCCAAGTACAACCTGCTAGACATGCAATTGCAAGAGCTTTATATTACAGGTTATATTATAAGGTACAAGGACATGGTGTTTGGGTAGTTTGCAAGTGCAACGGACTGGGAGGGGGAAAGTGCAGTAGTTAGAAAAACCCATAATTGACAGTTGGATATGTCAATAAGATATTCCATGTCATATTAAATCATGTTCAGTATATTAACCAGGGATGACCTGTAAATGGGGAGAGATTCTCTCTGAAATCGCTCAGACTCATTTTTGCAGGATTGGATTTTCAGGGTTCCTTTTCACTCCTCTGGATCCCTATAGGTGGGTGGTGAGCAATCATACTGTGCACCACCTATATATGTGTGTGTGTGTGTATATCCATTTCTGAGTTGTTTGACCTTAATGATATTCTAGTTTATACTGATAGAATGCAAAATAAACCACTCAGATAAGATGTTCCTAAGTCCTTTCTCTTTGTTTTAAATATTGGAAATTCATTGAAAGTCTTGAAGTCATTTGCATTTTCTCCTTTGTCTTTTTTCCCCTTCGACTGCTAAACCAGCATTTTCCAAATGGCATTCAACACTACAAAAACTGTTAAGAGCCCAAGCTCACCTGTCAGTAGCAATGTTTAAACCATTTTTGATCTTAAACACTTTTATAACTTTACAGGAGGTTAAATAGATCAGCAATTTTTTCAAACAGAAATATTATGGGAAAAAAAAAAGTAATTTTGATAATGTTAGCAGGTAATGAGAGCAACATAAAGCATTCCTTCGGTTGTTCCTGGATTCCCTCTAGGTTAAATTTGGGGAAGCAGGCCCCAGTCCGAATAAACACTATTTTAGTGAATCATTTTGAACATTCACCATTTTTCATCTATAATTTACAAAATAAGTAAGACATCAGTTGCACCAACAGGTTAGGCATAAGTTCCAGTGATGCTTGATTTGCTCAGCAGTTCCAGTGGAGAATATGTGCAGATATATCCTGTAATTCTTAATTTAATTCCACATTATATTAGCATTTCTTAGTCAAAGCTCTGTTAAAAAGCAAAATCATTCACTGTCAAAAAACTATTTTGTTTTTACTGAAAGTACTGGTTTATAATAATTATAGACTGCAAGCACATACTGTTGGAAAGGTAGTATTTTATTTTTATTAAACTTTTAACTGTTTGCACATAACCTAAAACAATGCTTCTTTGAAACTTTATGGGTAATTCTGAGCAATCTTTAAAAAAAAATAACACTCTGATTATATAATCTGCATAAAGCCTCAGTAAAGGAGTCATATACCTTGCCATATAGCCATGCAATAATTAGAACATGTCAACAATTCTCTCAAGTTCTGCAGTTACTGGATATTCCTGCTTGTTCCTTCTCCCTTTCTTATGGGCCCCCCTTCCTTAGCTTCTCTACATTCTGGTTTAGTCTTGAGTTTTCAAAGAGAGCAGGAAAGTATCTTGCAAGAATAACACATCCAGGAAAAAAAAAAAAAAAAAAGCCTCCATGGTAAATACCCATCGATAATATTTCTCCTGGTACCAGACACTATTGAGCAGAGATCTCCTATGCTAAGATGAGGAAAGAGTTGGAGGGAAAAGAAAAAAGATCTGCATACTTTCAAAGCAACTGAGCTTTCCCCGGTGTATCTACAGCATCCTATATAGCTACAGCCTTATTTTTAGATGAGTCTATTTTTCATAGATGTTGAAAGGTTATCACAAACAATGTGGATCTTTGTCAGTGGATAACTATGGACTCTTCCTGGTGTAAACTAGACGTATAATTCCTATGTGACAAAATTAAGCAAGCCTTTCTACACTTTGGATCCAGCAATCAAAATTGGGCATCTGAAAAACTTTCAGAATTACAAACAAAACAAAGTCAAGAAAGAGATAGGAAAAAAAAAAACCTAATACATCTCCATTAGAAATTACCATTTTAAATTTCAGCCGGTTGGTTAAAGTGGGGCTAAAAAAAAAAAAAAAAATAAAAAAAGAAGTAGTTTGAAAACTAATTAAAATATTTCACTGAAATAAAAATAACTGGTACTGCAAAACTATATGACAAGTCACACTGAAAAACCTCAAACTACTATAGTAACTCAGAAGATTAGCTACTATTTTGATGTAAAATCTTATTTAATTGGTTCTCAGCCTCCAATCTAACAACTCTGAGGTTAAACAACTCAGCCACTTGTAATGCAGACTGTGTAATCACAGTAGTTATGTGCACTTGACCTTCTTCCTGTTAAGAGAGAAACTCAATTAATTACTTGCTGTTTTAACTGGTCATTTCACCTTATCTTCACCTTTTCCAAAAGGGCTGAAAAACTCTATAACTTAACCTTTGACTTTGAAAGCATACATAGAAATACTTACCTACCAAACAGGAAGTTAGCACAATCTAGGAATGAGAGTGTCTGGGCTTCTATGCTTAAGTCAACAATAGTAATATATTCACTGTATTGTTAACCATTTTGAAGTAGTGTAGAAACCACGTTTCATCTTTACTATAGCTGCCCAAATATCATAGAATCATAGAATCATAGATTCACAGAATGCTTTGGGCTGGAATGGACCTTAAAGATCATCTAGCTCCAATCCCTCCTGCCATGAGCAGGGACACCTTCCACTAGACCAGGTTGCTCAAAGCCTCATCCAACCTGGCCTTGAACACTTCCAGGGAGGGGGCAGCCACAGCTTCTCTGGGCAACCTGTTCCAGTGTCTCACCACCCTCACAGTCAAGAATTTCTTCCTAATATCTAATCTAAACCCACCCTCTTTCAGTTTAAAGCCATTTCCCCTTGTCCTGTCATTAACTGCCCTTATGAAATGTCCCTCCCCAGCTTTCTTGTAGGCCCCTTCAGGCACTGGAAGGCCGCTATAAGATCCCCACAAAGCCTTCTCTTCTCCAGGCTAAACAGCCCCAACTCTCCCAGCCTGTCCTCACAGGAGAGGTGCTCCAGCCCTCGGATCATCCTCGTGGCCTCCTCTGGACTCATTCTAACAAATCCATGTCTCTCTTGTGTTGGGGGCTCCAGAACTGGACACAGTACTCCAGGTGGGGCCTTACAAGAGCAGAGTACAGAGGGAGAATCCCCTCCCTCGACCTGCTGGCCACGCTTCTCTTGATGCAGCCCAGGATACGGTTGGCCTTCTGGGCTGCAAGTGCACATTGCCAGCTCATGTTGAACTTCTCGTCTACCACTACTCCCAAGTCCTTCTCTTTGGAGCTGGCCTCAAGCCACTCACTGCCCAGCCTGTATTTGTACTTGGGGTTGCCCTGACCCAGATGCAGGACCTTGCATTTGGCCTTGTTGAACTTCATGAGGTTAGCACAGGCCCACCTCTCAAGCCTGTCAAGGTCCCTCTGGATGGCATCCCGTCCCTCCAGTGTGTCAACCACACCACTCAGCTTGGTGTCATCGGCAAACTTGCTGAGGGTCTACTTTGAAATATTCTGCTTTGAAATCAAAATAAAATATTACTTACTTCTGATGAAACAGACAACAGAGGAAATGCACAGAAAACTGAAAAATATAATCAAAAGCTTGAAAATCATTCTCAGTTTGCCATATAGGATACTAGATAGAAATAATATTTTAATCTATACATAATCTATTAGTGTGATTCGTAAAATTATGCTTATTTTTATAAAATCTTACATGCTACAAGATGCACTTCTCTATCTCCTTTGTTTAGATAGGATTAAAACAATATTTAGGAAATAAAATTGTGACTCTGAACAACATGAAGCTTTTGTCTATCTTTGAAATCACCTAAACTCCATAAGCACATTGCTTTTTAATTTTTTCTAAATGCTACTTCAAGCACCTATCTCTTTCTTGATATTTATGAGTACCTTGATACTTTCTCAGATTTAACCACTGTTACGGTCAAGAAACTAAGCCTTCTGGATGAGTTAAGTCTGTTATAGTTGGTGCACAGAATGTAACAGACAAAGTGGGATGAATCACCTAGAGGAGAATCTCTCTCCTTGTTGACTACAAAGGAAGCCAGATGTCAGCTTAGTCTAGTCATCTTATTACTAAATGAGCAAAGACAAACTGCTTAAAAATAGTATTTTGTCTACCTGTGGTGGGTTAACCCTGGCTGGACACCAGGTGCCCACCAAGTGGCTCTATCACTCCCCTCCTCAGCAGGACAGGGAGGAAAGAAAATAAGATAGAAAGAAAAGAATCTGTGAGTCAAGATAAAGATAGTTTAATAGAAGCACAAAGCAAGGGTCGTGTGCAGAAGCAAAGGAAGAACAAAATATTTATTCCCTACTTCCCATCAGCAGGCAATGTTCAGCCACTTGCCAGGAAGCCGGGCTTCAGTACATGTAGTGGTTACTCCAGAGGACAAACATCCTACATTTTCCCCCTCCCCCTCCATTCCCCTTGCTTTTATTGCTGAGCATGACATCGTATGGTATGGAATATTCTTTTGGTCAGTCTGAGTCAGCTTTCCTGGCTATGTCCCCTTCCAAGATCTTCTTCACCCTCTGTCTACTGGGGGAGGGGGGTCGGGGTGGTGAAATGTTGGAGAGACAAGCCTCGATGTCACGGGAGCACTGCTCATCAGTAACCAAAACACTGGTGTGTTATCACACAGCTACCAATACAAAACACAGCACTATGAGGGTTGCTGTGGGGAAAGCTAACTCCATCTAAGCCAGACCCAATACGCTACCTTATAAGTATCTGTAGCAGGGGTTTGGTTTTTTTTTTTTTAATAACACAAGAAAGCAAGTAAAGTACTAATGGTGAGGCAAAGAGAAGAGTAATAACAATATAATGTATACTTTTAGAATAGTGGTAATACACTTTTTTAGTAAAAAATCATTTAATAGAGACTTTATGTCAATGTAAATTCACAGAAAAGCAAACAAAGAAACCAACAATTTAAAGGATCTCTCCAGAGACCAGTAGAAGTCTTCACTTTGTAACTATTTGTAATTATTTTTGTAACATAGTGCTGCACACAATATGGATACTTTTTCTGTGTTTATGACATAGAAAATGAAAATAAGTTATCTTCCAATTAATAAAAGGTAAAGACAGAGGCTTGACTAAGAAATGATGTTTCATCTCTATTAATGGCTATTAAAATAACTGTCTGTAGGACATAATCCTAAAGATCTCTATGTGCTCAGTAAACACACAAAGAAATAAATTATTCCCAGACTCCATAACATTAAATTCACCGGAACTTGTATAAAGTCATATGATAAAATAACATTTCAGAAACAGAGCGTGAGGCTGAGGATAACTTATTTATGTAGTTGAAAACTTATTATTTGTTATAATAGAGTACAGAAAAAAAATGAGAACTAACATTAGCAAAACAGTTACCTACATATTTTGAAAAAGTTATGAAATGCCATTTGCAGAAGCTACAAGATATGCTTTAAAAAAAGAAGAGCAATAAGATAATTGGACACAGCTAAAATCTCTCATAGTGAGAAGAAAGTAACCTAAGCTGTATTTTTTTTTTTCTTCACAAATTCCGCTTTTACCTTAGATAGCATTTGGGGGAAAATGCCCACAATCAACTACAAGTCTCTACCCTGCAGATGAAGTCAGGCTGAATTAATCACAGATTGGCTCCTGTGATGGAAATCCTTGTAATAATAGGAGTTACGACCTGCTTATGAGGATTTGTCAAACAACAATAGGAAATATAATAGAGAGAATTCTTCCACATTATATTCTTTCTCAAAAGCTGATCTATGTCAGCAGGTCATCAAGCATTGTGCTCCATTTGATACTAATTGCATTATCCTCTACTTGTGTGTTTTCATGGATAGCAGAATGGATCATGCACAATGACTGAGGATATTGCTCCAAAAGACTTTAATCACTTGAGTAGGCATGAAAGAGCTTTGAGGAGTTTGTCAAGAATAAAATGGTGTCCTGTGTTGGTTTTTGCCATGAGGTTTTAGTATTCTGAGATGCAAGATGTATGATGACAAATACATTTATTTAAAAATTTAAAACAAGAAGATGAATTAACCAGGAGTGTCACCAACAGTGAACAGCACAAGTGAGCAAAATATCTATACTTACAGATGATTTTCCCTTCATACAAAGCAGTTTCCATGTTTTTTAGATAGTGTTCCACTTCTCCGTGAAGGCAAATCTGCTCTCCCTCTCTTCCCCAACTGTACACACAGCCTCAGGGTTTGGTCTGCATACTTGCTTCCCAGCTCTTCCCACACTACAGTCTGCTGTGGTTGCTCCACCCAAAACTAACTCTTCAGTGTAAGGCAGCAGCAAAACCAGCCCTAGACCCATCCAGTCTGCCAAACCCAATGCTGTGTGACAGTTTCCTGCAGAATGTTCCTGTCACCTTTTTCTCCAAGTAAACAATATGCTGCTCAGAATATTGCTAAAAAAGGTAGAGACTAGCAGAAGAAGCAAGAAGAGAGGGCGAAAGGATGATTTAAACTTTACAGACACTTTTTGCACACTCTAGTGATACATTCCTCACTCCCTCCATCCATGAGGCAAAAGTTCAAACAAGTTATTTATAATTTTTGTATTTTTATTATTTTTTTCAGAGTGGATCCATGTTAGAACAAGGTGAACTTTAGTTTTACTAAATCTGAAAATATATATGTCAGTCTTGTGTTTCTTTTAACCCACTGATCCATTGTTTTATTTTGAAAAAGCTTTCTTTTTTCTGAAAATTTTCTAGAAAAAAAGAAGAAAGTCCTCTCACAGAAAACAGTCAGACCAACAGCAAAAAGAAAATGCAAGCCAGAAGGATAGATGATACAGGCTGTGTCAGAAACTAATATGGAAGAAAGTAATTAAGTTTTTAGTGGCTGGAAATGTTTGCAGTATTAGCAACATGAAACCCTGGGAAGAAGAAATGCAAGATAATGGGTTTGGGATTCACAAAACTTTTCAGAAATTCTACTGGCTCTACTATTAAATCTTTTAAATATGTGGTTCACATACTATTCTGCATACTTTGGACAGTACTCAAAAATTCTGGAAAACATTGACACTCACTGTATGTATTTGGCCTTGTTTACACAGAACATCAGTTAGAAGCACAAAAAGATTAACTCAGCTAATTCAAACTTGGCATTATTGTCTTTGCCATTCTAACCTTAAACCTTTATATTTTCCTGTGAATTGCATATCTAAAACAGGTTTGAAACACAAGCTTTAAAGCAGCAGGGTTTGAGAGAAGCCTTTTCACACCCTTACCTTAAAAAAGCAAGAATAACACTGCAAATTACTGGGGTTATAAAGAGACAAATATCAAGAGCAAAAATTGTGGGAAATCATACAGATCTTTGCAACTCTGGTGCCTACTACATCACAAATTTAATAATTTAGAACAATCTAACCTTTTGACTTTGATTCTCAGAGTAATAGTCTTGATACGTATTTGTTTCAGATAAAGATCATAAAATATATAGTGGAATATATTTAAGATGTATGGTGTATAGCTTTGACATACTAACTGTATACTTCTGGCACAAAATATAAAGATAGCTTTGCATATATGCTCCAAATGACGCATCACTACAGAAACAGTTGCTAACACAGTTTCTTAAAACTTAAGGTGGCAATACATGTAGTAAGTGGTATAGTAGTAGGGCTGTTAGAGCCATGAGGGTGCAAATATAACTTTACTTCTCTGGAAAAAACTGTAAAAGAGTATAAAAAGGTGTCTATGAGTTTGGTTAAAGGACTGTATAATTCATAAACATCAGGATTAGGCTATGTTTCTTGTTAACTAAGAAATAGCAATACTAAGGCTTAGCACTTATGTAACTCTATACATGCAAAGTAGTAAGTGACAATACTACTAATATATGTGATATATAGTGTTTGATAAAAAGCTACCAGTGCACTCGTCTTGCTAATCAAGTCTGCTGTGCAGACAGTATGTGATGGGACTAGTTTTCCAAATGGGTAATTGGAAAATAATCAAAACATTACTTAAAAAAACAGTTGTCACATTTGGAACAGAAGATATTTCCCTGGTTTATGTTGTGATCAGTTCAAGTTGGCATGATGAGTCACCAGCAGCAAAACAACTAGTGATAGACAAGGAGTGCTCAGCAGGCAAGAATGTTTGTGATATAAATCTGTCATATAGGAACAAACTGGGAATCCCTCAAATTCTTGCCTGTTTATCAGTTCCTAAGAGGAAAAAACCAAAAGCTGTTCTTCCTTTAGATTTTCACAGGCATTGTATTTGCTAGAATTAGGCAGTATTAACTCTCAGAACGCAATGAATAGCAAGTACCCCTGACCCCTAACCCCCTGCAAAAGGCATCCTAATTCATTCACAGGGACAAGGAAGGTCTGCACTGCTGCTACACTCACAGACGTCTCACCACAAAAGCAGCACCTGCTACCTCCACAACTGGGTTAGTCCAGCCAACACATTCACTGTCTGACATAATAAATATTTTTTTGAACTTTCTTTTTTATACCTTTGTGTCATAAAAAAGTATGGGGAATTATACACAAAATATAATAGTTGAAATACCTCCCCAATATCATTATATGTTGTCTTCAAATGAGGGAAAAAACATACATTATGCAACATTTTATAAAGACCTCTTTAATCCGTTGATAATTAGTGTATACGTTAATTGTGACTGCAACAAAATCACTGCTAGTGGAAAAACTTTGCAGAATATTGTGGCTAATTTGTGCTCTCTTTCAGTTCCTACATTTTATAAAAATAACTCTGCATCATTTCAGGATTTGCTTCATGTGGTTTCTAACATGAAAAAAATATAGCCTGCATACTTGTCCTGAATTTGAAGGCAAGAATCTAAACTAGATCAAGGCTAGGCATCTGAGGGAAACTTGATACAGTCTGGGCTGAACTTCTGTAATGCAAGTAAGTTTTCAGTGGCTAAACTTCCACATTATTAAAATATATATGCCATTGTCTTGGCAAAACTGAGTGAATTCATAGCTTATTCAACAGAGTTCATTCTTCATTTGTTTGTTTGGTATTCTTTAGGGTCAGTGAGTAAAGGAAATAATCTTGAATGTGACTTCTTATACATGCCAGGGTTTTACATACAATCATGAAATGCCATCATGACCAGAAGTTTCTCCCTACATCTACACAAAACTGCAAGATATGTTAGCTGGTTGACAGTAATTATCCTCACGATTGCTACTAGACAGCACCAGACACAGGACAATGAAAGTTACTCTAACTTCCAGTAAAAGAAAGTTCAAATAATGTTTTCTCTTTCAGGAGCTGAAAACATGGGCAGCTGCCATGAAACAACTATGTTTGGTAATGTGCCTGTAGACCTGAGACTTCAGGTCATAACATTTCACTCATTTAGCTTGATATTCAGCCTAATAACTTGTGTTGGATTAAAATACAACTTGGCATCCTACCCTCGTTTGAAGGTTCTAATCAATGGTCACTTTCTGTTGCATTTTTTTCTGCTGGTTAATCACAATTATCCTTAAAGTGTGACTATTATTTTCACATTTTAAATTGTCCAACTTCTTTTAAGTTCAACACCCTTTAAATTTTTCCTCAAGATCAAGTTCGATGTACAGAATAGGGCTAAATGGAAAAACTTCCACTGCCCATGTTTACACACAACAACTTGTGGGTATAACTGTGGAAGAGCTTCCCTCTCTCAAGACACGGGTGACAAGCACTTAAATTCACTTTACATCTTGAGAGTTAGCCAATCCAAAGACAGATGCAAGATCTTTTTTTCTTTTATACACTTACATACGTAGTCACCATGACTACTTTCTGAATAATTTAATGCTGTCAGTTAGAAAAAAAAATTAAACAGGGGAAAAAAAACTTGCACTCTCCTCACATCATCTCCAGGAGTCATTCTGCATTTCTTTAAACTTTCTAGTCTTATGCTCCCCTAGCTTACATTTAGTGGCCTAAACGTTGGGTTAACTGGAAGAAGTGTTTTTTTCAGCCAAAGGAAAATCTAACTTAAAAAAAAAGAAAAAATGTGTTAAAGAAATCACAGTGTAACCTAAAGATGTGATGTAACTATTTGTGTTAGCAAGAGTGTGAAATTAGGAAATTAATAACACATTTCTCTCTTATTAAATTTCTTTGTTTGGTCCAATAAATGGTTAACTTGTTTGAATTTATAACATAGGAGTCTAAACAGAAAATTTGGAAAAGGTCAGATAGACCAGCAGGAAGCCTCTTTAACAGCATACAACCCAAATAAACAATAAAGCTTACAAAGTAAAAAAACATAAACCAATAACTATGAATTCATTTCAACCGTCATAAGAAGAGAAATGCATAAAAAATGCTTTCAGATCCCTAAAGCTCAGTGCTGATCCATCCAGCTGACACTTGGCTCAGTAAATAAGTTTCTAAAACAACTTTGGTTGGCAGATCTCAGATCACATTTGTTTTTTAAAATATATTCTCAACTTTGACATGATGGTCTGTAGTTTGGTCGTTGCAAAAGTCAATAGAGTTGTAACTATACTCATAAAAAATATTTCACAGTTTATCAAAAATCCTAACTTACTTTCATAAAATGCTAAATATAAGTAAGTAGAAAGTATATGGCTTACATTTAATAGTACTTGTAACAGTCTTCACTAAAGAACAATTTTGTAAGCTACAGTAAAAGCTCATGGTAATATTATGAAAACAAATATATCTTTTCTTAAAATATTAATGACATCAAGAGATTGGTTTTGGAGATAAGGTGGAAAGAGAGAATAAAAAATTGTATAAACTAGAATTTTTACTGCCAAGTTCATTCATGAATAAACGAGCTTTAGATTGCTGGCAGCAGTTCAATGAGACATACCTTCCAGAAAAATTTTAGACTGTAAGTATCTTAATGAGACAGATGCAGTCTTCTCCACAACTGCTGAATTACAATTTCATCATTCATGTAGTGGAGCAGAAAATGTAAGAAAGAAATTAGAAAGACCTTCTCCATTTCACTACAATAAGCCCTAAAAAGCGTAATAAATTTAGCAAAGAAAATTAGCTATATAAACAGTAGTGCATACTGTGTATTTAATAGTTTTTATGATGTGTGGAAATGCAGCTCTGTACTCAACTGACCAGTGTATAATCATACATAATTTAGAAAGTACTAACATAGTTCAAATTAAATTTTCTAAAATGAGCAGTGGTACTGGATGCCCACCTTAAGACACCTGATGGCCTCATTATTTCCTTGGTTAAGAGGAAAGTTAAACTTTAGTTCAAAGTGGGTGCAAAAGTCACTAGCTATATAGAAAAAAAATGAGCTTGTCAACTGATATCTATCTGAAGGATCCTTAACTGAGCTTTACATAAGCTGTAGGTAGTTATACCGCTCAGTCTTGCATTTGTAAACTGGCATGATCTGTAAATGTGTGTATTCAACAGCAAAGATAAGACAGAGATAATTGTTAGATCTCTGATTAGCCAGACATATCATCTCCATTGTCCTAAGGAAATGCTACAGGACCTTTTTGGAATACTTCACAGGCAAATACATTATTTTCTCTGTTATAGGATGTTGTAAGTCTTGACTTACAAATTTTATTCCATGGATCGACCTTGTACTGGCCTGACCCTGGGAGACTTGTCTGACAAGCTGACTCTCAGCTCCCCCAACCACATTCCACACTGTTTTTCATAGAGTCATAGAGTATCTCAAGTTGGAAAGGACCCATAAGGATCATCAAGTCCAATTCCCTGTTCCTCACCAAACTACCTAAAACTAAACCATATGACTTACAGCATTGTCCAGATGCTCCTTGAACTCGGACAGGCTTACTGCCATGACCACTTCCCTGGGGAGCCTGATCCAGTGACCAACCAACTTCCTCATGAAGAACCTTTTCCTAATGCCCAATCTGAACTTCCCCTGCTGCAGTTTCATTACATTTCCTTGTGTCTCGTTGCTGGTCACCAGAGAGAGAAGATTAGTACCTCCCTCTCCGCTGCCTGCCTTGAGGAAGTTATAGACTGCAATGAGGTGACCCTTCAGCCTCCTCTTTTCCAGACTGAACAAGCCAATTGAGCTCAGACGCTCCTCATAAGTCTTGCTCTCGAGGCTCTTTACCATCTTGGGCACCCTCCTCTGGACATAGTCTAATAGTCTGACGTCTTTCTTGCATTGAGGCATCCAAAGCTGCACATAGTACTCAAGGTGGGGCCACATCAGTGCAGTGTAGAGTGGGACAGTCACCTCCCTCGATCAGCCAGATATCTATGCTTGATGCATCCCAGGGCACACTTGGCCCTTTTGGCTGCCAGGGCATCCTGTTGAATCATGTTCAACTTGACATCAACCCAAACCCCCAGATCTCTTTCCATGGGACTGCTGCCCAGCCTCTCATCCCCCAATTTGTACATATAACCAGGAGTACTCCACCCTAGTTGGATAATTTGGCACTTGCTCTTGTTAAATTTTATATGGTTGGTGATTGCCTAGCTCTCTAGCTTACCCAGATCTTTCTGCAAGGCCACTCTACTGTTGAGGGAGTGCACAGCTCCTCCACATTGCAACGCAATATATTCCCATACAAGAAGCACACACATTTGAGGGGACGGAGCAGGGCCTCACATACTCTTACAAAAGGACTATTTATGACTATTTCCAGGGGCTACATGTCTGTCCCCGAGGGGGTGAGAGCCTGCCCTGTCACCCTGCTGTGCCCAGCTCCCTGTGCCCCTTCTCTCCTCCTCCTGTTACTCTTTGAGGGTTTTCAGTTTCAACTCTTCAAGCAGTCAGGCCACCCACTAAGCCAGGATGCCTTTGTCTTAATTCATATAGCAATAAAACACTACAAGGACCTGATTAGCATTGACAAAGTGGCTTCAACATAACTAAAATAAATTTTTAATTACACAAATGCAAATTCCCAAATGTAGATGAGTTTAAACCAGTTTAATAAAGCTCTAGTTCATTTCCATGCGTGTTCTTGATTCTTCTCTGTGTCACAGAAACAGGTATCCCTTGAGGATGGCAAATAAATGAAAGCTGCTGGGTGTTGAGTAAAACAGTTGCATCTGCCAGCTGGTAAGATCATTCCAAAAACTAGATGAGCAGCTCAGGGCAAGAAAGGAAATTGCTACTTTGAGCAGGAAAGAGGAAGCTTCAGAGGTTTTGACACCTGTGCCAGACAGTGAGGAACCACAGGATAAAAGCTGTACAATTTAGCCCATCAGTGGGCGGGAGACTTAGCTTCACTAAACTGTGGGATGGAATGGATGGATAAACAGAAGGACTGAAGAATAGACATAATTTTATCTTGAAGAAACTGGCAATGCCGGCATGGCTGGAGAATTACAAATTGCGTGGTTTAAGAAGTCACCAAATTTCAGGGAGAATCGAACCAGCTTTGGTTGGAAGTCAGTAATTAATTGCATTCACAAACCTAGTTCATCAAAAATGTTGGTGGGGTTTTTTTGTTCTGTTCTTTTTTCTTTTTTTTTTATTTTATTACCACTGAGAGCAACAACTTCCATAGAGTGATAGTTACTTCCTAAGCTGCTATTAACTCAGGGGCAGGAATGAGTCCTGATAGCCTCCTGCATCAATGCCCCTGTGTTCATCATCATTTGGGTAGAGCTTAACAACACTCTGTCTGAGATCACCAACGCACTCACTCACCCAGCTGCATTCCTGCTATTTTCAAGTACTCTGCTTCATTAAACCTTAAAAGGACTCTGGTTGCAGGCCACAGTTGAGAAGTGGTTATGCACTTTTTTCTTCTTTGTAATTAATACAAAGATGTCTTTAGAGTCTCATTCTCACAATTCCAGAGTAGTTTCACTTCAGTTTACTTTTTTCTGTGAGGATGGGCAATTTTTGCTTTCCCTAACTTGGGTAAAGATTTGGTCTGAAAATTCTCTCTGCCCTTAAATGTGGGAGTGAGGATATTTTTACACTATTTACTGCAGCAATAAATGGCCAGTGTGGCCACAGGTGATTTAGCAGATTACACAAGGCAATGAGACAGTTCTAAATAGATTTTCTCACTTTGAATAATACTTGCTGAAGTCAAATCCCACAGGAATAAACAGACTTGACAGATAATGTATATACAATATCCTACTCCACAGACCTATTGTTTACACACATAACTGCATATTGGATTTTTTGACAGTTGAAAAATCACATATTTACTGTTTTCAAGTTTTTGTAAAATAGAGAATATCAAGATACATCTAATACTTAAAGAAAAAAAAGTAATCACATCATTAAATCTCTAAAACAAATTATCTAGTAAAATTGAAGGTCAGCAAAATAGTACATTTCATTGAAATGGAAATTTCAGTGATCTCTGCAATTAACCACTATTTATATATAAGCTCACTTATATAGAAATATATGTAAAAAGTGACTCACTAGGTATTATAGACCAAGTACACTTTTCACAATGTATTCAGCTATGACAGTGCTAATAACTCTGTCTCTCTTGCAGTAACGGTACAATCACATAAATAGGCCCACTGACATCTAGGGCTGAGGAATGACCTCTGTATTTGAGAAAAAATTATCTGCCTGGTCCTATTTCCCTTGCACATAAGGCAGTAGAAATTATTCTGTCCTGGCAGCTGTCTTTCTGGGAATTTCCTGTGTGACTCCCAAAACAAGCATAAAGCTAGAGTACCAGCACACCAACCCACTCCTCTGGAATGAGGAAAAGAGCTCAAAGTATGTTCTGCTTCTCCACAGGTGGAAGGCAATCCCTATAGGCCTTAGTACATTAGTACACACATACCATCTCCAAAGACGGGCAAAAAGTAAGGAGGACGTTAGCAGGATCTATGTCTTCTCTTTGTCAAGTAGAAGCTCATGTACATGGAATATGACCAAGTATTTTATATCTTCTAAAATAAAAACAGTGGAAGAAGGTTTCTATTCTCCCTTGTTCTTATTTTATTCCTGACAAAAGATACTATTCAAAACCTTTCTACCTGAGTTTTCTGACACTAATATCTGCTGACTACTATCTTCCAAAAAAATCTGCTACTTCCTGCAGGACTCCATGCTGTATGGTAGTATTTGGTATCAAGCAGTTTAGCAAGAGCTCCACAAAAATTAATTGCAACTGAAAAGGGGCATGTGATTTCTAAATAAAGTTCTTGTTAAATAATAACAGTTTGACTGCATTTAGTAAAGGGACTGAGCATGTGAAAATACCAAATTGTAACCAAGTCTTTAAATGAAAGTGTGAAATGTTGTCTCAAAGGAAGTCATGCTACCTAACCTTGCTTGAATAACTTAAGACTCTCCTTTCTCACTGGGGTTCATTAAAAGGCTTCTGATGGAAATACTTTCTTTTACAGTGTAATTTCTGCTTCCCTAGTTTCACTGCAGTAAATAGGGTTTTTTTCCACATACCAGAAACTGCCTGTACTTTTCCCTGTTATGTTACTTATTGAGAACTTGCATTCAGATCAGCTTGTTTGTAATTTTGAAGTACAGTAGTATTCTGCTAGGTAGACTGTGAAACAAAGGACATGTTAGAAACCAACAGACACCAAAAAACCTGTTTTGTAATACTGAAAATATCAAAAATTGAATTTGCAACTTGAAAATATTTTCAACCACATATGAGATCACCAGAATGCACAGAAAAACCTAGTTAGCAATGATACAAAGAAAAATGAACAAGTCTTTTGTTTTGTTAATTATGATGGGATTGAGAAGACTGACAATGGGAATTATGCCTCTGTTCCTGAAAAATTAGCTGCTCTTTAAGAAATAAAAATCAAACATAAAATTACACAGGCCCATTACCCATGTGAACTTTGTCTCCCCAACTCCAAATAAGCAGGTTTCTACTGTTACTGCTAAAAGTCAAGGTCAATTTGCTTGCTTCTACAAAAAATTGAACCAATATGGTATTCTTTTTCTAGGATATAGCAAATTAATACAAACTAAGTTACAGTACTCGGTTTAGCTCCCATAGAAATAAATGGTAGAAAAACTTCCTCTGATTAAGCTAAGTCAAGACCAAGCCTGTAAATTCTCATTTTAAATCCTTATGACTAGAACAAGGAAACCTGTAAATAACAATTGAACTATAACCCATAGCCTTGTCATCAAATAAACCTCAAGATTTAAAGTTTAACCAACCAATTCATGAATTTTAAATGGTATAGGCTGGGGTTTTGTTTTTTTGTTTTATTTTTTTTTTTTTCCCTAGTATGTTTACCTTTGCATTCAGAAACTGAAAGACGATTTTCAGGACAAACTTTGACAAAAATAAATCATACGAGTCCTAAAGTAGACTACTTTGAAAAGAAATAAAGACACTTTTAATTGCTGCAGTTTCCAAAGAAGACAGCTTTAGACCTCTTGAGGATCTACCTGAACAACTCACAGACAAGCAAATACAGCAATATATTACAGCATTTGAAACCATAGACTTGCCAGTTAGTAATAATGAGGGGAATTATTCCTTCACTGTTACTTTTAAGTACAACACAGATGTTTTATTGTCATCCAAAAAGATATCGCAATAAAGCATCTTTAAGGCAACCGGACGCCACCAATTGCCATACAAACGAAATTTAAGTAAAACAAATACATTCTTTTTCTATGAAGATACCTTCTGTCATTACACTTTTCTTTTAGCTAATTGCATTTCTAAGTGTCTTGGCAAGAATTTCATAGTATACTGCAAACTCATTAGGCAGCTTTAATAAGATCATTCAAGTATTTGTTCACATGAAAATTTCATCCAAAAAGCATCAAAATTCTAAGCCAGTATGAAGATACATATTATTAAGGCATACATTCAGACATACCACTACTTTTTACATTTATTCAGATTGCCAACTTCACAGTGAATATATTAGCATTGTCCTTGTACGTCACTTGCATTCAATCCCTGGAGTTAAACTAATTTGGCTAACATCCAGCTACAAATCACTTAGTTAAAATTATCATTCCCTTGGTGAATATTCATTGGATCAGAAAGAAAATATAAAATGAAAGATGATTTACGCAACTTGTTGCTACTTGAGCTTTAACCTGACCTTGTTGTTATCCACAAATGACTGGTTATTTTCTATTCATACGAAATAATCTTTGCACTATTAGTATTTCATATATAAATAAACATTCCATGTAAATGACTACTGAATGATACTTTGCAGGCCACAACCACTAAAAGCTGTGAGTGAATTTTTGAAATTAATTCAGTGAAAACTCATTTAATGAATTTTAAAACCAATCAAAAAATATCTGAAAACACTGTGACTAGCAAGAAGAAATTGAGGAGGAAGTAAGTCTCATAAAATTCTCTAAGAAAACAAAAAAAAAAAATTAGCAAATACTTTACCAATTAAATGTGTAATCTATGAAACAGCAACTGAATAATGCAACAGTGAGCTCTGTTAACCTACTCTGTCCATAACTGAAATTGCTGAAGTGTCTTCATGTCTGACCTTATTAAATGATATCTTCTATTTGCTCAAAACCGATAAATATTAGTGAAATTCGGGAAGGGAAGTACAAGAAATTTAGCTCCACATTTGTCCTTTGGATGCCCCTGAGAGTATGTACATTGCAGAGGCAACATTCTAGAATTCTGAATACAAGAATATCAAATATGCTGTCTATTTCAGATAAAACTTATGAATGGAATATCACCACCACTACTGGTAAGACATTTGATTCTTGCCTAAAAACTTCTCCTTGACAATATATCCCAATGAAGGAGACTGTTCTCAATTTTTTTATACTTTTAGCTATATTTAGATGTCTTAAAGGGTTCAGAAACAATTTTTATCCTGGAAGAAATCTGGTTACTTTTATACTCAGCACTATTCTGGTGAAAGATATTTAAGGACTGTTATGAAACAGTGCCGGTGTACATTTCACCAACTTTAAGTGATAATCTTTATTGCACAAAAACTCTACAAGTATTTCTTTATCAGTTATAGTTACTACTTGTGGGTTGTAGTTGTGTTGGTTTTTTACTTTTTATTATTTTAATAACTGTATATTTCTGAAGTATTGAGGAAAATGTACGACTTCTTATCTTCAGTTTACGCATCTAATTTCTGATAATAAATTTAATGTACTGGTGATTTTGGATTAAAAACTTAAAGGTAACAAATAAAGAAAAAAAATACTAAATCTTTCACCACCAGGTGGATAATATTTCTGGATAAGTTTTCAAAGGCTTGTATTTAATATAGTGAAAATAAGTGGAAAAAAATGAAATAGTTGTATCTATACACAGCACCAACATCTTCATCAAAATCAGTGATGAGTCAAGGATTTACTCCCACACAATGCAAATTAATTTTATCAAGTAATTACATCTAGATACTATTCTTCCCCTTCCCTTTCTCAAAAAAAAAAAGAGGAAAAGCTTAAGCCCTAAATACCACCTCCCTAAGTGTTGTGAGCCATCTAAAAAGGTTAGCAAAACATGTGGAAACCAATTAGCACAACAGAGAATTCAGATCTTTGCCAAAGGAGGGTATTCTATCAGGTAAAAGGGTGATAAGGATTAAACAAACCTGTCAAAATTAATAAAGCTAAAATTTTATGGCTCCTGCAGAATAGTTAATACATAGATTAAATCACACAGTTTTGAACTTCTCTGCCCTTCTTGCAAGTCATTATTGGCTACAGATATTGTGAATGGCACATCAGTAAATGCTTGCAAGCAGAAACTTGATATCTATTGAAAAATTTCCAAAAAGCAGAGACTTGTCTTTTCAAAACACTAACATTTTAATTAGAAAATCAGACAGCCTATACTTGTAATATTGTGACGTTCAGGAGAACAAAGAAGTTGTCCACACTTGTTCTGTCACAAGCATTTCTAACAATAAGAATCTACTTGGCCCGAGATTCAGTATTTGTCATTATTATAGTTTTGTAAAGGAAGAATTATCATGACTCTTTTCATCTTGCTGTCCTCATCTATTATTTTTTCTTCACAATAAGTAAATACATCATTTCACAATGGCAGCATTTACCTACTCCAATTCAGATAGAGGCTAATCATTTAATGCTATACATTTCATACAATAGAACCATCAAATCACAGGGCATTCAGAAGTTGAAATCACACAGTTTACAAAGTGATTCCAGCAGTTCTATTTAGGCTATAGCCTTCATAAGGAGAGACCAAATGTACTATTATCTATAACAGTTTTTTGTTTTTAACTTTTGCTAAGTGTAACTCTGACTGTCACTGAATGTTTATTACAGGTTTAAATATATTTTTGTTAATTTCTTTGATGGTTAACTAAAAAATTGAGTTGGTCACAACTCATTTGGGTTCAATCAGTTTGACTTCAGATGTTACCAAGTCTTCAGTCTATTGCTTTACATAGAAATTGCATTTTATTCCAGTATCTAAAATCATAGAATGATATAATCACAGAAAGGTTTGGGTTGTCAGGGATCTTTAAAGGTCATCAGTCCAACCCCCCTGCTGTGATCAGGGACATCTTCAACTAGATCAGGTTGCTTAGAGCCCTATTCAACCTGACCTTGAATGTTTCCAGGGATGGGTCTTTTACCACCTCTCTAGGCAACATGTTCCAGTGTTGTTCTTGACTAACTCTCCCATTCTAACTTCTTATGTGAATGAAGAGGTATCCCATGCAGTCAATTGTCTTTTCCATGCTACCTGCAGGGCTAGGAGCTAGTCTGAGTGCCCATTTGAATCTCTGTCTTGCTCTTCTTTATTTCTCTTATCTCTGGAAATTCATACATTTAAAACTCCCATCTGCACACTCAGCATTGCATGTGTCATTTGTTGCAACATCAGTTTCTCTGCCCTTAGCAAATGCAATCTTGTTCCATTCAGGCCCACTCAGAATGCTGCCACAAAAATGATTCTCCTAATTTGTCACTTAGATCATGTCAATACTGTCTCTGTAGTATCATATCAAGCAAGCTATTGCTCTGCATTTTATACGTCCCCAAAATAGATACAGGAACCATATGTTTTTAGTTTAGCATGTATGTACTATTAAAGGGGTGTGGCTGGACAGCAGGGGAAAAAATGCTGGCTTTTGTGGTCTTGGTCGCTGCACACTGACTCAGTTTGAACTCCCTGGAAGGAAAAGATTTTCTGTTCCTAAAAACAACTAAGCATGCCAGGAGAAACTTCTAGAGTGCTGGATGAGGTCCTTCCTGCAGCAGGTCTCTCTTACACACAGACCTCAGATATAAAACATAACAGATGAAACCTTTTAAAGATACAGACGATACATGCAAGTCCTTTGTGAAACCTTGGGGCTTAGCTGGGGCAGCAATAGGGTTGGGTGAACAGATGGGGAGAGGGAGGGGATGCTTTCCTGTGTGATCGCATGTAGGTGTTCCTGCTCTGGCAGAGGGATTGGACTAGATGATCTTTCGAGGTCCCTTCCAATCCCTGACATTCTGTGAGTCTGTGATTCTGTGTGCTGCAGACTATTTTAAGGATTCTGTGTTAGGTGATGGTGAAATGCAGGGCTATTTTCAACAGACCAGAAGTACTATTCCAGGGTCTACACTTCATCAGGAAATTGTAAAAGGCTTTAAATTTTTAAAAAGCAGGAAACCACCAGCTAACCAATTGCAAGATGAGGGTTATGGGTTCCACTACACGTATGACCAGGACACATCTCAGTGTCCTGATTGTCATTACTTGAGAATTTAACGAGGTCCCAATGAATGTTAGTAGGTAAATATCATTGTTCAGTGAAAGCCAGGTAAACAGCAAAAATAACTTAAGGAAAATCTATTTTACATACGTATAGGGCTCTAAGTGAAAACTGAAAATTATGTGTCTTTTGAGCAATGGAACAGGCACTGAAAAGAAAATAAAAAGAAGTCCTGAACAGTATACATGCACTGTCACTGCTTTAAGGCAACACTTATTTAAAAAAAAAAAAATCTTTCACTTGCATAGGAAATTAAGTTATAAAATCTCTATATTATCATGGCCTTTATTAAACCAACCTAGATATAGGTTGACTGGCAATTTACCTCTATTTGGACAGTTACAGATTTAACCATATCATCATGTCTCTAGCTTCTGGAGGTGAGCATGAAAGACATTTTCCACAGATCTGAGAAGCAAAAAGAGAGAGGAACTATATGTATTTTTGATGAAGGCTAGATCCAGCACAACATAAAATACCTCAATGCATATAAAAACAAAAACCTACCAAAAAATCAGACAATTACTGTTCCTTAGTTTTTTAAGAGCCTTTTTCAACAAAACAAAAAAATCTTATAGGTGTGCTCTTAAGGATTTTTCAATAGAAAAAATACTAATATTAGAAGTCCATACCGTTAAAAAGATATCAATAATATTATAAAGGTTATAAAAATTGTTGGTTTTAAAAACTCAAGTAACCAGTAGTTTATTTGCATTTAAAGATGTACAGGGTTTTTTATTATAGTTTACGAATTACACATGTTTACAGCCTAATCCTACAAACACAGCAACAAAATTCTTACTTTATAACCTATGCAGGATAAATACACATCCCAAAAGTACAAAACAGTAGAAGAATAAAATGTGGCATAATTGTCTGCCTGGGTGACTACAAGGCATCACCATGATGCAGCTGTGAAAGAGACCTGTGTAACCTATTTGCAGTAAAGAACAGAACGTATCACTTCAATACCACATATAGATCCAGCCATGCATTCGGAGGCAATTCAGAACCCATGACAAGGAGAGGTAATAGTGAGACCAAAAGTCACACTCTATTTCACAAAAATGACTAACAGAATTTGGTTGGTCTGGCAAAGGAGAGACAGAAAACTATACAGTATTTCTCTCTATATACTAGGGGATCGAAATTGGAGTGAAAAGTGGAAAGAAGTGTTTATTGCTCTTTTTAAATACTGTGAGGACAGAAAATGTTGACACAGGACTGATGACTACAAAGTTACCATAAATAAACTTAGTCTGGGATTAGACAAATGTTATAATAATTCCCAAAGAGCCCCCAGATAGGAAAAGGTAAAAAAGACTAACCATTTACAGGATAAAACTTGACACTTTTTTTAAGTATATGATGTTGATGCAGAAGATAATCCGAGTCAGATTTTTATGAAACAAAGAGTCTGTTTTAGCCTCCTTTTCCCAAACGTATGGAGAGAGAACTTTGTACTATTGCCCGAGAAATGCCAGTACACTCCTGATCAATGCACTTTGTCATAGTACCAAATTGCATTCATTCACATAGCTTCCTTGGAAATGCAGATACTATGATATTTGATGAGCACAATTTCAGCTTCCCTAAATGCCCTATTCAGACAGGAACTTAAGGAAGAATATCCAGCTATTTCATCAAATAGTAGTTCATCTGCTGGATTCTCAGATAAGTGAAAATCAGCTGAAATATGCTCCATTCTAAGAAGTGAAAGCAAATTTTATACAGCTGGCATCTCACACAGCAAACACAAAAATAATTAACTAGATACAACTGTCACTCCTGAGTCACCACTGTGCACTTCCCACATATTTTTAGACACCACTGGTTTACAATACAGTAGACTAACATGCTGCACGTCACAGAGGTAGGTAGCTGTAGTATCTTCCTGTAATCTAACCACATTGGCAAACTGCAAAACCTTTATCACTATTGATGAGCAATTCTACTTGTCTGCCCAGTGAAATCAGTCTCCTTGAGAATGCACGCCTGTGGTGGTTTCACTCACCTAGCACTTGGCTAGCAGCCAAAGGCAGCCGTTCACTCACCACCACCCCCTGCCCCCATCCCTAGGGAATAGGGGAGAGAATTGGTGGGCAAGGGTAAGAAGGCTTGTAGGTTCACATATAAACAATTTAATAATTGAAATAAAATAAAACTTAAAATAAAAATTATGTTAAAATAATAATTATAACAAGACTAGTCAGAAAATACACATTTGAGTGATACACAGTGCAACTGCTCACCACCCACTGACCAAGCCCGGCCTGTTCCCAGATAACAATCCCAGAGAAGCAACAATCCTAAATGAAAACTGCAATCCTGGAAGAGCAAGAGCCTAAGTGAAAGTCAGAGAGAGCCAAAAGAGGAAGAGACCCTCACTAATATATTGGACATGACATGATATGCTATGGAATATCCCATTGGCATATCCAAATGCCAGTTTAGCTTATTAATTTAAATATTCCTTGCCCCCCTAGACCTTGCACTTGTAGACTAACAAAACGTGAAGTCCTTGAACTTCCAGCGACAAAAATGAAAATATCAGTGTGTTAGCAACATTTTCCTCATAACAAATCCCACACTGAAACCAAAACACAGTGCTATTCCAGCTACTAAAACCAAACCTACCTCTGCCTCAGCTAAAAACCGGGACAAAATCCACCAGTAGCATAAGCACTGTACAGCTGAATGTAGTACAGCAAATGCAGTTCCAAACTGTCATGTGGTTTTGAGTAAAGAGCAGTATAATGTAACTCTATAATAATTTTCATCAAACTTTTCCTGTTTGTTTTTTTTTTTCCTTTTAAAAAAAATAACATCAATGAAAGAAAAAAAATTAAAACATATTATGTGTGACAACACTGATGTTCTTCTGGTACAGACTGTGAACTTAGACGCTGGCGAAAAAATAGTATGTAGCAATATATACTGTGAAAACAGATTTTTAATCTAATACTTTCATTATTGAAAATTTCCTCTCCCAAGTAGTCATTTTAAAATACATGAGAGTATCCTTGGGAGCTTACCAAGGGAAGTCATGATTTCTACTTATTTCTTGGCAAGTTGGCATTTATGATTAATATGGCCCTACCTAAACAAAACCAATAAAATTGTTTAAAATAATGCTTTTTAGGAGTGTAACAGAGGTAACTTCTAGACAAAAATTATCTTGATGTTAACAGTTTGCTTTTACTGATACTATCTTCAGTATGATTTGACTGGATATTGAAGTTGTTACTTTTCAATATTTATGCTGAAACGTCTATATTTCATCATCTGCCATTTCAGTTTTCAATCTGAAGGAAATGGATGAATTATAAAAATGCAATATATGCAGACATCAACCTTGCAACACAGCTTGTTTATTTTAATCAACATCACCTAGTGCTATGCCCACACTTATCAGCGTGGCTCTTTTTTACCAGCTTAAACCCTGCTCCAGCCACCTCTTGATTACATCCTTGTTTGTTTCCTACAGTACACACCCTGATTAACACCCTTTTGTTTCTAGGATTAGGAACATGTAGCATACATTGTACAGGGTCATGTATGGTGCTAAAATGGGTCAGCTATTTTAATTCAGTCTATCACAAATTAATGTGACATGCAAGTCTGATAGAAATTTTATTCCCTGGCCACAGTCACACAAGGGTTACAAAAGCTTAAACCCCACAACAACAATGGGATGACACACTAACATAACATCTGCTATTATGGTCACTTAAAGATTACCAACTTAAAGATGTCTACTGATAGCATAAGGGAGTAAAGTTAGTACTTATGCATACAGTTCCTTTACAACAAGTTCATATAGTATCACTGTATTTGGTACTCTCTGCTTTATCAGAGAGGCTACCAACAAAGTACTTGCAAAAACCAAACTGCCCTCAAGGATGAACCCAACTGATCGAGGCCAACATACACACAACCCAACATTAGTGATGCTGTGAATAAATACACCCTCCAGGGATGTGACTATTCTTTTACACATTTCACATTTACATACACAGAGAAATTATGAAAAAAATGCATGTTTAGATAATTGAAGTGCACAATCTGAGTTGCTCCTTTCAACTAGACTAACATAACAAGTTGAAAGGTTAGCCAACCTCAACATATAAAAGTTATTACAATTATTACAAGACTACTTTGCATCAGAGTATAAAACAACAGGCAGCCTTTCCCACTTACAGTTTCAATTTATTTTTACACCTGTCAGAACCAAGTTTCATCAAAACTGCTGCAAACAAAAAACTAGTAAATCAATGGTCCATTGCAGTTACAGAAATGTCAATTTATTTCACTTGCTTAGTTCTATTAATTATATTCATAATACTAATGAGGAACACTAAGCTCTTTTCTTGGGATCACTCTTTATGTATTTATAAATTAATGCCTATGTAAGATAAAAATAAAATCAGCTCATTTAAATAAATTTAAATTTTCCTAGATTATAAAAGAATAAAAATAAAAAACTTGACACATGCACATTAACTGTTCTTCCCAAAGCTTTAGGAAATATGGATAAGGCATTATATTAACCCATAGAATCATTATAGCACTACAATTATTTCAGTAGCTTGAAATATTAAGGTAAAAATAACACATTTCAGTGGTGACAGCGTTTGAGTTGTTTTCAGAATGATTCCTCTATTTATAAACACATCCTGTAGAGGACTTGCAGGACTTTTTGATATGATAGTCTCAATACCTAACTACTTAAATCAATGGTTCTCTGTCATATTCCCCTTTTCTGTAAACATTCAGGAAGTCATGGTTCCAACTAGCTCTCTGATATAAGAGGTCAACCTACCTGCTTTTATAACTTACGGAGATTTCTAAGTGGTCCTTTAGATGCCAATTAGCAAAAAAAAGCAGCCTTGCTGATGCTCTCTGGTCAGCTCTTAACAGACTTTCTTTGCTAGGAGAAAGGGCGAAATGATACTGGTCTCATCTCTCTGGAAGATATCTCTGGCCTAGGTGAATTCTGAGCTGCCCTCTTTGGGCAGCTTTAAGCTGAGCTGTGCAAAGCCACGGGCTGAGCTGAAACATACATCCCACTACTACTAAAATTGTTCAGTAAATATGTGCATGCTGTATTACTTTATATTCTATTTATGCATACATTATGTTGATTTTAAGGAATATATAAACACAGAGATAATGGCTATATAATTTCAGACTTTCTGTGTGATTTCCTTGTGAGATGGCAAACATATGGGAAAGCAGAAGCTGCTCAGGCTTATGTAAAGCTCCTAGTAAATCCTGAATTTTAACCTGAATAGATTGCTTGTAAAAGAAAATACATAATATTCTAAGCTTAAAGATGCTTTGAGAGTCTCACATGACAAGGGAAAGGAAGAGAAAAAAGAAAAACAATTTAAAAATAAAAAAGAAAAAGGAAAAAAGGAAAGAAAATTAAGAATTTGCTACAGACTGTAAACAGACTACCAGCTGAAAAGCTGATGATTCATGAAGACCAGCTCATACAAATGTTGAGCCAAACAAGAGATGACAACTAACTTCAAATCTCACAAGGCCAAAATCGGTGGGCTTTTTTCCTTTCATGTTAGTTATGAATAAAAGTTAAGATTTAAAATCCCAATAATAATTTATAATAAGAGCATCATAGTTGGTGACTGAATGTTTTGTTTGACTTTAATTGCAGTGTTCCCAAGACATATCAAAGACTTCATAAGACTAAAATATAAGAAATCTTATTCATCAGAGAGCTTGAAAATAAATTATTAAGATTTGGTTTCTATCACTTCTGTGGTTTATCATTTATTTATCTTTAAGCTATCTATATATTTTTACATCTTTAGTATTTTTCTAAAGAGAAAATAATTTTACTTTCTTTATTCTGACACACTCTTTCCATATTTGCTCTATTTGAATGACATACATCCAATTAGCCACTCCGGTATTGTCTAAGTAAGATGAAACTACTCACACAAGCCATTTATTTTGTATAATGTACAGCTAGTCCTTATTCGTAACTTTTGTCAACACTCTATAAACTGTTCAACACACAGAAAAAAGGTTTTTCCTTGCTTGAAGGGCTTGTAGTCTCAGAAGAAACTAGGATGATTTGACTATGAAGGCCATGAAAGGAAAACTGAACAATGATTAATACTATCACTGCCTCAACACAGACACACATGCACACACATTTCTTGCGGACATGGCAAAATCAAATTTTTTTAGTGACACTGAAGCAGAAAAAAGACAGACTGCCATTTATTTAAAGATACAACTGGGAAAATGCTTTCTGCCTCAGGAGGAGTAGCTATGCCCACTCCAATACAGGATTCCAGACAATGCTGGAAGAAGGAATCAAGGGCATCTTTGAGTATATGAATCTGCTTTCTTTTTTTCTTAAAATCAAGCAAGGAAAAAATCTTCTCAGCCCACAGTACAGATGTAGATCTTTATGTATCTTTCTTCTCTTCAATATTTAGGGAGTTTATTATTATCTGGTTTATTATCAGACACAGAGACAGGCATATTTGGCATGCTCATTATGCCTTCTAGTATTCTGATCAAGACTGACAGATCGTGACCACAAGGTCTAGAGCAGGAGAGATGCCCTCTACAATGGTCCTGAAGTTCTGATCTCCTGATCATCTACAGCTAGTGACATGCAGATGTCCCTTCTGGCACAAGCATCCAGGTTTCCTTCCCAGGGAAATTAGGACACAAAATTGTCCGAAATAGAAGGGGGAAGTGGCTGGGGTGTGCGCCTGTGTTTCACAGTTGGTGATAGTCCCCATGGCTCTACTTTAAGAACAAGAATGGACTAAGCAGCACGTCACACTGAAAGCAGAACAGACTGTGACTAGGCAAATAGTAAGCTGTTGAGTCTTCATAGAGAAATCAATGTTGAAGGATGATTTTGTCCCTGAGAAAAATTGTGCTTATTGGCATTAAGACTGGCATAGGACAGAAGCTGTGGCAAATGAAAGCGTAACAATATTTCACTAGGAAGAAGAAGAAAACATTTCCATGAGGTGAAGGTTTCTAAAGATATTTTTGTGGGTTTGCTTGCACTGTAACATTTAAGGCAGCAAATGCATTTATTTTAATGCGGTAATGACAACATTTATTTCAGTGGACTGAAAGAGCAATCTCTTACTATAGTGTAGTAGAGTTTAATCTATACCGTCCTCAGCTGTGACAGTTCTGATAATACATAGAAGTATGTTATCAATGCATGGAAAACAGCAGGGAAGCAGATAGTCAAAATAAAGCATGTCAGTTCTGCAGTTTACATACAAATATGATTGAATTTCTTTTCCTACGTTATTATAACTGCTCGGCTACAGCAGTTCCTCTGGTCTCATAATGACAACATGGGCAAGAAAAATGAAAAGAAAATAAAATTAAATAAAAACAGGATGACCTGGTAACAAGAAATATAAACCTCCTTCTCCCTGTGACTAAAAGATGATATTTAATCAACTGTGTGCTTTGAATTTGAGTCAAACTACCTCAAAAGAGCCTTGACCAAAGACAATTACAGTCAGTGAATGGCAGTTATTTTATGCAGTTTAGTATTTTCAAATTTGAATCATTCTTTTCTATTCACCCACAGTCCAAAAATTCTATATTAAACTAAAATACTAATGATATCATGCTAAGTATGCTGGCTTAAGGCCAGGGAAGTTGAAGAGTAAGAAATATTCCTGCTTCCTATTTATCTAGCACTTAAGTTTAAAGCTCTGTATTGCATATGGTATTCAGCTCAGATAACATATTACAACTGCACACTAAACTAAGAGTTCTGCTTTGAGTTTCTATTAAAATTCTTTACTACAACGGGGTTCAAAATTCACTCAAGAAAATATATTCCTAGGAGACACTGGGTCCCACCTTAAGAATGGATATTTTGATTATTTTGCAGGGAGTATCTGAGGACAAATTTTAAAAATTATCTCTAAAAACAAAGAGCATTTTTTTGAAGAAGGTCAGTCTGACAAAGGAGCCTTCAGTGGGGTGCAGAACTATCACTCACTCCAAGTACTCTCTGGGAGGTGGTTGCAGTTCCTGACAGCAGCAGCAGCCTTGGCTCCTGCCCAGTGCAGTCACAGAGCCCCGATAACACGTCTGCACAGCAATACAGATGGATCCCATTCAAGCATATGTCCCTAATGTGAAAGGCTGTAGTCCTCTTATACTCTAACATAAGCTTTCTACATCCTGTTCCGTTCTACAAAGAGGAATCAGATTTATTTTGCTTCCTTCTGCCATATGTGCTTCTGTAGAGAATAGAGGATTTGTCCGAGTAAATGAACACATCATATAAAAGGAAAAATATTAGTCTCGTTTCTCTCTCTCTCTCTCTCTCTCATGCACAGACTTGACAGAGAAAAAAACATTAAATATGAAATGTTTATGTGGAACTCTGCTTCTGATATTTTAAAAATACATATTCATGCTTAAATTTTCCAAGCATTTAATACAATAAATAGGATTTTATAATATTTTTTTTTGTCCATTTTCTAGCCATCTTAGGCAACATAGTGAAGGAAAAGTAAAATATTTCTGATCCATGTTCCAAAGCCACGTTCTTGCAGCTTTTTCTCTAAGGTATAATTTTAAGCCACGTTGTCATTTCTCTTTAAGATTTACCAAGCATCACAAGTCTCCCTTTGGAACCTAAACATTGTTGGAGGATAAGTAATTACAGAAAATGGATCCAACTGCTGCTATAGTGAATAAAATTTTCCTAACCAGAATAATGTTTTCAAGTTTGTATTGTTAATAGTTGCATGTGAACTGCTGCTACAGTGGAGTATCTTTGAGACAAGTGATTTTGACAGATCCTTGTAACAATCCCACCACATTAATCTGTATGTAAACTCAGTTATTTGCTTACTTTCTTGTGAAAGGGTAGGCTACAATGTGAGGAAACTAAAATGCACAAAATTATCTTTGCATTCTCTTCATCTGTCCATGCCTGAAGGCAGCTTTAATTTATTTTATATTACAGGAGTATCCAAAATCAAAATTGGTGCCAAAGAGCATTTTCTAGTCTCATTCATAGCACTGCTTTCTCAATAAATCAAAAATAGTGACAATGTAAGGGCAACAGGTTGGCATTACACCATGGGAAAATAATTTCTTGACCTAAAAGAAGTCTGCTTGGACTGATTAAACTAGCTTTGAGGCCAGATTGTACAGGTGTTTGGCACTAAACAGCTAGTCCACAGGACCCAGCTAAGAAGGCTTCTGTGGGAGAAAGAACAGAAGGTAGTTACCAGATTGATGACAGAACAGAATAATGTCTGCCATGGATAAAAGTCTAATGAAATTTTGGCTGTGCACTATTCAGAAAGGAGTGTGTGTGTTTCTGTGTTTCAAACACCAAGCATCTACTCAGACTCCAGAACTATCTTTTCTGCAGTCTCTCTGACTGTCAAATCCAACACAATTTGTTTCACAAGTACAGGAACTGGAATGGGAAACACCAATTACCAGAACAAGAAGACACCTTTGGGAGTAGTTATTAAATATGCATGTATGTTCATGAACACTTCACACTTCTCCACTGACCACACTACACGAATATTCACTAAAATATGTAAGAGTTCATGAAAACTGCATGAATGACAATGAACATCAAATGAGACATTTTGTATCACTTTTTGATATGTGACATCTAGACCTTCAGGGATATTATCTCACTGTTAGGATCCTCAATATTTAGCTTAGAAGCTCTGAAATAACCTCTGCAGGAATCTGTATTGTGCCTTAACAGGATGTATAGACAGCACATACCACCTAAGCTGCAAGCTTGCAATAGCATAAACATTCATGAATCTACATACTGTTTGCCCTCAAATGTCATTATGAGTGGTTAATAAAGAAAAGAATGTGCAACTTTGGTTAGATTATTGGGCTGAAAGCAGGTTATTCTAGTAGCAATTACAGAAAACTTACTTATTTACATATAAATAACTAAGAAATTTTAACACAGAATTTACCTTAAAAGTAACCAGTTTGGTAAAACAAGGCTTTGATGCATCTCAGTGCTTGGTGAGGTGATTACAACAATCACGCAACTAACAAAGGATAGATAGAAAGCCATTGCAAAGTCTTCACAACAATCAGAGCTCAAATATAATGAATGTCTATCTTTCCATTCAACTATTTTTTGAAAGGTTCAATTCAAATATCAGCCCATTGTGCTACTATAGAGAATAATATTGAGAATACAGCTTGAACACACTGTATCTCTATTTCTGCCTAAGATTACTTTAAGTATAAAGTAAGCCAGAGCTCAGTCAGATAGTTACCTGTGAGTTAAGTCAATGGTTCCTAACTTTTTGTAGATTCACTTGAGAAAGATGGCAATAATCAGAATCTCTCCAAATTCAGCTTCTTTGCTCTGTCTTGAGACTGTTGCTGCTGCTGCTGCCTTGGTTCCTGTCCACCCAGCCCAAGAAGTACAGTGCACATAGCCAGGGTAGATCCCGCAGCATTTATAATTGTGGATTCCACGCTGCTTTATGTATTTATCCCACGTCATTGAGATGACCTCACTAATTATGAACTACTGAGCTACGCTGTATGTACTGCATGTAAATGCTAAACATATTTAACAATGCTATGTGAAGGAGAGTAAAGAGATGATATCTTGCTCTACATATGACAGATGACTCAAAGATCCTCATCTCAATCAGAAAAAAACCCACTAATGTTGCCATTATGATATTTCCATTTGCCTATTTTATTTTCATTTTATTAAAACTAGAGTAATTTTTCAAGATAGAAATTTTATTACGCTTTTTGTTTTGCTTTGTAAGTCCTGAGATTTGTGTTTTAAGAAATAATACTTCCTGCCTTTAAAAAACAGCCCCGAGACAAGGAAAAAGCATTTTGGGCATATGTTCTGTGAACACCTGGACTGAACATTTTCCCTCCAAGCCGGGAAGAAAGATATTTTCAAGGTAAGTGAATTTGGAGAAAAAAATTCATATCCTGTTCTCCAGTTCATACAGTTTGTAATTCTACCATGGCTTTTAGTGGAATAACATCAATCTACATTTTTCCTGTAGCCATCGTGGTAGAAATAGGAAAATACTGAAAAATATTGAAAGGTCCTGTAACATCCCAATATATCTGGATATTTAACCCAGTCTTTAACCCACTTCTGGAATGCATAAAATAGCAACAATTCTTAAGGACATGTCATTTTCAGTGGCATCTTGCTGACAAAGAAAATTAGTCCTATTGGCAATAGTGAATAATATAAAAAATGCTATCATTTAGCAGCAGGTGTTTGATCAACAGTTGTCTCTGATAAATCATTCCCTTACTGATCAAGACAACTCAGTTGTCAGAAACATAGGTAGGCTTTGCAGACAATCCAATCTGCAGACATGCCCAGATGCCAACTCATATCTGTTGTTTAATTATTTTGAACTAGAGTCTCTAAAGGACACTGAATTCTGTCATCAGGAACAGGGTGACCTGCCTTAGGAAGCCATAAATACACTAACAGTGACTTGATACATCAATTTGGAAATGCATAACAACAGAAAAGGTCACAAATGTAAAGGAATGGAATGTAAGGAAGAAAAAGAAAGCCTGAGTCCCTTGAAATAAAAGATTTCTGCAACTAAACTGCCTAAAAAGAGAAAAAAATAAATTTTCTATAAATGTAAGGTATTTTTATTCACTGTAACTAAACTCTAGGGAGATCTATCTAGATAAGCTTCACAGACAGTAAGGCTAGATATGTTATGCAGACTTTTTTTTTTTCTTCTAACCTTGAGCAGCTTCTCTGCTGTTAATAAATCCTGTTTTTAATTAGGCCACTTGAGCCTCAGACTTTTATAAGGAAAATTTCTTACAGGTTGCCCCAGAGAGACAAAACTTGCAATCACTAAAAGGCAGTGGAAAAAAGGTGGCTGACAGGGATTCCCAGTCAAAAAGGACAAGTCTGTACTTCTTTTAGAGACGTGTATTACTAGTGCAGGCCTAAGGTCATGGGTTCTTCCACTGACCAAGAACAAGAAGCAAATTTAAAAGAAACAAAGAACAGAACATTTATGTCCTTTCTTCCTTCCTCAAACTTTAAATACCTAGGCAGATAAAAGGAATGGTAAGTACTTGCACTACTACCAAATGACAAAATCCAAAATATGAGATTGCAGTTTCAGAGACTAGAATTGCAAAGATTTTCAAACGCAACTTCTGATTTTATCAGCCTTATTTTTTTTATCCCAATATGAAATGAATTAAAGAAACCAGATTTTTTGAATGCTTATTTAGATTACATTAAGAATAACTGTCAGTTCAAATAACATACCCACAACAAAGAGAAAAAGTACAGAGAGATTTGCAGCCAACAGAATGATTAATATGCTATAATAGTTAATTAAATTTAAAGTGAAAAAATTTAAAAGGTCAAGAATTTAAAAACAAAATATGTGACAAGTAGCTAGAACACTGATGAAAGTATTCTGTACAACAACTCTCTAATCTCCTATAATCTTCTTTCCTGAACAATTGTGCAAACAGTCCCAAAGGAAAAAAAGAATAAAAATATTTGATAATAAATTACTGAATGTACATCTTGAAGCACATCTTGTAAACATGAAAAAATACTTTGCCAGCTAGAATACATATGTTATTTCTACTATTATAATAGCTGCTTTCCAGTCACTCCCTACTTTGCATACAGTTCTGAAATAACAAACACTTGCAATAAGTTATATTACAGCAAGCAAACTGTCACAATATTTTTAGGGTATATTTGGTCTGCAAATTTCATAAAGTAGCTGTTGCAATCAACATAGAAGCATCGAGCTGTCACCACCTCTGAATCTGCTTAATAATTATCCTCTAAAGAATACACAAATAAACCAAACTAATAATTAACCAGAAATCCTCTTGCAAAGAGAGCATTTCAAAATGCATCTACAATATTCTGCAAGCATTGCTGCAACTACTGGATGAATAGGGGCTCTTACAAAATGAAAAAAGCATTAAATACTTATCTGAGATTTCCCACACGCATCTCATTGTCTGACAAAATCTCCCTCCATTTTTCTTCCTTTTTAAAGATCATAAGATCATGTGTATCAGTAATATAAATCTTTCTTTTTCTCAATTTAAAAATATATTTTTTTATTTACTTTTGAACTGCACCTGTTATTTAACACACTGCTGTGGCAAAAGCTGTGCAGAGAAAGGTTGTGAAAGGCATGCCCAATATGAAAGACAAAGAATGGACTAAAATGGGAAGTCAATTAAATAGTCTGACTCTGTAAAAAATAACTTGGGGATGAAGCAGGGAAAGATGAAGGAAAACCAAAGGTTTTAATATATTTTTCTCTTGACCTGAGAAACAACAGGTGGGACATTTAAAGAATCTTATTATAGCTAATGAAGACCTTGATGAAGACTCTCAAGTGAAAATGAAATAGCAATCTGCTTGGAAAAAAAAGTGTTTGTCCCCTTTTTCCCCCCATTCTATACTTACTCTGTGAATCTGGAGACTATTTCTTCTGTACCTGTTTAACCAGGAAATAATTACATGTAAAATATATTCAGCAAGTGATAACACAGAAACTAAAACCAAAAAGTAGGGTATGATGTTACAGAGATATCAAATTACAAATTTAGATCAGGAAATGACTGAGGTTATGAACTGAAAGTCATTGACATGCCCATGATACTTTGTTAAACTTCAACATTTTGAAGAAAATTATGGATAAAAGTTTAAATTATCTTACTGGAGAGTTTCAGGGTCTAGCTCAAGTGGATTTTTTGTTGTTGTTTTGGTTTTTTTTAAATTCAGTAACATATGTGAGAGAGACCACATGCAATGAACACATAGCTTGAAAAAACACTGACACAGTAAACATCAATATTCAAATAGTAATGCTTCCAGCTACTCAGGCAACACATTTCTAAAATAGAAGTGTTAATCATATTGTAAAAACACCTGAATTTACAGGTAAGACAACTATTTCGACATTATGATTTTGCATGCCTAAAAAAATTATTTGTCATGGAAAAAAACTAGATTTCAGTGTCTTTATTTTCACATTTGAAAACCTGTGATAATCATAATTTTTATATATTTATCATGTATTTGATTTTTTTTTAATACTAAGTGTCTTACCATACAATATGATCCCACTAAAGAATTGCACTGTATTAGATCAGCTACTTCATTACTTTTAGAGATCAAAACCACCTTATTTTTCTATTTGCACTGCAGCATCAGTCATTTAAAGTGTATTTTCACTTGTGTTTATATTATGAGACATACAAAACACATGAGGAAATATATTGTAAATAAATTATTATTACATTACTAGATAGCAATAAAAGTTGAAAGTAAGGAAGGAACAACACAAAGCACATTACTCTCTGATGGTGAGGCTGCAGCAAATAGCAAACTACTTAATCTATAGAGACAGGACAAATGTCAAAGAAAATTCCTGAGCAGGACTATATAGCTCCAGGGAAAGTTAATGGCATACTGTGCTCTTCAGCTTCTAGGTCACAGTCTGGCACCAGGCTCAGATCATTCCTATTTTATGCAGTGATACACTGCTTGCATATGCAGACACCAGAGTTGGTTAAAGGCACATTAGAAACACTGGTAATAAAACTCACCATTTTCACTTCCCATAGCATTGTCAGTAATTCACAGTGCAAGACAAATGGTTTCTCTCCTGTTTGAAAACCTAATGGTACTAGCGTAAATAAAACTAGCTAATGGTACAGGCACAAACTAGAAATGTTTGAGTAGGTATGAAACTTCTGAAAAGTTTCATACTTTCCTACTGAAAAGAGGAATATTTTCCCAGGATATCTGGCAGCTGTCTAGTGGCCCATGTGAAATGAGGACTTTACACACTTTTTCCTGGCTCCCGGTGGACAGGGAAGAAGAAGTAATATCCATGGAAATCAGTAACCTTGGCAGTAAAGCCAAAAAGAATAAAAAAACTGTCTTTCTCATGGCATCTAAGAGTTGGCACATGTTGCTGGAATACAGAATAGAAACACGCACTACCACCAAAGATAATAATACTGCAATACCCCATCTTCGGTGTCAATCTGTGGATGCAATTACAAGCATAATGCCTTCACGTTCAAATTAGAGAGGGAAAACAACTCATTTTCACTGCTGCTAGAGTATAACTCAGTACACAGAATTTTCTCAGAAGTATCTACTGATTTCAACACTGAAGAATGCTCCTGAGAGGCACTATAAAGAAGCGTTTATCTGCTCGCGAGACCTCTATAAAATGTGTTATCTATATCAGAGAAAATAACTTTTCCACAACTATGAAAACTGTTGAAAGAGCATTTCTAGCAGTTTCTAAATACAGTTATACCAGTCAGAGTTTCATAAAATTCATGATCCAGAATACACCTGACAACAGGTGTTGCCACTACTGCTGCTAAAGCTGTTAACTGCTGTCATTTTCAATGGCAGTAAATCCTTAATCAAGAAAATCCTTGAGAGGAAACTGTATGGACCTGCCCTCAGGATACAGCAATACACTTTGAACAAGTAAGTCATGATAATGAACATAAGCACTGGTGTTGTGAAGTGGATGAAGACTTTTGCCAGCCAGCAGCTAGCCAAACCAAGCAAAGCACAAGGTTGGGTGTAAGGGCCACATGCTAACTAACAGGAAAGATGTTGGGAAAAGAATCCAGAAAAAAGGACAATGGCCAGTAAATTCTTAAAAATCAAAAGTGGCTTTTAAAAATATTATATATTTTTTTTAAAGATTATATATTATTACATGTATTTTTTTCCTACAGTTGAATAAGATATAGAAAAAGGAATTGGAAGAAGGGCTCCTCTGAACTGGATATTAACCCCAAGGAACAAGCTGGTTGAGAATATGACAGTGGGTGAAAAGCAACTTGGGTGAGACTGATTATTAATTCACAGAATTCACATTTCTTTAAAAGGGGACTTATAAACAGCAAAATAAAACAATGAAATTCAAGAAGGCAAACAAATTTAGATGAATCAGTGGAAAGATAAAAAAAAAAAAAACAAAAACGTTAAGAAGAGAAGGTCAAAGAGTAATTTTTTCCAACTGAAAGGCTGGAATTCCACTAAATCCAAGCTTTCATTGATCTTAAGCAAGAATAAAGTAGGACAAGTAGAATAGAACAGAAAGTGACAAAATAAGAAAGGCTAATACACAATATGGAATACAAATAAGAAAAAGAAACACAAGATTAACATAAAAAACCCAAAAACCAAACCTGTAAATACACTAGCAGTGGGAGAAAGACAAAGAAAATATTGACCTGCCATTCCATAGAGAGAAAAGACTATTGACAGAGTGCTGAGAAAGGGCCAAAGTATTTAGCAACCTTTTCTGCCAGTTGTCATTAAAACAGTCAATTGCAAGCAAATGGCCAACTCAGTTCACACCAAAGACAAAAGAGAGCTCAACTCTTAACACTGGTCAATTTGATCTGAAGCTGTGGTCTAGAATCATGACTGTCTTGACAATCTTTGCAATAATTCAACCTTCTAAGAAAGGAAGGTTAGAAATACAAAGGCCATTGGCAAATTTGAAAGTGATACTTGAGTGGGAAGTGCAGTTGGAACTTGAGTCTTAATATTTGAGGAGATTACTTTTTTTTTTTTCTTTACGTAGCAGTATACAAGCAATCTTTGTTAATAACAGACCAGTGACCAAATCAAGAATAAGGTAATGAGGAAAATATGAGCCAGTCCAAATTGTCCACCAGAAACATATTCGCTATTTTAAAAGCTGTCAGGTGAACCGAACCAGATTAATCTAACCCATCCTTAAAAAAAACCAAAACAAACATATATATATATATATATACACAATTTAAAAATAATCACATTTCTTCTCATCAGAACCCAGTAGATCACAGAATCAGACAGAATTATAGGGGTTGGAAGGGACCTTAGGAGATCACCTAGTCCAAGACCCCTGCTAAAGCAGGCTCCCTACAGCAGGTTGCACGGGAAAGCATCCAGGCAGGTTTTGAATATCTCCAGAGAGGGAGATTCTACAATGTCTCTGGGCAGTTTATTCCAGTGCTCCAACACTTACAGTAAAGAAGTTTAAGAAAACAGTATTATTTATTTCCCTCAAATCCACATTGTAAGCAGAAAAATTATTTCTGGACCAACCATTCACATTCACTATTCAATTCTTAACATCATTTCTCTTCCTAGTTACTCCCTTGTTCTTTATTGCAGGTTGTCCATATACAAATTAGTTATGATAACACAACTGACATAGTCAAGACAAAAAGAAATAAATCTTAAGATATCCAGGATCATGGGATCCACTGAATAAACAGTACTCCAAGTAGTGTAGTTAAATATTGCTGGGAGAAGGCATGAGACAGAAAACTTTTGAGGTAAATATACCCAACTAAACACAAGAGTTCAGACTTGATTCTGAAATCTGACAGAACAATAAAGCTTGAGGACTCTAAATCCAGCACAACGAGAGCTGTATCTCCTCACAAAGGGGTTTCAAACACGAGCACTGTGCACACAGAATTTGCAGGAAATTCTTAAACATAAAATTCCTTTATGTTACAATGCCATAATCAGAGATCTTTCATGTTGGCAGCTGCAAACTTTTTGTTTGTTTAGTGAATTAAATTACACTGTAAATATAATCCTCCATTTAAAAAAAATATTAAAACCAATAAATTTTAAATCTGAAGAAACAGAATTTTTTTTCCATATTTTTTATAAAGAATAAAGATCAAAAAGAAACTCATTATTAATTTGCAATCTCTATAAATGAATGGTCGACATTATATATTACTTATATCACTTTAAAGCAAGAAATACACTATGTGGGTTTTGCAGTTAGAAAGAAACACTTATTTCTAAGTTTTGCTTGTGCGGCACAGTGTTTTGCGGTAGAAAAAGTATGCATGTAGACTAAGTAAAAGGGACCATTAATGAATACTTACTGGCGGGAAGATATTGAGCTTTCAGCTAATAGCACTGTTGTCTAGGTTGAGTCAGACTGAATTATTTTATTTATTTATTTTTTTACCATTGGAAAATTTAATTAACATTTTGCCATCATTATGCTGTTCTGCTGTAAGCTGATTTTCTTGATCAAGCTATTAGTTGCTTTAAAAGACTAAGGTACTTAAAGTACTACACACAGCACAGAACATTAATCACATTCCTGACATTTTCAAATTTGGGTGGGTCTGTTTTGTTTTGTAAATATGTCCTATATCAGATGCATATGCTTCAGATTGATTTAAAATATCACCAGAAGAATACTGAAAAAATCACAGAAGAAAGAAAAGGAAAACTGCATGAAATTGGAGAATCATAAGATGTAATTGAGGCCAAAAGCAGAAGCCATTAATTTCACAAGTGAGCTCTGGATGGTATAAAAACCCTCTTCAGATGTATTAGTTGGATAACATTTTCCGTTTCAGTAAGAGTAAGATCAAATCAAGGCAGCCTCATAGTAAAAGGAATCCTACAGTTACACTCTGCAGAGGGGTCATTTTAATTTCAGGGTCTTTTATTACACAGCAAGATAAGTGATTGAACTGTGAAATAACATTTACAGCAGAAATAAATTCTGATGTCCCCTCTTTAATACATTAGAAATCATAGAAGTATTTTTGGTTTTGCAGAAATTATGATGATACTTCAGTTACTTTTGCATAACCAAAATATTTGTATTAAGATTATGTTAATGCTAAATCTGACATTGCTAAATTTTGCACTAATTATCAAGTTAACTTTTTTAAGGGCTGTGATGATTTAATGGTTTCAGGAGTTCAAAGGTCTTGACCAGGAATTAACTTGTTTCCTACAAACTCATTACTTTTTTTTTCACCTCTGTAATCCTTTTTCTAGGTCAAAATATTGTTGCAATTCAAAGGAAGCAAGTGAAAAATTATAGGAATTTCAATTCTATTAAAAATTACTCAAAATAGGGAACTATACTTCTTTCAGCTTTCAGAGGATCAGCTGTCAACAGAAACAGCTTGATACCTGCAGAAGAGTAGTGTTTCCAAAAAACAGACACATAGCTTCCACTTAACATGCAACTTGTACTAATATTTCTACAAAGGTGGCAAAAGTAAGGATAGACGTTGTAGTGCTTATAATATGCAAAGATTCTGAAGAGCTCAAACATACTAAGCTGATCTGGTTTTTAAATGCATATTCCTTTAACAAGATGTTACTTTTCCATTTTAATCTTCAGATTTCTCTTTTTGCGAAAGACATAAAATTAAAGTAATAGACAGCAAATGTTTCAAGGCCAACAAGTATTTGTATTATTATTGTTATATATATATATATTAAAAAAAACCAAAACATTTTTTTAAATAGCAAATGCAAGACCCTGCTTAAACTGGTGAAGAAAGACTATAGCACCAGGAAATATTCAGGACAATTCAGGAAAATATAATATTCAGGAAAATTAAAGGACAAATAAACAGCATCATCTGTGCTTTCTCCTCCTTACAGGCTGGTTGAAATCCCATTCCTCTCAGTTATAAACCCACTGGGTATTAGCTATCTGTCTGATTAACTCAGACCCAAGTTTTTTTAAAAATACATTTTCTTATATAGATATCTTAAAAATAAAACGACAAATCAAGTTTCATCTAGTGTAAATTGGAGCATCTCTGTGATGTAGCTGAATTGCCAGTTCTGTATTAATCTACATCAGTGGCGATCTAGCTTAAATAGTATGATTTTATTAAAATAGGGTTTTTTTTCTCTAAAATAGTAAAATTTTATGCAGCTATATAAAGTGTTAACAAGGTTGGCTACATTGTAAATTAATACACAGCTTGTAAATTAATTAAACTGTAAATTAACACACAGCTTCAGTTCAACTAAACCAGCATTCATTCAGAGAAAATCTGAAGTGTGTGTTGATGATACTCTCATTCTGGATAAATTGTGTATAACATCCAGGCCTTTTTATGAAATTTCTGTGAAGATGAGACTTTCACAGGCAAGTGACATTTCTTCACATTCAAGGAAAATTAAACTGAAACACTTTTATCCCAACACTCATGAGTTCCTGCCTGTAAATTTATAACTCACCTGAAGACAATACACAGGTTTTTTCGGAATGGAAAAACTCTCAAGGTTGTCTGATGATGATAATAACACAAATCAGCGAGTCTCCATGCCTCTCCAGCTACACCTCCACTAGCCTGTGCTAGGATACTGAGGCCAGGTATTTTTGGCAGGTATTACACTTCTTAGAAACTTAGCTAAAAATCTCAATGCATAAAACATACTCTATTGCTTTTATTTTAAGGTCTTAGCCAAGTATGTGGAACACCTCTCACGAAAGATTATCTATTAATGCATAAATATGTGCCAAGACACTATGCTGTATTCCAGCTGCTTAACGGTTCTGATGCTGTTAGCAAGAAACATCTTGACACTTTTATTTACATGCTACCAAAAATACCTTCAGGAAAATAAATAAACATTAAATGAAATGCAAATTTGGCATCTGTCAGTTCAAACTTATCCACTGCAACTTTGAGTTACACAAGTTCGCTGAACTGAATACTCTGAACCCAAGTAGCCTCATCTTTAGTCAAAGACTCATTCACAGCTCACCCTCAGCACCAAACCACCACTGACTAATGGACAGATTTGTCTACCAGGAGAAGAACAGATTGTAGGCATGAGGTTAAATACATTCTGCTGTTACCATAAGTACTTACAACTAAGAACAAGGAACACAGTCATTTTGCAGTTGAGAAGGACTATTTCTGGACTACAGAAGTCAGTTACTATCCAGGTGAGAGAAGTAAAAGTAAAATATTGAACACAAGATCTACTAGAAATATTATTTTCAGTTTAGCAAAGAAGACCAAAGAGGCACTTGGAAACTTTCAGTGCAGGCATAATGCTGCTGTATGTAAATCACCTATTGTGTTTCAATCACAAGACTAGTAAGAATAGTAAATACATTTAGTTTTTAATTAAACATTACATAGACTTGAGCACATATCACTAAAAGTATTTGAATTTCTTAAGTCCCATAATATTTACACATGTTCACCGCTCTTACTTTAAGCCATAAAGAGCTATACATAATCACTGCTTTTTCCCCAAGGAAAGAACTACCTGTATTATAAACAACTTTGACTATATTCCATATATAATTACCATCTAGACTTCAAGATTATTGTGTCTAGTCTGGATTAAATTACTGGCATACTGTAGCTCTGAAGTCTTTATTAACTTCAAACATATTACTGAACTTTGAAATAAGAATTCCTGTTTCCTGCTTTAATGGAACTTGTTTTCTCCATGTGTCTGTAGTGATGCTTATATGTCTTCATTTGAAATAGTCCAATAATATTTTAATGTAATTCTAAAGACTCTTTAATCTTTTCAGATCTCTATGTGATGAATAACTATTTCACTGGTTTATAAAACTTTCCAATGTTTTCACTGTAGATTTTTAAGTGAAAATTCTACTCTAATTTGCATGTAGAAATCATTACTCCTGCAAAAACACCCAAATATTAGAAAAAACATTTATATTTTTAAGTTATACTTTTAATAGAATGCATCCATTATTTAAAAAAAAAAATTCCCACTTATCAGGAGCATTACATTCTTCTTTAATATTTTGATCTCAAGATTACCTAGCTACACATGCCCAGAAATTAATCTTTATTTCTGCTCTGGAATTCTCAAAGTCATTTCACTTGGTTATAGGAAAGCATGTGGCAATTCCCAGTAAAGTTTTCCCTACTGCCTCTTCAAGCCTGTGGGGCAAGCCAAAGGCAGCGCTGGCAAGAACAGACATGTCTGTTAATATGGAACTACTGCTAGTCTAATACGTTTTTGAAAAGGATAGCTGCATGTACAATCCTTAACGTTCAAAGGCTCAGATGTGTTATCCAGTTGTTAAACCACTTATGCTTAAGAGTAACATAATTAAGCCCAAAATTAAGAAAAAGCAAGTCAGCAATGACATAACAGTCATTAATCAGAAGAGAAAATTATGATCTTCTCTGCTATTCTATTTATCTAGAAGATTCTATATATCTAGAAGAAGAAAGGATGAAACTTGGTGTTTACCTTTTTATTTGTAGTTCCTAGTCTATTGCTAATTACTACTTCTGTTTACTAAGGTGTAGTAAGTGAGCAAAATTTAAAAAAAAAAAAAAAAAGAAGAAAGAAACAGGTACATTCTTAAACTTAGAGATTTAGGTTTAACCGTGCCTTTGTGATTTACAAGGAAAATTTGATTAGTTATTATCGTTGAATTAAGGAGTACCACCTGCCAAACAAACTCAGTTGTTAGTAAGTCTTAGTTCTAGATGAAACTCTGCAGTAGACACAGAATCATCTGTTGACCAGCTTAGAGAAATACTGAGGTTCAGAAGCTGAACTTAACAGTTATTCATATGAAATCCTATTAGGAGCAAAAGACATCTACAATTTCCCAATGTGATTGTTCTTCCATTTTCTAAGGCAATTACTCACTGGCCAGCCATTCTAAAATACATTATGAAGCCATTCTCTACAGAGATTGAATTATTTGATCAAATGACTAAACCAAATTATGTGGCAAACATAATTGGATTATACTTTTGTTGAAACTACCTGTACTCTGACTTGAAGCTTTATTCTCCCCTGTCACCTATAATTTACCAGATAGTACAGCTGGATACTTAAGATCTAAAAAGAAAACCAAAAGGTAAAGGTTGAACTGATTTGTTAGGTTAAATGCAATAAAGAATACTGATCCTACTGCATATAACTATGAAGACAGTCTCATGAAAAGGAAGAAGAGATGCCTGCTGTAAATATATTTTTGCATCTTTCTCAAATATAAAGAAGGTACCAGTACTCTATTATGCTGTTAGGCAAACATTTTACAAGATCTAAACAATATCTAGTGGGCCTCAGTGTACCCAAATACTTGTCTTATGTCAACATTTTACTGACCTACTGAATTCAATTAAAATTCTCATGTGCTTAAGGGTAGATAAATTGGTTAATCTCTTACCATATCATAACTTTAACTAAGATATTCTTTATTCCATCCTCTTAGTGTCTTTTTCATGTGCAGTCCCAGTAACTTCCACTAGCTTATACTAAAATACCTGTGTACTAGAGAAAGATTCGTTCTCCATGGTACATTTTTCTAGTATTTTACCACTAAAGTTTTTAACGTGCTAAACAACAGGACTTTTATCATGCCTCTTGGGAGATTATTTGCATTTAATATAGATTTCTGAAGAAGCTTTTTCCAATATTCTACCTATACTTTCTGTCTTTTACCATAAAATGTCCTGTTGAACACCCCACATATTCCTTCCTGTCTTTGATTTTTATATATACAAAGCATTTCACAGGTCATCTTCCTCAGTCCTGTCCTAATTTCTTAACTGATCTATAAACATTAACTTTATTTTTTTTTAAATAGAGATCATATATAAATATAATTTGAATATATGTTTAATTGGAACACATTATCTGAACATTATATATGTACATACATATATAAACACACAAATAAATATATGTATGCATAATATAAACATGTACTTAATATTGCCATCTTAAAACTAAATTTCCATCATCCTCACTTTTGTTCATCAAATAATCATCCTCAACAACCTTTTGGGAACTGACTTATGTACATTTGGATGCCATTATATCTACACTCTGATATGAAATGTCTTGACTTCCACCATGCAACAGTGAAAATTTGTGTCTAATAGATGTACATAACAAAATAGCAAATAGAAAATACTAAATTATAAACTATCTTCATTATAAAATAATTTGGAATCATAACAGACTTTACCAGAAAAGACAACTTTTTCCTTTTTCTTTTATTTTCATTATGGAGCAAGTGTAATCTCACTCATAAATGTTTATAGCAACTGTTTAAAAAATATTATTCCACAACTTAATTAATTTAGATTTTTGGTACTGACTCCTGTGCTATCACAGAAGCAAATTCAAGAAATACAGTATAGCTTAAATGACTCAGCCACTGGAAGCTATTAAGAGTGGGTTAGGCAGAAAACTGTCAGATATAATTTAGATAAAGCTGATTCTACATTGATGAGAGGTAGCTGTATTAGAAGCAACCTCAGGAGGTCACATAGTCCTGTTTTCTATGGTTCGTTTAATTAAGTTCTAACAACTGTAGCAATTAATTCTAAATCATTAAAAAGTTGATTATTTAGTCTCATTGACTATCAGCAAGTATATATATACACACGCACTAATTTAAAGGATGAATACAGAATTACTAGACATACAAACACAGAAATCAAGATCCACATTTCCCATACACACATACAAAGTGATATGTGGTATTACACGGGAATATTTGCTTTGGAAATAACACAAGGACAAACATTTATGCAGTTCCTATGTATTCCTACTACTTAGCCAAAACCAGATTATGTGAATTCACACAAAATAAGTAGGTAAAAATTCTCAGAGACATCTAATTTATCTATTTTTTTTTTCCTCTTCAAGAATAATTTACTATTGATGGTTACATTAGATCACATTGGAGTAGATTTTTCTTTCCTTAAAAAAAAATATTCTATCATCAATCTTGTTTGTCAAACTGTTGTAATTGTTATTTCACAGTTCTGTTTAATAGCTCAAGCCTGCTTGAACTCAGTGTCAGATACATTTCTAATCCTGTGCAGAATTCTGGAAATCACTCATATCACATGAACAGACTCTGTATAGTATGTGCCTGATAGCAAATACATTGCAAATTACCTGCTACAACGTCAAGCCCAAACAACACAATCTTCAGCAGACAGAAAACATGTGGTTTATTCAAATGTAAAATTGACCATATATTGATCCACCATATGACTGATCTTATGTCTAGTTAAGTATTTCTGGATTTCAGGCAGTAAAGAAAGTTAATATTTACATTATCATAATCTGTGGAAGCTTAAAACACTTAAATTCTACTTAATATATTGGTATCCAAAACTTAAAATCTTTACAGCTTCTGATGTAAAGTGATCTAAAGACATTACAATTTTAGAGTGAAATGAAATGTCTTCTATGGATCTTTAGTATCAGCAAGAATCAGTGAAGTGGTAATTTGCAGTAATCAGCAAAACCTAAATATGGCACACCTGGGAAAAGAGCAGCTCCGAGGCCTATAGCCCAACTGTCTTTATTCCAACCAAGTCTGCACTAAGTCAAGCTCTCTCACTCCATTAAAGTTTTAACATGCAATAAAATTAACGTTCCTCTACGTATTGATTTTTCACTTCATAAAAATGTAACATTCTGCAAATGAAAATTTCATCTCATTGCACGTTTTTGTATTTGTTTCTTTCTTTGGCCTAATTTTAACTGGCAGCCAAGGTGCCCCATTTCTAAGGCTGTCCCAATGAAACTGATCCCTCTGTCATTATGAAGTAATGGCAATGGCCATGTTATTGGCATATGCAAAGCTCAACGGCAAAATTCCTACTTTTAGTGAAATGAAGTCAGTCCAAGTGCGCATTTAACAAAGTACAAAGGATAGTTTCAGTAAAACAGCTTTAAGCCTGGGATTCCCCACTCCAGTTTGACAGCAATGAAATATTGCATACTGAAAAGGAATAAAATGTAACTTAGACAGAAGAGATAGTTTTTGTCAGTTTTCTGCCTTTTGAACAATATTGAATTATTGTATGCATTTTGGAGAATTTTGGAATGTAAAATATTAAGCCTGGAATATCAGCAAAGGGATCAAATAAATTCAAGGAATTCAGAAACGCTGAAAGATATGCCACCATTAAACATAGGTAGTGAGATCATTCTCAGAAAGATTCCTTCAATGGAGGGTACATCTAGGAACAAAACAGAACTTAGTGACTTCTGCCTCTATTCTAAGAGACGTGGAAGATTATCAATCCCACTTTGGTATTTTCAAATACAAGCTAACCAACCCGCTCTAGCTCAGGCACTAGATAAAAATCTAACGAAATATATAGCTGATTTGCATTTTATAATATTTTGCCAAAGCTATGTGCGAAATTTGACCCAAAGGAAGCATTAAAAAAATATTTCCTCTGTCTCTCTTAATCTTTTACATAATTATTTTTATGCTACAGATATTTGTCATAAGAAATCCATAATATAATTTCTATTACCATATTTGCAAAACTTCAATTTTTTTGAAAGTCTCCTTGGTCTTTACAGAGTTTCTGTGGCCTGTTTTTTCCATTTGAATCTTATTGAAGGGTGAACCTTAGAACTAAATTGTTTACATTTCATATTTTCCTTCCTCTATACAATTATAATTGTTTACAACAATTCATTTAGCATTGATTTGAACAAAAGCTAGACCAGTAATAATATAATTAGGAATGCTTGAAATTATACACATCTTAGAAACCAATTTGCCGAGAAATGAAACTGGAAGAAATTATCATTTCTGTATTACAGACTAAAAACTTAAAGGTCCAAATTGATTAAGACATGAACAGCAGCTGACAAATCACAAGGTGTGCATAAGGACATTTGAACAATAATGCAGGTGATCACTTCAAATGGCTCAGCCTCTGTTCCTACCACTGCTGGAACTCTGAAATCGAAATAGTAGAATACCTTTAAATGAGTAGATAAGGCTTTTCACTGCTTCTGTAAAGCAAAGTATACTTCTCAGTGGTACATCCATATTTGTCAGTTTTATCAACATTAAGGGGTTTTTTTTCAGTTACCACAGAACAAACTTTATTGTTTTATGGGCATGGTAATGTGGCAATGTGTTTTGCAATTCAATTATGTAATACCATCTGAACTGAAATCTTTCTTGCTTTGTTTAGTATAAAATTATTTTGTCAGAAGCTTCTTCTCATCAGCCTGCTGTTTAATTGCTTTTGTCTTTAGCAACCACAGCATTCACAGCTTTTAATTATTTTTCTGGGGAGGCCTAAAACCATGGTCAGTACAACCATCATTTCCTTCTGTGGTAAAGAACTGACTGTGTCTAAACACTGTAATCTGCAGAATTTACATAAACACATTAATTAGCCTTCCTTTGTTTCTCTCCAAAACCATATTAAAATACCAGACACAGCTGTCTCTATGAGAGATTAAATTCATGTCCTTTCTAATTCATAATGTCACCTCAGTCACAAGCAATTTCCAGTAGTTTTTCTTTCAAAAGAAAGACAACTAATGAAAACATCACTATAAAATTTTACATGTGTAAGTTGTGCAGACATTCTACAGAAAATTTAGTATTCATTTGAGACCCCTTTCTCACACCACTGGGCAAAGATACACAGGCCAGCATTCCTAAAGCTAAATCAAACTTCACTTCCAATAAAATAAGCAGCTAATATGACACAAACTGAGAGCTTCAGCTTTTATCTCTATTAGAATATTGCTTTCTCACATACACATAAAAGGATTTTGACAGAATGTAATGCTTAAGGATGAGCCAAATCATTGGGGTTTTACTTTTTCTCATAAGAGTGATCAGTACTAGTAGAACACTTTATGGCAATATATTATATGCAAAGTATCATATTAATTTATGAAATAAAGTAAATGGGTTGAATTTAGGCCTTTCTGGTATTTTACAGGAGACTGAGAATGAAAAGTCCTCAATCTGAAGAGTAATAGTAACATTAGAAGAGTAAAAATGAGTAAAATTAGAAGAATGAAATATTGATACAAAGAAGGCCAAGGACTGCAGCAGCAAGGTCATGGAAAATGGTGAGTGTCTGGGAGCAGAATGAAAGAGGGTATGAGGAAAAGATATTTACAGTAGTAAGCAGCTCTGAAGACTGCCATGTAATCTACACAAATTGTGGCTCCTGCATGAGTCCCACTTTTTAACTCTTGAACGTGTAGATTGGCTTTGTGGTCTTTTTCTTACAAATAAGGACAAAATTAAATTATTTTTCTGTTACTATTATGAGTTCTGGCACATCACAGTCAATAAGTTTATATCTACAGTGTTTCAATAGATGAAGATGAAAGGAAAAGGACAGAGACCACATAGAAAGTCCATTGTTAAGAGGCTGAACCTACATCCTAGTTAAGTCCATATCTATTTAGATTGTTTTGAAATAGTTATAATTATCTTTATTCATTGCCTAATGTTAATGAGAACATTGCAGTTAGAATTAAATGCCACTTAACATGTCTTACATTATTCTTGCCCACAGTTAGAAATTTAAAAGGTAAGAAAGCTATACTATTGTGAACACTCACTTTTCCACCTATTGCAGTATAACACTATTTCTTAAGAGAAAAAAGCAAGAGAGTGTTCACAATTGAGAAAAAAAATTAAAACAAATTATTATTAACAAAATACTAATTAATCTGCATTTTTGGCATAACATAGCTTTAGCTTTTTAATTTAATGAACTGAAACCTCTTTAACAATCACTAGTGACAGGCCCAGTACTGACAACGCTTACAAAACAAAGGATGAAAACTACACAAATATTATTCATAATTTTTTTTTCTCAAGACCAGGCCTTTAGTCTCTGTCCTCAGACAGTTATATTTGCACTTCTCTGCTCATAAACAAACCCTTAATATGAAGACAAAGGGTTTATTACAGTACATACAAATATGATAGTCAATATAATCTTTCATTCCCACTATGGAATTGTGAGTCAGACCTCACTCTGGAATGGACCTACTTCTCTGTTCAACCTCGAGACACAATATTGGCCAGCACTGATGTTTAAACAACTAGCTCAGAGGTTTCAAATGCTTATCATAAACTAATGCTCATCATAAACTAATTTCATTGTGCTTCCAAAATATATTTTAAAGACAGCTCTAATAAAATATTAATTTTACAAATTTAAATGCACTGTAGCAATGGAAAAAAAAATAAACATCCTTGGACACCCAGCCACATTATACTTACACAATTTAAAGATATTTTAAATTACTAGCTAGATGGCTACTACTATGCAAGCATACAGGTCCGAATTGAGGACTGGGGCCCCTAAACTAAACACAGAAAGCATGAAGTGCTCTAGAGTCTAAAGAGTTTATGAGCTAAAAGAGCTGCTTTGTAAGAGACTCCTAACTGTATGCTAGATTTGTAGCAGTAACTGCATAAGAAAACCTATCAGCTGCAGTGAGGTAGATAAATGTAAGTAAGAGTAGACTGTTGCTCATGACACAAAATGTTGGCAATCTCCTCTAACTGGCCATGCTTCAATGAAGCATTTAAGCATGTGCTAAAGGGTTCTTTTGGCTATGAATACTTTCTCGAATTGAGCCTAAGTGCTTTATAGAGTTAGGGCCAGATAAAAACATGCATTATTCCTTTTTGTGTAAAAAAATGTTAAAATATAAAGTGCTTAGAGAACTGATGCATTCAACTTCTCTGTAATTTAAGAGAAAAAAAATAACAGGATGTACTTAGTAGCTATAGGAATTCATTATTTTCATATGCACTGACAGTCACACCTGAAGTTGACTATGAATTTACTTGGTAAAGACTATTCTCTGCAAGGCTGGACTGATGAAGATGCAATGATTCATGTCAGAATGATTGTATATTTTTTAAAAATTAAGGTGAAAAGCATATTTTTATCATAAATAAAACCTTAGAGTACACACAGTTTGGTGGAAACTTTGAAATGTAGAAAACCATGCAAAGGCTTCTTTGCCTTTTTAAGGAAGATTTTAGAGGAATTTATGTCTTTCATATATATTTTCTTTATGCTGGTCTTTCTCTGAAAGCAACAGTCAACATATCCATCTTAGGGAGGAAGCTGTTCAGTGGTCACTACTATCTCATCTTTCTTCTAACAGAAATATGACAACAATAAAAAAGTATTCTGCAATAAACCACAGAAAATACTTACTCCTGTGCATAGAGGTGTATTCAGTTCAAAAAAAATCTCAAGATACCAAAAGAAATATGCATTTCCATCTATTTTTAGTGTAACTTGTTAATTGAAAACAGATTTATTGTTTATCTTATCAGTTGTATAGATACTATGAGCTACTGAACAAATTGAATAGTTTTATCTGTTTACAGCCCTTAAAGAAGACCACATTTCTCATTATACATATCCTCATATAGCCTGACTTTTTGTGCTTTGAAGGCTTAAGAGAGGAATTACTGTAATACACAACTTTCACTCAGAAGATGTGTCTTTCATGTCTTAGGAGATAAACCTCAGCCTCACTAAATATAATAATTAGAAGAAGTATAACCAATTGCTTTCCTCAGATGAAAGAGACATGTTCCTAGGTCATCTCACTTTACCCTTCAGTATTTCTGGTACTGGGGAGAAAAAAGATATTTATTTATTTATTTATTTATTGATTGATTGATTGATTGATTGATTGATTTTAGAAGGAAAGAGCCTTTTGATTTCTAAGTCTAGTTTCAAGATTTTACAATTATGTATTTTATACACTCTATGTGCCATAATGGTCAAGTTGCTACCTAGTACTAGGACAAAGAACCAACCCAGCACATTTACTGACTAATCTATAATCTCACTCTCAGATGGTTATTGTCTTTCATTTCTACAAAATAAGTAATCACTGCCAGCATATACACATTTTTTTTCTTCTGGTAACATTGTTCTACAGGTTATACAGACATTCTCATTCTGCCCGTGCTTTACCCGTCGTAAACAGAAAAACAGCATAATTTCTTTATTCTGCAAGGATAAATAACGAGATTTTTTGGTAATACCTGTGTAAAACAGAGAGTCTATTTCCCCAGCTTTAGCTACCCATCTTGCACCTCTTTCTTTTAGAATTCATGTTTTGATCACAAGTAATCAAAACTATAAATAGAATTCCAGATGAGAACCCACTAGTACCACGTACATTGCCTTTAATATTTTCTCTTCACTCCTAAAAATGCTGTAATACATCCTGATATATCTTTACACTTGACTTTTTTCATTGCCGTGGCACATTGATGGCTTTAGTCACGTTGAGACGAAGAAAGCCAGTTCCCTCTCTTCATCTGACACTTTCAATTATAACTCCCAGTTTATAACAGAAAAATCTTATTAGTTCTTAATTAGACTTTGTACTACACAATTTTGTTTCACTCACCCTTGTTTCTCTGACTTTCCTGATCTGGCTTTCCTACCTTCTTCTATCAGCCAGTTTCCCAGCCTTTATTTTTATACTCAGAAATATTTCCTATTGCCTCCAAGCTACACCACAGTCCAATACTAATTTCTTTCAGAAGCAGCAGCACTATTCTGAATGAAACTAATCCAAGAGGGGGCAAAAAATGTTTTTTTCAGACATATCAGCTCCTCTATCCAGTTTACATACAAGTTCTTCTGCCAACAGTCAACATCAGTGTAAAAACAAGCCCAGGAAAGGAGGATGTGCTTCTTTCAACATCAATGCAATCTGCAGAAATGTCAGCCTGCTCCGGAGGCATTACCCTGTAGTTCTTCACTACCCTCAGCCTGTCTAACAGCTGACTGCCAGGATCTTCCCTATTAGCCTTTATCTTTTTCTGGCTCCAGCACTTGTTGGATCCATCACTCACATAAGAAAGTAGACTACTATTCACTTGTTGCCAGTATCAAATACCAGCATGCCGACAGGGCTGAGCAAAGAGCTGGAGGAGGAGGGGGCAGACCAAGCAAGTAAAGTTTCAGACCTGAAGTTTAAATGCTGACAATGTATAAATACTAACTGAAGACAGAAGTCAATTAAAACATCCTAAAACTGTCAGCTAGGGTGACTTTATGTGCCTCAGCACATTTTTCATCTTTTGCATTCCCTAACTACTCATCTGCTTTATGTCTTCTCAGCAGTGCTATTCATTGTTCATCTTAGTTGTGAACTCCAAGTAGTCAGAAAGGGTCAGAAAGAAGAAAAATTTTGCTATCCTATGTGTTTGTCCATTGCTCTAGGAAAATAAGCATTCTCTAATATACCGTCACACTTTGAGCATTTCATTCAGTGAATTCCAAATTATTTGTCTGCACTGAATATCTTCCTGGTTTAGAAATCAGATTTTTACTGAGTTAGCATTCTCAGCTGTAGCTCCATTTCTAATTTATTTTTAAAAGAAATTTGATAAGTTGCAGAACAAGAATTCTGGAATAAACTCTAGCATCGGCTAGAAAATTGCATAATTTTGCTGCCTTTCCCCATGCTGTCATTTTTTACTAGCTTTTTCAAATTTTTGTAAACAATTCAGACATTAGTATGCAACTTACCCCTTGGAACACTTTATCACAACCTATTATTTCAATGTAAATTAAATCTTTCTACAAAGCCAGTTTTAAGGCATTAAAAATATCAATGTAGACATGATAACCAAAAGACACTGATAAGATTAGTAATTAAATACCTGATATGCCATGATTATTATATCATTATAAAATATTGCAATTTTACATAAATATTCGCTTTATCTGCTTAAACATTTTGTGTAATATCCACCAGTATACAACAGTATACAACCTACTTGAATACATTGCCCTGTGGTCGTATCTTGTGTCTCTCACTTGTAACTATATTAGTTTAACAAGATCATGGAGCAGTTCACGTTGAGTGCACTCATGCAGCACGTGCAGGACAACCAGGGAATCAGGGTTGTCCTGCATAGGTTCATGAAAGGTAGGTCCTGCTTGACCAACCTGATCTCCTTCTATGATCAGGTGACCCACCTACTGCATGAGGGAAGGGCTGTGGATGTTGTCTACCTGGACTTCAGCAAAGCCTTTGACACTCTCCCACAGCGTTCTCCTAGAGAAGCTGGTGGCTCAAGGCTTAGACGGGTGTACGCTTCGCTGGTAAAAACCCTGTCTGCATGGCTGAGCCCAGAGAGTTGTGGTGAATGGAGCTAAATCCACTTGGCAGCCAGTCACAAGTGGTGTTCTCCAGGGCTCAGGTTTAGGGCCAGTTCTGTTTAATATATTTATCAATTATCTGAATGAGGGGATTGAGTGCACTCTCAGTAAGTTTGCGAAGGACACCAGGCTGGGAGGGAGTGTTGATGTGCTTGAGGATAGGAAGGCTCTGCAGAGGGATCTGGACAGGCTGGATCAATGGGCTGAGGCCAGCTGTATGAGGTTTAACAACGCTAAGAGACGAGTCCTGCACTTGGGTCACAACAACCCCATGCAACGCTACAGGCTTGGGGAGGAGTGGCTGGAAAGCTGCCTGGCAGAAAAGGACCTGGGGTGCTGATGTACAGCTGGCTAAATGTAGCCAGCAGTGTGTGCACACGTGAGTAAGAAGGCCAACAGCATCCTGGCCTGTATCAGAAATGATGTGGCCAGCAGGAGTAGGGAAGTGATTGTGCCCCTGTACTCAGCACTGGTGAGGCTGCACCTCAAGTACTGTGTTCAGTTTTGGGCCCCTCACTACAAGAAGGACATTGAGTTACTGGAGCATGTCCAGAGAAGGGCAACGAAGCTGCTCAAGGGCCCAGAGAACAAGTCTTATGAGGAGCAGCTGAGGGAACTGGAATTGTTTAGTCTGGAGAAGAGGAGGCTGAGAGGAGACCTTATTGCTCTCTACAACTGCCTGAAAGGAGGTTGTAGTAGGGTGGGTGTTGGTCTCTTCTCCCAAATAACAAGTGATAGGACAAGAGGGAACAGCCTTAAGTTGCACCAAGGGAGGTTTAGGTTGGATATTAGAAAAAAAAAATCTTCACTGAAAGGGTTGTCAAGTATTGGAACAGGCTGCCCAGAGAGGTGGTGGAGTCACCATCCCTGGAGGTATTTAAAGGACATGCAGATGTGGTACCTGCGGACATGCTTTAGTGGTGAACTTGGCAATGCTAGGTTTACGGTTGGACTAAATGATCGTAATGGTCTTTTCCAAACAAACTATTCTATGATTCTATGATTAGACCTTCAGTAAATTCTTGACTCCGTAAGTAGCATGTACTTTTCATGCACAAGGTATAGAGCAACAAAGAGAGCTAGGTAAGTTATATACATCTCCTTAAAGCAAAGCAATGTGACTTGTAAGAAATCTTCACAATAATACTAGAAATAACACTTTCTACATATGTCTAGCCACTTTTACTTAATTGTTTGGACAAACTTTTGTAATGCATATTAAAAAGTATGGCTCTGTTTCAAAGATGAACAAAACAGAAAAGACACAAAAGTGCTACTCTCATAACCCATCTCATAACCCAGAAAATTGAAAGTCAGGTACAGGATAATGTAGCATCAGATTTCACATAAGGAAATGAACTGCAATAAGAAACATAAGTGAAATGAGGACAGTTTCAAAACTGTCTGTATTAGGTGAAGGTAGATTTTTCTTCACTGCACTAAGAATTACAAGAAGTTTTAACTGACCAAATTGGCAAAGAATGTTACCTTAAATCATAGTTTTTCAATAAATCTTCCAGTCTGAAGAATAGCCTTTTCAACACAGTGAATATAGCATCTCAGTGTTCTGACATAAAAGTAAGGTTAGAAATTGAAAGACAGACAGAATATATCTGCCTCAAACAAATTCTTTCAAAAGGAATTTTGTATTTTGAAAGAAAATTCACAAAATAAAAGACAAAAACCATAATTGCTTGAAGAGATACATCATAAACACGGTGAAGACTATAAAAAATACATGAAATTAACTGAACATCGATTTTAAATACATAAGCAGCTTGATGCTAATGGTCATAAGACTGATACTTAAGTTACTTGGTTTTGTGCAAAAGTTGCATATTTGTGTTCTAGTCATGGCATAGTGTCCTTCGTCCTATTAAAAAAAATCTGAAAATATTATAATTGTCAAAAATTGTAAGCAGCACTACAGATGGACTGAAATCCTAAACTTAAAACAAGTATTTAATCAGCCAGTTTTTAAAATAAAAATATTCAGAATCAAGAAAAATAATCATCCATCATGCAAAACAATATAATTTTCTTTCTGTTGCGCATTAGGCCAATGGCTGCTTTCATAATCTGATAAGTGAACAGCAACATGAAACAGCTGGAAAATCTATGAGTTTGTATGCCTTGGAAAAACAAGTTCATATCACATTACAGCTTAATTTGAAAGCACCTCGTACAATGTAGAGAACCATGACTGAAACTCAGAGCCATACTGCTGGATCAGCTAATTAGAATTAGGCTAATTAAGTTTTTTTCAAAACCCTCTTTTGGATGAACCTTCACATGGTGTTGCACTGTGTCATATGCATTTCTCACTGCTCGGAATCAACGTAGAGACCTGCCTTTCGGGGAATGAAGATATGCTGTAATATGCATACATCTACAATTTACTTATATTCATTGATATATATATATATATAAAAAAATACTATATCAAATTTGTTTACATACATATAAAATTGTGAGAATGACTAACAAAGTCCAGTATCTGAATCAAATTCCCAAGTAATTGGAAAAAAGTTCATGTGACAAGGTATACCATGGGATTGGAGAACAGTAAATAGCAGAATACCTTAGTCATAAAGAATTGAGTTCTTAAGGTGGACTAAATCCAGATAGCAAGAGGATTAGAAACTAGAGTCAGTGCAAAGGTTCCTTTAAGGACTTCTGTTCAACACAGGTTAAAAGCAGATGGAAACAAGATCATCCCATCTGCAGATATACTTGTTATCTGAAAACCAAATTCACTAGAAATGCATATGCACATACACATGCACGCACACACACAAAAAGTAGGATAGAGAGGGATGCAAAAATAGTGTGACAGCAAATTTCATGAAGGAATATATAAAGGAACTGTTAATAAGCTGCAGATCTCAAAAATAAAGTCTTTCCTTTTTTCCTCTTACTATAATAGCTTTGTATTAAAAGCATTAAAACTGAGGCATGTGAAATTACTGAAAACAGTAAGTCACAAAACTCTTCAAAAAAATGAACACTACCTGGATTTTCACTTGTATATGTTGCTCACTATTATTGGTTTTAGCTTATAGGTAATTTGTTTTCCAAGCATATAAAGGTAAGAGTTCATGACAGGCTTTGGAAAAGTGACCATGGCATATGCAGCAATCACTACTGTGAAAGCCATAATTTTATGTTTTTAATAGCTTCAAGAAAACCAGTAGAAAATGTCTCTTCATAGAACTTTAATTCTGAACCCCATATTGTAAAAAATTTTATTACAACAGCTATCTCATTCCCTACAAGTGTGTTTGTGAATATGTCAATGAAATTGAGAGTGATTCCTTGAGATGTTATCAATAAATTACTTCAAATTAGCTACCAAGTAAGCCCCATGTTGCTGTTGCTAAATGTTTCATTTCCACAAGCTCTTTAGAGAGACAGTGCTTTATCCCACTGAACTACTGAAATACAGAATTATGTGGTATTAAAGATGAAGCATGTGTTTATAGATCCTATTGAATGCTTTAAAAAATAAAGACCTATAGCCTTTAATTGTTTAAAAGCAGTTTCTCTCTTTCTTTAAACCCTTTAAAAAGCTTCTGAAGATTTTAATATTCACATGATCTACACATAGGTAAAATAACAGAAGGGTGGTTTTCAGAATGAAAAGATTTGCCACATATAATAGAGCTCTCTAAAACTGGAGCTCTTCTGAAAGGGTTGATTAATCACACTATTTAAAGGTTGTGACACATTTATGCTCACACTAATAGAGGCAAAGCTAGTAATTCACAGTTACAAACCTGTGCAAGAGACAGCTTGCATGTTGGGACACTTGTTTTTAAATTCTGGACCTTTTTGGACCATGCATGTTGCTTTCTGTTGAAGCCAGTCAATTAGCACATCTTAACTCTCTAGTGATTGGTGTGTTAAGAAAAAAAAAAAAGGCTTAATTTGTTGTTATTTGGATTTCCACTGAAAAGCCTTTGTCATTTAGGTTGACTCAGAAGAGCCATAAAACCTGTAAAGAATAAGGATAATAATTCATATTGCACTTCTCCTTAGCCAAGATCATAAAATTTTAGACTCACTTAAAAAAAAAAAGCAATCTCTACAGCATTTATTTAAAACACAGAAATAGGTGTTGACCATAAATATACTTAAGATGTCAGCCTAATTTATAAACAAATATTTAAATGAGTTTTAGTAAGTTCTGAACATAGATCTTCAAGCTTCATAGAGCCAAAATTTATTCAAGGCACAGCAGTATGAATATTTGCACAGAGAATCACTGGATATTTGGTGCCATCAACACCTTAAAATCCTTGGAGTGCAGTTGTGCTGATTCTGGGCAAGGAAAAGGTCATACTGGCATATGCCAAGCTTACTCTCACCAGTTCATCTAAGCCAGAATGTTGACCTTTCAATTTATTTGCCCCACAAGCTTTTAAAGCATTTATCCATGAAATACATGCCTTGCTGCATCTCTTTCTGCCCTAACCTTCCACCAAAAAGCAGATAAATTAACTACACCCATAATTGCACCTTCCCACAGTTTAAACTGAGAAATGAGGTTGCAGCAGCTGACTCCAGGAACATCACAGTAGGGGGGTCAGATGTTGATCAAGCAGCACTTGTCCTATCTATCCATAAATGTGTCCTCTGCCTACCTCATGCAAACTCTGTATGGAAAAAAAGGGAAATTTATGTAAGCAGAGCCTATGAACCAGGTATTGGGCTGACAGCTGTGTCCTCGGTTCAGATTGACCATGTGTTGAGCCCTACTAAAGCAGACCACTTCAGAGTGGTCTTTAAACCAAGAATACAGGAGTCTTTCTGCGACAGACAAAGGAAGAAATAGATCCCACACAAGCAACAAGGGCCAGCCCTTCCTCTAACATCCTTGAAAGTGGTTGATGCATAAGACAGCTTGAAGGGAAGCAGACGGCTGAAATCTTCATCTATCTGCACAGAAGCTACCAAGGACAAAGACCTGAGCAGGAGCAGTCAGCAGGGATAACTTCAGAGTAAAGAAAGGTGAACTGCTTTTTTTCAAAACTAGGAGCATGGTGGGAGAAAGCAATTGCATGTTCTTTGCAAAACCACAAAGAGGAGGGAAAGATTGGGCACAGGGAAGATGAATAAGTGGAGAGTGAGGTTCAAAGCATAAGGTAATTTATAGTTAGCTCAGTTAGGAATATTCAATTAAAAGCTTTGAAATGCAGTGTAGGCAGCAATGAAGAATTTGGCTTCTCTCCAAAAGTAGCTGCACTCACACCTAGGACCGGGATTGTCTCAGGAGGGGTTAGTGGAATTAATGGAATTACTAGAATCTCTTCTCCTGGTCAAAAGTTAATGCTCCTGTCTGACATACCAAATTATTCAGCATTTAGGTTACTCTTGAGGCACATTTGTAAATGGCAATATTGAGTCTCCTTTATGTTCAGTTCAATATTCTCCATTTGACATAACAGCAGCCATGATAAAAATATGTGGCCTGAGAGAACTGTTAGGAAAATATGAGAATGAATCAGCAGTTTGATTTCTCCCTCTTCGACCTGTGCATTTGAACTTGTTGGGTTTCCAGTTTGAATGTTATTACTATTTAATTAAAGCCATAACTATCTGTGTTCCGGTTCCTGAAAGCCTATTTGGCATAACATTTGAATTAGCAGTAATGAGAAAAATACGCTCTTTCATCATCAAGTTTGTTACCTTGATGAATATCTCTCTGTAGGAAAATATGAAATGAGTTAATGTACCTGCCTATTAAAGCCACTTCAGGACATGGCTGAACATATAGCTGGCCTATTAGCTAAAGAGAAATTTATCCTAAGGCCCAAGGAAGAAATACAGATATATCTAAAAGTGGATTTATTACAGCTACTTCTTACAGCTACTCATAGAAAAAGTAGAATGTCATCAAAATTAAGAGTGATAAAAGATAACACTAAAAAAATTAGGCAATTTTGGGGTATTTGGATTTTGCATATAAAATGGTAGGGAGGCTTATATGCATTTTTTTTGCTTTTTTATAAGGCTTTTTGTGGTTTCTTTGTAGCTGAACTTAGATTATTTGTCACAGTAACAAAAAACCCCAAACAAACAAACAAACAAGAAAGCAAAGACACTGAAAACATTACCTGAACAATAGAGTGAAGTTTCTATTTAGTGATCAAAGTGCATCACCCAGTTGTATATTCTGTTATTACTGTTATTATCATTATAACTTGATTTTAATTAATAAAAGTGTTTTTATCTCAACCCATGAGTTTTCTTATTTTTAACCTTCCAGTTCTCTCCCCTGTTCCCTGAGGTGGGGAGAGAGTGAGACAGTGACTGTGTGTGGCTGCAAGCAGAAGAATGAAACCACCACACATAGTCACAAGTTTTGTTCTTCTGTTAGCTTTACCTCATTATGTCCCAGCAGAACATATTTATCAGTAGGAATCTTATTTTCTCCCTGACTCTCCCACACTATACAAGGCAAGGTTTTACAAACCCCTCTGTAATGTGGGCTCCACTGTCATCTGAATAGTATTTAATTGTATGTGTTCCAGTTTGAGTTCACCATTTTTTTCCAAGTGCAAAACCACAGTTGAATTAATTATTCTAAATGAGTTGTGCAAAGTGCTACTAATTCCTTACTGCTACTGGAATAACTTTTCTGGCACATCTTTGAATCATACTTGCTTTTTTTTCACAGCTGTGCCATGCTATCAGTTCATACTTCTTGATCAACCAGTAATACAAAGATACGTTCTCCTCTTCAGTTATTTCTAAGTAATAAGCCCACAACTTACAGCAGAATTGCATGTTATTGGCTCCAAATGACCTTTCATCATAGACTACTTAGAGTGTAATCCCATTTCTACTACTAAAGTTCAAACAGCCTTTCTGAATGATATACCTATGTTCCTCTAGCTATTTATTGTGTGAAAACCTCCCTCCTCCTCCTATTTTCCACATCCTTAGCCTCCTCCTCAAAGTGATGATATCATAAGATTTACTTGGCAGTAAACTATTATTTATATTAACTACTGCATTTTATATTAATTTTTTAGCCAAATATTATTTAATATTTAATACCCAATATTATTTAAATTAATTTATTTAAAAATGGTGGTTCATCTTCTCTGGTAACTAGAACTACAAATTCAATTATTAACTCTTAATTGTCTCTCAATATCAAGCAGTCCTGATCTTCATGAGGTAAACTGACACCGTTGTGTCAAAACAGATGTTAGTTTTTTCTGAGAGTACCTATCCCAGTTATTTTATTAAAAATATTGATTTAATCTCTTTTGTGATAATCCTGATGGGATTTGGAGACTGAATGCACTCTTTTAGAAACATACCAGTTACATCATAAAGGAAATTGTCAGTATTAACAAACACTGGAGATCTTATTCTTGCTTCAAGCACAAATTTAAGGATAATGAATAGCAATGCTTTTAGTGTACCTTGAGACATGTAAACCCTTGCAATAAGACAGTAGAGAGCAAACATATCCAGTACAGGACTGAAACAACACAAATACTCTAGAATATTAAAAATTGATATTTCTTAGCTATGACAAATGAGTTCTGATATCTCTGTGTAATCTAAAGACATTTATTTTATTTCAGCCAAAAGTGTTCAACTAAGTCAAGCCAAGGACATGTTAGCTTTACCACAGCTGTCATTCTCCCTCTCATTTAACAGCCAAGGCGTTAAAGAAGAAAATCTATATGAGCCTGGCTGCTCATTAATTGTGCTCACAAACACACACATAAATCCCTTTGAAACGTATTAGCTTTAAAAGTAATCTCTTGTCACTCAAAACAGCACACAAATTATGCAATGTATGTTAAGAATAATTATTCATCAGACATATCAGATATCAATGGCTGACAGCTTAAAGCTCTTAATTTAAAAATAAACTGGCATTAACACATAAACAAAATATAGAATGTATTTGTATTTTCAAATGAAAGTAACTTTCTGTAGTACCATTTTTATTGTCACATGACCCTACAGAGTCACAGGGCTTTTAGGCCTTAAAAATGGGAATTTCCATCTTTGTCTTCAGTTTTCTATCCTGTTTGACAGAAACTATCTAAAAAACTGGTTCATATATTTATCATGCTGAATAAGAACACTTATTGGCCACATATTTTATTTCCCTACAGTATTCCAGCAATCTGATAGATTTCTACATCTCTTTGATGCTTCCATCTTATTTATGAACACTTCTGATCTTTAAGGAATAGTTTAGAACCAATTCCAAGTTATTTAAATACTTGTAGTTTAAAAACATCCCATCCAACCAGATTCATCTGGCTGTACTAAGGCAAGCTTTTGTTTCTGAGCATATCAGTTGAGCATACACAATTGCTAATAGAGGGGGTTTAATTCAATTGTTAATGTAAGTATTTGGACAGCACAGAATACATGTACTATTCATCTGGGAGAAACGTGCTGGCCCCAGTATAGTGTAAGTATGCTTAGGTGTGTATTTGCAGCCATGGGCTGCAGGGCCAGAGCACCTCTTCTGTGAGGACAGGCTGAGAATTGGGACTGTTCAGCCTGGAGAAGAGAAAGTTTTCAGGAAATCTTATTGTGGCCTTGCACTACCTGAAGGGGACCTACAAGAAATCTGGGGAGGGACTTTTTACAAGGGCAGGTAGTGATAGAACAAGGGGAAATGGCTTTAAACTGTAAGAAGGTAGGTTTAGATTAGATATTAGGAAGAAATTCTTAAATGTGAGGGTGGTGAGAAACTGGAAGAGGTTGCCCAGAGAAGTTGTGGATGTCTCCTCCTTGGAAGTTTTCAAAGCCAGGTTGGATGAGGCTTTGAGCAACCTGGTCTAGTGGAAGGTGTCACTGCTGATGGCATGGGGATTGAAACTAGATGATCTTTAAGGTACTTTCCAACCCTAACCATTCTATGATGATGTCTTAAACTTAAGCAAGAAATTTTGCCAAAACACACTCACTTTCCAAGCAAAGGTTTGGTCAATTGTTGAATACATAAGCATCCTCGCAACCTTGTTTTAGCTATTATCATTGGATAGGCACTTCCTTCTACTGCAGTCTAATACCATGTTTCATTTCAGCAAACAAAAATTAGAACTCATATTTGATACTACCTAAATGGTACACCAGATTTCTCAAGTGTCCTTATAATAGAGGCATGCAAAGTGCAGGACAAAACATCTACTTTCTCAGTTTTACTTATTAATAGTTTCATTTTGGTTTTAGTAGGAACGAAACTATCAAAATGCATATGTATCCATCAAATACAAACAGATGTGTACACTTTCGTAAGCATGTAATACAATACTCTCAGACTGTATTCCTTAAAGATGGAATGGTTTTAAACCTCCTTTGTTTCCTTTGCCTGTTTCTCAGTGCTATAATGCAATCCTGTGTTTGAGCACCAGACTTCAAATGAGAGATCTATTCAAAACATGCACAGACAAAATAAGTGGTTTCCTTAGTAATGGGAACTATGTGAAAGCCTCTGAAACAGCTTCTTCTCCAGTAAGTCATTATGTACATGATCCTTTCTACCCCCAACTTATTAATGTAAAGACAACTTTGCATTTAAAGGAAACTACCTAATGTGCACCCACAGGTTTTGGCAATCAGATTACAGAGGAGAGGGGAAACATTTACTGCATTCCTAATTAAACAGTGTGCTTTTTAATCAGTAAGGATGTCATATGTTCCAGTGACCTTTTAATTAATTTTCTAGATTTGCATGTTGCAAAAAAAAAATGAAATTGTGTAACTAAATTTCTAAGAAATTTATTTTGGTCCTCACTATAATCCAATAGTTCGGTGTATTTGATTTAAACTATCATTAGGTAGCCATATTCTGAACACACACTGTACATATCCGTGCTGTTCCTTGTCACCACCAAGATAACTTCATAACAATTACCCATGACCAGAATTTGGGAATGTTATCAATGGCATGGGAAAATTACTACGATACTTCTCTTAGTCTCAGAGCAAAACTAACTAAAAGCAAAATGAAGTTCTAGTTCTAGTATTTAGCTTAGTGACTGTACAGTTTTCTAAACTGGCAAAATATCTCTTGTGCAAATAGTTATGAAAAGCAAATAATCTAGAATTGCTATTATTGTCCATCCATTTTTAATATTAAACCACAATAAAATGTAATAAAATAGTGTTTGTGTAGTTGCATCAAAAAATGTAAGAAATTCTGCCCTTGAGAAACACATGAAGGCTTGCTTTATGTACTAAAAAAAAAAAGGTGACATTATCAGGTAAAATGGCTAAATTTAAAAAAAAAAAATAGTGGGAGAAGGAGGTTCCCTCTCACTGATCATATACTATTTGCCACAGCACAAGCTGTTTTCAGAAAAAGGGTAAACCTGTTTCAGGTAAAAAATCAGTTAATTTTCCACAGAAAGGAAAACAGATATGAGAAAAGACATAGAGAAAATCCTCTCTTCAAAGACAGGAAGTTCAAGATTTACTACCACCCATAAGAATTAAAAGTCACAATCAGGATGAAAATTCTAAGCCTTATATTAAAATTATTACTGCCACCATTTTCTTCATTAACCTCAGATACAGATTAGCTCAAAGAGCCATGACACTGCATATCCCATGTGCATACCAGGTCCAGTGGGCAACAAACAGATCTTTATCAAATCAACAAGGGCATCTCAGTCTTAAAGATCTACTATTGAGAAGATCCCAATAAATTATATCCAATTACTATAGATTATAAAAACTGAGATGTCACCACAAGTAAGATATAAACACACGGAGAATAAATCAGTTTTAAAATAGAATACATACACTGAGCTTGAGAACCTCTTTACAGATCCCGTATTTTCTCTACCTAATCCAGCTGCACATAATGATTGTCTGGCTGCTTTTCACTATGCTGTCTTCATTAAGTTTCCCATGTGGCATAGCAAGACTGTGGTTGCTATGTGTGACTCACTTCCAGCCTTCAGCAGATGCTGGCATGCCAGAGATTCTTGCCTATTAAAATAGAGCCAGGGATGAAAATCGGAAGAACTCAGATACCACTCTGAGTTAGACCCAGTAGGTATAAACCATGTTAAGATTTTTCAAACCTCAGACCATTCCTGAGGAAGGCTGACTATTGCTCTGGGACCTATAATGAGGACAGAGACTACAGCTCTTGCCTGAGATCTTGTCCTTTCTGTTTCGTAGAACACAGTTGCTACATGAACAGACAAATTTGCTGGAATATACAAAATCCCTTTGATCACCAAAATAAGCATCAGATCATTGCTACTGTTTTCATTCATCCCCACCACACATGATTGAATTTCCCTGTATTATACAACTCCTTCTACTACACAGTTCCAGATTTCACTAAGCCATATAGCACCTACTACCTACATAGCTTTTAATGAAGTAACTGGTGCTTTGTGTAGATGTGAACTTTTCCTTATGTGACATCCATTACAGGTTCATGGCCTAGATTTGTTTCCATCTGCTTTATCTCTATGCTATCAACACTAACTCCAAGATCTGATAAAATAAAGTTGGTAGTAGGTTAAGTAATCTGAGCATAACACTTTCCATTTTGAAGTACAACTGTATTTAGAAACTTGAACTCATTGTTGGCAACAAGCCTTTCCTCTTCAAAAAAGGACAAAGAACTAGAGCTAGGAATTGTGCTTTTGCTTACCATTGAAAAAATTATTCTATTTCAGAGGGATACACATTAATAAAATAACTTTATAGCTTCCTTCCTTGTCTGTATGGAAGCACAGCCCTTAGGAAAATGTCAATAGTTAGTTGCTATAATATCTAAAAATGCGCGTGACAGTGTCAGGTTGACCGCATTGCACTGAAAATGCTGGGAGAATGGGGTTACATGAAGTGGCAGCACTTTTTTTCTCTCTTCCAGGCAAATCACTCAATGACAACTTTCTATAATTATTAAGTCAGTTAATAACTGATGAAGGCACATGACAGATTTCCTTGAATTTGGGCAATTCTGGACCTCCATTCAGAACGGAATACCTCCCCACACCTCACATGAGAGATAACACTAAGGCTATGCTTTGCAGAACTGGTGAGAATTAATCTGTCAAACACCATCTCCTTTCTTTTTACTCTAAGGGTTACAAGAAGAAAGTGTGAAGAGCCGTCACTCAGCTTTCATCCTTGTAGTTATGGTGCCTCAGAAAACGAGATAGGGGTACAAGTGGTCATAAGCGATAAAGCTATTAAAAAAATGTCTGCTCTTTTACACTTTACATAATATGTATGGATACACACTTAGGAAAAAAAATTGCAAATAGAATATAAATTAAATACTTGTGTGTTTTTTACTTTAACTGAATGGCAATTATTTCAGTTTCTAACCATACTTGCTGCATTCTAAACACAGCTATGTTCTAAGAGCCCAAAAATATTAGAAATGGTCATGTCACAATAAGCCTCCAGGCTATTAAAGCCCAGTGATGATCCACCTTTCTGTGTAAGGAAAAAAGGAAAAGGTTTGAAATCCTCTTCCAATTTTGAGAAAAATGCAGGCACAGAACCAGTGTATTTTAATAACTAAGGGTTTTATGCATTGTATTAAGCGTCCATTACAAACAAATAATCAGTTTATTTCCATGTGCACTCAATAATCAGCTAAAATGCATGCTAAATAAATAGCTGGACTTAGCCCACATTACTTTCATTATCCCTCTATCAGTCTGAGATTTTTTTTTTTTTACCCTGTAACCTAATAAGCTATATATATAATTTTGGTGAAATAGACTACATTGCTATTTTAAAACTACCAAGCATTATAGTGAAATCACCAGGAAAATAACTTAATGAGCCTTAATCATCATAATTGTGTTGGTTATAAAAGATATTTCTTTCCTTTTTAAAGATAGTTTAAAAAAAATTCTTTAGCATTAGCTAAATTTTAAAATTCAATTATTTAACTTTTTATTATATAGCAACATTTTAACTAATATGTAAATGTATGCCTATCAAGGAGGCAATTAAATTGCATATATAGTCTATTGTAAGAACCCACTTTCTTTATGCAAGTATACTTTAGCTGATTTAATTATTTAGCCCTCTAATTACACAGTCCATACCAATCAACCAAAATAAAGCACTTCTATACTCTTAATTTTACCTGTCAAATCATTGAATATGTTTTTTGCATGATTCTAACGTTAACTAGAAAGTCTGATTTTGAATGAGCCACAGTGAGCATGTGAGGTTAGAAAGATTTCACGTATGGCAATGGTAGTGCCCAGCTATTCCCTTTTCCCCAGATCTGTTTCTCCATTGGCTGAGATAAGAGAAATAGCAGTATTTAGTTGGTTTTAACAGAACATTTTCTTATTTTTTATTTTGTCCAAACTTTTTGAAATTTTCATCTCTATTACTCCGCCCATCATCTCACTCCTGTAGCACAGGTTTACATCTTTTATTTGGGATAGGTGTGAGTAACCACACTGCTGGGATCAGGAAGGATTTCCATTTTTCCTGTAGCACCTGGTATGGTAAGACATCTTACTTTTCAAGCTTTTGGTTGTGCTTCCTGAACACATCCTGAGCAGTGTCCCATCAGACAGGGGCCGTTATGTTGTGCAGCAGGGAAGGCTCATGGGTTCACTTCAGGAAGTTTACAATGGTTTGTATTTGCAGCTCATGGTGGTGAACATTAAGTGCTATCAGAGGCTTCAAGAGCCACCTCATAGGGGCAAAGGAGAGACAAGTTTTCACCACTGAGCCCTGAGGCTACAGAAAGGTGATGTGACATCTTTCTGGCCTGAGGTGTTCCCAACCCCAGACCATAAGACCTGAAAAGGAACCATAGATGGGTTGGTCCCAACTGTTTTCGTTATACTTCTTTTACTCACATCAATAAAAAACGTAATGCCCATTATAAGAGAATGGGAGAAAATGGAAGGGATACTTGGCCTTCCTCCCACCCTAGAGAATTCAATGTATTTGCAGTCTGTCACTTAAATGCCATTATTTCATATATGAGGCAGTCCTACACAGTTGTATGAAAACTGAACAGCAAACATCTTTAGGAAATTTAAAACATTGCTCTGTTCACTTAGTTTAAATGCAGTATTCAAAAATTTGAGGCAAAACGGGAAAAACTGCTTTATTACAGCCACAAAAATGTAAGTAACAGTGAGTCAAACAGGATTGGTTTTGCAAAATTTGTCCTAACTAATTATTAGAAACTGAAATTTATTCAAGAATTTGGCATTACTTTAATTCACTTTTCACAATAAGTGATTTTCTGAAGTGTAAAATCATTTTCTTACAGAATAAAAACAAAAATAATGCAGTTCATGATTTCAGACTCAAAGTGAATTGAAATTGTATACAGTATTCATAAAATTATAAGTATTTTATAATAGAATTCTGCTACTGCTGTTGCAAAAAGTACATTAATTTACACTGTTTGCTAATCTTCAGAAATTTTTCATACTCTTATTAGACAGAACTGTAAGCCTTTCCTCAAACAAAGCAGGAGCGTGAAATCAGAACCACATTTCCTTTTAATCCACTAGAGGGTGGCCTGCCTCAGTCAGGGCTGTGGTACTGAATTCATGCAAGATATCCAGCACTTTCTTTCGTTTGACTTGTTGATAACCAACTTTTTTAGAGAGTTGCTGTTGCTGAGCAAATAGAGCAAAAAGAGTATTTTGCTATTATTCATCTTCTATTACAAAATAATTTCTTTCATATAAAACAGTATACATGATTAAAAAAAAACCTCCTAACAACGTCTATCACATTTATTGTTTTGTATATCTAGGAAAAGGGATTATATATTTCAGTGTATATTTCCCTTAAATTGAAAAAAAAAAAAAAAATCATTAAATATTTTTCAACTTTTAAAACCTTCATAGTTTTGATGCCCTTTGTTCACAAATACAGAACAAACAGTAAAAATAAAAAGTCTACACCAAAGAGTATGGCACATAGGGAAAAGGGAGAAAGAAAGGACGAAGGAAGGAAGGGGAGGAAAAATCTGTGCAGCCTATTGTTTATATAATTAGATTGCCATAAAAGAGAGAGTTAAGTAGGCAGAGACTGAAAGAAACTGATTTTATTTAACCATCCCATTCCTCAGTTTATTCTGAATTTTTTCAGAAAGATGTTTTACTGTTCTTACTTTTTACTGATAAACGTATGTAATAAAATTTAATATTTTATAAAACTATGAAAAGGAGAAGTACGAAAAATCCTTTGCTACCTTAAACTAACAAAAACAGCAGAAATGAACCAGATGGGGCGGGGGGGGGGGTGTGTGTGTGTGCATTTTTCCTGAATGGAATCGACATGCAGTATCCTCTAAACTACAGCAGCCTTTGCAGAACTTCAGTGATCTCTAATCAGTTGTTCCGAACACAGATAACATCCTTAAATAGCTCTAAAAAAAAAAAAAAAAAAAAAAAAAAAAGGGGGGGGATTTAAACCTCCTGAGCTGTTCTGTACAAACACAAAGCATGCCCTGTAACTCCCACAAATTGGAAGAGATCTCTGGAACTGTGGAAAGGCTTGTTTCATGTATCCGTACCGAAGCAGCAGTGTCACGTAACAGACAGCTTCCTACGGCCAACCAGGCTGGCGCAGCCGCGCGTCCTGGGCACGCTGAGGCATTGGCTCCTCTCTGGGGAGTGGAAGGGGCTCAGTTATTAATGAGCGCTGAGCAGGCAGCACCATGTCAGTGTGACAACTGAACGGGTGAACGATGCACCACTAACCACCATGGAAACAAGGAGAAATAAGAAGAGCTAGCGAGCACATCTCTCTCTCTCTCCCTGCCTCTCTCCACGGATTGCAAGTCTCAGCCAGTCAGGCAGCAACAGCGCTCTGGCAGACGTTAAGGGATCTCAGCTGGCGGCACAGAGAGTCTCTCATGTTGTAGGATATCAATAGATACATCTTTGTATTATATACCCTTAGACACACGCAAGCACACCAACTCACACATACACATATGCACATCTATTCAGACTCTGGCTTCAGTACAAGTATGTGGCTACCTGAATTAAGGAATCAAAATTGCCGAGATGCAAGAACTCTTCTAGCTCTGAAACTACTCTTATTATAGGGTAAGTTCCTCTTTATTTTCAATTTTATCCTGACTTTTATCTTGATGTGTAAGCTCTTTCCCCTTTCTTCTTTTTGTAGAGTTATTTTATTAGTGTATTTTAACGTTTTACTTTCTGAATGGAAATGCAAATGCTATTTGCTTTCTGTGCCAGAGATCATCTAGATATACTTGAAAGAGTGTCAGATTTGTGCATTTGTTAGCTCGAAATAACATCAAAGGATAAAAAATTATAAAGGGAGAACATTTGCCCTGATGTTTCAGATGCAAAATCAAATTACAGAGTTGTTCTGTGTTTTGAAACCAATAAAACAAGATACAGGACAACCCCTTTTCTTCTCTCCAGTGCTAGGATTAAGGGAAGTGCTGTTTATGTCAGGACCTAAAAGCCACCGAGCAGCAAGGCTGAATGAGCATATCACAAACAGTTATTGAATTTCTGCCAGGCTACATCTTAAGGATTGTAGCAAGTGACTTCGCTTAAAAACATCCCCTTTCCAGTCAGAAAGGACAGTGTGAATGTCTGATTACTGATGCAGATGGAATGGATGCATTAGGTAAAAAGGATTGCATTAAACAGAAGAGTTCTAATCTTCTTTGGTAATTAACAGGATCGCAGCAGGGTGCCTCTAAAGTATATTTTCATGTAAGGAGATTGTTCAAATCCATCACTATAAAAGCTTTTCCTGTTTTAGTATAGGAAGGCTCAGAACTGTTTGTCTTTGCTTTTCATGTCTTTGTTTTCACATGTCTAGTTGGAGTTTTTGCCCAGCACTGCTGTTCATAAAGAGAAGAACCTAGCATAGGGGGGGCTAAGAGGGCAACAATGCAGGGGGCTAGAAAAAGACAGTGATTTTCTATTTAAACAATTTAATCTACACAAAATTCCATGCTACCACTGCTGTTGCCTACTGTGTTTATGTTTATGCATCTGTATGTCATTTCTTTCATGCAGTATAAGAGTACCTCAGTATCCCTTCAGATGAAAACACATTCAGTTAAGTCCACCAGCATGGATCTGATTCATGCATCAGCGAAAGCCAGAGAGATATTTTACTTTACACCATGTAAAAGGCAGGTTAGCTACCTAATGCATGCTTCAAAGTGAAAAAAATACATGTTAAATCTTCCTGCACGTTTTTGTTTGCTTTTTAGAATACTATGTCTGTATTAAAACCAGCTCAGTATTTAGATTATTTCTTCTACCTCTTTTTCTTCCCCCACCCCCTCACTCCTGTGCACCTCAAAGAACATCATAAAGAACCTGTTCCTTTGCAGCAATGCAATTATTTGCTTGTAATTTTAGAGTTACTGTGTTTTGAGAAATAAACATTGTGAAACAACCATCAACAGATAGCCAATGGCTGTAAGCCTGTCACCTTTCCACAAATGTCAGGAAAAGGGTAGCTTAACAGTATGTATGGTAAGAAGTCAATTAATTCAGGTAACCTCTGTAAATGGTGATAATAAAGCAGCTCTGACAATATGCCTCAGCATTTGATATTCCCTCTGGAAAATGAATAAGATTAAGAAGAGGTTTCCTTTTCAGAGCACAAAATGAAAGGTACAGAAGCATTAGCTCCTGCTATTGGCAAGCTTGCTTTCTTTATTTCAGATACTCTATGAAATCTGGTTAAAGCAAGCTGACTTATTTTATTATGTGAACCACAATCTGTTGTTCAGTTAACTAAAGATCCTGTTTTCACCCACATTGCATGTGCATTTTAGTTGTTAAAACAAGAATTTCAAGCTACTGATTTGGATTTTTACAGAATGTGCTATACAATAAGGGGAGAAAACCTGATTCCGATTTCTTCATGCTATATGCAAAGGCCTACTCAGATGAAACTTTTTCTGTTATATGCCATAGTATATATTCAGCTTTTCTGAATCATTATCCTTACTGATTTTTAATGTAAAAATTAAGTAAACATGAGTAACTTTACACTAATGCATATTGGGTTTTGCCACATATAGTCTAATGTGCTACTTTAAAATATTATATAGGTATGCCAAAGAGGTTCAGAAAAAACTGGTTATTCCAATTACATATGTACAGAGAAAATATGCTGTAGATATATCATCTGAATACACAGCATAGACATTCTTAAAGAAGCAAACCAGTCAAAACATATGGTGATTGTATTTCAGTTAATACTCCCTCAAAGCTCCTGCAATAATGTTGTAGTGTCAGACAATGACTGGCTGATGTTGTTATAGCAACCCAAAGTACCGCCTTTCAGGGTGGTAGGTGTGAGCATGACATCAGAGCATGCCCGTTTGGAGTACTCAGAAGTAGGCGAGTATTCCTCTTTTGCACCAGAATTAGACCAGATCAACTAGGCAGTGTTGCTACCTATAATGCACATAAAAATTATTATCATGTATAATCTTTGTGATCACTTGTCCCTTGACACTAGAGGACAAAGTGAGAGCAAACCATTTAGCAGTGCTGGAGCCACTTCTTTGACTTTTACCCCTGATCTTTTTTTATATCACTAATGATTCTACAAGCAAACTAAAAGCTTTGCTGCTTGATGGAAAACACTCTAACTTTAAATAGCTGGTGTTCAATAGCCATGTTCAAAAGCAATAGATGAAGTTAAGCAGCAGAAAACAAAGAATTTTTCAAGACAAGCTCTATTTCTTCAGCTTATCTTCTGAAAGAAAAGTCATCACAGAGAAACAATTAAAACTTTTTTTTTTTTAAAACTATGGGTATACGTTTTTAGTGAGTTATGGTACATCAACGTTTTAGTTAAAACATATATCCTTATATCCTTCCTTCAAATAGTACCATTAAAAACAGAAGGAAAACTCTTGAGCAGAATAAATCCCCAACTAAATTCCACAAACACTACTTAATATCAACGAGGAAAAACTGAAAATGAAGAACTAATTCCACATGTAGCACTCAAGGAACTATTTTCTGAAGACCAAAAAATGGATAGTTTATAAAACACTTTTTTTTCCAAGAGAATAAGTCTTTAAGCAATCATACTACTTCAAAAATAATAACAACTCTCATTCTAACAATACAACAAGCAATTAAAATCTTTTACTTCACTGAAGAGAAAACGTCAGTAGAATTTGAGAAGAAACAGTAGTGACAGATGTCATTAGCAAGGTCATTAAACACATTAGTAGTAAGAGAAAAATCAATACTTCCCATTACAACTGTAATGTAACTGTAAAAATAAATTACTGTGCCTTTTACTTATTCAACTGACCAGTCCACAAACAGTTATATGCCATTATTGTGAAATGACATTGTTCATAAAGAACTCTCCTTAATATCTTTGATGCCAAAAACTTTATTTGAACAAACACTATGATCTTCAGTGTTATACACAAAATCTATAAATGATGTCATCAATGTTTCCACATGAATTAAAAACCTCACCTGACCTGAACCAATGAAGTTTTATTAGCACAGTACATGGAGCTATACTCATCTGTGCCAGAGAAAAATCCAATATGGATGTCAATCAGATGATTCCGCTTTGGGTTCTTTGTGGAGTAGCTGAGTGTGCTACCTGGTGAGAAAGAGCATTTTCACAGGGTGAAATACAACCTACAAAATACAATTACCCTCCTCTGACAGGATTTCCTATTCTTATAAATGGAAGATAGTGCTATATAATAAATCAACCATCATAAAAAGAATAGCAAAGAAATAAAAAAAGATAGTCAACGTGTATATTTTCTTCTCTCAATATTTAAAGACGTGTTCTAGTCATACGAGCCCAATGAAATATCATTTGATAAATAGGATTATATTTATCATGCTCATTTACTTCTAGTGTACGATTTCTTAGCTTTCATCTACAAACTGCTTGGAAGAACAAGCTACAGATATTCTCTCACCCCTAGCATTCCCAAACCTGCTTACTGGTTTCCTGCAAAGCATGAAAAAAATGCAAAGAAATAAAAATGAAGGGAAAGTTTAATTTCATAAACACAAATTTACACGGTGGGTCCTTGAAACAATTATCCTTCATTTAGAAATATTTCTTCTTCACAAAAGATTTATCTCAATAAAATCCACTCTCTTTCAGCTTGCCTATTCACTGTAACTGCTTGGCCACCAGCAGTAACGCTCTAATTCATAGGAAATAAGAAATAAGATCTCTGTATTCCTATTATTTCTATTCAGTTGCTGCATTTCTGGAATTCATTAAAATATCTGCCCCAAATTTAATGATAGCTTAACTCTAGTGACCTCTGAATTAGAGTAGAAAAGAATTTTTGCCTCTTTCCTGCTCTCAACTCCCACAGTCTCAACCTGGGAAATGCTTTTTGACAACACCGTCACAAACCAAAGAATTTAGCAGCTTCCTTTCCTGCATAAGCATCTGTATTTACAGGTAAACACTGCAAAGCTGAATAAAATGCTACAGGGTATATTTTTTTCAAAATATCTACTGATTATTAGTCTTTTACTAAAGGGTTCTTGTCATGCAAATAACAACTGCTCTGCCAGGAAATATTTTAAAATCTCTCAGTATAAGAAAGGTAAAAGTCTTAAGTTTAGCTGTACCAAAATTTCCCTGGACATCAAGCTACCAGTATGAAAAAAAAAAGATTGTTTATACAGTTCTCTCTCTAGGGATTAGGCAGTTTCTGAAATTGCTGAATAAATTACAGAATAATAAATCAGAATAAACATCAGGTAATGGAACACACGATGAAGATCAAAGTTGTGCACTGAGACATTTTAAAAATCACCGTAGAATAGTCATCATTGCTGATGAGAGAAGATGACTCTCCAAATAGTCATTACAAAGGCAGCCTGAGAGTCAGACATTACTAGAGCTCTTCTAGTGTGGCCTTGAGAGGTTAGAGGAAACCATTGCTGACAATCAGATTTGTTAGCTTTCTCATCATGGTGCTAAAACAAAAAGTCATCCTTATTTGAGACAGCACAAGAAATATATCCCTGACTTAGGAGTCACTTAAGTAAGTGCAAATATTTAACTTGTTCCCTGAATAAGGATAAACAAAAATGTCTCCTGCTTTACAATAGTGGCACATTTTTGCTGAAAATTGAGATATATATGTCACTATATCATATTTATGTGATTTATTCTGTACCTAAAGTCCTAATAAAATTGTTCATCCTGACAGGAATAATTTTAATGCGGAAACAGAGACTTTTTTCAAAGATTTTAGCAAGTGTCACAGTAGCTATAAATCGAAGGACAAGACACATTTGTTTCTTTACCCCAAGCTCATTTCTGTTGCCAAGTTCTCTCAAGTCCCTGAACTTCCTCTCCCCACTGGAAAGCAGCTTTCTCTAGAGGTCATGTCAAGCATCAGCAATTTTTGCAGATGACACTTAACTAATTCACAGTGTTTCTACTTAAGTGCAGAATTACCTGCCGAGTTCCCCACACCAGCTGGCTCCATGTTGCAGGACACAGAAGGAGCAGAGAGGTAGGAGAGTCAGCTCCAGTGAAGGTTCACATGGGGGCTAAGCCTTCCAGAAAAACCTCTTCCCTGTGCAACAGCAGCTCCAAACCAACTGCATAACACAAAACACTCTTTTTCATGTGTACCATATAGAAATCAGGCAATCCTTTAAAAATTCTTCCTTCCTCCCTCCCCACTGTGAAAGTATGTTTCAGAAACAACACAATGAATTATTCAAGTACAATATTTTCTCTTATCAAATCCTAACAAATAAAAAAAGACTTTTGCTATGAAAAATAGAATTACAGTCAAGTGATGCTTCATTATCACTACAGCTTGAGGACATTATCTGCACAACTCAACACTAGTTTCTAACAACACAGAAATACTTAGGTTATCCTCTAAGCGTAACACTGCAAATTTATTGTATATATAAATATTGTATTACACCTCCTTTAATATATATTCCTTTTTACACAGGACACACCATGTTAACTTTGAAAAATGACTGCTGACACTGTGCAGCAGTTATTTCATGACACTCCCAGAATACAGTAATTCCACTACTTACTTTGTTTATTTATTATTTTTTTGTTGTCCAGTTACTTGCTGGTAAGTCCAAAGGCAATGCTAAAACTCTTCAGCACTTGAAAGAAATTGAATTATTAATGACCACTATACCAGTTTATAGTTGTATCCTTCTGAGGTGAGAGAAGGCAAAATGAGGTAATTGCAAATATAATTACTTGTAAAGCTAAAAATGTTTGTCTAAATAGGAATTTCACCCAGCATGTATTCAGGTAACATATTCTCTGAATGTTGCTTTGATATAGTTTATCCAATCATCAACATTGTGTCAAACTAACACATTTTCAGTCACTTAATTTTTATTGTGCAATAAGAGACAAAAGGGATGTTCAGCATATTACTCTAGGGTTAGATTCTAAACTCCAAAAACACATAAAAATACTCTGCCCCCCAAGAACAGCAGCTGAACTCCCGAGTTCTATCTTTCCTGGGCAGAAAGAACAGTCAGTGAACCTGTGGAACTGCACAGCAATAGTCCTACACTTTTAAATTCCACAGACCCAAGAATAATTTCCATGGTTGGACAAACATCATACAAACTCTATGCTCACTTTGATAGGAAGCAATCCCCTTAGATGTTAGTGTAGAAAGTAATTTTAATACGATCAACTTAGCTCTGTATTTCAGAGGTGTTACCTGTAAAATAGTACATTTTCATTCCTAAACTTGCTACAAAGAACCCATAGTTCAGAACAAGTCATAGTACACTTGGACCATATCCTCATCACTGCTTTATTTCAGCAGCAGCCAGGGGACCCAACGCATTTGTGTTCACAGTGGTACAGATGCTTCCATGCCTTTAAAGCATAATAAAAAATAAATACTAGTTTTCATTCTGTAATAAGCACACTTCCATTTTATAACACACATTTTGTTACTGCTAATCACAAAAAAAGGTGCAAAGGGTATATTAAAACAACTTTAAGATATAAACCAAAGAAAATCTAATTAACTACAACTCACACAATATCTATAATTTTGCCTCATTAGCCACAGATACTAAAGCATAAATTGCCCTCTCTTGTACATCTAAAGCTAGTGATACTGTATATTGCTGGTGATTTCTGATGTGTTCAAATACCTCAGTAAAACCAAGCTGGATCAAAACCATTGTGGAAGCCCCAACTGAAATTGTTATCTTTTATTCCTTGTTTTTTCCTAATTGTGTTTGCTTCCACTTTCCCATTAACATTGTTTTAACAGAGTTCTGTGTAAAAGTAATTATAAGAGAACTATCTGCTAAAAACAAACAAATGAAACTATTACCATTAAAATTTCCATTCTAGATAGAACAATCCAGAAACCTTTCACAGATGGTCCTCAGAATTGCCATCTTTGAGTGTAATTTTACTTCCATTTGTGGTAAATGGCAAAATTCCCATTGATGTCAACAGATGCAGAAAGGATTCGTAAATGCTTTTTCTCTTTGCTTTTTAGTGTTTTCATCATTTTTCTAACTAGAAATACAAAATTCATCATGCTGTTTTATTTCCACTCATTCCTCAAAGTAAAAGCCAAAAATAACACCTTGAGAACTTTTTCTTGTTGTTTAGAATTATTATACATGTTATGGTACAGCCTCTTAATCTAAAACAACTAGATGGAGATCCAAAACTTTTTGAAAAACAGTATTTCCAATAAAAGGAAATCTATCTAACCAGTTAAAAAAAAATCTTGAAATGACAGTCCATACTGCCTATAAAAGTTGGCTAGGCAGTCTTTTAAATACTATATTCTAACAGATTCTGGAAACAAATCCAGTTTTCAACTTCTGGTCAAATGGAGTTTAATTATCAGAACTAGATTAAATATTTGGCAACTATTGTGCATTCTGGCTTGCCTGCATGAGGAAACAGTAGTATTCAGAAACAATGAATAGCATATCACCAGTCTGAATGAGGATAAGCAAACCTCTTCAATATTTAATACGTACCTGACCTTGAAATATAACTCATAGACATTAAAATAATGTTTCAAAATGGAAATATATGGTTCCCTCTGTAATATTTTCCTTATATTTGTATTTCGTTTGTCTGTACTAAACATTTTTCCATGAAGGAACTCAGTATTCACATTGGCATTGTATCACCTGTGAGTAAATTAAATAAGATTATGTGTATTTGTTTTTTTTTAAGAGTGGCCATAATTAATTTACTTAGTAAAACCTAAACTAATTTTATTTTGCATTTCTATGGCTACTTGGAAAATGAATGAGGAAAGTAAAAGTTTTGTCAAAATAGCCTGGACATCAAAGATGTATTCCCATTCTTGTCATTAGTAGCTGTAAGATTTTAATTTAATTCTCCCAAACATTCAGAGGAGAGACTTACCATAAAACTTTGGCTTTTTGCTCTTTAGCCCTAGCAGTTTACTTGCAACTTAGAATTTTTTGCAACTGTTCATGATATGTGTCCTGTTTTCTCCAGTTCTATTCTAGATCCATGTACCTTCTCCACTTCTCTTCTCCACTACGGAGTTATATCTCATGGAAAATAAAACAAAATACTGTGATGCTCTGACACGCAGATATTCACGTTTGTTGCATAAATCCATCCTCTCCAGTCTATCAAAAAGATGGCTCTGTTCATGAACATTACTGCCACACTGGGGAATAAAAAGGAAAAAAAAAAGGGGGGGAGGGGACAGAACCCACACCAGAATTATTTCATTTATATATTTTCACCTGTGCTCTTAAGCTACTAGCCCAGATATCACTGATGTTATGGAGAGGATATAATATTTTTTTATTACTAATTTTTTACGAAAGATATTTGAAAGAAATCGGCAAACTTTAATGTCTACATTAAAGGACATTAAGAACATTTTCAGTATTAATTACAGAAATGCTAGATTCTTTGTTGCTTCATGTTCTACATGTAGAAGCTGCTCTAGAAAGGATTGCATTATTTATATGGTTCACCAATTAAAAATGTGTCCTTCCATTGGATGAAAGGACATTGATGTATTCTCTTGTAACTATGTATTTGCCTTAAGAGTTTTGAAAGTGGAAGTCAGAAAAAGATTTTTCAATTTATCTTTAGGTACTTACATAAAAGAATTTGCTTTAATAAAGTTTACATTTTAAAGCTGCTGTTTGCCCATGCTCCCACTGCCTTCAGAAGTTTCTCAACACAATCCAGATCCAGGTGCCTTTTTCAGGCATTTAAATATTACCTTCAGTAGGTGACATTTAACAATAACTATAACTAGAATAGAGAAGCAAAATTACATACAATGTCAAAGACTCAATTACTGAAATGTGAAATTATGCATATATTGCCCAAATTCTCAAGTACATTCAGGGTCCTTGGTCACCATCTCAGTTGGAATATATAGATCCATATACTAGAAGCTGGAATACTAGGAGTAATGCCAACACAGATCCTGGCTTTCTATTTCACACTGAAATAGCTTTTGTTCTTTTAAGGATTGGAAAACCCATGCATTTTCTGGTTTTCAAGTGTTATTCCTCATCACTACTCTGACAGTCTCTGGGGTTTACCAAAAGTTCACAGAAAGCAACAAAAAGTCTTTTCATTTATGTCAAATGAATGTGGATTAAGTCTTTGTAGCCTTTACTTTGTTTTAAATTTGTTTTATATATCAGTTCTTCAAATAATGTCTTTCATTGGTATGTCATTGTATTCATCCTAGGAACAGCATAGAGACATAGGAAACACTACAAAAAAGGAAGAAAAAATCATACAAGGTTTATATAAACACATACCATACATGACTGACACAAATATGGCACAGAAACTATAGTAGTTGAGATTGTAGGCTATTTATCTACAACTACTCAATGGTAGGCATATAAAAGTTGTGGTATAAATATACATTTAATCTCTTATGTAGAGGTTAGCCAAATTTTCAAAAAGTCTGAGGAAATTTTGTGGAAGTAATCTACACCATCATTAATTGAAATGTAGATATTTTAATAGAAGCAATAAACAGTAATCAATACTCAGGGCTCAGGAAATTGTTCAATTCCATTAAAAAAAAAATGCATTGGCATTGCTTAAATATAATTTTTTCTTGTCACATCAAAGTACAGTATTGAATCCACATGGACCAAAATCAACCATGGTCTATGTCAAATGGGAAGGTCAAAGGACAAGATTAATAAATCCTGTACAGCAACTAGTAAGGAACTCCAGAGTTCAATTTTACCTTCCATAAGCTGGTCTGACATAAGAGCTGACTTTGCTTTGAGCAGGAGGTCAGACTAGAGACTTCCTGAGGTACCTTCCAACTTGTCTATCCCATGACTATCTCATGATCCTCTCAGTAGAGGGGCTCACTCTTTTGCCAACATAGTCTTAGTCAATGATCTACATCACCACTGTCCTCATCAGAGCCTAGTTAGGTGTCTTAGTATGACTGCATTGGATGAGAGCAATTTAAATGCTAACAGAGGTGAAAGGCACTGTCCAATCTGCCTTGCTACATGTTTTGAGTTTTGTCTCCAAGCCAGTGGTATGGAGTTGAATATTTTGAGAAGGCAAGCAGTTTGACAGTCTGATAACAGCTATAAGGGAAATAAAATTCCATTTAGCCACAAGGCAATACTTGCTTTGTTGTTACCTACCAAGAGAAGGGTAATTTGATCACATCCCAGCAGGATACTAAACATTGTTTAAATGCCCTCCCATCCTGTTTAATTTTTTTTTTTTTTTAAATAACACACTGTATTTATTCAGGTAACAGAAAAAACAATATTCTATTAGGGGAGGAAAACAATTCCCTGAAACATTATCATCTTAATTTATAATCTGTGTACTTCTGCTCACCCGAGTGTTCAGTGTGTTCTATAGATTTGGGGCTGAATATACTACAGTTCTATACACAGTCTTGAAAATACAGCATTAGCAACATGAATTATAATTAGCAAAATGATCACCTCTTATTAAGCTCTAAACTTCGGTTTCACTTCATGCACTGAATACTCTTAAACTGTTTCACTCTTTACATGAGATAAATCTGCAACGAGTTTCATGAGGAGTGATTCTGCTGAGAAATCTTGCCAGTTTGGAGCTATTATTTGTGCTGATATCTCCAATATCAAGATTAATCCAGTAATTACTTCTACCAAAGTAATTTAAGAAACTTGAACCGGTCAATTAGAATTGCCTAAAATTTAGAGTACCCTTATATAAATGATTAAATAAATACCATTTTTAGTCCTAATCTTTGAAAAAAGACAGCAATGTGCAAAGGATGACAAGCTATGAACATGCTATAATACTATATGTAACTTCACTGAAGTTGTGGAGTGTAAATCAAGGCAGAAATAAGCTGCAGCACTAAACTGCAACATTTGCTCTAATGTTATCGGTAGATAACATAAGGCAGCTTTTTCAGTTCTAAAATAATTGTGATGAGATTTACTTAGTATTGTATTAAGCTTAGAGCGACGGTCAGGAAGCCTTTAAGTATTTTTCTCATATTAGAAACCATCTTGTGCAGAGAGTGTGCATTTCTGTTCATTAGCGTGAGCAAAAGCTATAAATTGATAAAGTTTTTTAAGAAATGTGTTTCTAAAAAACATAAATTATAAACCTGATATTATTCTCTGGTATTATATCAACTCTCTAAATCAATATTCCAACACAAGTATACTCTAAATTCAAAAGTATTTAATTGTAATTCAAATAAAAATGTTGATGATACCTTATAAAATTATTTCTTCTTATAAAAAGGATGTGTTTCTCACTATGCAACAATTTGAGAATTCATTACCAAACATTTTCCAAAACAAACACAAAAAAGTTTGCCTTAATAAGAACTCCTGTTCAGACCCTAAATTGGACACTTGTGTGAACTATGAGATCTTGTCTTTCTACATGCCTGCAGAGACTCGTATTCAAGATAGATGCTTCATCGAATTTCACCAATTACAGGACGTCATACTTAAGTGCACAAGACAACTTTTAAAATTCAATTTAATTTCTGTTTACATGACCTGATAATCAGACCAGCACTTACAGCAACCACAGCTGTATCTTATTGACAGTAAATACAAACAGTTTGTCATGGCAAAAAATAGTTAAAGCCTAGTTGCTCAAAGCGTAAATGACTTCCTGAGCCATACAAAATATAGGTGTATGGAGAGACTCAAGATAAAAGCTGAAGCAGATCGAATTAATTGTTATGTAAATACTAGAGAGGAAAACCATAAAAACCAAATTGAGAATCTAAGACTGTATATGATACTGCTTTCCACACTGCCAATTTACATGTGTTTTATTCTTGGACTTTTTCTGCAAAATGCAAAAAATGGTTACCCTAGCAACTGCCACATGTTACTCAGTTTACGTCTGAGATACAGAGCAGCCTATAACAGAATAACACTGTGCACTTTTTATCAGAATCTCTCAGCACCACAGAGAACTAGGAACTAAGTGTCATAACATGTATGCTTATTTTCTCAAAGTTTTAAGAAGGCACATTAAAGAAAGAGTAGTTGTATGTATTTTGCATGTATCTTTTTGCAATCTCATTTTCTTTATTGCTTTATATGTAAATTTACAAACAAAGATTAGGAGTTGTATGGAGAAATATGTATCTGTCCAACCTGACGGTTGCTTTCTGCGTTCTCTTTTTATTACAGTCCTAGTACACTTCTATACTTTATACACGTAAAACTTTTAAAAGTTCTTTAATGATGCAGGAGTTTTCATCTTCTGAAGTAAAATCATAAGGCAGATCTCCAATTCCCATTCTCTGCCAAAGGTTAAGGTTTAGTTAAAAGTAAGAATTAAAGCATTTCACAGTTAATCACTAATTATCTGCCCTCTTCCCCAGAAGAGCTGAACTCTTTGTTACATGCTTAGGCCCTATATAATTTATGAGGAGATATCTTGCAATAGTACAAAACAATCAGTATGCTAAAAACTGAACCAACTGAAGATAGTCATTAATGAACACACTTTAAGGAAAACTCTGTCACGCTTTTGCATTTTAAAGGCTGGAAAGAGGCCTCTCTGTCCACCTGGGATCTGCAGCCTAGGTCCTAGAGACAGACCTTTTTCCAAGCAGTCAGCACAAGAATGATGTCAGGACTCATAATTTATAGTTTATAGGTAAAGCTAGGAATCTTAAGCTTTTTTTCCCCATTTCCCAGTGCATTTTTTTTTTCTGGTTATTACACGAAAATGTTTTTGGATAGAATAGAGGGAAATACTTGGTTAAATCCTGACTCATCATTCCAAGACTGTGCCCATTCAGATAATAAAAATATTTATAAATTTGTACTTGAAACAGAATAATCAAAATTAAAAAGCTATTTTCACAAGCTCTAACCAGTAAATCTTGCCCTGCCTATTTCATTTGTCTCTGCTGATTTCTTCTACGTCATCATGTACGTTAGGAAAGAATATAAAAGCTGAGGAACAGCTCAACAGAAGAAAACAGAAGCCTAGATGCATTTTTTCTGTAGTTATCAGAGAGAGAGATTTTATAAAACTTAGGAAGAATTACATTTGGCTGAAACTGCAATTATAGTATTAGATTGACAAGAAAAACAGCAGCACTTGTAGAAGTCCTGAACAGGCCTGAATTTTTAACAGATCTAGTAGCATAGAAAACTCTTGGACTGGGAGGGTAAACTAATAGAGGCTAATTCCGTATTTAGGCTTTGGGAAGAACTCAACCTAGAAGTACTTCAGACACTAATGAAGGTTTACGAGATGTGTGTGAATTGGGCTAAAAATAATACATTGATTTCATATATATCACATATACCTATGCATACTGAGCAGGCCACATGCTAAAAGCACATGCTTCCCTTTGGAAGCTGTCATAGTTTCACTGGGCTAGCCCTCACCCACTTCCGCCCCATCCCCAGGGGATAGGGGAGAGGACTGGGGGGCAAGGGTAAGGAGGTTTGTAGGTTGAGATAAGAACAGTTTAATAATAGGAATAAAAGAAAACCTATAATAATATTAATATTACAATAGTAGTGATAATGATAACAGTTACCAAATATGCAAATGAGTGGTACACAGTGCAGCAGCTCACCACCAACCAACCAAGCCCGGCCCATTCCCAGATAATGATGCCAGAGAAGTGACAATCCCAAACCGAAACTGCAGTCCTGGAAGAGTGAGAGCCTGAGCGAAAACCAGAGAGAGACAAAAGAGGAGGAGACCCTCACTAATATACTGGGCATGATGTGATATGATATGGAATACCCCTTTGGCATATCCAAATGCCAATTTAGCTTATTAATTTAAATATTCCTCACCCCCTTAGATCTTGCGCTTGTAGACTAACAAAACACAAAGTCCTTCACTTCCAGCAACAAAAATGAACACACTGGTGTGTTATCAGCGTCTCTCTTATAACGAGTCCCAGGCTGAAAGCAAAACGCAGCACTATTCTAATTACTCAAAAGAAATCCAGCTCTGTTCCAGCTAAAAACCAGGACAGAAGCACATATACTTTAAAAAATTATTAGAGATATATAAAAATGAACACAATAAATTCAGATCCAATGCTATGCTAGTCCAGAACACACTCACAAATGAGTGATTAGATTTTTACAACTTAAAACAATTTACCTTCAGTAATACGTAAAATAAATTATTCTTTTCATGCTTAGTTTAATCAAACTACAGAAACAGAATAGCAGGGAACATATAAACAAACAGGCTTTTTTTGCATTCCCTTGGGCCACAATATAGAGTAATCAATTGTAAATTAATTGGGAAAAATTTGTTTTGCATAGCAGAGAGAGGCAAAACATTAATTCAGAATCATTTGCTTAATGACATTTCTAATGTTATGCATGTATTCAGCCTAGTTTTTTATAAAGAGATGCAAAACCATTACCAAGGATGTAAATACTACTAAACCATAATCTACATTTATATTGAACAAGTAAAACTAGAGTCAAAATACTAAATAATATTTAATTTTTACCAAGGAATATTCAGAGTAGTTATTTGAGTGTGTCAAATCCTTCATAAATTAATGAAAATTTATAATGACTTTATTCCATTTAGGTGCACTTGGTACAGATATGAAAAGCCACTCATGACAGCACAGAGGTTGCATATTGTACGGTCTATCTGTATGTAAACATTCAACGCTGTGCTAGCTCTGCATATGTTATTCACTTTAGTCCTTATGTAAACTTAATACCTGTTCTAAGCACACTTTTAATAGAAATGAATACTGATTTTAATGTTATAAATATATTTGTCTAGAAATTGTTCTTTTTATTTTTAAACAAAATTCTGCTTGTGGTTTGCCTCGGCACAGATAGACAAACTGATAAAATAAATATATGAGACAGAAACAGAGATTTTTTAATTTTATTTTTTTTAAAAAGCCACTCCATGGTTAAAGTCCCCAAACACATGTCTTCAAGGGAAAGTACAAACATGTAAAGTAATAACAGAAAAATCTGTGTAAAAATAACAAGCATTTTGCTTTTTACTAGCCTTAAGAAAACTAATTTTAATTGGTGAACATACTGAATACAAGATTGAATAAATGCCATTCTTGCTCTGATTAAATGTCAAGGCCATAGTTGCGTTGTTTCAGAGTGAGCAATAATTTGGTGTGCATAATGAACCTTTCAGATAATTTATCTATGCAATACTTTTATATTCTTATAAATGAAGCTTCACAATCTGATGTCTTAAACTGTGGCTTCTTTATTATGATATGTTTCAGTTTAATTATCTTTAAGGTCCCTTCCAACTTATGATGTTTTAATAGAATTTCATTTTTATTTTTAACAGAAGCAAAGTGATGCAAACCTAACCTGATTGAGACTAGATCTCTGTCAGTAGTCAGAAATCTTATTGTTTCTATGGAAAAGAGTAGCTTGTGATGATTTTTGCTTTTCATATCATAAATGAGATGAGAACCCCATATTCAAGTTCCTGTCCTCAAATCCACCATTGCTACAGCCAGACGCATCCTAGGTCAATGTGGTTATCTTAGAAAGATAAGTTTTTTGTGACTCTGTACAAGTTTAAGCTCCAGAGGCACTCTAGGTCCATGTGGTTATCTCAGAAAACGAAGCTAATCACCACACTATTCTATAATCTATGCCTAACCAGATACAACTGAGCCCTTAGGAATTAAGAGACTTAAGTGGCATAAAAAGCACCTATCAGCAGAAAAAAACCACTGTGCAATGGACCATTCTATTTAAGTTCCTTGCACATAAGAATTCAAGAACTAGTTTACAAGTATTTTGAGAAGTATTTCTAGTATTTTTAGGACTTATGGAAGTCCTACATAGGAACTCTTTAACATAGAAAGATAAACCTGGGAAAAAAAGGCAAAAAATATTTTCAAAAATTACTGAAACATTCTGAACTATACTTCAGAACAATCTTTGCATGCTTTTTTTTGCTTTTCAAATTTGTTTGTATGAATAAATCTCTGTTCACACAAAAAGCTGTGCAAACTAAATCTTGAGTCTATTACTTGGATCTGTTGGAGCGGGTCCAGAGAAGGGCCACAGAAATCATCAGAGGGATGGAACACCTCTCCTATGAAGAAAGGCTGAGAGAATTGGGGTTGTTCAGCCTGAGGAAGAGAAGGCTCTGGGGAGACCTTATTATGGCCTTTCAATACATGAAGGGGGTCTGTAAGAAAGATGGGGACAAACTTTTTAGCAAGGTCTGTAGTGATAGGACAATAGGTAATGATTTTAAACTAAACTATGATAGATTTAGACAAGATGTAAGGAAGAAATTTTTTACAATGAGGGTGGTGAAACAGTGGAACAGGTTGTCCAGAGAGGTGGTAGAAGTCCCATCTCTGGAAACACTCAGGGTCAAGTTGGACAGGGCTCTGAGTGACCTGATCTAGTTGAAGATGTCCCTCATCGTTGCAAGGGGGTTGGAATAGATGACCTTTTAAAGTCCCTTCCAACTCAAACCATGCTATGATTCTATGATTCTATCTGAAATTGTTCAGCTGCAAAACAAAATCTGGTTTGTATTCAAAAAAGTTCAAAAGCAACAGTTTCTGAAAAAAAGGTGAGTCATTCACTTAGAAAGTAGCTCCAACAGAAAGTATTACACAGAGTAAACAGTAAACTCAGAATATCAAACAACAAATATGAATAATTGTATTTATTCATAGAATCATAGCATGGTTAGGTTTAAAGGGGCCTTAAAGATCATCTAGTTGCAACCCTCCCTGCCATAAGCAGGGACACCTTCAACTAGACCAGGTTGCTCAAAGCCTCATCCAACCTGGCTTTGAAAAATTCCAGAGAGTGGGCATCCACAACTTCTCTGGGCAACCCATTGCAGTGTCTCATCACCCTCACAGTAAAGAATTTCTTCCTAATATCTAATCTAAACCTACCCTCTTCCAGTTTAAAGCCATTACCCCCTGCCACTACCAGGCTTCTAAAAAGTCCCTCCCCAGCTTCCCTTTCTGGAATTGGTAATCAAATAGCTTAAATGAAAAAAAAAATAAAATAAAAAAAAAAAAAAGGTGAGTAAATTATGTAATCTGGAACTGGTGAGTGAAATCTAATACATATGACAGTAGGGAACACTGACAACACAGAGACATGGAGCTTAGGCTAGAATTTGAGATCTTTTAGCTTATGTGTGATAAAAGCTGAGCTCTTGTAGCCAGCTGATCGCATGGAAATTGCTGGTTTCACTTGTCTGTTTTGGGACTAGAAAGGAGTGAGAAGTCCAATTCTTATCACATGCATCCGCAAACAGCCATTAGAAAGATTTAGCAAAGAAAAAGCCTCAAAGGACAAAGCAGTGAAATTCCTTTTTCTTTTTTCTTTTTTCTTTTTTCCTTTTCTCTTTTCTCTTTTCTCTTTTTTCTTTTCCCACTGGAATTCACTGAGTAGAGCAGAAGTAGAATTAAGTTAACATCAATTCAGTTTTACTGAACCTAGTTCAGTAAACTTAGTTCAGTGAACTTGGTTAACTTCCAAAGGTAGTGAGCAAGAGAATGACAACATAAAAGCAAAAAAAGATTCCTTTCTTTTCTCCCTCATCTTACTTTCTCCTGTCTGCCTCTAGCAGATAAAAACTGTTATAACTGTTTGTACCTATGGCTTTCAGAATAAATCAACATTTTAATTTATTATAATGTTATCACTTTAAATTGTGCTTAGAATTCTAGCCATCAAGGAGGAAGTTTACAAATTCCACAGCTATTATACAAAGCTAAGCTGCAACTGAGATGACCAAATTTAAAAAAAAAAAAAAGAAAAATCATAGTCATGCTGAAGAGTTTGATAACTTTTCTTATCAAATACTTTCCTTTTAAATGCTGAAGTTGACTGGCAGGAAGACTGTGAAGGCTACATATCAGCATCGCCCAAATCAGGCCATGCAGGACTGAGAGGCACAGATGGAGCTACGTTAAATTGATTTCCAATCAATAGCTATTCTGAATACTTTCCAGTCCCAAAAGAAATGAGACCACAATTAACCTCAGTTGGATTCTAACACGTCCAAGCTGCAGAATACTCATATCTGTATCCTCCTTTCCTATGGCAAATCTTGCAACTTTTTTTTTTTTTAAATTTAATGACAACATCTATTTTATGAATAAATAGATGTGTTATTGCAATTGTACTCTGCATCACTGATATATATATATATTTATAGTTATCATTATTACTCTTATTATTCTTATTATTTTAATTTTATTTTACTCTAATTTTTAAAGTGTTCTTATCTCAACCTACAGGTCTCCTCACCTTTACCCCTCCAGTTCTCTCCCCGATTCCCTGGATGGCAGGGGGAAGGGCGGGGGGTGCTGTGAGTGGCTGTGTCTTGTTTGGCTGCCAGCTAAGTTAAACTATCACAGCCCTCATTAAGATTGTCACATTGGACAGAAGTCACTGAAATCTATTGATAATCATTTTGAACATAAAAAAAGATATTTAATAAACACTGTACTACAACAACTGTTGCTTTAAAAGTATGTTGCCTGATAGAGCTGAATAATTACCTGCATTTTTCTTGTACCTATTTGTAAAATCCATCTAGCCCTGCAACATTCTTTCTATAACATGCAGAATGGAAGCCTAGCACTTCTAAACATTAAAATATCAAACTAGTATGTGTAGCCTCTGGAATTAAGGAATTTTTCCAGTGAAACAAATACTGTTTCACGCTTCTTAGCTATTGTTATTTTTAAAAGATAAAGCAATTAAAACCATGGTGAAAAATTCTTCAAGAGTGACTTTTGTAACACAAATATGATAGACTCATACCAATGAGAGGAATAAGCCTGTTCCAAAACAATCTACCTAACCTAATTACCAAACTAATGAAGGTTAATAATTTCAAACCTTAATAACAGCTTGAAAAATACACTATTTCACAATTAAGCAAATGAAGCAGAACAATTTTTTCTTTCACTATAATGCGCAGATTTATCTTTCCATTAGATTTCTAGGATCACAGCTGTATATAATCTACTATTTTGTCTATACAGTAAAGCAAAATAAATCAAAACAAACCTCCTATTGACCAAAAATAATCAGTAGACTTTAAGGTTCTTTTACATTCTGTAACAAGTTCAGAGGAGAGAAATGTTGCCTTTCCCTCCTTAACAGTTCTAGAAATTGGGTCCATATATAGGGAAGAAGTATCTGGGGGCATCAATGGGAGCCTTTCTGCTTTAGCAGAATGGAACTCTTACTGCTCTGACACAGTCACAAAGGGGAAGTCCTATAGCAATTTCTGAAAGAATTAAAACCCTGAAAATAGCTTGGAAGACCAGAAAGAGAAACAAATTAAACTCATCAAGACTCCTTGACCTTAATATTTCCTAGGTTATCAGTTTGGCAGGTACACTAAAACGAGGTAATTCGGCCTGAGAAAAAACACCTATGAGTGCTTATCAGCTGAGCATAGTTAACAGTTAATATGTTGATCTGCAAACATTAATTGAGCATTGCCTATACCCAAAACAACTTTTATACTATCTTATTTGTTAGATCATCATCCTAGATAGTGATAAGGAAAAGGACGCACAATCCTGCTGGAGATACATTCAAAAGACCTGTTGTCAACAAAACAACAAGCCATTTCAAAGCAGGATTTCCTTTGACAAAAAAAAGAGTTTGGTAATAGACCAAGCTACTAATAACACAACGTGCTCAACCTATTGTGAACCCTTTTGGGACTGTTGCAGATCGCTACATGACAATTTTCAAAGGAATATCAAGCTTTGCTTTATCTTCATCAATATATAACTGCAGTCCTCCATTTTTATTTATTTCAAGGAAATGCTACGATTTTGTAACTAAATATCTATGTCTCCACCTGCAGTAGATTCTCCATCTTTAAGTAAAACGTTAGACTAGTGAATCATCAGTTTTCGGTGTCCACATGACTCTATACACCACAAGGATGTTAAAAGAGATTTAGACATTCTGACTCTAAAGAGAACTCATCTCAATAATCCTTCAGCATTTTTTTCCAAGGCTTTTATTAACTAAACAAAAATGTTCTAAACGTTTTAGACTTGACCCTTGAAGAATAATAATTTCTAGAAAAAGAGCAACTAAACAGCAAGTTTATTTGTAACTTATCAATTATCATTCAATTCTAATATTTACTAGAAACATGCAAAATATAATTACACTAAACCCCAATTTTCAAGCCTAAAACTTTTACGGTGTTTAGAGTATTTTTCTTACTGCTTGTAATGCAAGTTTGGATCAATCCTAAAAGCCTGCTCCTGAAGGACTGCCAAACAAAGCTATTTCACCTCATAACTGCTCTAACTTTCCACTTATTACTTCTATAACTTTCAAATGCTACTGGACCTTCCCTGAATGTTGCTCACATTATTTCACATGAATGACAGGAGACAAAAGCAGCATTCTATCATCTTCAGGAAAATGTTTTTGGGACTTTTCAAGTTCTTGGACATTTAGATGGGTTGCTTTACCTATTCATTTAATTCCAGAATAATCTCAACCTTTAACCAATGGAAAGTTACTGGACAGCACTGGATATTCAGGATTGGAATTTGAGGAATATATCATGATCATTCTCCATAACCAGTAGTGGAAACTGAACCTGATCATTCAGTTTGAAAATATAGGACTTAGTACATTCAAACTTTTCTGCACTCTTTGTTCCAAATTATAAATGTTAAATTTGGATTTACTTTCAAAATACGCCTTTCCCACATACAAATATGATACCATGATAAGGACAGTTTAAAGCATACTAACACAAGCTTAACAACTGGTATGGATTTTAAACTTCAAATGCTTTCCATGCTTTGTTTTCTACGTATTAAGATTGTTAAAGCAATTTAAGGTGACATTTCCATGCTCATTTACAGAGGACACAGAGTCATTTGCAAAGAGATAGACAGGTGGTTTATAACTTCCATCATTATAATACTGAACAAGGTGACAACTATTGCCTGAAGGAAGGATAATTATACTACAAGAGAACTTAAGCTACATATTCAGGTCACATTTATAGGAACTGGCAGAAAAAGCCAGACACCAAAGCTAAATTTTCCTCATTTACTTGTTTAAATTCTGGTTAACCAAATTAATCCTCAATGCATATTTACTGGCATTAGTTTGTGTATTATATCAGCTAACGCTATCCAGTGAAATGGCTACTGGACTTCAAAATATCTGCACTATTACACACTATTGCAAGAAAGCAGACCTACCAGTTAAGAGGTAAATCAACCCTTCCAAAATTACAGAACCACAGAATCACAGAATGTCAGGGATTGGAAGGGACCTTGAAAGATCGTCTAGTCCAACCCCCCTGCCGGAGCAGGAACACCTACATGAGTTCACACAGGAAGGCGTCCAGGCGGGTCTTGAATGTCTCCAGAGAAGGAGACTCCACAACCTCCCTAGGCAGCCTGTTCCAGTGCTCTGTTACCCTCACAGTAAAGAGGTTTCTTCTCAAGTTTAAATGGAACCTCCTGTGTTCCAGCTTACACCCATTACCCCTTGTCCTATCACTGGACATCACTGAGAAGAGCCTGGCTCCATCCTCCTGACACTCACCACTAACATATTTATAAACATTAATAAGGTCACCCCTCAGCCTCCTCTTCTCCAAGTTAAAGAGGCCCAGCTCCCTCAGCCGTTCCTCATAAGGGAGGTGCTCCACTCCCTTAAACATCTCGGTGGCTCTTCGCTGGACTCTCTCAAGCAGTTCCCTGTCGTTCTTGAACTGTGGGGCCCAGAACTGGACACAATATTCCAGATGTGGCCTCACCAGGGCAGAGTAGAGGGGGTGGAGAACCTCTCTTGACCTACTAACCACACCCCTTCTAATACACCCCAGGATGCCATTTGCCTTCCTGGCCACAAGGGCACAGGGATGGCTCATGGTCATCCTGCTGTCCACCAGGATTCCCAGATCCCTTTCCCCTACACTGCTCTCTAGGAGATCATTTCCTAACCTATACTGGAACCTGGGGTTGTTCCTGCCCAGGTGCAACACCCTACACTTGCCCTTATTATATTTCATGAAATTTTTCCCTGCCCAGCTCTCCAGCCTGTCTAGGTCTGGCTGAATGGCAGCACAGCCTTCTGGAGTGTCAGTCACTCCTCCCAGCTTGGTATCATCAACAAACTTGCTGACAGTGCCCTCTGTTCCCTCATCCAGGTCATTGAATATATTGAATAGTACTGGTTCTAGTACTGACCTTTGAGGGACTCCACTAGACACAGGTCTCCAACTAGACTCTGCCCCACTGACCACCACTCTCTGGCTTCTTCCCACCAGCCAGTTCACAATCCATCTCACTACCTGACCATCCAACCCAGACCTCCTCAATTTGTCAGCAAGGATGCTGTGGGAGACCATGTCAAATGCCTTGCTGAAATCAAGACAGACCACATCCACTGCTCTACCATCATCCAGCCACCTTGTTATGTTTTCATAAAAGTCTAGTAGGTTGGTCAAGCACGACTTCCCCTTGGTGAAGCCATGTTGCCTGCCCCTAATGACCCTCTTATCCTTGATATGCCTTGAGATGGCATCAAGGATAAGTCGTTCCATCACCTTCCCAGGGATGGAGGTGAGGCTGACTGGTCTGTAGTTACCCGGGTCCTCCTTCTTGCCCTTTTTTGAAGACTGGAGTGACATTTGCCTCAGAGAGTTGAGAGTCAGAATTGGCATGTATCCCCTCCTTTAAACTCTTATATGGTGTATGTGTTTTCTCTTCTGAACTGCAGCAACATGTATAATTTTAAATATTGCAAATTACATGGCTGACTTTAAAGAAACTCAGGGAACTTTGCTATCCCAACTGCTGTTGTTTCTTGTGGAGAACACTGGAAAATTCTAAAACTCCAAGAGCGGTTTCTGAGGTTACTGAAATATCCACACCACTCAAAGAAAAAAAAAAAGAGAAAAAAAAAGCGCATCATTCTACCCTTCAGTTTCTTCTATAGCTTTATGGGACGTACTCTAGAACTTATGGGATGCATCCAGAAATCTCATTTTCTTCAGATACTTCATGAGCATTTACAAAGGACACAAAATGTTCTTCCATTATGTTTGCCTGTTATGATTTTTTTCCATACATACCCCTAGTTATTTTCAATACATGCCACTGTATATTTTCTATTAGTTCTAGTTAGTTTCCATACATACTCCTAGTTAAGTGGGGAGAACAGCTTATTAATTCAAAGAAGACCAGCAGCAATACGATCAGACAATTCCTAAGATTTTTTAGGAACTGGAATAACATTTTTGCAATTAAATTTTCATATGGCCCTTGTTAGTCAACACAATTTTTTAGAATTATCATGTAAATAGATGGGGAGAAACAACTCCAGGTTTTTCAAAATATATAACTACTCCTCATCTACCTGTAAATGATAAATCACTGAACTTAATATTTGTACAAACAACTAACAGCTATTTCACCTCTGTTGTCAACAAATCTAAAATTGTTTTACAGAGGAAGCGGCATTCTTTTTCCTAGTTTTCTTTCACAAAGATCTATTCTAATTTTCCTCATACTAACTGATTCTGTCCTAATTTCAATTTATTTTACTGAACCTGAGTGACCAGAACGATATACAATGTTTCATGAGAGTTTTTTCATGTAGCAAACAAATGAAACAAATGGGTTTTGGCGTGCCAGTGGTCCTCCAGTGCCATGGTAAGCAAGCATACCATGTCTTTCTCCTTACTTCCAATATTCCCTCTGATGTCTTCCAATTTTGAAGCAGAAATTACTGCTAGACCCTGAAACCATAATTCATCCTTTCACACTACTGAAGTGTCACACTAGTGAAATATCTATCTATCTTTACTTATTCAAATTGTTTTACTGATGGAAAAGAGAACCATGCCATTGTCTGAAAGTTGAAAGACTGAAGTTAGACATAAAATAAATGTCTTATAATGAAAAAGCAGGTTGCTTTGACTTAACATTATCGTTATTACAAAATTATGCCTAATCCATTTTTGGAAGGACAAACTGGAAAGAAAATTTTAAATGGTTCATCTATCCCACATCAACATCAGTGATGAACAAAACTGTTCCTTCTATCATTCTATAATCAACACTAATATGTTCTTTTCAGTATCTTAATTCAAACCCATCTTTTGTTCAATTTAAAGAGGCATTTTCCCATAGCAAGATGCATTTCATTGCACAAATACCTCTGTGCATCTCTATCATTCTTACTGTAATATGTGAGGGAGTGTTCCTGTGTGTCTTCACATATGCACCTACAGCAGATATGTCTATGCCTACTCTTTGACTCATAAGTAGGAATCACAACAAAATGCAAGAGAAATTATTCTTGTCAAGGAAAATCTAGTGCAAGCTTTGAGTACAATTACCACAATCTGGTTGATTGACTTGAATATTTGAACAGGAAATACTGGTCAAAATTCTCTGGGAGATCAGAACATTAATTTTAACAGTGCTGTCAGATTTGTCATCCAAAATGTAGAAAGCTAAAAGGATGATAGATGCTGGAGAGCTAAGAAATAAATACAAAATCAAGATGTAGCTATATCATGTAAGTTTCAAAATCAAAATAATCCTGTTTAGTGACATGCTAATAAGCCAAATCATCTAACATTAAGGGAATTAGTGCCTTTTTCACTTCAGACTAAATAAAAAAATTCTTTAAAAATAATAGGAAACACTAGAAGGATTGTACATTGGCAAAAATGGAGTGGGGAAGGTGGCTATGAATCTACACATGCTGAAGAGGTACAATGGTTCAAATAAATTTGCAATTGTGAAAGGAAAAGAAAAACACTTGAAAGAAGATTCAGTTACTGTTCCAGGAACTATATGATTATTTAGCTGTAGTGCCACACACAGTAGAAGGGATACTGTACTTAACTACAAGTGTTGCTATTTATTTCTCTTGTATTTATCCTCTGTCTTCTGCTCTTATTTTAAAAAGCAAATCATAAAAGGAAAAACAGCATTTTAATGCATTCACTTCTGGGGAAATAGGAAATGAACCACGATAATCCTATAGTTGGATTAGAGCTGACAAATGGGTCATAAAAGCACAAAAAGCAGTAATTCCAGGTCTGAAAATAATGTTAGTTTTGCAAATCATAAAAAAATTTGTAATGTTATTAATGAGATGCTCAGTTGAGCAAAAACTGTAATTAAAACTAAATACAAATCAAAATACTTTCTGCAATCAGAAATGACAGTATCTTTATGAGCTGTTAATTTAGCAGTATGCATAACAGAAGTGTTCTTTCTTAGTTTTTACAATAATATGCATTGTCAGTTTTTTGCATCCTGAAATTGTTTTTTCTGTTTCTCTACACTGCCTCAAGCAAGATTAAAACAATATTATCTGTTTCTGTTGAACAATATTGTGAACCTGATTCCCCAGGTGGCTCAGAATGAAAGGAATCACCCAGTATATTCACAATTATAAAATTAAAGCAATTCAGCCTAATTTTGTAGGAAAGTTAATCGCATAGAAAATATTATCTCCTCTACTACTAGGACCTCAAAAAGAAATTATTTACATTTTTCAGTGAGGAATTTCTGCTTAAATAAGCAATAAGCAACAATTTTTTTTCCCTTCATGGATCTCAAACCACATTCCATGTAGTATTTTGTAAGTATACATCAGGTACTGTTTGGAATTGTAGCAGGATCTTCCTGATATAACTGCATTCATTAAGCCCTTTTATATCTTTAGATTATTATAGCTAATAACCAATACAGTGCACACTGGAAATTATAATGGTTTTAATTATTATAAAGGCATTTACCTTGATATGACAATTTCCCAAAGCAAATCATAAATATACCGAAAACTAAAAAGTGAATTCACTAAACATTAGGAGTCTGCCATTAAGTAGTAATGATTTAAATGAATTTAGGTCTTTCAAGCCTAAATCTTTATTGAAAAATTATAGAATAGAAACCGTAACTCCTAGAATTATCATGTTTATTATGCTAATTTTATTACAGTGACCTTTTTCCCATGATAAATCAACAAAAGATAAATTAATAAATTCCCAAGGAAAATTTTATGTGCTAAGTACAGATACTGTCCTTCTCTGTCTTTATTACAAGTACCTGAACACACCTATTTCTATGTTTTAGGCATGTTTAATATTTACCTTTTAAAAGCCACAAAGGGGAAAAAAAATAAAAAATAAAAAAATCACTAAATCCAGATTTTGCCAAGAGTTCTGCTGAGTTTTGGCTAGGCTCCTTTACTAGTCAAATGTACTGACCCCCAGAATCAGTATGGTAGCTTTCTAGAAAATCAAGCCAAAACTGGTCTCACTCATCTTTAGTCCTGGCCATCTGCTTGAAGCATCTGGTAACTGGGTACATTCACCCACACCCAGAACACGACTGCTCTCTTGCCAACTATGTGCCGAGGTAACTGCCAATATGTGCTTCTCCACTACTAACATGATGACTGTCAAAAAGAATTGAACATGTACAAATAAACCTAAAGTAACACATTAATTTTTCAAATTATAGCAATATTTTTTTGAAAAAATTGTTTGATAATGGCAACAATAAATGACTTACAAAGCGAAAACTTTCTAATGCTAAGAACTATAACAAGGATACCAAAGATCTAAGTACTTAGAAAAGTTACTTTTAACATCTACTCCCTGTTGTTTTCTCTGACAACGAGAAAATATCTATGTACAGTTATTATTTAAGAAAAAATCAAAGCCACTAATACTAGGAAAGAGTCAAACTTTTAGATAAAAACATCAGAATTATACATTAAATATCTAATTTAAGAAGAGAAAAATAAAATAAGAAATCAGTTCAGATTACTTTCAAAGTTTGTTTTACAATTAATATGAGTATATAAAATTATTAGATGTCGACTAACTGCTACACATTAAAGATATTGCAAGAGGATTTGGAATGTCATATTAGAAGCTAGACCATAAAAAAGATTAGAACAGATATGGTAAAGAAATGTGCAACTTCAGCTGAAATTCATTCTCTTGTCATATTTTCTCTTGTCATAATTTTCTAACATCTCCATTCAGTCAAAAAGAATACCTAAAAATTATTTTGTGCACTTCATACTAGGAGAAGTAAAAAATAAAATAAGTAACTTTAATTACTGAAATTATTAATTCATTTACCAAGTATCATAAAATGAACCTTTCATCTTCTTTTGCTGTGACATTTGTGAAAAGGTCAGATGGATTCAGTGGCTTGTGAGTGTGCGATTAAAAGTTAACAGCACATGAGAGCGAGATCTACAGACAGAAAATCTAAAATCAAAGCCTGGAAAAGTAATCCATGGATCAACCTAGTAGTTTACTATCAGGACTGTGATAGTAAACTACCAGACTGTGGTTAGAGGAAAAGAAATAATCCAAGGATTTTTCAGAGTGTGTAAACATTCCTCTGGCTTCCACTTTATGTTTTTGTTTTCATCACATCTATTTTAAATACTGTATTTTCAAAGCTTTACCTTTTATTATATTGCAACGTTTTCCAAAATACTGTAATGTAATTTTTGATTGATACAAGAAATAGAATACTGTAAATTTTTAATGAATTGTACATGGTGATAGTTCCTCTGATATCTGTTAAATTGCATGAAGATACAGTAACCAAGAGTACAAGTTAATCTAGCTGATCATAATGTTTTTCTGAATCTATCTTTATTTGTAAAATAAAGTAGCCTCAAAGCACATGATGTCCAAGGATATAAAGAAATTTTACTGATGTATAAAATCTTGTCATTCTTAACTTATAATGGTCTAAGGTGTAAGAATTTGTGCTGGTTCACAGTCATATTAAACATTTTAAGCTTGTGGCTTTCCCTCAGGCAAATTTATTCCAAGTAAGGAAAAAAAAAAAAATTAAAAGGAGGTGTAACAAGTTCACAAAATAAATACAAACACATATGCTGAAATAATTATTCAGACACTGCAAATAACTTCTAGGGTTAAATAGAAGAAGCTTTGCCATTTCCTTTACATCTTGCACTTACTGCTTCTCAGGGCCACTCTGAAGTTCTAAAAACCAATCATTAGTAGATTTCAAAAATTAGTCCACATCCCAACAGGAAGCCCTAGTCAAATTTTTCAGCCATGTCCAGATATTTCAGATACTCACTTTTGAAGTTTTCAATATGAGTGTCTTAAAATTCAACTGTCGCCTGATACTGTCAGCTGCCCAAGTTGAACACCTCAGAATTGAGATTGTCAGAAACACACTATTTTCCAAAAATCCTCATTCATGTTTTAATGTGAGATTATATATTAACTATATGTAAGAATATAAAACAGTAAGAGCACACTATAGTGAACTGTTAACTTATATTTGTAAAGAGAAACAGGATTTTGCATGAAACTCTGCTCCAGAGAGTGGAATGAAAGCAAGACTACATATGCTAGCAGAAATTATTTCCATTTTTATAGAGCCTATATAATTTCCAGCAACTGTATTGGACTAGCTAGTAGAGCTTGATTCTAGAAATATTTTATTTCAAGACTGGTTCTGTTATGAAAATCCATTATATTATCTTTTTGTGCTTTAACCTAAACCTGTACTCCTGCTTCAGTTACAAACTTCTGGGATATAGTTCAACAAAAAGATCCGAGTTACATTTTTGTAAAGAAAAAAACTCAGATTTTTTTTTGCCAATTCTTGAAATATGGCAAATTGTTCCCTTTTTTTACCAATTGTCCTGTAATAAAAAATCCCCCAAGAAAACATTTTTTATTTTATTTTGATGATACAACAAACAAGGAAGAATTGCCATACAAAATTGTCAGAAAGAACTAAAAGATCAAACTTAAGTCTGTATATTTTCATAACAAACACCTGAAAACCCCCTCAGTGCTGTAACTACCACCAAGTGAGGTATGAAATGTCCTATACTGATCTTTGGTTAGTGACATTTACAGATTTCTGTCTCTAGAACTTCTTAAAGTGGTTATAATGACAAGAATTGAGAAGTGGCTCTTTCAGTTGATATGTTTGAAAGGTAGCTTTGTATGAACAGCTGTGTTTTCAAAATGCTTGCCACCTCTAAATTGGTTCTTGTGAAGTGAACTGTTTGCCTTGTTGCCAGCAGGGCACATTGCAGTGTAGCTGCTGCATTTTTAGTTTTTATCACTGTCTCTCTAACTACTGAAGTGGAAAAGAAAGATTGCCAAAACCTGACGTGTTTCTTTTCCTTTCTGCCCACTCTGACTTGGTTCTTAGCTGTCTGTTGCTCCAGTGATGAGAAATGTTGCTCAGTTTATTCATTCACTGAATGTCTTTTCTAGCTCAAATAACGGTGATAACCTCCTGTAAACCAAGGCTCCAGCTGTCAATAGCAGTAAATGAAACAAACCTAATTAAGACATAGTAATCATTGTCTATACGAGAAATAATTAGGCTACAAAAAGTGACACACGTCAGGGTGCATTTTTCTAGAAACAAAAAATAATACCTTAAAAACAAGAGGCACACCATATTTAGTAAGACAGTAAGTATAGATAGCAACAGGGACAGATTTCCAGAAGAAATTAAATAATCTGTCCACAAAGATTTAAAAAGTTTTAGGACAGAAGTTCTAGTACAGGAAAACAGTAATAAAAATACTGAATATCATTACTAACAACCAATGATGACTTTTTAGATGCAGACTCTATCTAGATTTTTTAATTGCAGACATCAGGAAGCATACCATACCATTTTATCTGGATGAGGAAATATAGGTACAATCAGAATGCATATAAAGATTTATAAGTGCAGCTGGGTAAAGAATTACATCAAAGATTCCAAAACTATGATGCAGAGCTCCTGCTGTTGCTTGTGTGAAAATGCTTATCCCACAGCTCAGCTTACTGGTGGTAATTTGCTGCTGAGCCTCATCTCTACAAGCTATAATAGCAGGTACAAGTTTTAAGGATCACTTGTATCACATCAAAAGTCTTGAGAGGCCATCAAAACCCACTAAGAAATTAGGTATAATAAAAATAGTATTTTTGCTTAATACAAATAATTGCATTATTTGAATTAACTTTTTAAAAAAACCAAAAAAACGCTACTTTGGCACATAAACCTCTGTGTATTAAAACCTCAGATACTTCAAAAACTATTCAAAGAACCTTCGGGTTCTCTTCGTCCTTCTTATTAGTACCTTTAAAACTGGACATTTGAAATGTAAAATTTTCACATGAAATTCCAGATGTCACAAAGCATTTAACTTTAAAGCACTGGATCCCATTAATAAAAATTCTGAAAATCACTGTTAGTAAGAGTCTTTCAATTTAAACTTTATTTAGTGTTATCAGTACATATTTACTATTATCAGTACATTAATGAAGAAAGGTGTACTACAGTCATATGATTCAGTTTTAGGTTGTCCTGCAAGGAACAGGGGGTTGGACTCAATGATTCTTATGGGTCCCTTCCAACTTGAGATAGTCTATTCTATGATTCTATTGCATCATAAGCCACCATGGACGTCCATACTACTCCAGAAACACTCTTTTATTTCACGTCTTGAATGATAGTGAATACCAAATCATCTTCATGTAAAATAATACATAGATATGACACTATTTAAACCAAAAATTTTTCTGAAGTGAAACAATGTATTTTGGAATTATGACTGTTCAGGCTGAGAGAAAGTGTGAAAATTATTCTACAATCTGTTATTCAAGGCACTCAACCCCAGTGAATATTTCATACAAGGCAGAAGAACTTTAACTGGAGAAATAAGAAAGATTTATGCTAGAACACCGTATGAGCTTGAGCTGGTGGCTTATTAGCTGGAGCGTTCAACAGAAAGAGAAAATACATCAAATTAAATCATGAAGAATTTAAACCTGGATCTGCAACCTCTTCTCTCGGAAAAAAAAAAAAAAACACCTCAACTCACTCTAGTGCATATGATATGAAAATGTTAATTGGTGTTAATTGTTCTTGCCTTGAGAATCCCATAGAAGCCGAAGTATAAACTCAGGACAAGTAAAAACTCAAATCCAGGAGGATGTAGGCCCTACATACACAAAAATGTAGTAGTTTACATGCTTTATCTGGTACAGTCTCTCAGGTACCTGCAACATGCATGGAAAGTCCATCTTGGTCCACATCCTATTTTTCACAGAGGCTGATAGCAAATGTCCAGGGAGGAGAAGAAAACCAGGTTAGCTGTGTAGTTATATTTCCCCAGAATACTTTCCCAGTACCTCTACTGCGCAGAAATTCCTGAGCATCCTAATGGGATCAAAATGCTGAGATTTGATAGCTGCAGTAGCAGTCTCTTGAATCTCAATTAATTTACTATACAAGTAAGATTTCTAATGACCTTTCAATTATCAGAAGCTTCCATTTTGTATTTGTCATACTTACATTTTTAATATAGAATCCCAATAAAATGCCAGAAGTCAATGGGACATGTGCTTTAGAAAGTGCATCAAGAACTTGACTCAAAAAATTCCCCCTGACAGCCATTCTCTTTTCTCCTTGCATAGTAAATTACATCTGTGCATTTGGCATAGAATGATTTCTAACGAGATCTTTAGTAAATGGGACAGTACTCCATATAGGTGTATTACCTTTCCTCTTGGCAGCAAAATTAAGACCAAGTTATAGGCGTTAACAATCCAATGCAAACCTTTCTTTTTCTGCAAGCTTCAGGTTAATCTCATTTCATAGGACAAAGGAACAGATTACATTCTTACTATTTCAGTCAGCATGTCTTTGCATTTTGGTATAAACTGGGCCATTTGCATAAAAACATTATTAATCCTCAAAATAGCAGAATGTTTTCTGTATGTTTACCTCACATATTGTCTGTTCACTTTATTAATACACTTACACTTTAAAATAAAATAATAAATGTCCTTAAACGTACATAACACAAACAGCAGCCTCAAAGACTTGCAAATACACTTCAAATTGCCCCAATGTTCAGGTCACTCAAAATGGTTCAACACGTTTCCTCTAAGCTGATATGGAATACCTACACAGTCAATATGCCCAGTCCTCCCAGGCCTGGAAAGGAAACCTAAAATCCAAATCCTTCATACTTGACTTTTGTAATTCTGTTTATCTACACCAGCAACACCTGTTATTTATCAGTGTCAGTGAAGCATTGATCTTATCTTACAGTTCAGAAACATTGTCACTGTGAATTTTAACACTAGAGGCAAGGAGAGAAAGGGTATAAATGTGTATCATATGACATGTCTTCTGAGACTTGTTTAAAGTTAGTGCAAGGTATATATTCTGAAGTAAATGGAGCAGTTAATGTGTACTCCTTCACATACGGAAACAAAAGCTTTCGAATTACATGGCTTGGAACACAATCTTCACTGATAGTAAGATTTTTTTGCCCCCATAAAAAGCAAGGACATACCAAAAATCTGGAGAGGACAAATCTGATGTTTCAAGATGTTAAGGCTACACTCTTTACTATAATTTGGGACATTAAGACAATCTGCAACTTCCTAGCAGATTTCAGATTCTTGCAGAGCTACAGACCAAAGAAGCAATTGCTAGAAAATATTTTTTTTACCTTCTTATCACTCTAAAGACACTTTTCTGTTATTATTCCTTGCAAATGAAGTTATTGAAGCTGAAACAAGCAAGTCAATAATTAGCCTGAATTTACAAAGATGACGATTTATTATGAGGTACATATTTGTTTCTAATTATTGCTTTAAAGAAAACAAACAAAAGTTTTCTTCCTAAATAGAAGCTACAAAAAGAATTAGAAAATCATAAAACCTGTGGGTTATTAATTTTGTATGTTTCTGTATAAATATCTCACAGACTTGCCTAAGAATGTCATCATTAGGAATGTGTATTAATCTCACCATTCCTTTTTCCTTTGATTACACATAAATTATGTTCTTTATAGTATAAACTTCATGTTCAAGAGTTAAAAATTCATGCTCTGTAGGATTTTGCTCAGTGTTTACATTTTCAAAGCCAACAGAACTCAGTCTGCTTCTAGGTACAGCTGAAAATAAAAAGAAGGTATTTTAAAGTAGCATAGAATATGTAGAAAAATCTCTGATATATTTTGCTTTTACTTTGTGGATCTTCATCTTTCTACAGAGCAATGCTTCACTGGTTGTATGACAAGCTACAAGTCTAAAGATACATTACTAAATCAACTTCATTTATGCTGTCTGGATACCACTACAATACTCTAGGCACCACAGTCATTTTCTTTTCTTACTTGCAATAATTAACATTAGAGAGCAAAAGATGGATAAATTAATTTATAACATTATAGTTTCTTATACTAATTATTTCCTCTTCTTATATTTTAGGTCATCCTGCCATTCCTGAAAACACTAATCAATCATGGGATTTGAAGTTAATACTACTAAATAAATGAATTGCTTAATCTCCTATGACCATCTATACATACTTCATCTTCACAAAGTTATCAATTTTATGTCATCAAGGACAGAGTGACCTTCATTTCCACAAAATGCCTCTTACTACTGGACAAGTTGGTTACAAATTTATCACTTATTCTCAGGAAGAAAGTCCTTCACGATCACCATTTGACAAATGCAAGTGTGTGTATTATCAACTGACCAAGTCATACTAATTCCAAAACCATAACTGTGGAATACTAAAGAGTCTGCTACTTTTTGAACATTTGCGCTAAGATGAAGGACATGCAACTCAAACTTAATTTTCTACTTGGCCTAGTTATTACTGCACTAGTACAAGCTGTAGAAAAAAAAGCAGACTGCCCAGAGTCATGTATATGTGAGATCAGACCATGGTTCACCCCCAAGTCTGTGTATATGGAAGCTCCAACAGTGGATTGTAATGATTTAGGCCTTTTTAATTTTCCAGCCAAACTGCCTGCTGACACACAGGTTCTACTTCTACAGACTAATAACATTGCAAAAATTGAACATTCAGTAGACTTCCCAGTGAATTTAACTGGTCTGGATTTATCTCAGAACAATTTATCCTCAGTGACCAGTATTAATCTTAGAAAGATACCACAGTTGCTTTCAGTGTACCTTGAAGAAAATAAACTTACTGAACTCCCTGAAGAATGTCTCTCCAGACTCCACAATTTACAAGAGCTTTATATTAATCATAACCTGCTTTCTGTGATTGCACCAGGAGCTTTCATAGGCCTCAATAATCTTCTCAGACTTCATCTCAATTCAAATGGTCTGCAAATGATCAACAGGAAGTGGTTTGAAGCTACTCCTAATCTGGAAATTCTCATGATTGGAGAAAACCCAATAATCAGAATCGAAGATATGAACTTTAAGCCTCTTATCAATCTGCGCAGCCTAGTTTTAGCAAGCATAAATCTCACTGAAATACCAGATAATGCTTTGGTTGGCCTTGACAATTTAGAAAGCATCTCCTTTTATGATAACAGATTTGTTAGAGTGCCCCACATCGCTCTTCAAAAGGCTACAAATCTTAAATTTCTGGATCTAAATAAGAATCCTATTAACAGAATACGACGAGGAGATTTTAGCAACATGCTGCATCTAAAAGAGCTAGGAATTAATAACATGCCTGAACTGATTTCTATAGATAGTCTTGCTGTTGATAATTTGCCAGATTTAAGAAAAATTGAAGCTACCAATAACCCCAGATTATCATACATCCATCCAAATGCATTCTACAGACTTCCCAAACTGGAATCACTCATGCTCAACAGCAATGCACTGAGTGCCCTGTACCGCAGTACAATAGAATCCTTGCCTAACCTCAAAGAAGTTAGCATACACAGCAACCCCATTAGGTGTGATTGTGTCATCCGCTGGATTAACATGAATAAAACAAACATTCGCTTCATGGAGCCAGAGTCCCTGTTTTGTGTAGACCCTCCTGAATTCCAAGGCCAGAATGTGAGACAGATACACTTCCGGGAAATGATGGAAATCTGTCTCCCCCTGATAGCTCCTGAAAGTTTTCCATCTACTCTGGATTTAAAAACTGGTAGCCATATTTCCTTACACTGCAGAGCAACAGCAGAACCAGAACCTGAAATCTACTGGGTAACACCATCAGGACACAAACTTTTGCCTAATACTATTTCTAATAAATACTACATTCATTCCGAAGGAACACTAGACATAAGTGATGTAACACAAAAAGAAAGTGGCTTATACACATGTATAGCAACGAATTTAGTTGGGGCAGACCTGAAGTCAGTCATGATTAAAGTGGATGGCTCTTTCCCTCAGGATAGCAATGGATCTTTGAATATTAAAATACAAGATATAAAATCTAATTCAGTTTTGGTTTCATGGAAAGCAAGTTCCAAAATTCTGAAGTCCAGTGTTAGATGGACAGCCTTTCTGAAAGCTGAAAACTCACAGGCTGCACAGAGTGCTCGAATACCTTCCGATATAAAGGTATATAATCTTACACGTCTAAATCCATCAACTGAATACAAAATTTGTATAGATATTCCCACTGTCTATTCACAGAGTAAGAAACAATGTGTCAACGTAACCACAAAAGGACTGGACATTGCAATGAAAGGCTACGAAAAGAACAACATAATAGGATTCCTTGCCTGCCTTGGTGTTCTTTTGGGAATAATTTCTGTGATATATCTCTACAATTGCATCTCACGAGAGATAATCTATGACGTTGGACACAGCTATCTAAAGAATTACCTGAAGAAACAATCCTTTTCACTCAATGAGCTTTATCCTCCTCTAATCACTCTGTGGGACATGGGCAAAGAAAAAAGCACAGTAATGGAAGTAAAAGCAACCGTAATAAGTGTACCAACCAAGATGTCATAAATGTCAATATATAATTTAATTTCTGAAACAGAAAGCACATGACTGCATTTGTGCTGAATAAAAACACAAGAAAGTATTTCTTTGGGAACTAGACGTCTGGAATTTCCTGCTGCCAACAAATGGGAATATGTACTGACTGAGCATAAGAGAAGAATAACTAACTGGCTTCTAAGGGTATTCTACCAACCAAATACAATTAACTTCATTTTCTAGAACTTTCATGGTACTTTTAAGTCTGGAATACAGTGCAAGTAGCCAAGAACATTTTCTGTATTTTTTTTTTATTATTATATAAAAGTAGTGGAACTGAGCAATACCTCCTCCTGTGCTGTATTACACACACTAGCCACGAGTTTTTGCAGTGAACAGATATACTAGGATTGACGTGTAATGAAATGGACAAATTCTGTAGAGTAGACACAGTGAGTATGTGAAATTTTTTTTATGAGAAAAATACATTTTTGATTAAAATCAAAATAGTTTTTGGCTTGTTTGTTTCTAAAAAAAACCCAACAAAACCCACACACAACATTGTTAGAGGTCATCTGACAATACACAAACTCATTCTAATGTCTGATAAAATACCTCCTTACATATTCTCCTGTTAAAATGCCAATCTGAGCACAAAGGATATTTTTGCTGGGTTTAGGCTGTATAACTGCAATAAACCATGCAATAAATATTTTTAGAAAGTACTTACCCATAATAATAACAACCATATTTTACACATTGCTTATTGTGGGAGGAAGAAGAGAGAAGGGTGGGAAGGAGACATAAGAATGACAGGGAAATAGATTGTTAGCTACTGATAAGTTCTGAGCTGCTTTGGTATTTTCCCAGAAGCCTGAAAACTGAATGCAGTGTTTAGACTCACATAATATAAATCCAGTATTTTCTTTTCAGTCAAAAGGGTAATTCAATTATTAGTAATTTCTAAACTTTAGGCTGGACATACACAGAACTCAGATAGCTTGAACAGTTTAAAGGATATTAAGGTTTTCTTTCTGGACCTGCACACTTCTGTTCAGCAATAACAACTGACTAGTTTATAAATCTCCTCAAATTTAACAATGTAACAAGAAATAAATGACTGACAAACATTATTAGTAGAAATTAATTGAAATAAAACAGAAAGAGAACAATAAATAACTGACTACTCATACTGATGCAAAAGTTCGCATGGGAGTAGAACTGGGCACGTAAGCAGCAAAAGTGCACAGGAAGCTGCTGATCAGAATGTTGATTAAAAGCTAAACCAAATTCTGTTAGGATGGGAAAAAAGTGACTATTCCTACGCTCAATACAGAAAAGACATCTGACCATTAAGATACTTGATGAAAAGATGGGGTACCTTCTGATAAAGAAAGCAGCAGCAAAATGTTTATGTTATTTTGGTTCATATATCTAAAAACATACAGGAAGAATGGAGGGGGAAAAGGTTATATCTGAATATAGTGCTTAAGGAAGTAAATATTGACAGAATGCATGGGTAGTTTGAATTACAAAGTAAAAGGAGTGACAAACCTTTCTTGTAAGTCTTTAGTAATATTTAATGTTTCTTAAACTCTATAATAATACATCTTTTATCTCTCTAGACTTGGTTGAAGTAAACATTTCTGTAGAATTGCTGCCATAATTTTTGTAGGTAGAAGAAGAAGAGTTACCTCCTGTATTTAGACATTATCTAAATACAATAAGTTACTTCTTGTATTTACATATTAACTTTTCCACTCTTTTATAGTTTACCGCATACTTTTGAAATATTATTCATCTATAAACACTTATAGCATGAAAAAATAATTTCACTTTGCCTAGTCCTAATAAATAACTTACTTTCATGTTAAAGATGTCCTTTCTCTAGTTAAAAATCAGGATTTTTAAATTATGTAAAGGTAATTTTTGAAGTTATTAAAGGCAGAAAGAAGAATATGATACTAATTTTAAACTATCAAAATTTAGGATACTCATAGAGCCTATGTTTCACTGAAGGAGGAAGTCTACAAACCTGATGAATCGCTATTGCAGAGAAAGTCCCACAGAAATGAGAAGTGAAATGCTGAGCTGGCGTGACAGAGTTCAGCACCTCGGACAGCGCTCGCGGAGTGGCGCTCTTCCTCGAGAAATGGTGGCTCAAACGGCACCCTCCTCCAAGCTGATACTGTACTTGTCAGCAAGAATTTGTAGGTATATCTTGTGTGTTAACATTTGAAATCAAGCTAGATTTAGAACTTAAAACTTTTAGATCTTAGAAATGAGAATCTAATTTTTTCAGGCAAAAACATCTCTGCACAACATTATAAAACAGCACATGGATACAAATCGATCAGGGAGCACTGTTAAGAAGACTTTTTCCCATCACAGAATAAGTACAGAATTTTTTTACTTTATTTAAATGTCTCATTAAAAGCATTTGTTGACAGATAAAATGCATTTTCATATAGAATAATTCTCATACTAAACCCACTTAAATTAGACTTCAACATGCATATTGTTCAATGACTAGTTGTCTGATCCTTTTCTTATACACACTTGCTTGTGTGTGTGAAATACTGTTCTATCAGCAACATGTTAGCCTGTCAGCAAACCTTTATTTCACTGTATCTATATGGCATTATTTTAGTTATTCTACAGAGTGGTGTCTGGTATAACACATGGCAATGCTTTCAATGGAAGTATTGTGAACCACCTACTATCCATATTAACATAATATCTTTAATATCTACATAAAAACATCTCTGTGATACTGGCCTAACAAATACCGTAAAAGATTCATTATTTCTCCATGACCAAAGACATTCTTCATGTTAAAATCCCCACAGAAGCTACAGGTGAGCAGTAGAAATCCTGCAAAGCTGTGTGTAAAAGGTTCCTTCCACAGATACACTACTGTATAAACCTGAAGGTTCTTAGCAAGTAAGAAATCCATCTTTTAGCATTCATAGCTTAGTGTATATTTGTCCTTACATCACTTCATAGGCATATCCCAAAAAATCTAACAATTTTTTCAGTGAAGTAGAATCTGTTAAAAAATTATAGGAAGAACTTCCTAATAGTGGTATACTTTTTACTAATCTTTTCATTTACAGGAAGGTTGGGGTTTTTTTCCACACAAGGCATAGGACTAAAATTTTTCTATCTTTTATTAATTAGGATGTTTACTCTAATGGAGGTAGGAACTGACAACAGGCTATGTTTCATTTTCTCAGAAACAGAGAAAAGCCTTGTTACACTCTTGTATTTCCATTGATTTAATAGTTTTCTCTCAGTTTTCTCTCAGGAATCCAATGAATTAAAAGCAATACTTACTGATTATTCAAACCACGAAATAGCTCAGAAATAAATTGACTTTATCTTGGCATTTGACAGCAAAACTTATTTTGAAACATGCTATTAATGAAAGACAGAAGGCAAACATGAGTGAAATGTCTCGTTAGGCAATACCCAAAACATAAAATTGGAAAGAGGTTTTAATTCAACTGTATAATTCTGTTATCTTACTTCCTTCTGTCAGCCACTAGACTGAAAAGTAGTGTTCTATTCATAAAAAGATTAAACATTTACTTCTTGGTAAAACATTTAGAAAAATGAATTACAATTTTCCACCAGTTAACACAGTGAAATGCTGACTTACAGATGTACATTTAAGTTTCTGGTTTAGCTACAATGATGTGAAATCATAACTTCAATTAGTAGCTAAAAACCTTAGGTAAATGATCATAGAATAATTGTTGATTTACATCCTAAAAGAAAATTTAAATTTCCAAAATTCACTAATAAAATTCATTTTGCTTATGTAACCTTAAACAGTGACCTCAAGATCACTCAAAGAAGAAACAGAGATTCTTCCCTCAATCTTTTGCTGGCCAGAAATAGAAGGAAAACAATGATCAACAATAACCTTATAAAATAGCCTTTGTTACCTGAAACCAGAAGAGATATTTCAAAAAAAGTTGCCTAGGTAGTCTCGAAAATAAGTTCACATACTAGACAGTACCAGAAGAACTGAGGTTTTAGAGACAAAAGAGATTGACAAGTATCATGCTATCAGTCTTAAGGAAGAAAACAATTATTTTTAGTGAACTGAATGGAGTAAAACCAGAGTGGAGGCACTGACAAGAAACTTTACATGGAGAAAGTGTACAGTAAGCATGAAAAGGTCAGTATGTAAACTATAGAAGATATTTTGAAGGATATAATTAAATGGAACAGAGAAAATAGATAGCCATTGAACACAATCTACTAGAGATAAATCAAGACTAATAATTCAACTCATGCTAAAGATGAGAAAATGTGCTTGGAAACAGATTACCAATTGCATTCTCAGAATAAAAAATTGCTGGTGTTGCCTACTGAATATCATGAGACTTCATCACAACATAGCTTACAAAAAGACATATTGAAAAAAGTCATTGGGGAAGTGATAGATACAAGTGATCTTTTTAGAATACCTTTGGGTCCCACAAGCAACAGTATAAAGATGTTAGAATAAACCGCTAGGTAGGAAAAAAAATTACAACTTTCTGTATTATTGGTTGACCTTCCAAACCAATTGTTTTGGTAGGTCAGTTGGTTGACATACCAAACGTGTAATTTGAATAGCTTCCAGTTTAATACCATTGGAAATAACTGGAATCAATCTTCCCAGGAAAAGGTTAAATAGATACTCAGGGAGAATGCTAATCTACAACAGAAAATGAGAAGGTTTTTCAAAAACAGAGAAAGATTATCGAAACATTCAGTAAATATAAAATCAAGACAGTGAGAACAAAATTTAACCTAGATGTCAAAGTTTGTAAAGATTAAAAAAACCAAAACAAAACAACCCAAACAACTTCATTTAACCATATGACAACTCTAGAAGTTGGATATTAAACGAGAGTATTGCTATTATTTATTTATATGGATAATTTCAGTTTGAGTTATTACTGAAACTTTGCAAGATTTGAATGATTGGAAAGGTTAAATACACAACCATAACCCTTCTAGTGAGAACTGTGCTTTGAAACTGAGAATTGAGCTATTAATTTCAAGTTCAATAAAAATTCTTAAGTTGAGTCCTCTTCAATGTTTGTACTATAAGACAGTGTGAAAATAATGTAATCTGTCAGACTAAACTCTGTCCATGATTAACTGCACTTCAGTATTCTGAAACAAAATGTACAAACGTCATTTGTAAACAGCATAAGCATAAAGTAGAACTAGTAATGAATAATGAAAATTGCCCCTATGGTACATGACCGACTGTGGTAATGTTATTGTTCTGGATACATTAAGTAGTGTTTCATTTCTGTAGCCAGAATTTTCAAAAAGAGATATAAGGTTAAAGCTGTGGTTATATTGAAGTGCCTTCCCATCTTCAGTTTTTAAAAAATAAGTAGATTGATCTCCAAATATGCCAACTGTAAAATACTGCAAATTATCATAAATATGGACTTTTTTTTTTTTTCATATACTGAAAAAATTGGCCTACAAGAAAGCTGGGGAAGGACTTTTTACAAAGGCAGGTAGTGATAGAACAAGGGGTAATTGCTTTAAACTGGAAGAGGATAGGTTTGGATTAGATATTAGGAGGAAATTCTTGACTGTGAGGGTGGTCAGACACTGGAACAGGTTGCCCAGAGAAGTTGTGAATGCCCTCTCCCTGGAAGTGTTTAAGGCCAGGTTGGATGAGGCTTTGAGCAACCTGGTCTAGTTGAAGGTGTACCTGCCATGGCAGGGGGGCTGGAACTGATGATCTTTAAGGTCTCTTCCAACCCAAACCGTTCTATAACAAATCACTTTTGTCTTTGGCTGCTTAAGAAATTATGATCAATTTTCAGAGCTACCACACAAGAATGAAGCAAAAACTATGACTGTATTATTTCTACTTCCAGGAATTACAACTACAAAAATTAATTTTGATACTTAATGTCAAGAAAAGCATATTTTTTCATGAAAAATGAAAGTATACTCAACTATGAGTGAACTGTGACAATTAATGATATAAGCCATAAAAAAGCACAAATATCTATCTTAATTTTGGAAACTCTTCAGTGCATCCCTCCTGACTTTCAGTTGCTGCTCCGAAGGGCACATGTTCTCCTATCTCTCATAGGTCTTATCACCCTTGTATGTGTATCTCTGCTATCCATGGGCATCAAAGAAGAACTCTATATGCTTATGTTCATGACTATAACTAGGAAAGAACAATCACATACAAAAGGAAACTACATTATATTCCAAATAAAATTAGCTATTTGATGGGAACTGATTTTTATCTAAAATGTAGCTTTATAGTTTATGACGCACACTCCTATTTAGAAAAAAGGGGGAGGGGGAGAAAGTTCCAGTGTTCTTAGAAAATTAAAAGGGCTTTATATGATTTCTTCAGACATTTAGGAAGAAAACTTTTCATTTTCACTGTAACAGAGCAAATACAAGTATTTACACAACATGAATTAATAAAAAACCTGAAATGAAATGCTGATATGAAAAGTTGACATTCTTGTACAACATTAGATATTCATTGAACCAACAATTTCAGATTTTTAAAAGTTCAATTGGAAAACGTTTAATTCTTTCTAAAGCTCATACCACAATGACATTCAAGTATAATTCTCATCCCACAAAGACATTCAAGACTGTAAATCAACAGTCTTCAAAGCAACTGAATCTTTTATTAAGTCATTCCTCCTTTCAGATGAAGCTGAAAACTACAAATGAAATTCCCCTGTCAGCTAAAAAAATGCTTTTTACTAATCTCTCTCACTTGCTCTTTTTTTTTTTCTCAACTTCAATTATTTTTAGACCAAAGTCCTTTTCTTTGTCCTGATGCAAATCCTATGTTCCTCTCCCTTCCAACATCCATGTAGGTCCTTTGTTTATTTCCTGCTACTGCTGTTGCCAGACTGTCACATCATTTCCACCACTGCTAGTAAAGACAGATGTTGTCTGACTTAATGAAAATATTATCAAGTAAACATCATATTTGGAGGTAAAATATTTGAATAGCAAAATATAAATATTAAAGACCTGGACTTCTTAAAGAAAACACTGATGTACAATTAATCATCGAATGAGATGAAGTATCTTTCAAGGAAACAAAGCATAAAAACGTAATGACATTCAGATGAAAATAATAACAATAATATGGAAGTAAGATAAGGCTGAAAAGGCAGGCAATTTGGGCAGATGGCCTATTCCTGATCCTAAAATAGCTGATGTTCTTTTTAACTTTACAGGTTAGAAGAGTGGAAAACAACTCCATCTGCCTTCCTCTTGCGTAGCTATTGTTCGTTATCTGTGCTGATGACAATTTCATGCTCTGCTCCAAATAGCCATAATGCTTCTGGGAATCACAAAGCTACATGCTGTATGTATTCAGATGTGGAGAACAATTTAGAATAAATGGCCAAAAGAATAAGATATTAAATATATTGTAGATTCTTGATCCAAGAGCATTTACATTCATATTTCCACAAAATATACCCCCTAATATGGAAATTTGGGATTTTCCTAACAAGTCGAATACACTGATTCTCTCCCACCCATTCAAAGTATGCAGTCACATAACATCTCAATCATAGAACAGTATTTCCTTTAGTAGGAATTCTCTACTAAAATAGAGAAAGGAAAGTAAGAAAATTATATGTAAAAATACTTCCATACTGAAATAACTTCATAGAAGAATCTAACAACTATGGTGAATAAACATATTCTTCCAAGAATTCTCTTTAAAAAAGAGACTACCGAGATGTACAGATTACTGAGTTCTAAGCACTGTTCTCATTGTGTGACCTGGCTAGAGCTCAATTGAAGATAGAAATGCTGAGGAGAGCTGTTACATGCAGGAAATAGTCTTCCGTAGCTCAGTGCAAAATTAAGGATCCAGGAGGGCTATAGCTCCTGTCCTAGATACTGCTTTCTGCTTCAAAACCTCCACACGTGAGACAAAAAATACTTTCCAAGTCATCATCATGAAATATACAGGTTGATTCCTTTTTACAGTCCAGCTCAACTTAATTCTTTCTCTCCGTATGTCATACAGATTTATACTCTCCCAGGACCAAAGCAAGAATAGGATCCCTCCATGGCTTTTGGCATCATATGTCACCCTGAGACTGCCTGTCAGTACTTGCACAGTGTGGCTTTGATCAGACAACATTGTTGTTAACCAGATAGATAGCTTGCAGGCTCACACAGACAAAGAAGCAATAGGAAGAGCACCACGTCAATAAGAAGATATTCATAGGTGATCCCTTCAGTTGTTGCTGCAAATGAAAAAGCAAAGAAGAACTGGACTCCTACAGAAGCATGAACTTATTTCACGCTCCAGCACTTAGGCTGACCTGAGAGCCAGGTGCCAGAACAAGGGCCAGTAAGGCAACAAGAGAATGTTCTAACAAAAGACAAGGAAGAAATCAAGATGCAAAAATGAACTTATTTATGTCATTTTTTAAGGACTAAACTCACTAAATATGGTTTATAGTGACATCACAACAGTAAAAGAATTACCTTGTTCATCGTTTTAAGCATAGGAATTACACCATCTGGTTCACTAGACCTTGAACGATATAAAGATAAATAAATTGGAATATTATCTCTGCAAGACAAAAAAAAAAAAAAAAAAAAAAAAAAAGGAGTGAGGTATGCCCAAACTGAGGGGTGTAACAGCAAGGATAGCAGGAAACTGAATAGAAAATGAATGCTGCTTTTCAAGCTAACTGAAAAATTAGGAAACACAAAACCAAATCTCAATGCTTTCCTGATAGTTAATTAGTTGTGCTTCAGAACCTCAACAGAGAAGAAGGAACATGCTCCTTGTAAAAGCAGAATAAACATGGGCTTTGCACTGGTCAAAGACAGACAAACCTTAAAGAGAAAAATCTAATATTCATTTTGAAAAAGCAGTGATGATAGTCTTTATCTGTACACATTTCCTTCAGTCCAGACCTAGGTTCTGTAAAGAAGCATTTTAGCATTCACATACTACACTTGACAGGTCAAAAGGTTTACAGGTTTGTCAATTAGCACGTGAGCACAAGTTAGATTCTTTGATATGGCTGTTGGGAATAACATTTGAGGGCAGAATCTCATTAAACTACAGGTAATCAGCTATGTCTTTATATATCAGGTAATAAAAAGATTAAATTATATCAAACTGCTACTCTCAATTATACTCTCTTAGATTAATTTAATCTTACCTTAACATTTACTATTAAATGAGAGAGGTAAATATATATTACTTATGTAGCAACTTAAAAAATGCATTTTTACACAATAGTGTAAAATTGCCATTTACACAATAGTCTAGTTGCTATTGTGTAAAAGGCAATACAATGATTGTTTCTGAGAAAAATTCAGTTACATAAATCCACTTTAGATTACTTTGACTCAACATGCTAAAATGTAGTCATATGCATTTTACCAATTCGCTACTGGTTTTGTGCTTTACAAAAATAAAGTGTTTACCAATCTTAAGCGTTATGGTATTACATAACTTATTTCATAAACGCTCCGCAAGTACTTATGAGAAGTAAATGCCCATTTTTAGCAAACTAAGTGCTATATTGAATCTTCACGTGCCACACAATGTATTCCAAAATGTGAAACAATGCTTTCTCCTAAAATATCTGCTTGCACAAGTTCACCTATCTACACCTAAATAATATAACATATGCACACCACTATCTCAATTCTATTTCCTCTACAGCCATGTAAGAGGATTTCAGTACTCAGGCTAGGATGAACTGTATCCCCATGGCTTCCAGAGTCTTAGTTTGACGAGTCCAGAATAGCACTGTCCACTATCATAGCACTTATAAACATATATTTACATTGTCATGTCCAAATCACCCTGTTGCCTCTCAGACTGTTCGAGTTCAATTCAAAATATCTTCCTTTTCTTCCTTCCAGGAACTTCAACCTTTCTCTGACCCTTCACATTTATTCCATTAATTTAGCATTAATCTATTGTTTGCTTTTTCACAAAACCATACCAGCGTGGGCATGCAGCCCTCCTTTTTAACTACTTTCTACTTCATTAATACTTCATCTTTTTCCCAATCTCTTATAAAATGTATTTCCAGAGAATTTTTTATATGTTATTTGTTATTATTTTATAATTTTCAATTATATGAAAAAATAACAGAAAAAAAGCTCTATTGTTCTGTGAATTTGAGTCCAAATTTTAAAAGTAGCCAAAGAAAAATTTAAACCCCGAAAACTCTGCAGTTTGTTCCCCCACATACTTCAGCAGCCAACTCTTCTCAAATGATACCATAGAATCATAGAATGATTTGGGTTGGAAGGGACCTTAAAGATGCCCCCCTGCCATCAACACGGACAGCTTCCACCAGACCAGGTTGCTCAAAACCTCATCTAACCTGGCCTTGAACACTTCCAGGGAGGGGGCAGCCACAACTTCCCTGGGTAACCTGTTCCAGTGTCTGATCTACTCCCACAGTCAAGAATTTCTTCCTAATATCTAGTCTAAACCTACCCTCTTTCAGCTTAAAGCCATTACCACTTGTTCTGTCACTACCTGTCCTTTTAAAAAGTCCCTCCCCAGCTCTCTTGTAGGCCCCTTCAGGTACTGGAAGGCCACTATAAGATCTCCCCGGAGCCTTCTCTTCTCCAGGCTGAACAGCCCCAACTCTCCCAGCCTGTCCTCACAGGAGAGGAGCTCCAGCCCTGGGATCATCCTCGTGGCCTCCTCTGGACTCGTTCCAACTGGTCCATGTCTTTCTTGTGTTGGGGGCTCCAGAACTGGACACAGTACTCCAAGTGGGGCCTCATGAGAGTGAGGTTACCTAAGGCTCACTTTCTTTCTCTTGGTCATAGAAAAGCTGTTTAAAATTATATCCACTATAGCTGGAGTAATTTTAAGTTATTTCTAGCTTGGGCAATGTCTGGATTAGTAGAGAGAGAAAACAGAGAGAGATTATTATTCATCCAGACTTTCAAAAGCATATTACAGTTTATAAGCATACACTAATAAACGTAATACACCAGAGCACATAAACCAAAGAGAAAAGCCTCCTGGTGCCCTGAACTTCAGTTAACTAAATAGTTTCAAATAAAATAAGAAAAAATATATTGTCAAAGTATTGTTGGTTTTTTCTCTATGACATAAAGACAAAAATAAGTGCCCGTCAGTACTTCCTCATGCAGCAAAAGGATTTAGGTGCATAACTTCCACTGAATTTAACAGGTACACTGACCTGTTCAGGTATTTTTGGACATTACTAAGCATGTCCCTGAATTATCAGAAGCCTGGCCCCATGAACCTAACTAACTCATGGCCTTCAAAAATTTTCATACACATGGCTCCACTAAAGACAGTATAAAACAATGTACATCATTCATTTAATTGAAAACATTACATATATTTTCCTGAAAACAGGAAAAGAACAATAGTATTCATTTAAAATGTTTACTACATAATTCTTCGTGGAGACCATTAGTTTCAGGATTAAGTAATTGAATATCCATCAAAGGAATACTGGATAGTCCAGAATCTTAATTACCAGCAAAGGAATGTTCTGTAATATCTAATTACAAACAAAAGTCATATGCCATACAATATATTCTAAGTTATTTTCAGATACCATAAATAATATGTTTCCCTCAGAGTCTTACTCCTCCTGACCTACAAAAGTTTGCAAGAGCCTGCTCTTGTTATTCATTTCTAACTATCTATTATCTTCCTACAGGATTTCTTAGGCTTCAGCTTGTCTTCCTCCTCCTTTTGTCTCCTTCATTTGAAAATTTCTTTTTGCTGCAATTATCTTATATGTGAAAGTTTCCTGTCTTTGTATGTCATGCAACATCATTCTATCATTATCAGCATCTCTTTTTTTGTTTAACATTCTGGCACAGAACTCTACTTTTCCTTTCCCAAAATTAATATTCCATCACACTGGATGTGTATAAAGTAATCTAAATTCTTCTTGCTGGAGCCTTCATATTCAATATGCCAAACTGTATGCATAATGAGATTACTTTCCAGTGAGTGGGTGCTTACTTTAATCGAGAGTGTGGAAACTACCTGATTAATATTCAGAAAATAGGAAGTCGAAGGAAGGAAAAAAAATATTTTTTTAAAAAATGCTAGTTTACAAACCTTATCATATGTTGCTAACAAATTAAGTGCAGACTATGTAAGAACTGTGAAAAAAGTGAGGAAAAATTAGAAACTGTAGATACTCAATGGTAAATAACTCAATGGTAAAAAAAACAAAAAAAACAAAAAAAAAATAGGAAGATAGAAATATTTCAGAACAAAACAGCAGAGAGCTGAAAAAATATAGTCAGAGGAAAAAATTACTAAAATAGCACATTTGCAACAGCATCATATCAATAAATATGAGAAAAAAAAAAGTTGAATGTACAAAGAGGTGCTAAAAGTCATTTTAATGATGATAAAGGAGAAAAGTAGGGTAAAGGAAAGGTATAGGAAAGATTGTTGAAGAGGAACAAGTGAAGACACTAGGTCTAACAGTCCATTCTAGTAAAACAAGAATTAAAGGTAGCAAGAGATGAGCCAGTAGTTGGAAGTAAATTTTGGACAGGAGGAAGTGACAGTATTATGAAAAACTGGGAAAAATTAATGACAAAGAGATGAAGGAACAGCCAGAGAAAACATATGAGCTTAAAGATACCATGAAATATATTTATCCAGATGTGATCGATTGACCTTGGTTGAATTTCAGGTGCCCACAAAGCTGCTCTATCACCCACCTCCTCAGCAGGATGGGGAGAGGAGAAAATAAGACGGAAAAAAAAACCCAAACAAACAAACAAAACAAAAAAAAAATACCCCAAACCAAACCAAACTCATGGGTTGAGACAAAGGCAGTTTAACAGAAACAAAGCAAAGCTGTGCACACAGAAGAAAAAGAACAAAATATTTATCCTCTACTTCCCATCAACAGGTGATGTCTGGCCACTTCCCAGGAAGCAGGGCTTCAGTACACGTAGTAGTTGCTCCAGAGTACAAACATCATAAATAACAAATGTCCACCTTTCCCTCTCTGTTCTCCTTGCTTTTATTTCTGAGCAGATGTCATATGGTATGGAATATCCCTTTGGTCAGTTTGGGTCAGCTGTCTTGGCTATGCCCCCTCCCAAGACCCTCTCCACCCCCAGCCTCCTGGCAGTGGGGAAATAGAGAGACAGCCTTGGTGCTGTGCTAGAGCTGCTCAGCAGTAACCAAAACACTGGTGTTTTATCAACACCTTTACAAAACACAGCACTGTGAGGGCTGCTATGGGGAAAATTAACTCCACCTCAGCCAGACCAATACACCAGAAGATTAATATGAAGACAAGACTTAACAAGAATGGAGGAGAAAGGCAAGACAGCACGAGTACATGCTTTTATTTGACTAAAATATTTAGTACAGAAAAAAGCTGTAAGAAACCCGACCTTATGATTATTCTGAAAACAAGAGGAAACAACCATGCTTAGGATAGATTATAGCTTCCATACCTTATAAGTCATAACTCACCAGTGTCAAGGAAATGTCCCAATACTAATTGTAAACGAAGCAAAGAAGAGCATGCTTGGAAATTCTGGCTAAAATAAGGAAGGAAGATACAACAGGTAGTGCCATTTGGGAAGTTTCATCCAGAAGACAATTGGAAGCTGATAACTGTGTTATTTAGGAAAATACTTCAATAAAGAAATATCAGAGGGAAGGAGACACTACTGTCTCTAATTAAAGACAGAGTTCAAAGTCCAGGAGCTGCTTAACGGTATCAATTATAATGCCACTAACAACCAATTATGCTTTGTGCTTTTTCTAAACATTACCAGAGCCACCGTAATTTTTATTGTTCCTTTTTAAAAGCCTCAAAATTCTTTAAAAATAATTAATTCTAAAGGATTAAGTTAAAAAATCCATTTAAATGCAATAACAAAAGACACTGGAATGTATTCAACTTTGTTCTGAATCATATCCAAAGCAAATGTATTCCACTAAAAAATAAGCCAATCACTGTCTTGCAGAATAAAAGCTTGAAGAAAAGGAAAGGGAAGAGTGGGAGTAGAAGGGAGGAAAAAAAAACAACAAAAACAAAACCAATAAAATTAAGAAGAAAAAAGATGGAAGATAAGAATTATTCCACTTAATGTTAAGGCAGACAATACAATAACAGAAACTTTTTTTAAAAAGGATTTTTTTTAACCATTTTTAAAATTATTAGTAAACTAGCTGAACATTCAGTGAAAACTTGGAAGAGAGAGTGAATAAGACAACTAGGTGTCTTTATGTGAAAACAGAGCTAACCTGTTGAGTCTCCGAAGTTATACGCACACTTAAATATGCCTCTCAGATGCATTTCGGAGAGATCTGAATTACCTAGTCCATAAAGTGCTTTGCAGCACTTCAAGAGTTTTACTAGCTTGGGTCCAAGTACATTTGAACATTATTACTCTGACAGAAAGGCACATTAGCTTAATATCACTTCCACCAGCCCTGATTAGCTTGGAAAGACCCCCACATTCATATACCTAGATTGTATACACAAAGGTGCTAAAATACACAATATTAGCCATGGTAGTTTGGACAACAATATGCCACACTCAAAGGGTAGTGTTAATGATTTGTACTTTTGCAGAGATCAGTCACAAGTAGTGTTCTTCAGGGGTCTACTCTGGGATTTACGCTGCTCAGTTTCTTTATCAACAACCTAGAGAAGGAGACAAAATCCTTATCATAGAATCACACAATCAAAATTGACAGGGACTTAGAATCATAGAAGGGTTTGGGTTGGAAGGGACCTTAAAGATCATCCAGTTCCAACCCCACTGCCATCAGCAGGGACACCTTCCACTAAACCAGGTTGCTCAAAGCCTCATCCAGCCTGGCCTTAAACACTTCCAGGGAGGGGGCATCCACAACTTCCTTGGGCAGCTTAGAAAGGTTGGAGAATTAGGCCAATAGCCTGTCATGAAACTCAGCAAGGAGACATGTAAAGTCCCGCACCTAGGATGGAATAATAAGGAATATATTAGAAATATTTTTTTCTGATAAGCTAAGATACAGACATATTCAGTTCTGATTATTAAGCAACCAATTAACAATCAAGTAGACATATAGGAATACAGTGATAGTTATACTCAAATAACAAGCTTGCCTAGCTTGGTATCCTGTCTCTGACACAATGTTCAACAGAGGATGCCTAGTGAAGAGCACAGGACCAGGGTAACTTTCCGTGACACTTTCCCATAATACACCCTACCATCTCTTTGAATTTCCAGACCACAGGGACTTCCTCACCCAGAAGAACATTCATGTACCTTCATGTTTAATGGCCTTTCATGAACTCTTCTCTCACAAGTTCATCTGAGCAGGTTTTTAATCTATGTAAGTGTTCAGCATTCAGAGCATCCTCCTGATGTGCCAATGAGTTCTAATGATGTTTTAACGGTGTCTTAAGGAGATACATGATTTTCTGCAGTCAGATGCAGTTACAGAGGCTTTTATTTTTTAGTAGACACAGAGGGGTCAAAACATTTTTCCTTTTAAGTAAAAGGTCAACTTTCTCAATTATTTGGTAAAACTCACATTAGAATTCTAAGGTAGACAAAATCCTAATAGGGATAGGTGGAGGATCCCTAACAAACTAACCTGGGAAAACAAAGCACACTAAATCAACACTATTGAGTTTGTTAAATAATGATTAGACTGTTGTCTCTGGTCTAAGACCCTCTGGGTTTTACAATGCACCAAAGTTGGCTCTAGCAGACTACAAAAAGAACTTCCCTGCATCCTGAAGTTCACAGGAACCAGTATCTCTAACACCATTTCTAAGGTTACCTTATCAATAAAAGTATTTTTAATAGAATCATAGAATGTAGAATGTTATGGGTTGGAAGGGACCTTCAAAGGTCATCTAGTCCAACCCCCCTGCAGCAAGCAGGGACATCTTCACTAGAGCAGGTTGCTCAGGGCCCCATCAGGCCTGGCCTAATAAGTAATAATAGTTTAAATGATGACTGGTTTAATCTCACAATCACTATATATGGAAATAATTTTGCTTTTCTAGTTTAAAAAAAATAGCTTCTAGTTTAAAACTATTTCATTACAAAACATTCCCAAAATACGCTGTTTATTTTTTTTCAGCACAAAGTAAAATCTTACTGCAACATCACCACCACAGGAAATAAAAATTGATCAGGGGTAGGATTATTTGTTCTGATGTATGCTGACAAACAGTTTGACTAGTTTCTCTAAGATTTCAAACACACTACACTGCTAAAATCATTTGCTTTTTGTCCACAGGCAAAAGAACTGCCTGTTACTAAAGCAAACAACCTGTACTTCTATCTTTGAGATCCTAATAACTATTCAAGCTGATAGCACCAAGCAGGGTCAAAACCTTATTGTCTCCTGAGGAACAACACATGGAAAGCCACACCTTAAGTAGTCATGATACCTTTAGTGAGAGAACATTTGAAAAAATCAACTGCTTTCATTTTACCTTCTGATATTATTTGAGTTTGGTGTCCTTCTCTCACAAAAAGCCAATTTAGTTATAGTTTGTTTGACTGCTAGCTCTTACTCCAGTCTTAGACTGATGCCTGCAATCTTGACATTCTCTCCTAACCACATGCCAAATTTTATGTCAGTTACAGGCAATCTAAAAACAATCACTATTCCTGTCCCTGATATTTTCTTAGCTTCCCTCAGAAACTTAATGGAAAATGCTAGACATAGCATTAAGTTAAGTTGTATTTAGAACATCTGTTTCTTAAAGTCTCTAGTCATTCAGGTTTCCATTACTCCTTGTTCCTCAAATTAACAAGTCAATCATGCTAAAGCAGCAATAATTCCTTTCTTTTGCCAAGTTGCTAAAGATGGAAGAACTGGCAATATTTAAGTTCAGGTTTGTACAAAAGTTTCTATTTCTATATTCTCTCCCCTAGCATCTGCTTTTTAATTCTATACTAAAGTATCAGGTAGGTAAGGGAGAAGGAAATCTCCATTCTCATTGCAGCTTCACGTTCTTCCTGTTCCATGCTACTCAGACCAGTAAATGGAACTTATTTATTGTAATTTCATACTAATCATGCACTTAACTGCATCATTACCTTGATGCTTTCCCTTGATTCAAATTTCACATTCATCTCCACTGTAAACAAGACTATATTTTTTTTTAAAAACTGTGAAAGCTTGAGACTTTGATATTCTATCAAAAATAACATCTGTAAAATAAACTAAACTGGCTAAACTCTTCATTGTTGTAGGAAACTTCAAAGTTCTTAAATATTTTTCACAGGTCTTAACAATTTATTCAAACCAGTAAGGCAAAATATTTAGTAATTTCTAATATTTTATTCTATTTACTTCACCTTTATAGAGATTTCACACTTCAGTTGATTTGTAAATACTGATATAAAAATTTTCTTATGCAGTTAAGACAGTCAAGTCTTACTTTGAAAATATTTTCCTATTAAAACAGCCACTTTAATGTGAACTTTACATATAAATTTTAATAGCATATAGTACAATGAATGCACAAGTCTCCAATTCAGTATACAATACTGTAAAATCTATTCTCTGAATGACTGCTCATATCCACTTAGCAAGAATTACTGCTTTATAAAGTACATGGATATTTTTCCCTTGTGTGCAACACAATACATGGTATCTAGTTAGAAAAAGGAAAAAGAGATTTATATTTTCTACTGCTTATTCAAATTTTGTGTAACAGAAATCTCATTTTTCTAATTGCCATAAGATGTTACACTGAAAAATTCTTGCAAACAATTTTATGAGCTATTAGTTAGCTAATATACCCTTGCTTTCTTCTTTCTATTTTAAAACAAAGGATTCCCAGTAATTTCATAGTAGAATGAGTCATTCATAATCCTACGTATTACACAGAAAAAAATTATAGATGCATATCACCTGGAGCATATATTACTGTTACTTACAATAATCAGCAAGTATTACAAATGGCAGAAATTACGAGGTTGATTCCCACCTTAGAAAGCAACAAAAATCAGCATTTAGATTACCATTCTATTATTAATTCATACAAGGACATGTTCACAATTTTCTAGTCTTAGAATCATTGACTTTTAGAACAGATACTAGAAAATTTATTCTTGTTTTCCTCTGATGACTGGCATTTATGCCATATCAAATATATTTTTATTAATTCTTTCTGTGTATGTTTAAGTACACATAGCCTCAGATGCAACTTCAATTCAACAAGGGAGCTACACAGGCAGAACATCCCTGCTAAGGGCCCCTTACTTTCCAGTTGCCAGTGTACCTGCACTTGATGCAACTTGTCCTGGAAAAGAAGGCAGGAAGAATAAGTAAATAAAGATAGTATTTTATATCTGAGTAATTCTCCTCAGTATCAGCAATGCCTTCTGTTCCAGAAGTTAAGTAGACATACTGTGAAAAGAAAGACAAATTTAATTCCTATGGTTTTATAATTTTTTTTAGTTTTGAAATTTTTAAGGTTATCTTTGCTCTTGTGCTTCCAGAAGCAGCAATCAACACAATTCAATCACCTTCCTTGTACTAACCATTACCTTTTATGCTTCTCCAGAGAACATTTTTATTAATCTACTGACCAAATGAAATAGTTGCAGTTTTTAAACCCTGTGTTCTCAAGAAAATCACTCCCTGTTTTTATCATTCTACTTGACTATATGGTAATAGTAAATGCAATGAATTCTCTTCAAAACTCTTATGGTAACTCAGCTTACTGAGTTCTTCTGTTCATCTGTTACCAATGAATTTTACATTCCATTAGACTGCCTATACACCTTGGCTCTTTTTCTGGAGTTCCTCAGTCTTCCATGTTATTATCTCATTCAAATAATCTGATATTACATATGAAATTTGTCTACTCTTCAGTAGCACCATTCCTAAGTGGCCGAAACCGTAGAACAGGATGTTAATTTGCTAAATTTCTGTACTAAAAAAGGTCCCCTCAACATTACTCCTTCATTTATCTGATCTCTTCAGTTTCACCTTAGAATTACTGCCACAGTATCTGAGTACCCTCTGTACAAAATCAATAGCAATAGGGCAATTTTAATGGAGTCTGTCACATTTACTTGGGAATACTTAAGGTGTCAGTTTTGAGAAAGTCTTACTGCGGGGACGAGTCTGTTATTTTTCTCAAATAGTGTCAAAATTTAGATCTACTCTGTCTCTTCTGGAAAACTGAAATCTGCATTATTCCATTTTTCTTTATTTGTAGTAATCTCATAATCTTCAAAATTTCATCATGTTTTATTATTTGAAATGTGTTTATTCATACAATTTGTGCTGGTCTTCTAGCTGCATCTAACAAAAGGCCAAATCTTGTTTTTCTGCTCCAGCTACAACTACAGTTATTCAAAGAGACTTTTTTTTTTTTTTTAACAAGGAAGAAAAGGGATTTTCAGTATCGAAATAAGAAAAGTTTTTGGTGAAGAAACAAGGAATCATGACAGAAACTATTCTGCAACAGTAAGTAACTTAAATTAGCACTCTGATCGTAAAATAAAGCCATCAATATTGTTCTATTCTGTCACTACTCTGCACAGAAATTTATAGTACAATATAAGATGCAGTATGTTATATACCGGTGTCATGATTAGAGCAATAAATTTTAGAACTGCAAATTATGTATACATCTCTTATTGCATTGAACAGCTAAATGAGAAAAAGCATCTGATTAAGGAAAAAAATAATATGTGAAATTCTTGTGAGAAAATAACCTACTTCATTCTATAATGTATGTTATTATTAGGCAATCTAACCAATCACAAAAGCAAAGTTGACCCTCGTTAATAGCTGTCACATGTTGATTAAGCCAAAATACAAGAAAAATCCTTCCTAGGCTCTACTAAAGTTTAACTGTAGTAGATATTTTCTAGCTTAATTTCCTGCAATTTTTTATTGAATTACATATTTTTATCATTGGCTTATATACAGTTAAATTAACCCAAATATAAATATTTTAATTCAAACACTGAAATGAATGTTGCTTCAGTGGAAAAAAATATTAATTTGTTCTTTTGATAGAAATTTACTTGAAATCAATCATGGAATAATTTGGATCAGTAGAAACCTGCAGAGATCATCCTGCTCAAATCATTGCTAACTTCATAGCTTGATCAGGCTGCTCATAGCCTTCCCTAGAGGAATTATGAACCTATGAATGTATTGTATCACCTGTCTTCTTTGAATCTTTAATTCTTATTTTTAAATTCTTTAGGCTACCTCGGACCATCAGTCAGAGGACATTCGTGCATCATACCAGTGTACAACTTGCTTTTTAATACATATTTTTTCTGTAGGAAATAATTGTAGATACACTAAACTGTAAGTCACAGTAATTTATTTTTTTTTCTGTGCATGGGATAAAGATCCTCTTTCAGTTTGAAAGTACTAGCAAATTCAGAATTCATCTTACATTTCTCCAAAGTGTATTGCTAGTTGCCAATATTTATAGAAAGCAAAAAATATTTTTTCTCTGTGATGCTGAGAATATAAAAATATTACAGGGCATGGTCTATCTTAAAAAAAACCAACAAACCAACAAACAAAACAGCTGTGGATTTATCTATTTAGGTCATCAAGTGGTAAAAACTAAATAGCAATGTGGCTATTTTTATAACAAATTTCACAATATCTCATGGAAAGTTTCCTCTCCAAAAAGTCATTTTAGCTAAATAGATTCAGTTCCGGTAGGACTGGTTTTGTTACTGAATTAGGTAATCCCTCTCAGATAGTCATAATTAAAACACTAAAACCAATATAACATTTATGTGCTCCACTTTCACTTCTCGAGTGAAGACAAGCCAGTAGTATCAAAGAGGAAAATGTTTGGAGGGGGAAAAAAACCAAGCTAAATCTAAGGCATAACTTTCACATTTATAATGCTCAGGATACAAAAGTGTAGGGAATAACTCTTAAGAGACAAGACCTTCTCAAGCATCGTCAGTTCTCTGGATAATCTATCTGCTGCGGTTCCCCAGTTATTTGTTCTGGTTTCCTCACAAGGAAATCTAGGCATTGAACAGGGCAATGCAACGAGGATGCTGTAGGATGCACAAAGGATAGATCTTTTGCCTTTTGACTCCATGAAAAATGAAAGCAGCCCATTTTAAAACCTGAGCAGAACTTGAAGTACTATGGACATGTTTTTGCAGCACTGCATATAAGATAATATTGCCCTATAGTCCCAAGCTTGGTGATTATCTTACAACAGTACTAAATTATTTTCAAAGTGACATTGAGTTCCTGACATAACCCTCCTACAAATCACACAACTTCAGTCCCTGAGCTCAACTTATTGTTGAACTAGAGCATACAGTTCAAACAGTTTATTTTTTTAATTAAAAACCTTCTATTTCAATGTTATAAAGCAGAGTCGAAAGGTTATAATAAAAAAGGGGTTGCATTTTAGTTTAACTGATTGATGCCTATGTTACAAAAACTAAGAATTGTTCTGAGTTTTGATTTATATCTAAGACACGACTTAAAACAGCACATAAAATGTTGAAAGACATCTTTCCTTTACAGGGATGTTTTTTTAATTTAGTGGGCAAGCTCATACAAAACCTTTATTAGATAGCAGTTTCCTTGAAAGACTGACAAACAGAATCAAGGACATCCATTATCAGCATAAATTCCCTTGCTTATTTCTACCAGGCTTTTTTTTTTTTTTTTTTTTTTGCCTCCTCACAACTCGCTCAGTTTACTTTCAAACGTTCCTTTTATATAAGACAACTTCATTAAACAAAAACTTGGATCAGAGCGGGGGAAGAAAAAAATACATTTATACTTTAATAAAATTAACATTAGTTTGCTTCCTCATATGTATATTGAGAACTTTAAATATTATATATATATATATATATATATGTATCTAGAAAACAAGTGAAAGGAAAAGTAGAAAGGAGCTGTTTCTGTGCAAAATACAGGCAGTTTCAGGATTCTGTTGGAGAATATGCTTTCTTCTCTTCATTTTTCCTCTACCTGAACTGATGGCTCCCCTCTTCAGCATTCTACACTCATTTAGCTGTAAGTCTAAATTCCCTATGGGTCCATTAAGTATGTTGCCAGGCAAACAGTCCAGTAGCAACTGTATAACAGGACATTTGGATGGGAGCCAGTTTTATAGTCACTAATCTGTAAACCTTCATATCATTAGAGAAGAAATTAGTCTTGCTAACTGCAACTATTAGGATTGGTATTCTCTCATTTCTCTGAAAAGATTGAGACTCATTCATAACACACTAGGTTTTCATTGATGAGCATTTCTAAATCAGCAGTATCAATAAGTATAGTATTTTCCATATACTAGAAGAGTATAATTCTCTACTTATTGAATGTTTTAGTAATAAACAACCTGATCAATAGTATTAATACAGTCATAGCCATGTTAAACAGGTACAATTACCATGCAAAGGACTTCCAGCTTACTAACTTGAAGAGCACATATAACAGAGGACTTAACCCTAAGTTAAGCAGTATGTATTGTGTTTTCTTTCTTTTGTTTATTTTAATGACAATAAATCAAAGCAGACCTCCTCATGCAAAATTTGCCAGCTATCACATTATCTGATTCAGGAATGTGCCACCTCTTAGACTGAAGTATTGTTTCTTTGCTGTAAGGTATCATTATCTTGAAACTGAGCATATAAACTCTTCAGAGTGATCCTTATATCAATTCAAACACAGAACACCATCGGAGAATAGCAACCTGCAGTGTCCTGCTGATGTGACCACAATGCATTAACTTGTGGAAGAACTGCTACTCCAATTAGTAAGTTCTTAAATAAATGAATATGGTCTCATAGACTAGAAGATATGAGTACCATTGTTCTCACAGGTTTGGAATGCAGCTGTGAAAGAAAGCAGCATGCAAAATTGAAAAATCAAGACAGAGCCACAAGAACAACGCATGACTTGAACACGTATATGTTAAGGTTTCTTTAGTTACTAGTTTTACCCTGAAGCACTTCTGAGCTGAAGAAACAATGTGAAGGAGAGCAAAAAAGAGCAGTTAATGACAGAACAAGGGGAAATGGCTTTAAACTAGAAGAGGGTAGGTTTAAATTAGATATTAGGAAGAAATTCTTGACTGTGAGGGTGGTCAGACACTGGCACAGGTTGCCCAGGAAAGTTGTGGATGCCCCCTGCCTGGAAGTGTTCAAGGCCAGGCTGGATGAGGCTTTGAGCAACCTGGTCTAGTGGAAGGTGTCCCTGCTGATGGCAGTGGGGTTGGAACTAGATGATCTTTAAGGTTCCTTCCAACCCAAACCATTCTATGATTCTATGAAAATAAAAACATTTCTGCTGTGAAGTCTATACATTTAGTGGAAAATATATGTGTAAAATATATATTATTGGAACCGTAGTTCTTCAGTTTTCTCTGTCCTTGCTTGTTCATTATCAGTAACATTTTAACTTTTATAGTAGTAGAAGTGTGCCAATAATCTTGGTTGGTTATTGGTACAAGAAAAAGAAAAATGGTTTTGAATATAAGAAATGGAAATGCATAAACTGAAAGATCACCACTGTCACAGGTACAGAGATTTAAGCAATGACAGTAATGCCAGGGATTTCTCATCACTATAAAGTGCGGGGAAAATAGTGGTAACTTTTTTCCCAATTAAACCCTGGATAATCTTCTGTACCCCCTAATTTGTTGGTCCTTGTATAATTTTTTCAGTCTTAACATGATACTCCATATAAATTTACTTCTCCAGAAGCATAAAAAAAATTTCAAGCAAATAAATTGATTTTTATCACATTACTATAAACTTGAAAGAAGGTTTAGAATTTCTCTGCTTATCCTGTCGATTCTCGAGGAAAAATATCATCAGACAAAGCCATCACCATTATTTAAAATCTCTGATGCATATATGTTTGGGCTTGAACAGGCAAGAAGGTAACTTCCTTGTGTTATTTGGGCTTTTTTTGAAGCAAGATTAGCAGAAGTAACTCATGACCTCTCACTGATTGATTCTACTCAAGCAAATTCATCCAATCTAGGTACATAAACAAACCTGCTGGAAGGGCTTATTAAATAACCCCTTTTTGCAAAACCCTGAGTGCTTAAAAAAGCTTGCTGGTACCAACATCAAGTTTATCAACTGCTCTTAAAAACTTGGCATTATAATTTGCATTCCAAAGATAGAGATTTAGGTACCAGATACTAGTAAACCCTATGTTGATATAATCCTCAGAACTACTAGCAAATTGCTAAACTGAAGGACAAACCTGGTACCTGATATATGCTACTTTATGGGAATTCTGTCCACAAACTTGATTTACATGTTGTGATGAAAAAAACATTTGTGCACTTAATAAACACAACCATTGGACTGCTAGTGGTGTATTGGGTTTTTTTGTAGACAAATGTCTGGACCCTGAGGGCACCCAGAGGCCTTTACGTCCCTCCCCACCTCCCCTGGGGCTTTCCCTCACCCTGTCCAAGGCGCAGGAGCCCTATTTCCACCTCAGTCTGAGACCATCAGTCCCTAGCCCTCTCCCACAGATGGACTTTGGACCCTTATAGTAGCCTGTCTCCAGCCCTGTCTCTCATCCCATCAGCTTTTTCTGCTGACAGGACATTCATGATGGGCCCTGGCCCTGGCTTATCACTTGCTGTTTGTGGGGCTGTTGATAGACTCCGATACCAGGTCCTGGTTGTGCTCTCATGTTTGCACCCCTTGGTGAGGGCACAGGGTCCCCTTGGCTCTTGCCCTCTGTGGACCTGCCCTGCTCTTGCTGCTCCCTGACAGCAGACACAGGAACATGCTTGAGTTAATTCATTGTTTTAGTTGAATGATGAAAGCTTTAAGCCTGGACATGGGGTAGATCTTCCCTAGTCATAGTGGAAGCTTAGAAAGTTCATAAGCAAACAGCAAACAAGTGCCTGACTTGAACTGAACCAGATGCTGTTTTCTTATTCATGCATTTAGGCACCAAAATACCTTCTTAAACCTGGCCATCAATTATTTGCTAATTCATGTTTTTTAACTATTTTTCCTCACTCTATTTGGCTGAGCTTTCTTGATAATTTTTTTAAGTTCACAGAGATACTTTCTTGTTTCATTAATATTCTTGCCTCCACTGTTACTGCATCAAAAAAGTAAACAAAAAAATGCCATAAACATTAATTCATGAACAGAAGTTAGAAGTTATAATGAGGCAGTTCATTTTGTCAGAACTTGAATAGCCTGAGAAATCTGTGAAGTATGTCCTTATTGAAAATCATACCAATAACAATTGAACAACTCATTTCTGCAGATATGCAGTCTACTTGTTTTGATATACACTTAATACGCATAGACAAAACCCATACAATGAATTTTTTGCAAGTGATTTTCTGCTGTCAGTGCATCACAGAGATGCTTAAAGTAGTTCTAAATGAGCTAGCTCAGTTGCTGAGATTGCATAGTCATAGCACAGATGATAGTACGCAATGTACTCAGACCATTAGTTGTAATACATTTTTTAAGACAGTGGTATATTTAGAAATTATTTTTTATAAGTTATATGAACCTAAAGAATCTCAGTTGCCTCAAAAAGGCAATCTCATTTTGGAACACAACAGGACAGAAAGGAATAAAATTTGTACTTGTATAAAGAAACAGATATATCTTCTCTAAACAAAAAGGATAATAAGTAAAACATACTTTAATAAATCATAGTAGATGAGAACCTTTGCATGCTGCAACAGTAAATGGAGTACACTGCTACTGTCTAGCATATGCTGCCTCAGCTGATAGAATTTAGAGGGAAAAACAGCTTTCTAACAACATTTAGACTAAGCTAATCAATATGAGAAGTAATTAATTTACCATGCACCTTATATTTCTAAAATGGTCTTTATGAAAGCTTAGAATTGTTACACACTTTAAATCAAACCACAACCTAGTATTAAAAAAAAAAAATAGATGGCAAGACTGAAGACATTAAAACAAAAACAATGTAGTCAAAATGTTCAAACCAAACGCAACAGTTTATACTGCAAAATTACCTCAATGGTTGTATCATTTTAAAAAATTCCATAAAGATGGCACAAAGAAAATTAATGGAAATTTAAAGAAAAACAATCATATACCACATATACTTTTGTTGGAAGTTAAGAACTACATTAACATTGTGCTTCATGTTCTAACGAATATAACAGTCTCTCTTCCTTAATTGCATTTTTAGATATTTCCTTCATCTACCACAATAAAATAAAGAAAAAACACAGATTTGTTTATTCTGTCTGCCCACCAAAAAAGTAAACTTCATTACATACCCACTACTCATTGTGGATTAAGCTGTTAAATTTTATTTTGCTTTTTTCCTAACAGGTCAAATTAAAATCTTCATTTCACAAAGTTGGCCATATGGTAATATTGGGGGATAAACCTGTCACTAAGTGCTTTTACTTAGAGATGCAGGTCTGAAAATCACAGAGATTAAGCTGAGTTAAAAGTTGGGGAATTGTAGCCATGTTTTATAAATTTCAAATATCACTATAAATGAGATTTAAAAATAAATATGTTTGCTACATGAAATTAATTGTAAAGTTGGCATACCAGGCAGAAGTTAGTTTTAATCTATGGTTGTTTTTACTTGGGGGCATATTTGGTGTTTTGTTTTATTTTTTAAAAGACAATTTTTATGTTTACAAATTTCCATATTTAGTAAACTGAAAACACAGCAAACATATTTATTTGTAAGCCTTGAGGTCATCTTGACTTTGCCAGCTGCAAGAGAAATTTAATCCAAGCAAAAACTGAAGTGCTTTTAAATGTAAAATGTGCTTGCTTTCACATGAGCAAGCAGCCCGCAGGTAAAAAATGCCTACCACAGTCTCAAAAGATAATGGTGGGATTTCAAAATATTTGTAACTAAATTTGCTGATCAGAAGTCCACTGAATACCATAATGAACCATATTATAATATGCAATGGGCACAGATGTGAGATCTGACAACAGGATGCCATTTTCCTGTTCAGAATTTTTTTTTTAATTAAAAAATTAAACCATTTCCTCGCACAGCTGATGTTATGCTGGATATTTCACATTTTGTGAAAATGCAGGAAAAGGGAGACAGAGGGGAATGACAGAATAATGATATCGCATTGCCTAAAAAAAACATTAAGATATATTACAAGAGTTACCACCATCACTGTGAGCATTACAGAATCACAGAATGGTAGGGGTTGGAAGGGACCTCTGGAGACCATCTATTCCAACCCCCCTGCCAAAGCAGGTTCACCTAGAGTAAGCTGCACAGGAAAGCGTCCAGGTGTGTTTTGAATATCTCCAGAGAAGGAGACTCCACAACCTCTCTGGGCAGCCTGTTCCAGTGCTCTGTCACCCTCACAGTAAATACGTGTTTCCTCACATTTAAGTGGAACCTCCTGTGTTCCAGCTTGTGCCTGTTGCCCCTTGCCCTATCACTGGCCACCACTGAAAAGAGTCTGGCCCCATCCTCTTGACACCTGCCCTTCAGATATTTATAAACATTGATAAGGTCTCCTCACAATCTTCTCTTCTCTAGGCTAAAGAGACCCAGCTCTCACAGTCTTTCCTCATAAGAAAGATGCTCTACTTCCTTAATCATTTTCACAGCTCTCTGCTGGACTCTCTCCAGAAGTTCCCTATTTCTCCTGAAATGGCGGGCCCAGAACTGGACACAGAACTCCAGATGTGGCCTCACCAGGGCAGAGTAGAGAGGGAGCAGAACCTCCCTCGACCTGCTGGTCACACTCTTCTTAACGCACCCCAGGATACCATTGACCTTTTTGGCCACAAGGGCACACTGCTGGCTCATGGTCAACTGGTTGTCCACCAGCTCTCCCAGGTCCTTCTCTGCAGGGCTGCTTTCCAGCAGGTCAACCCCCAACTTGTACTGGTCCCTGAGGTTATTCCTCCCCTGGTGCAGGACCCTACACTTGCCCTTATTGAACTTCATCATGTTCATTGCTGGCTTGGACTTAGCCTTTCTGAAACTGAAAACTGTTACCATGTAGATTTTAGCCTAAATAAAATTAGACTGAGTGGTACCACCAACGAGGAGACAGTGTAGATAAAAGCCTACAAAATTTCTAACTTAATTGAGAATATGCAAAAGCAACTAATCTGTCTAGCAAACAGATGGAGAAAGAGAGATAGCAGACAGAATACATAGCCATTAGACGATAACAGGCATTCCTGGCTTTCTGTGACTTTGTTTTTTTTTTCTTGAGCTCGAGAAAGAAGATACTCTAAGGTTTTCTTAGGCATTGACTACTTTTATCTGAACTTAAGATTTCTTAATTTGTTAATTTGCATTTTAACATCTATTTAGTTGGTTGAATAAAATAGGAGACTTTTATATTTATGATGTCATGTTATTTTTGTTCACTCATACTGGGTCAGCCACCAGGAACTGGTAGATATGGTTGCAAAACAGAAATGTTCCAAGAAGCAATTAATTTCATAAGTCCTGTTGAATGCAAGTGCTAGAATTATTTAACCCATAGTTCTTTGCCTTCTTTTATTTAGCAGATGTTAAAAAAATTCAAGAAACCCTAATCACTGACTGAAAACTTAATGAGTAGTAATTAATGATTACTAAAGCCAAGAATTTATACAGTTCCTTTAAAACTGCGTGGATAAAGAATGAAAACACATATTTAAAAAGTTATCTATAAGAAAACTGCTAAAAATATTTCAGAATGTGTTTAAATTTATTAACTGCTTGAAATATATGCCTACATTTCTGGATACTGACGTGTCTCCTACTCATTTGTTCTACCCAGTCAAACCTAATGCTGGAAAACAGATCAGTCAGTAAGCAATGATTCATCCAGATTCATGCTACATGTATGAGCATGTGCTTCACTACACTAAATTCAGTGTTAGTCACACATGACTGATGCATGAATTCCACAAAAGAAATTTTTCTCACCATTGACAAGAAGAATCGTGGCATGTAATTTTATTCAGGATCCTCTCTATGCACTTCTACTATTCAAGCAGTGTATTTAGTTCTTGCATGGTTGAGAAAGTCAGAGACACACAGGTGTAAACTAAGCAGCTAAACAGAACCAGTAAAATATCAAAGGTCAGGTCAGATCACTCAGGTCAGATCAGTCTTCTATAGAAAATCTTCACAATACATAAGAAAAGTCTTTCTACTAGGTCAAAACTTTCATTTACTTCAGTGGGATAGCATTTCATCCTGAAAAATTAATATTATAGGAATATATAGTTCCCTGGTTAGGTAGCCCATGTTCTATACACAGATCAATTTCCCCTTGGCTACCATTCCCTGTTAATCATGCCTTCTAGCAGAGCCATCAGTAAAAATGTCAGAAGCATTTCACTTACTCTACCAAAATAATTAAAAACTGGATCTCTCTTCCTCAACCTGTCCAATTCTTCACACTCTCCATTTTCACTCTTCCCACCCTTAACAGGCCTCAGCTTCCAAATCCACCCAATCCACATCAAATAAATTTACATTTGTATTTAGTAAGCTGATTTCACACAAACCTTAGATCATATGAAAAATGTACAGTTTAACCTTTCAGTGGTAGCTATTGGCAGCACAGTAAGAAAGTTTATTCTGCTTGAAATATTCTTAGTATGACTTTATCAGAAATCAATTTTCAAGCAAGACTTCAAAAAATTGTTGCTACATAGGCATGCGTAGGGGAAAACTGCTACCAGTTGGATAGTGTAGTCTCATTCTGCTCACTCACTAAGATTTTTTTCTGTGGTTACACTGAGCAGGAACCCAATTGATTTTCTAGGAATCTGGGTATTCAGAAACCTCATATGAAGATAGATATTAATTCAGATTACAAAGTTGAAATTTTTTCAAAAAATTGATAAATATACGCAGTATTTCTGTATTACAAGTTATAAATTTGATTCTGATCCAAATCTAGGTATAGAAAAAGTAAAATAGGAATATGTCTTGTTAGAATGAAATTTGTCTGACCTTAAGGTACCAGAAAATTATCCACGTTGCCATGAACTTCACTGTTCTGACAAATTTAAAACTGTGGTTTTTTAATTAATTCCAGATAATCTACCAATAAGGATCCACAGTTGCTATGTTTTCAGTAAATTCCACAGGAATCAGACTTCCAAAACAAATATTTTCCTAGTCTTTGCAATCCAATCCTTGCATAACAACAAAAAAGGACTATGAAATTAAAGCTTCATAGCCAGGAAAAAGAAATTCCAGTATTGTGTTTTCATTTTCCAGTCTAATAAATATAAATATGAAAAATCAATAAATAATTAATAAACAACAAAACATAAAATATATTTGGCTTTTAAAACTACTTTATCTCCAATGCTTCAATTATCTTCTTAAAACTGAAAAGCAACAAAAATATTTTAATATTATCTTGTGAAATCCTGTGTACTGTATCAAGTACTGCAATACACCTGCTGACAGAAATGAGACTCCAGGGGTCACCAGTAAAGAGAAAGTTTGCAGTATGTGCTATCTATAAAAGTGTAATCAAAGAGAATATTTTATACAGTCAGAAATAACTTCTTAACATTTTGCACTCAAGCAAAACAGTCTAAGCCTATAATTTTTAATCTTATAATGATTCTTGACCAGTGCAGGTAATTTTACGAAAATATGTTAAAGCTTCTATATCAAGCCACTTTATTAGAAGTAGGAAAGACCACAACCACAGTAACAGTTAGCAAATCAAGCATATTTTTATTAGGTTACCTCTTCCTGTATTCTTTTATAGGGCACTATAACATTAAAATAAAATAGGAAACTGAAAGTGTCCCTGAATGACATTTTTCTCATGATAGCTCTCCACTACTGTGATTCAATATTCTCTCCCTGTAACTGAGAATTAGCAGATGTGATTTTTTTTAATACTAGCCCATTAAATGATTAACAGAAGTGATATAAACCAGTTCTATACAGTGCTCCAGTATGGTTCTCATTACTCTATTTGACTAAAGACAAATAATCGAAAAAACTTAAACCATCAGCAGGAAAAAAAAAAAAGTATTTGAGATGTAGTATATTTGGTAAAGCTCCAGTAAAGAGCCATTTATTAAAGACTTTTCTTTCTTTTAAATGAGGCTTTCTAGTCTGAAGTAACCTTGAGAACAACAGACACAAGTGAAGATCCCTAGAATAAACTACTTTCTCTAAATTATCATAGAACCATAGAATGTTGTGAGTTGGAAAGGACCCACATGGATCATCGAGTGCAACTCTTGCTCTAGCATAGGACAGTCGTAAGATTCAGACCATGTGTCTGAGCGCCTTGTCCAAATGCTTCTGGAATGTTATCAGGCTTGGTACCATGACTACTGCCCTGGGGAGCCTGTTCCAGTGCTCCACCACCCTCTGGGTGAAGAACCTTTTCCTAATGTCCAACCTAAACTTCCTCTGACACATCTTCCTGCTGTTTCCTCTGCTCTTATCATTGGTTGCCAGAGAGAAGAGACCAGGACCCACCTCTCCTCTTCCCCTTGTGAGGAAGTTATAGACAGTGATGAGATCTCCTCTCAGTCTCCTCTTCTTCAGGCTGAACAAACCAAGTGACTTCAGCCTCTCCTCATACAGCTTCCCCTCTAACCCTTCACCAATTCTGTGGCCTCCTCTGGACACTCTCCAGTAGCTTTATATCCTTTTTATACTGTAGTGCCCAAAACTGCACACAGTACTCAAGTCCTCTCACAAATTCTGTCCTGACTCAGTTATCATGATATTAATATTAAAATGTATCACAACTTCCAATGAGAGAATTTTTGAAGCAACTTTTATAATAAACCAGCACAGTTTTTGGAAAGTGTATAATATCATATTCTCAAGAGCAGAAAACTGTTGTGAAGTAATTCTGCATGTTATGAATACATTTCAGATGAACTTGAGTAGTTCTTTCATGGCAGATAGGAAGATAAAAGCCACCAGCACTTCCTGACATATATCAAGATTGTTAGCTTTATAATTAATACTATGGAAAATTAGCTAAGTCAGATAGTAAAAGATGAGGAGCCTAAGGTTTCTTTATTGTCTTTCAAATATATCTTGGGAATCATACTTGCAATTTCTTTTCTAAGTTGACTAGAATAACTGGAGGTTAGATGATAAAACATCTATATGAATATCACTTTAATCTACAGAAGGAAGGTACCTTAAAACATATTACAACAGCAGGAATTGAGTTGTTGGCAATGGAAAAAGGATGACATTAAATATTCAACGATGATCATTGTCTCTCTGAATTTTTATTCTAGCAAATGCCATTCTATGGGAGAAGGAGATCTCAAATATCAAAACACTGTGAAGCAAACATGCTTAATACAGTTAAGTCCTCCTCATTAAGAACTTTTTGGTTTTCAAAGATCTTCCTGGAAAAAATGTCAAAGAAAAATATTAACATAGTTAAAGTGGAGTAATTGGAGAAATGTTTGTTCATCCAAAAGCAGGAATTTTTTAATTATATCCTTCATATTTGTAGACTATGAGAAAGAAAAAAAAATTAAGGTGTCAGTTCCTTTGGACTACCACACATGTTTGTTGCTTTACATTGAAGAGTATATATATCCTTCCTTAGAAAGAAACTGCCTTTGTTTATAACTCAGCAAAAATGAATTTTGCTTCAAGACAAGGATAATAGGCATCAGCACAACGTTAATATCAATACAAATACTGCAGGCTGATCCATCAGCCTTCCAATATGTCCTGAGTTTGGTGGGTTAGGGAAAAAAAATATAGGATACGCAGATTAGCTAATATAAAAAACAGGTAATTGTTCATTCAGAGTTAATATCTATATTTACAGCATTGATTGTCTAATTTTCATTTTATTATGTATAACCCAACTTTTAGAAGACAAATTACTTAAACTAAATATTGAAAAAGAATCTGAGCTTTCATTAAAAAAAACCAAACCTACCCTGGAGAAGGGAAAAAAGGCATCCTGCATCCTTCAGAAAGCTAATTTCATAGTTCTCCAGGAGCATTCTTGTGATTTTTGAATGGCTGGAGCATACAGTATTCTCTTAGTCAGCAGAAAAGCACAACAGATTTTGATTTATGGCTTGTTATTACTGGTTTTATGGACTTTAACAAACAGAAAATGAAATAATCACCTGTGTAAGCACTTACAATACATAGATGTTTAATCTGTGTATGTTAGAGAGATAAAGACAAAATACAATCCCATAACCCAAAGCATTAAATCTCCCTGAAATCCTTTTTAAAAAGGGCAATTTAGGATTTCTTATAATCAAACTTTTGTTGGTTTTCTTTTTCTTTTAATTAAACTAGCATCCATAGGATTTCCAGCTGGTTTGTATTTATTTGAATTATCATCCAGATTCACTACCTAAAGATTGATGAAGAAAGTAAAACACTTTAAAGATCTAGAAATAATCATGGTGGTGTTTGAGAGGGAGAGGAGAAGGCTATGAAGTCTTTTCCTGCCTTGTGATGTAAAGCAGATATGAACTAGAGCAGAAATAGCATGGAGCAACTTCTCCCTCCCTCTGAGTACTAGTAAGTCTGCCCTGCAAATACAGTTGTTTCAAGAAATACAAAGTGGACATATGCAAAGCTAAGAACACTGGCAATGTAATCATGTAATTAAATAAGTTTTGTTTTTCCTTATATAATTATTTCAGAGAATCATTTTTTAAAAACCCAAAAAACCCAAAACAAACAAAAAACACACTACCAAGGATGAAACACCTTTAGAAAAGCAGAGCTAAAAAAGGGTTATTTTATTATTTTCCTGCCCATACCTCTACAGTAACAGTCTCTTCCATTCACTAGGACTTAAATACATCTGCAACCTCTCATTACAAAAATTCAGGAAAAAGGAACATACGAGTCAGTAAAAAAAAACTTGACAATGTTAAGAAAACAGAAAGAAAAAAAATAACTATGGAAAAAATGCAAACTTATATAAGGATTTCACACCAACTTAAGTATCTGGATGACTCAGTATTAGTTGAATATCAAACTGCAATTTGCTCATCATTTACAGTTTTGGCTCCCTATATTACTAGCAGAAAACAATAGAAAATCACGTACATACCGATTTACAATGCACACCAGCAATCTAGCTGTATGGTGGTTTTTTTCCCACTTAGTGAAATTGATTTCTAAAACATCCACTTAATACTTGAACTGGATGCTTAAACTACTGTATTTTCACATATGTCTGACCAGATTTGTATTTAGCTATCATCAAAGGCAGCCATTACTTGGGCTGTTAGGCTAGTAAAAGCAACAAAATATGGCAGGAGGAGAGCAGATCTGAAGCAACACCCTTCCCAAGGAGGATGGCTGATGGCAATGAAAACTAGCTGGTAGTTTACAGGGCACATGATTGTGTAGTTCCTCTCATCTAGTCCTTCCACAGCCAAAGGAGGAAGATGCTGAGCAGGCAGTGAGTTGCCCAGTGGTCACAGGGACAGAGTAAAGCACCTCTTATGTCCCCTTCTAATCAATGTCCCTACGCTGGTCAAAGGCACAGGGTACAAACATCTGCCATTTGCAGAGGCTGGGATACAGCCAAGCACAGCTGGCTTGTTGCTGGGGCACTGAGTTCACTAAAAAGACGCCATCGTGCCAAGGGGTAGGGGAGGGAGGACAGACAACAACAGCTGTTCTGCTTCAGCAAAATTTTACTATTCATTGGATGAAGGCAAAATAAAGCATTTTTTCTTTGCTCTCAAGGGGGCAAAATTCAATTTTTCCAACGCTGCTGAGCAGCACTAAGATGTCACACACCTAAACTAATGAAGTCAAGAATTCTGTTGTATTTTTAAAACATACATTATCTACACTTGGCTAATAGCCTATTCAGTGATAGGATCACTGTATAATTACAAACCTACAAAACCTCTTTTAAATTCATACCAGTAAATATTTCTTTGAACTGAGTGAAATAAAGCATTTTGATGTATGCTACTCTCAGCATTTATCATAGATATTAGAAATATATTCAGCAGACCAGATTACAAAAAAAAAAAAAAGTCATAATTCACAAGTATCAAAGTAATAGGGTACTTAATTGCCTCAGACCAATAAAATAAAAATTATGACAGAATCAATTAAAAATATATTAAAGAAATGTATTTTAGGTGGCAGCACCCTACCTTCATTTTAGTACATATTTCCTTGGGTTTTATGAGCTCACTAGTTTTACATCAGAAATTGTGGCTCATAAGGAGATAAACTACAGTCATTGCCTTATTGATTCCAATATAGTTTAGAAGATAAAACCAGAAAAAAAAAAAAATCCATAAAATACATCATTAGAATTTTTCTTCAGAATTACTCTCCACTTTTTTTCTACACACAAAATTCACGTAAAATTTTTTTGAGTTAAAAAAAATCTTCTCTAAATTAGAAGCACTGAAAAGTGAAAAGGCTGTTTCCTAAAGCAATGAATGTTCCTAGAAAGTCCTGATAAATTATAGAGATCATTTGTGAGTGTCACATCTTTCTCACTCTAGTCTGCTTTAGAGACCTTTGAATCTGATCTTTTAATTGCTGTATGCCAAAAAGAGGCCCTATGACAAGCTTAATGATCCATCCAGACTGCACCTATCTCTAAATTAGTAAGAACAAAGAAGAGCGGAGGACTTAGGAAACCTGCCTGAGTCTTTTTGTGATTAGGGCACAGAAAACCTTTGGTTTTGTACTTTCTTGAAAAGATGCAGATAGATGTTCTAATTTCTCAGAACATGTCAAGTCAATGGACTCATCTTCATTGTATTATAGTCATAAGCTACAAAATTTCAAAAGTTCTGGCAAATCTTTCCCTGATATGTTCTCTCCATTAAAAAATTCAAGACATACAAAATGGAAAATTAAGAGTTTGTGCAAAGAGAATACCTGGAATCAAAAGGCTCCTCACATACATCTTCATGCTATCAATGACAGATGGCAACTTCTAGCTTCCAAATCCACATTTGAGAGACACTAGTATTCCTAAGCTATTCATTAAGGTATCATTAGAATTTAATAGAGAAAATGCCAACATGTAAACAAAAAAAGCATGAATGAGCCCCAAAAATGCAGGGAATCAAACTCATCTGTCTTGTTTAAGACCTTAGATTTAAGCTAAGGGGACTAAATGCAAGACTTTTCAGCTTTCTTGAGAAGAAATATGACCATCTCCAACCACATAGCAGTCTGCCCCTTCCTTTTGCTCCCTTCTCTTCTCCCCGCCCCCCCGACCCAAAACAAACAAAAAAATCCTACCCAAAAAGTCCAAGTACATTCTAGAAGTAAATCTTTCTAGAGGATAAGGTTATGTCCGAAATCAATGTACGTTATGCTGCCAAAATTTTCAGTAGCCTATGTAAAAAGTTTTGGCTGGTGTAGTTGCATGACAGCTACAGGCTCAGCTGTCAGCTACAACTTCCCAGTTCACGAATGGATACACTGGCTGTTGATCACAGAAGACTGATGCCTTCAGGGTAGTGTGCATCCAAACGTTGCTGTACTGCTGTTGACTGTTTTACAGAGCAATAACAGTATCACTGCTAGCACAAGAAGGCTGTTTTGCTCTTCCAGCTAAACATCAAGGAATGCAATTGCAAGATGGAAAGGGGCAGACAGTGTTTAGTAGGTAGCAATCCAAAGCATAATGGTACATAAAGAAGAATATGGTCTCCTTGCTCTTTACTATATACACATTGAACCACTGAATTGCAGGGTGTCTCCTGCCTCTTACTGATAGGAGAAGGAAGGAAGGAGTGCAAAAATATTTTTCCTTCTTGTTCTAAAAAGGAATAATTTTTGTTTAAATTTAGATACTTTAAATTTACAAAATTACACTGAAATATCAATAAGAAGTAGTAGGATGGGATTTGGATTAATACTTTCATAAATGCATATATAATTCATGCTATAGCTGAAAAAATAACTCTGCTATAATATATATCCGTTGTACATATATAATTTAGTTTTCCAAGTGTAAATATTGCAATAAGACCTTTTAGCACTGATTGTAGCTCTAATAATGTACCAAACACCAGCTTAGAAATTAAACATTCACAAGCATACAATTAAAATTAAACTCCCACTCCCAAAATTAAAAATAAAAAATAAAAAATCTGTGATAAGTAAATGAACCAAAGACATATTCCTGCTGCCTTTGTCCAGTTCTTTTTTCCCATATGGTATCTTATTTGTCATATGGAGGCTGCAAAAATACCCTTTTAGAGAATAAATTAGAAAAATGAAGCATAAACAATAAAGCCTGCCCAGCAGTCATGTTTTCCAATGCTCTGTAGGGTAGCTGCAGGAATTTTCCATGCTGTGAGTGTTAATGAGACCTTCCATAAGCACCATTAATACATAAAAGCAATCACGTATAAGTCACCTTTTCAAATCTGTACTTCTTGAATTTAGTACCTGGAAGCAAAATAGGAAGCATGCAAGTACCATGCTCATTTTCTGATATGCAATCATTAGCCAAAAAGGGGTTGACAACAGAATAAGTTACTGCAATATATAAATGTTTCAATAATCAAGCACGGAGTCCAGGAGCACTTGGAGAACATGTACAGTTTTGAAGACTACAAAACTGCCCCTAAACATATGGTTTTCCTGATGGAAGAAAACATACTTCTAGGAATTACTAATTAGATAAAACTGGCTGGATTCAAGAAAATTACTTAGGTACTTAGAACAGAATGGGTATCTGACCAAACCCTGTAATGACAGCAATTTGGCACGAAGAAAACTCATATAAATTTCATACAGTTTATTTCCAAGTTGTGGTTTATCTTTTATAACATTTGTTTGAATGAAAGGGGAGAAAAATTCAAATTTTTCACATGAATGCCATGAAAGTTCTGGCTAACAGTTTCCAACATGAGGCAATTGTCACTAACTAGTACCTCACATGAGCAAGTTTCCTAACCAGGTGCTGGGCTTCAGCCAAAGACAGCTCCACCAATTTGTGAAGGACCTTGAGCTTTTGGTAGGAAGTCTCTTACCGCTATTCCATTTCTGAACTGCCAATCCCCTGGGCAAGGACACATGTGGGGTCTGTCAGTCCTTAATACTTGACAAATTTTAAAATGAAAGAATATTAGTTCATTCTGCCAAAAATGTACAGCTTAGGACACTACTTGCTGTATTTAGTGACAGAACCATGAAACAACACGCCTGATGGCTACCTTGCACTCTGGTCTGGGTTCAAAGTGATGTCTCTGTTTCAGTTACTGGCAAGTTTCTACATAATTTTAACAGATACTCAGAAATTAGTTGCATTTTTTAAATGCTTCTTCCACAAAATGAACACAGACTCATGGTAAAAGCTTGCTTTAGGTCACTCTTTCTCAGATGCATTTCTGCTTCTGATGATGTAAATTAACCCAGTTCTCATTACCAATAACTGATTCAGGTAGGACATCCTGTACCAATGAAGTAATTTTCAGTACCTTGCTATCCATTGCTAGGTAAAAATACTTTTTTGAATAGTACTACCTGCTGGGCTGGATGAGCCCAAGTATGTCATTTGGGCTGCAGTTCTCAGCTGAACATATCAAACACACATTGAAGATATCTCTCAGAGGCAGCTTTTCTAGAGGTTAGGTTTGGCCCTTCCCTATCCTTTTACTGGCTCTGAGGACCATCAGGCCCATCACTGACTAATTTCAGCATGCAAAGTTACCAAAGGCACTTTTTTGGTGGCCAGGTAAGCCTTCTGCTGTCTTCATGCGCTGCAAGAGCTCAGTCAGCATCTGATGTGAACTAAAGCATTTGAAAGGGAGCGAATGAGTGAATGGGGTCAAAGAAGATGGCAGCCAGCAGTTAAAGGGGCTTGGCTGCCAATACACTTATTTACACTATGAAATGCACTTCCTGAGTGCATTTCACTTTCACAGAAGTGAAAAATCATTGTGGCTGCACATAAGATTTTCATCCTTAACAAAGTATGACTTCAGAAATACTCATTATGCAAATTCATAACTGAAAATAAGAAGTGTACCTTATTAATAGCTCCTCATAGAACCAAAATATGATGATGGACAAACTTGAGAATGGTAATTTATTTGAGATAAATGATCTGTAAATGTGACTTGCTAAAATGGGGAGCACTGTGACAGCAGCCATTTTCATCTAAGACTAAATTTTTTCTTGCTTTCAGTTTTGGACTTGAAAATAACCAGCAAGGAGTCACATACTGATATTTGGTAGTTTCAGTGCGTGGTTCACATAACTGAAATATCATTTCCTCTCATCTGGATTCCATCAAATAACTTAGAAAAAACCAAATTCCTTTACTGTTCATGTTCCCAAACAGCAGTAGCTGAACTGCAGTTTCCAAAGGCAGGCTTTATACACTATCCCAGCGGCATGTTAAACCACTGTGTCAATTACTATTGTAATCTACACCATCAACTACATTTTCTTCACCTTTTTTTTTTCCTCTCTCCCCCTCTCTCTGTTTTTAATGAAAAAGTGAAATACTGCTAGTGTCTCCCAGACAGGAAATTAGCTTAACATTAAGGACAAGTAAAATTGTACAAACACTCACTAAAAAGAGCATAGCTATTTTCTGAGTTTTTCTTATTGCTTTTCTACTATGCTGCATAGACATTTGACTAAACCAATAAATAAGCAAAGTTCAAAATGAACTGATTCAGAGCACAGCAAAGTCAAGGGAAAACGTCTCAGCATATTTAAATTCAGACATGTCTGCCACAAACTCCCATTTCAAAGCAACTTTGAATTACTGTCAACATCAGTGGTACTACTGTTGCTACCATGAGAAGCTCACTGCTACGGGATGTTTTAGACCAAAAGTCAGAAGAGGTACAAAAGGGGTCACCAGAATTAATGGAGGGTGGATACTAAATTAGATCACAAGTATTAAACAAAACAAAATAAATGCAACCTGTGGCTCACACATTCCCTGATACCCTATCTGTTAGAAGACAAATTCACCAGGGGAAGAAACAGATGATTCTTCTTCCATATGTTACTGTCTGGGCAGATTTACCGGTGTTTGTTTTGTTTTTAAATACTGTTTATGTCTTCATTTTGTCAAAAAAATTCCTTATTTCTTAAAACCCACTTACCACAGAAAATAATAAAAGTAACTGAGACTGAAAAAAAATAAACATGTGAACCTTGTAAATGCCACATTTGTGATGTTTTCTTTTTTAGTTATGTTGGTTTTTCATTGATGTTACTGATATGGCACAAATAATTGGGGCATTCTGCAAGTAGTAGACTTTTTCCTCTGTAACAGATTCAGTAAATAATGTTGCACATATTGTGACACCAAAAGCACTAGTGCTCTTCATCTGTTCTAACATTGTTTCAAAGAATTATACTAAAACATCAAAGGTTGTTTTATTTGACCCAAATTTTGCACAGATATAAACTGCTATGGTAGATTAACCTCAACATGTCAAGTTATATACATGAATCATTAGGTTTTATTTAGAGGACATTTCTAAATATCAGCTTTCACTGAGGTCTGTGATTATAATTTTTCCCCTGTAATTACCCACTGAATTTATTTGAACTAATTTATTGCTAATTTGTCAAAATAAAGGATGACACTAGAATCAGTAACTTTATGCTAAACTGTACATTTATTTAATGCCTACAAATGCTGATCATGGAACTATATTTCTTGAGTTCCAAGAAACCATACTGGGATGAGTTTCTCAGTCTTAAAAGGAGCATCAATAGCAATACATGTTTAATCTGCCTCCATCCACAGGTATATAACATAAAGTTGATAGTTCAGAGATTAATTTTCACTTAAATTATGACTTCTGTGATGGGCGTGACTCAATGTCTGTTCTCAACTGCCTATTTTGTCTCTTCAAGTAGACTGAGTCAGGTAAAACCTGATTGTGGCTTCTGACTAACTGAGCACCCCTGGAGAGAAGGTCGCAAGGGTAGCGAGGGATGCCAGAGCAGGGAGTGCCAAGGGAAGCAGGGCACATGCAACCAGGCTTCAGAGAAGAAGGAAGATTAGGGATCAGAGGGGATGATTCAGATTTTTCTTCATCACAGAAAGCCATGTAGTAATTGAAACCAAGCATGGGATGAATGAAGGAATTACTTGCAAGGACTCACTTGCAAGGACTCACTGTAAATGAGAAGACTTACATTGAAATCCCATTTATTCTGTTTTGCCTAACCTAGCCATGGGGGTGGGGGCAGGGTCTCTACTTAAAAATAGTTATCCAGTATACACTGGTTTTATAAGTTTAAAAATCCTTTGGTCTTTTTCAGGAGCTCCCTATAAAGAGAAGGTCAAGGCAGATTTTCTTCAAAGCTCTGGAGAACTGTAAAATCTTGCTAGAATTGTGCTATCAAATCTCATTTCATTAACATTTCAAGACTATATTTGTATATATTTAGTAGATTTACAATTTATGGATTTACACATGAAGAGGTGCTTTATATAGAGATTTGTAAAATTTTTTAAGATAGTTATATAGATTTATAAAATTTGCAGAAAAATCCTCTTGAGGTAAATGAGAAAAGACTCTTTTTATTTATTGATAGCTAACATTTATGCCAGTTATACTCACTAGGAGGAATGAATTTCAGTTTATATTACATTTTCTCTTTGTGCAGAACTTGCCCAGCAGGGATTATGTCTATATCTGACTTAATGAATCAATGTTGAATAACAAAAAAAAAAAAAAATATAGACACCAAAATTTCTACTATATTCAAATGAGATTATAAAAAGGTATGATTATTATTAAGATTACGATTTTGCTTTCTAGACAAGATATGTTAGAAGAACTAACATGAATGCCACCTGAAAGTTAAACAGAGAGTCCACAATAGTCTACATATACTACTAAAAATGCATAGCAAACATACAGCCTCTAAAACTGACAAACATACATAGAATGAGCTATATCTGGTGTTCACTGAATAACTAGGACAAAGTATGAGGGCGGGTCAATTTTCTAGCTCTGGAGGAAGTGTTTAGATACTCAAGGAATCTTCAAAGTGAATCTGAATCTACAAGGGCATAATGTGAGAAAACAGGTTAAGAACAGGCAGTGCTACTACTTTTAGGCATAAATGAAAACTAAGAATATGTGTATATGTAAATCCCAATGGAGACAGAGCAATGTCAAAAAAATAAAATAGAGACTGAACACACAGACAGAATAAATGCTTTTGCCAACAGGTAAAATGTCTGAGAACTACAATGAACAAAAAAGGCTCTAAAAAAATACTCCAATTAAAGAAAAAACTACCCCACAAGTTAGAAGGACAAATGATCTAATAGGGGTTTTTTTGCCATATCATTAATTTCCATTAATGATAGAAAGTGCTAAAAAGGGAATATATTTGCCTATCACACTGGGGTTTTGTGAACATTGCTTAACGTTCAGGAAGTACCCCAAAGCCAAAACCAGATGCTCAGACTATCATACTCTTATTAAAATGCTTCTAACAGACTGAAATAACAAAATGGTTTTGAAGGCTCTCAAGTCAGACAACCAGACCTCCTAGTTTTGGAGTCAGTCTCAGAGTCCAATCATGTGTTTATTTGTAGGGCTTAGTTCATGTACAGTCTACACATTCTGTTCTGTTTCCATCCCTGGTTCCCTTGCATTTCCCTAATAACTCTTAAATTCTGCTGATTTGGCGCCCAGCTCTAACAGGGTAAATTGACACACAATTACATCATTTCTCCTATCTGTACACCAGCCTCCTCTCCAATTTGCAACAAAATAAAGTCTCCGACTTATCAATCTCATTGTAGTTTAGTTTAAGAGAGTAAGGATAGTCCACCTAAGCCAGTATACTGCTTCACAATGGCCGAAAATGGACGTTTAGGGAAAAGTACAAGAACAGAGTAGCTGTGTATTCAAACTACCCTAGAAAATTTATCTAGCTTTGAGCAATTTTCAGTCCAGAGAATCCTCAGCCAAAAGTGATATCTTTATATCTTGGATTTTCTTCATGAAGTAAAAAAGGAATCAATTCTGATATGATTGTACTGTCTGTCTCCACAGATCCATCCCTTTGAAAATTTTCTTTATTTTGTTGAACAGTTCTCACCTAATTCAGCAGAGGAGTATGAAGCATCAATGTACTAAGCTTCACAGTGTCAAGTTCATGGAAGTGTATGGAAAATCAACAGTGGGGGAAAGGAAAGAAATTAATGATCCTCATGGGGAAAGACTATAGACCGACCATGATGATTCTATGTTCCATATAGCCTGTGTTGTGGTCAGATGAGCCATGGCATGGCTCTGCCCCTTTCACAACGCTAGGTAGGGATTCACAACACAGTGGTTTGTATTATACAACATTAGATGGACACTAGAAGTACTATGGAGTTGCAAAGCAGTGGCAACTTGGGGAAGACATGGAGTTATTGCTGTGGTAGGCAGTAGAGGAAAGAACTGAGCATAGTGCAATGGGAAGGATAATGTGGGGAAATGGGAATGAAGTTGAGATGGCTAGAGGAATATATCATAACTTTGCAGGAAATCTGGCTTTTAGCTCTGTGTGACACCTGAGCACAACAAAGATAAAGGTCTTCCACTCAGTCTAGAGCGGAAAAAGTAGAAAACATCAGTGCTGAAAGAAGAAGGGAAGGAAATAAAAATAAAATGTAGCAGTGGCATAATGGAGAAGGCAAGCAGTCTGTACACTAAGACAGATCCAGAGATACATTTCTGTATTATTTGAAAAAAAAGCCTGCAAATTTAGGTGGATGGGAAAGTACTTAAAAGCCAAATTCTTCATGTTAGGGTTTTCTGTCTATTGCAATGCTCTAGCACTGCTTTGTCACAAAAACTAAAACATCAATGAAAATAACAATCCTTCTCACATTTTGTTGTTCAACAGTTGCTTGTACAAACAGCTTTCCCAGCATAAAATATATGATCAATAACACAGATGATGATAAAAGCTAAAATATCTCTCAGAATCAACTTCCAAATTGCTATCAGAACCTATCAGAAAAAAAATAATTTCTATTGAAAAGACATTTTCAACATTTCATAACTTGTTTTCATTCAAACAGGAAAGAAGAAAAATTTTCATGGGAAAGTAATTCCAGAAATATTTAAGTTAGAAATATAAGAACTTTTAAAATAATTTTTAATTATTCTGATAGAAGAAATAAAAATAGCCCAGAATGAGATAGAATCAGAAAATGTATTCTAATCTGAAATTTAACCTTTTTATACAAATTAAATTTTTTATTTTTGTAAAACTTCTTGTACTTAGGTTTTAGAAAATAACCTCAGATCTTTATGCCATGAGGGCTACATGGTAAGTTCTAAGAGCTCCAGGTACTCTACACTAGTATTTTTTGATGAATGAACAGTTCTTTCATTGCACAGACATGTTAATTCATTCCATTAAAGAGCACTGTACAAAAATTTACATTTGTACAAATATGAACAAAATTTTGTGCTTTCTTTTACACTTATGCTGCTCTTTGTCAATATACTGCAGATGTTTGCAAATATGCCAGTCATCTTCTGAACCACCCCTTATCACAAGTAAACAAAGTGTTTGGGCAGAGGAAGAGTCTTGGACTGCCAAGAAAAGAGATAACTCAGTCTTGTTGTCTAACTGTCTACTCTACCTGCTCCTGAAAACTCTGTGTGGCTCCTACATAATGTCAGACTATGCTGGAATGTATTTATCACCAGCTTTCAGTAATACAGAGACCCTGGAAAGCACAAGGTTGAAAGAGAGGCAAGAAATGTTGTACACTGCAAAAGGTAGAACTTGGATAGAAACTCCTTGATGGGCAGTGCCTGTCAAAGGGATGAAAGGTTTGCAGCTGAAATAAGAGAGAGCACAGATGCTCTGCCTTAGCACACAAAAAGCTATGCATGTAGCAGTGCTTTTTTTAGAGCATTCAGAAAAACAGGCTAAGAAATGGACAATAAATTATTAGAAAAAGCAGCTCAGAAGAAAACGTACACATACTATCACTCAAGACACTGATAATTATACATTGCTATCATTATCATAGGAGGTCTTGTCCCTTAGATGTGGTCAGAATTCCTGACATCATGCAATACTTAGTAGCTATTTAATCTCCACTAGTATCTAAATTACTCCTCCTCACACTATTTTTTCACAGATCTAGATACTATACACAGCCCTGTCACTATTTTTATTGTAGTTCCTTATCCAGCAATTGATTCCAGACCTAATAGCTCAAAGTGCTCAATAGGATTTTTAAATTTTATCCATTGTTTTCACCCTCCTATTTCACTTCATGCAAATCTGTTTTAACCTTTAGATTCTCAAGAGAACAAATCAAACACTAAGCCAAAAGCCACCGCAGTGTTCTTTTTAACAAATAATCATGTGCATATCTCTAAATTATGCCTTTTTTCTGCCGTTAGTAGCATATATCTAAAGCCAAGAAGGCCAGAATTTTGAAAAAATGATCTGACTCATCTAAAAGATACTTAATTTTCAGAAGGGGCTATTTCTATACCGAACCATCTTCATAATCATTCATCTCCTGAAAACTTTGTCACAAATTTCACACTTCACACTGAACACTCTCAAAATTATTTCCAAGTTTTTTCTCATGTATATGGGAACTTCAAAAGAATGTGATAAGGTTATCTTTCTAATTTTCTTGAGTTTCTGAGCTGTTTTCTTTGGCAATAATAATCTACATATATGAAATCATACAAAAATAATAGCAAATAAACAAAAGGTTATATTTATTTTGCCTTAATTCTAAGTTAGTTGTAGTCACAAATCACAATAAGAAATTACTCAAATTTGGAATATCAGCTAATTAAAATGGTAGAGAATTGACATAGTAACACTAAATATAATCACTACTTTCATTCTAAAGCAGCTAATAATCCACATTAGGAAATTAAATCTCAGAGAACAATGTAGTCACAATTTTTTTGAGGTCCAATAGATACAGCTCATAAATTTTAGATATCTTCCTTTTCTCTTTAATGAATCATGACTATTTGGGTAATGCCATGATCTAAACATACATTTGCTTTCATGTGAAAGAGGCTATTTTCCTAGCCAGTACTTGTTAGAAAAACAAGTATTTTAAATTTGACCTGACATTTATCCATTACATATATATAAAAATTATTTCAGTAAAAATACATTTCAAAACTAATACTTTTATCAATATTAAAATCCCTTATGTTAAATTTGAACTAACTTTGGTGGTAATTCTTGAAAGACTGATACATTACAAACAAGGAAATATCTAGTATGGATTACAAGGCTATGTGGGTATCAAATATGAACTGTATTATATGTGACCCAAAGACTTAGTGAACAAAGTGCTAATATGTTTACTTCCAAAAAGCTAGTGCTCATTCATTACTCAAGAGCCAAAAATAATTCTGTGCCAATACGAACAGAGGCCAAATGATGTTATGAAAGAAAGTGCTTGTGTTAAAGTGGGAGTCGTGATCTTACGGCATAAAAATCCATCCATTAGGATTCACATTAAAACCATCAATCTAATTTCAGGAGACCTCACCTTACACACAAACCCCATTCGAAGACATAAAAAGTCACTGGTTTATCCTCTAAGTAATACAGCTCAATCAGGAAACTGGATAGTATTTTTAATAAAATGGCACTCATAAGTTTTTATTACTTTTATAATGAATGCTTTTCAGTTTTATTGGCTCTTGGAAGAAGTAATTTAGCTTCTCTATTTAAACATGACTTTTTATCCTTCACAACTTGCAGGTTTCAATGTTATATTTCTAACATTATAAATATAAATGCAGATACTGAAGTTTTAATAAAGGTATGAAGTTCTTTTCACTGATATATACAAAATATGATTTTGAAAATCATAAGAAAAAGAAAAAAGATTTAATCACTTTTCTAGGCTGATACACTAACACCATTTTTGAGAATATAAGAATATAAGCTTTACAAAGTGGTTATAAGTGAACATGCTGAGTTAGGTAATATATAGTTATACATCGATTTCAATGCTTCTGTTGCTCTTCAGATTTTCCCAGAAAAAGCATTCTAATGTATTTCCCATATATTAATATCATGGCCCTTACTGACATTAGTGAGAGTTTTACTGTCAGTTTCTTAGATCACAAAATGGAAAGATGGGACAGCAACATTTTTCTATAGAGTGAACCAGGAGACTGATAGTGATTTCAAGGGGAAGAAATTAACTTCTTTTTTTCTTTCATCATGGTTTAAATAGTTAAGCATCAGAAAGTTAAAAATACTGCTACTGAAGTGCTACCTAATTTTTTTCTAGAGTTTTGGAAGAGACATGAAAGATGTGCCCTGATATCATAAAAGTATGTTTTGTTCTTCTCTGATTTTGTTACAGATTAAATGGGAAAAGAACAATATATTTGTACAGTTTGTTTTTAAAATCATGAGAAATATTTAATAAGCAAAATTCTGGCATCATCAGACATGTCCTAGCAAAGAGTCGACTCAAGTACATTGACAACCTGAAATTCTAATAATTAATTTACAGAAGGCAAAGCTGTCAAAGCTGTCTGGTACAGTCTTCTGGTAAAAAAACCAAAAATAAACACCACCCAAAAACTTATTTTTCCCCTTGCTCCTTCCTGTATATCTGAGTGACATGATGTTAGTGAAGTGTTTATAATAAGTTGAAGGAACATTTACAAACAGCTTCAGCTTTAGCTTTAAAATACTAAACAAAAAAAATATTTTTTCATTTTGTTATAACTGAAGGGGACTCGACACAAAGAAACGGCATTTTTGAACAACTGTACACAACCTGTTATTTTGGCAATAGATTGGCTAATTGAAAACAGAAATTAGAGTGGCATTCACAACTACACAATTTGTAACAGGAATTGGCAATGGAAGCTGATGCATTGATGCCTGCTACCTCTAAAATAATGGTGAGCAGCTGCATGTGCAACTTCCATACAACACATCAGAATATTCTGGCATTCATGTATGACATGAGAACAGAGGGTCATTCAGGAAGGGTGAAGGAACAGAGTCCCTCCTCAGCAAATTTGCTGATGATACTAAACTGGGAGGAGAGTCAGATGTGCCAAATGGCTGCGCTGCCATTCAAGAGGGACCTCGACAGGCTGGAGAGACGGGCAGAGAGGAACCTCATGAGGTTCAACAAGGGAAAGTGCAGGGTCCTGCACATGGGAAGGAATAACCCCAGGCACCAGTACAGGTTGGGGGCTGACCTCCTGGAAAGCAGCCCTGTGGAGAAGGACCTGGGAGTCCTGGTGGACAAGTTAAATATGAGCCAGCAGTGTGCTCTTGTGGCCAGGAAGGCTCACGGTATCCTGGGTTGTATTAGGAAGAGTGTTGCCAGCAGGTCAAGAGAGGTTCTCCTCCCCCTCTACTCAGCCCTGGTGAGGCCCCACCTGGAGTATTGTGTCCACTTCTGGGCTCCCCAGTACAGGGAGGACATGGAACTCCTGGATTGTGTCCAGCGAAGGGCAACTAAGATGACTAAAGGACTGGAGCATCTTTCATATAAGGAAAGGCTGAGGGAGCTGGGCCTGTTCAGCCTGGAGAAAAGATGGTTCAGAGTGGATCTGATTAATGTTTATAAATATCTAAAGGGAGAGTGTCTAGAGGACGGGGCCAGACTCTTCTCAGTGGCACCCGACAAGAGGACAAGAGGCAATGGGCATAAACTGCAGCATAGGAAGTTCCACCTGAACATAAGGAAGAACTTCTTTACTGTGAGGGTGACTGAGCACTGGAACAGGTTGTCCAGAGAGGTTGTGGGATCTCCCTCCCTGGAGATATTAAAAAACCATCTGGACAAAATCCTGCTTCATGTGCTCTAGGAGTCCCTGCTTGAGCAGGGCGGTTGGACTAGATGACCTTCAGAGGTCCCTTCTAACCTCCACCATTCTGTGATCCTGTGATTTATAAAGTACTAATTAGCTGGCTAAGGAATTTCTAAGATTATAGAGTGAAAAAAAATGAAAAGAAAGAAAAGTATTAAATTAAAATTTAGTAAAGCTTCAACCTGTTGGACTTCATGAGGAAATCCCAAATTTCAAACTTTTGTTTGTTTGTTTGTTTAATGTAGCTGGCTGTAACTGAAATTTGGAGGTTGCTAATATGTAATCATTACTCAAATAATTAAGCTTGGGAGCAATAGATTTTTTTTTAATTAGCTATCTCAAAGCAAGTACCATTCTAATCAGCTAATTATCCTTTTGAGGCAGCTTTATGCATAAATGCTTTAAACATTCATTGCCTTACTACTGGGGGCTATGCCTCAGTTTATATTCTCTACAAGAAAATAAAATTAGTGTTATGCTCTGAAGAACATGCATGAACAGAAAAATGTCAGAATGCTTAATGCTGCATTATTAAGTTTGTGTTTTTCTTCCAAGAGTTTCTAAGGTTTAAAGAAATAAACCAACTTGTCCATTTAAATTAAATATTTAAGAAAAAACAAATTATCTCTGTTTTTCTGTTTGATTTATGTCATTTCCACTGTCTACACCTGCTTCTTCCCCATAAGCCTGGAATAATGCCACTTCTCAAATGATGAGCTATACAACTGGAACTGAGTAGTCTTTAAGATTTTCATATATCTCTGTCTTTTATTTAATAAACTAGACTTTCAGCAAAACTACTCCTGAAAAACCCTATTAGCAATTTTTAAGAATTTTTGGTTTATCTCCTCAGCAAAAAAAGAATGTTGGACTGCAGCATGGAAAGGCACAATCCAGCTAGAGAGGATATCAACAGTTGAAGTGCAGAAGCACACATTAGCAGCAAGTCTGCTGCAGACTTGGTACGTGTTGGGGATGTTTGCCAATAACAAAGCATGTGCCAGCATGGTTTTATTAATCCTGTGACCTTCGGCAGATCCAGGAAAAGCTGAAAGGCACCTATTCATTGGTGTGGCTATCAGAACTTCATGTTGCTGTATACGTGCCTTAGGAGAGCAAGATTTACTTAGTCTCTTTTCACTTGATGAAGGCTTAATGTCTTAGGAATGTAACATGGTAATATGCAATTGATATCTGTTTCAGATCAATAACACCCAAATAAATATCTTAGTACTCAGTTTGTATTGTTAAAGACTACATCCAATAATATCTTTATGAACATATAATTTGACATAGCATGATCATTTTTCTATATTAAACATATTATTATCTATCTTTGTACTTCTTTCATACATTTTTAAAATTCCTGGAATTAAGATACCAGTAGATGTTAGAATAATCTAAATATTTTTTTTTTAAGATTGACCATTAGATCCATTATCACTACTTTTGCTTAAAATGTCATCTAAATATGAGAATTAGCCTTGGTTCAAAAAATGCTTTCTTCCTAACTAGTCAGTAAAATAAGGTAAATCATCCTAAATAAGAAATATATTAGGACGTATATTTTCTTGTTCTCTGATCACCCTTGTTACACCAGACTTCAACTTTGCTCACAATTTTTTTTTTCTCATTTCTTTACTCTTCACCTGCTAATGAGTATTCCCTAGTCCATGCCGAGAATTTTGACAGAATTCATTCAGACTTCTGAAATCCACATTCTTTTTCAACCAACCCACCTTGACTGCATTTTCTGTAACTACCTTTCTTGTGTCTTAAGGCTAACAGTATGTTGTTAGAACAATATAGGGTATCTGATACATCTCACAACTCCAACATGCTGGTAATCAAAACTAGAAAACTACTTCTTCTTTCTCGCTGTTCTATCTATCAGAAAAACCTCTCCAGGAAAAGACTAGTCTTAAAGATACATTCTGAAAATATCAGCACTATCAGGTTTGGAAGACCATAAGCAAAACCTAATATCTCTTAATGTCTTATCTGCTATACTCCTGAAATTTAACTCTGAGGACAGAAAAATAATCCTAATTTTATTATTTGATATACAACAGCTCTAGAAATAAAAGAGATACAACTTTAATTTGTAATCAAACAGCTTATAATACAGCTGATATAAAAAAATCCATTAAAAATTGTCTTACTATAAATTTATTTTCTGCCTAATACAATTTTATTCATTGCACATATTCTGCCTAAAGGAAGGTGAACACTTCACTGTAATCAAAGAACATCTCAAATGAAAAAAAAGGTCTATCAGAAAAAAATTACTCAGAAGAGAGATCATTCAACTTCAAAATGCTCAATTTAAACATGTGCTGCCCAACTACTTAAATCAGAAATCTGAAACTACATATGGAGTCTATCGAATACAGTATACAGTAGTTTTTTGCTTTCTTATTTTTATAGAGAAAAATATTTTTTTTGCTTAATAAAGACCAATCTTCTGCCGTTATTATTTATATAAAGTCTTCAAAATATTGATAAACAGGTGTACAGGAAGTGAATTGAAGGTGCAAGTAAAGCAAGTAAAAACTATTCAAAAGATACTAATTAAATATGGCGAGGCCACATCTGGAATACTGTGTCCAGTTCCGAGCTCCTCAGTTCAAGAGGGACAGGGATCTTCTAGAGAGAGTCCAGCAGAGGGCCACAAAGGTGATGAGAGGTCTGGAGCATCTGCCTTATGAGGAAAGGCTGAGAGAGCTGGGACTCTTTAGCCTGGAGAAGATTGAGAGGTGACCTTATCAATGTCTATAAATACCTAAAGTGCAGTGGCCAAATGGATGGGGCCGGGCCCTTTTCGGCGGTGCCCAGTGACAAGACAAGGGGCAATGGACAAAAACTGGAACACCAAAAGTTCCAGACAAACTTAAGGAAAAATTTCTTTACTGTGAGAGTGACAGACCACTGGAACAGGCTGCCCAGAGAGGTTGTGGAGTCTTCATCTCTGGAGATGTTTGAAACCCACCTGGACACTTTTCTGTGCAACCTGTTGTAAGGAACCTGCTTCGGCAGGGGGGTTGGACTAGGTGATCTCCTGAGGTCCCTTCCAACCCCTACCATTCTGTCATTCTGTAATTCTTGCATGATAATTATGTAATTTCAGTATTGAGTTAGAGCAATAAAATGGACAAACATGAACAGCAGTACAAAGTATCAGATCGATGAAAACATTTCCTCACCAATTTACCAGACCATCAGAAAAACTGATCTGAATCTATTCCATGAACCTACAAGCCTATTAATTCAATTTGACAATGTCTTTTAAAAAAGTAGGTTAGATGCAACAGGAACATGAGGAACATGTTGACACATTCTGTGTCTGGATTTTGAAATAGAATAACAAAATAAAATCAATAATAAACTGCATATTGTTCAAGAGCTCACGTCGTAGGCAACATTGATAGGAAAAAAAGAGGAGAGAAGTAATTCATATCCAATTCAATTTCATCCTGAAAGATTTGTAAAACCAAAGTAATGATCAAAATAATATACCAGCATCTACAACTGATTTTTTTTTTTTTTTTTTTTTTTTACATTAACTATATTCAGGTGATATTTACTTCAGATACGTAAGCAAACCAAGTATTCTTAAAGTTTTGGTCTCCACAGTTTAATTTTTTAATGAAATAAACATCCAAAAGCAAACATCTGTCAATGCTCTGTCACTCCTCTATTTTAATAAAGAATTTTTAAGAATCCAAATAGTCTGTCTTATGCTTTAATTACCCAGCAGAGAGAAAAGAGCTCATGTGTGCATACATTTACATTCAATCCATATAACTGTCAAAATACTTCATTAAAATAAATGTATTCCTCAGGAAAGAAACAGAGCCTCTGTTGAGGCTGTGTCTGTGAGGATTATATGCTTTACTGTATTTCCTAAATTTTGGGAAACAATGGAGGGGTGATTCTTCCATCAACACATGTATAGATATCAGAACTTGAAAAGTAACTCCCTTTTGAAAACAAAATAGAAATGCTTTTCTTCAACATATTACAACAATTTTACAAAACTGTATGTCTACTCAGCTAGACTCCTGATACACATCTCAACCCATGAATGAGGACAAATATCTAACTAAATAACTTCATTTGGGAGTTAAAATCTGCTACACACACTTGCTTGACAACTGTCAAGCTTGGTTGGCCAGGGTGCATGGAATAGGAAATACAAGCGCTTTTTTTGGCTGTATGAGATGTGGATGCAAGATTAGATGTGTCTACTTTCATCAAATTTTCTAAGTAGCTGTCATATATATAGAGTCAGAATGTATACTGAAGATTAAGAAATCTTCTTAAAAAAATCTTACTTTTAAAATAAGTATTTAAAATATATATGAATACAGAAAAATAATTACCCGAATTATTTTCTTAAAACTAATGGTACAAGTCCATGCAATGCATACTTAAGAGATTTTTTTTTTGCTAAACTTCGAATACAGGTAACTGAAACAGCTGGAGAGAACATTATGGATTTCTCATGGGTTTGCCTAGACTGAAGAGCTTCTTGTGACTGAAAGCCAGCTCTTTTTACAGCTAAGCATGGCTGTCTTCTTTATTAATTCCACTGGGAAAGACAGCACATTGGAGGGGGTTTAAAACCACCTGCCTTAGATACCTATTCCATGATGGGATAAATCTCCCTCTGGGTTAGTCCTTCCTCCTTATAAAGCAAACCTGGACAACTTTCTTAGACTACTTTGGGCACAAATATATATTCAACTGGGTAAGGAATAGATATTGCAGAATTATTTGTCTACTAATTAAAAACATTGAGGAGCTGCACAGCTATGTGAATTGTATTTTTGTTAAAATGCTAAAACAAGCTTCAGGGTCCTGAGTGGACCCACAGGCTCTGCTACGTCTTTCCCCTTCACAGGGGTTTGGTTGCCCAGAAGCATGTCCATGCCCATGGCCAGCTCTGATGCACTGCCACTGTGTCACCATGGGTCCCACAGCTGTGGAAAGCCTTGTGTCCCCTCCTTCTCCCACACCCCCATCATCTGCCCTTGCCAGGTGCTGGCTGTAACTCAGCCTTGTGCCTCACAGCTACTGACTCTCCCAGCCCCACAACCAACTCGCCCAGCCCCATGGGGCTCTCCTTGGGACTGCTGAAGTAGCCTCCTTTGATTTTTAATCAACAAAATATTGCTAGCTTGTAATGGGATTCCTCACATGCTTACTTTTACGCTTATGCTGAGAATTATACCGGATATGCACTCTCGGACCAAGCTCAAGCAAGGTTTGAGGTCACAGCATAGCCTACAACTCAATTAAATTGCAAACAAATGATTGATGTGGTGTTTTTAACAATTTTATCAATTTTCCTCCTTTAATTATTTTCAGTGTTAAGAATTTCATACAAATCTGCCATTGTACTTCAGTGATTTGTTCCATTTTCATTAAATCTGTATGAATCAGTAAATTACCCCACTCCCTACTATTAGTCAAAGTAGTCCAAACTAATCTATAACTTTTTTCCAGGCTGTATGTGCTTCCGGAAGCTTTACATCACATGAAGTAGAGGTTGTCCTTATCTGCCTTACTGGGATTATCTACGAGCTGTGGGCTATTTGTGTCACTACCGCACCACAGGTTAACAACGACAACCACTACTAACACTCTCCTGATAGACTGTCCTGATGGATCATTTGGGACTCTTTGAGAAAGCCAAGGGCAAGCTGACAGATAAAAATCAGCAGCAATTGATTTCCAGCAGAATCTTGAAAATCGGAGACATTCATCTCACTTGTCTCTTCAGATACACAGACTACATTTCTCCTACTGTGCACTGCAAAAGAAAATACCCATGAAGGACTGGTGGATTCACTCAATACTTAGAGAACCATGAACTGCTATATTTTATCTTGGAAAACAATAGCATGCTGTGTTACTGGCTGTTTCAACCCACCAGTACATACCTAAACTACTTTAATTGAAGGTGATAAGACATTAAAGCTTTGACCTTTGGAAATCAAGTATTTCAAGTTACTTATGGATTATTCACATCAACTATATGTTTCACTTGCATAAGTATCCCAGGCTTCCTATATAGCCGTTGAAGCATAGTTTCCTTTGTCTTTCTTTAAGCAGCACAATCACATTTATTATCAGGGCAAATATACTGGACCCTTACATGAGTGTAGAGAGAGAACAGGAAGAACTTTAAAAGTTAACACAATGGCTTAACAGCATTGCCTTGAAGACAGTAAGGTGGCAAACTTGCAGCAGTGTCTCCTCACGCAGTGAAAAGCAGCATGGCAAGACAGAAGACATACACTTCATAAAGGAGTACTTGTAAAAAATTAATTTTTAGAAACAGAAATGTGAAAGAATGCTCCCAATAAGATGTTACCTTGTACTACATTACTATCACATGCTTCATTGGCATAATTTAGACATTAAAAATCAGACTGTTAATTCTATCAAAACCAGAAAGACTGCAGGCAAAGAAATCTTAAACCCTGCCTATGCACTTGTAATTCTTCTAAGTAATCCAGACTCTTTTACAGCTTGTTTTGTAGTAACTGTAGGAGTCGAACAAGCAATCACTGTTCCATGACATTAAAACAACTTCTCTAGTTACTGCTGAGGCTGTTAAAAATACTAACAACACCCACTCAGCAGAGAAGACTTGACCTACTTGTGTATTGGGTTTGTGTGGCAAGGTTTTGGTAGCCAGGGATTCTACAGGGGTGGTTTCTGCAAGAAGCTTCTGCCAGAAGCTTCCCTCATGTCTGACAGAGTCAAAGCCAGCCGGCTCCAAGATGGACCTACTGCTGGCCAGAGCCAAGCCCATCAGAGACAGCGGTACCGTCTCTGTGATAACAGAGTTAAGAAGGAGAAGGAAAAAAAAAATGCAGCTGGAGAGAGGAGTGAGAAGATGTGAGAGAAGCAACCCTGTAGACACCAAAGTCAGTGAAGAAGAAGGGGGTGGAGGTGCTCCAGGTGCCGGAGCAGAGATTCCCCTGCAGACCATGGTGAAGACCATGGTGAGGCAGGCTGTCCCCCTACAATACAAGGTCCACAGGTGAGTAGATGTTCACCTGTAGCCTGTGGAGGACCCCACACCAGAGCAGGTGGATGCCCAAAGGAGGCTGTGACATCATGGGAAGCTCACACTGGAGGAGGCTCCTGGCAGGACCTGTGACAATGTTGAAAGAGGAGCTCATGCTGGAGCAGGTTTGCTAGCAAGTCTGCTCCTGAAGGACTACATCTCATGGAAGGGATCCACGTTGGAGCAGTTAATGAAGAACTGCAGCCCAAGGAAAGGACTCACATTGGAGAAGTTTGTGGAGAACTGTCTCCCATGGGAGAGACCCCTGAGGAAGAGTGTGAGGAGTCCTGCCTTTGAGGAGGAAGGAACATCAGTAACATGTGATGACCTTACTGAAACCCTCATCCCCCTGCACCACTACTGGGGAGAAGGTAGAGAAAATCAGGTATTAAAAGCCCAGAGAGAAGAAAGGGGTGGGAGGAAGGTGTTTTAAGATTTGATTTCATTTCTCATTACCCATCTCTGATTTGACTGGTAATTAATTAAACTAATTTTCAACAAATTGAGTTTGTTTTGTCCATGATGGTAACTGGTGAATGATCTCTGCCTGTCTTATCTCAACCCACAAGCCTGTCATTACATTTTCTCTCCCCTGTCTAGTTGAGGAGGGAAGTGACAGAGTGGCTTTGGTATGCACTTGGCATCCAGCCAGGGTTAACCCACCACAATTTATAAAGCCTAGAAGGGTGCTTACTCCTGTTCTTCAAAACTAAAAGTGATAATAACACAGACAAGAAAGAAGTTTCTTGTGTTTTTTTCTACCTTTAAATGCATACTCTAAATTCATGTTGTTTCCCAATGTGCAAAAGGAAAACTAAGTTAATAATAAGGAAAAATATCTATGAAAACTCAAGATAAAAATGTGAAATTGGAACTCTTAAAGATATTTCTATATAAAACTCAGTCTTCCAAAATAATAATTCATAAAAAGAAAAAATTCTTCAAGATGTAGACATTCCATTATCTGAGTACATGTTACCTCTGCAATAGCTGTTCCAATATGTTACATCATTCTCTTATTTCAGTTTAAATCCTAACATTTATAAAAATAATAAAAACAAATTCTGAAATCCATGTGAGTATCGGCATAAACATAAAATAATTTTTCTTCTATTGTTTTCTGCTTGAGAATCACTTTAATAATGTCATCAAAAGATATTAATTCGACTAATTGTGCATGCATGACATTCACATGGTATAATCCTCTGTGTTAGAAATAGAAGCCACACACGATCAACTGTAAGAGCTTTAGATGAAAAAAAAGTAAGCCAAATTGGTCCCCGTGAAGGATGGAAACAAGCACTAACTGAAGTTACACAAGATGAGGAGTCATATGTGGAGGCTTAGCTAGAAAGCTGACTAGAGGTTCCTAACATAAATACATTATTGGTGCAATTTTTAAGCTTTAGAATTATGGGATCTAGGAGATTACTTTAGATATATATTCCGTATCATGGGATTTGGCAGAGATAAGAAATAGTCAACATGCTATTAAGAGTCCTCATAGATCAATTTCTGCTGTGCTTGTAGAAGTTTAATAATGATGACCCTGCATAAAGTTTCACAGTTACTAAGGGAATTAAGCAAAAGGTTCTTAATATTCAGCACATTTGAATAATATAACCAGGTTAGGTGCCTAATTCAGAAACAGGCATAAAAAGCTTTAAATGGCCAAGTGGGAGCATAAGCTTTAATTCAAAGACATACTCAAAATTAAATCCCCGTACAAATACATATTTTCAGAAACTCTTGCTTGCCACATCCAGCAAAACATGCCACGACTGTTGTGACAGGTCTGTGTTATATATCAAGGCAGCCTCCAAAAGGCCAAACAGCTGAAGCACTTACAGTGCTGATGTTGAGTTCAGCTGATGAGCAACAATCCATGTACTGAGAGGTTTGGTCACTATGGCAGTGAGAAGCCATAATGGCAATTTCTCAGTGGGAACTGTCCAAGACTGATTGGTTTTGTAAGCAGGGTTAGGAAATTAGATGGGTGATGAGGTTTCTGTAATTGTGGCCCCACTGTGGATATTAAACAATTTAAAAAATCTGAGTTTAAATTTGTACTAAAGCAAAGAATGCAGATCACTGTGTATATAACATAAATACACCTAAAATACAATGTAATACACTACACTACAGTTCAAGAATGCATTTATGACAATAAATAAATATGGGAATCTATTAATGCCAACATAAGCCTATTCACTTACACATATTCAGTGTGAGATATCAACAAAATTATTCCTACTATTTCTGTATTTCTTAACTCAGCTGCATTGAGAAGAAAAATCCTACCATTAAAATAACATTATTGCTTAAAGGATCACAGGTCTGTACCCTTCATTTTATAAAATCTCAAGAATATTGAATCTCTATAATAAAATATATCTACATAATATGAAGTTTTCATCTATCAAGCTACTATTTATTTCAGCACCCTAGAGGAGCCTAGGAAAAAACAGAAAAACTAAAATGATGGGAAGACCACAGAGGATTTTGAAAAGATGTTTAAACTTACCTAATATAAAATGGTGAGAGAACTACATAGCAGAAAGTTAGGATAGCCAGCCAACATGCAAGTTACACTCCATGGTACATGAAAAATATAATCCTAAAGAAATCCCTCTAAGAATCTTCATTAAATTTTGCATTTATTCACTTTGCTTGATATATGAATTCTACATCTTACCTGTAGAAGTTTACATTTGTAGAATGTTCTAATAAACCTAAACTTCCATCAATACAATATTACATGTCTAGAAAACAACAGAAGAAAAATGCACCCATAAATAAATCTCCTTGTAATGTGTTGCTCATTTAGGGTAGTTGGTCATCAATCTTTAAAGATCTTTGTAATCAAGGAGTTTACAGTAAAATGTGAAATTAAAACCATTTTTACAAAGAGGATCAAATTATTACTGAATATACAGATTACACAGACGTTCTCTAAAGCATAGAAGGAGATATAGATATGAACTGCATTCTAGACTAGTGGTAGGAAAATATGAACAGATACGACATAGAAACATAAAGATAATGACGTTAGATCAGAAAAGCCTCATCCTTCACAAGACAGTATTTACATTACATTCGTTTAATGTGACAGAGGTAAAGAAACGCAGGTAGAGTAATTTTGGTCTACTATGGAGGAATAAATGTTGTTAGAATATGTAAAGCATAATAGTAGAAGCCACCTGTTCTACTTAAGAGGGCTGAGAAATTTCAGAAAATTCTTGCAAGATATCCAGGCAGTTTGATGGGAAAATATCACATGCTCACAATTATGACATGGTGAGCAACAACAAAAGAATTTTCAGATTTTTGCTGTGAATAAATTAAATAATGTATCTTATGCTTTGACTCATAAAGCAATCTCTTTTTCTCACTCATTAAATAAGTAAAACCAAAAGAAGTGACTCCAGGTCTCAATTTTTTTTTCAAAATAAGGCATTTATCTGTTTCCAGGTACTTTCCAAGAGAGTAACATATGATAACAGAGAACAATAACCACACCAGAGCCCCATATCACAGTAGGAGAAAGAAGTACGCCACTGTCCTTTTATTAACCTCATGGAATCCAAATAAAATATAATAACATGAACCTATCTGAGAAAAGACAGTAAGCTTTTCATATTAAGCAACTCAAAGGCCTACTAACATTAAGTCACTCTTAGCTGGCTGTCACTATCCATGTTGTACAGTGAAGAAACTGAAGCAAAATATTAGTTGTCTATGGAGCTTCATAACAATATTAAGGGAGAGAGCAAATCCAACACTCTGAACTTACTGACCTCAAGCTTTACTCCTCCAGAGTATTCTGCCCATCCCATCTTAACACACAGCAGAGTCAAAGACTTTATTGTATATTAACATACATTTAAAAACTATGCACCTAATAAAAACGTTTGACAACTAAATATCGTGGATATTGGGTTACCTACAATATTCAGTACAAAATAGGTGATTGTCATTACCTTCAGTGAGCATCATAAAAATCATAGGCTACATGAAAAAAATAGGAGCACATAATGATAAAAAAAAAATTCTGGTTTCTTTTTAATATGCAGAATGATTAGTCAATAACCACATATAGCAATTTTTCAAGGTGGTAGTAACACTAATAAAATTAAAATAATGCCTGCAATGTAAAATTGAAATAGGAAAAAAACCCTTTTTATACCACATGAATAACACAGCAATCCCTTTTAAACAGTTCATAGTGGATTTTTTAAAGCCATCCTGCATCTTTTTACACAATAATAGATTTTTCTCTATGTAACATATTTATCTCATTAATAATATGTACTGTGGAGCATTTTGTGAGCCTATGAAAAATCCACTACACAATTCCCCTGAAATCCTCTACCTTGGATTCTGTATTTTCTATTTAAATTTAACATCACCCTGTGAGCAAAATGGACGGCTGCTTGCCAATTACACTAAAGCACCCTGACTGCAACCCATCATTACTTTAAGTCCACTTTTCAAGGAGGAATAATTCAATCATTTTATATTTTGTAGAGCTCTGGATCAGTTCAAACACATAATAGGAACATTTTTAAAAGGCATTCTTCCTTCAATTAGGAAGAAAGTAACTTTATTTACAACATTTCTCACACTACTACTGAAGAAATAGAACTCTGTGTGAACTTTAGTTAGATAGAAATTCCCACCTGTTTCCCCTCATGCTTCAAAGTAGAACACACAAGCTTTAGTAAAGGAGCCATAAATACAGAAAAAGTATTGGTACTCTGCTACAAAAAAAATCCTTCTTCTGATACAATGATGATAAAGCAGAGCTCAATCCTCAACTCCTGTTCTTCTCATTTTGTAGTTAATATGAACACTTCTTCCACTCAAACTGCTTATAAAGCTATCTGCTGATGACTCAAACTCCTACCTGTCACACCTGAAGTTATCTCCTATGCCTGGTTAATACCTCTTCTTAGGCATGCCACTGTCACTTTAAATGGACGATTGTCCCGTTTTCACTTTCAAGCTCTTTCTGCTTTTTCCACCACTATTACAACTATTATTCTCTTAATCTTTCAAGAATATGGGCTATATTTTTTCCTTGTTCCTTCTTCTCTGTCCCATCATCCATTACCCAAAATATCTCCCTAGTACCTATCATTTTATTTCCATACACATTTCAGCAAGCACTGCCATTCAGAAATTCACCACTTTTATTAACAGAGTCTTGTTCTGGCCCTAAGCTATTCTCTCACCAACCCTTTCTGTCTCAGTGACAATTTTTATGCAACAGCATCATTGTTAAAACATATGGCTTTGACTCTGTCTGGTGAGTCTTTCTCTGCAATCCTTTCAAAATTTAACTTTATAACAGTCCTAAAATTTCTGAAAACACCACATTTAGTCTACTTTGCTGTGCCGAATTTCTCCCCATCCAATCCATCACATAGTGGCCACATATCCTTCAAATCCCTTTTGTTAAGCTCCTCCACCAAAGACCTCTTCTTGCTTTCAAGTTGCTCTTCTGTTAGTATTTACCATCAACCTGCAAACAAAACAGCCAGCTGATTCATTCTAACAAGTATATGCACCTACTTGCATACCTACAACTCCACTTGCTCACACCCACATGCAACCTGACACAGCTGGTGAGGTGGTTTATATCAGAAACATAACCTGAACTATTCAAAGTGCACCATGGCAGAAGAAGGAAAATTTATTAGACATACTGCTTTTTTAGCTCATTTACAGTGCATTCATACTGTTTGTAGTCATGAGAGTATCCACTCTTGCACCCACATTCACATGTTCATATATGATGCATGAGAGAATTTCATCACTTCTGAATGACTGAAATACTATGTTATAAACCAGGTGAAGCTGATATGTAAGGTCTGTGATCACTAGGTAATGTGACTAGCTGCCACTCTGCCTGTTGCATCTGGTACTCATCCTCAGCCTACCAATTGTATTTACATTAATGGCTTTCTTGGTTATTTTTTCCTAAACGAAGAGACTTGATCTTGTCAATTAGCCCACGTTTGCATCTCTTCAGCACATCACATATCTGATCACATTTGAGACAAACTGTCTCATTAGTTTTCTAAATAAGCACCATATACATTGTATGCATCAATTAGGTCATTAATCAATAAATGCTCCTGCTATTCTGTTATTTTAGCATTTTACATAAGAATTAGACAGTATACTGTTCTTCACTATTCTTCTATGTATTGGGGATTTTTTCAGATGAGAAATAGATCAGCTGTGAAGAAACTCAAAATATGAACGTGCCATCTAACAAACATGCACAAATCCCTATTTATATGTAAAGCTTGCTACACTGGGTATCATTCAGTTAAATTTTTATCACTGAGATAGTTATGTAACCCCATCTAAACGAAGTGTAACTCAGGCTGCTCAGCATGACTGGCCATGTGCAGAATTGGCTAGATCAGAACTATCATACTTTTGCAGATGTTGCTCAAACCACTACACAACCTGCAAAAGGTAGCTTGGGAAAAGTTAGAGATTACATTATCACACTGCCAGCACCCCAGACATCTCAGCCACAGAGCTAAGGAGTTTCAGTTTGCTTTGGAGAAAGAAAAGGAAAAGGGTACATTGAAATGGAGAGCAGACTTCTATAACAAAGCAAGAGAAATAACTGTAAAATTTATAAATGAAAATGTAAAGGATATTTCCTGAAGCTGATAGAGACATGCTGTTAAATTTCAAAGTGGTTTACTGCTGAATGTGAAATATGAGTATTAGATGACCTGACCATGGAAAATGCCCTTAACCAATCTATGAAATGGCTTTTCTCCCCAGATTGTGAAGAAATATGTGCTGAGAGAGCTGTGTATCATGGAGTTGAATAAGAAAAAACTGGGACAAAGAATGAAAAAAAATCCTAGAAAATTGGCTAGTAGTTTCTTTTACCATAAACTCTGCTGAACACGTTTTAGGGAAATAGAGATGGCTACAACACAGGAGAACAAGGACAGCTGCATATTCAGTCATCATCCAGCTGAGCAAGAACTCAGTGACTTTAGGAATATATGAGTTTAACGTACAGCTGAAGTACATAGCAAGGAGAGAAATCCAATCTCCTCAGATATTATTTATGACAAAGTGCACCTAACTGAGGTCCAATTTGTTTGTGGAATTGCAGTCATTCCATTTCAACTAAACAACAAATGAATCTGCCTTGCAGAGGATCAGTTCAGGGTATAAAAGAAAACAAGGGAGAGAACAGATACAACACTTCATTTACACACCAATTTACAGGCTCAATTAAAGAAACGATTGATAAAAGTTGTTTTTTGGAAGCAGAGAACTATCTGAAACAGAAAGCCTCTGAATCACATCTAAAATTTTTCCTCAGTAGAGTGAGCACTTCTTATTTCAGATTTATTAACGTATACTCATTGGCTTAAAATTCTTAGTTCATCTCATTATTTTACTGTTTCCCAATTTACTTTACACGGTTAACTTGCAAGTTTTGTCAGACTAAGAAAACTAACATAATTCTTGTTTTATATGCAAATAAAACACATTCTACAATTAAATTTTGGAAAAGAAAAAGATAAGTCAGGGTGCATTGTGGACTGGCAGCTCCCCATAGGCAGAGGCACTCGGAATAACAGGGGCTCTCCGGGGCATGGTCTCATAGCCTAGGCTCTTCCCACTGCCCCCAGCGAGGGAGCAGGGCAGCTGGGGTCAGCTGGAGGCAGCCTCAGGTATCAGGCACCTCTTTGGGAAGGTGTTTTGCTAATTAATCATATTTAAATTTTATTTTATGCACTGTTTGAAAGTACTCTATTTGAAAGAGCTCACATTTTACATTGGATTTGCTGTGAAAACATTGAAATCACATAATATTTGCTAACATGTCAATCAATATGACTTGGCTTGATTTTATTCAAAATTAACTTTAAGCATGTTCACTAAAAAATTAAAAACTGAAGAAGAATATTGGTTTCCAAGTATAATTTTGGGTCAATTTCCGCTCCTTTTCTCATCCTTATCATCCACAGCAAGACTTTCCATTTCTCCACACCAAAGCTCATACAAACATTTCCCCAGTCACTGAAAATGACCACACATCAAATACTAAACCAAAATGTTCAGGGACAGACTAGGCAACATTACCAGAGGGGTACCACTGCAATCTTGAAATAAGAGTAGGAAAAACCTGAAATTGTTCAGAAGTGGTAATTAATGAGTCCAGAAAAATCCCATAGACCCACACAAGAGGGGTAAAGCAAAAAGTCAGTGTTAACCACTTAAAAGTAAAGCTATAATTTTACATGCAACTAAAATGAATTCTCAAATCCCAGGATTTAAAAACTGCTAAAAATGGCAAAGCAGCAATGCACATGAAATCTGCTGCTCAAAAGAAGTACTGAAAAAATACTTCCTAAATTAAAAAATATACTGATAGTACAATTCAATATATATTTCCAAGCAGAAGAGGGAACAGTTACAGCAAACATTCTAATAGAAGAAAGACAAAAGGTGAAAAACAGAACTAGACAATTTAGAGAATCTACATGAATTTAGAGAATGAAATGGCATAAATTAGCACCTACTAAAGAGTAGTGCAGAATTATTTACAAAAAAATATACCAAAAAACCCACTAACCAGACTCTGCTTGTCCAAAGCTGAACCTGAAAAGAAGAACTCCTATCAGGTGTAAATAGTGGTTCTACTCTTCTGCAGAATTAAAATAAAAACATAAAGGAGAGAAAGACTTCTCTGAACTTCTCAGATGTGTTATACAAGAGAAGAGGTGTATGGTATTTTTTTATCGAGACCTTTAAAAGATATTCAATAATAACTGAACTTTGGCAAAAGAGAAGGGAATCATCTGTGCTATTGATACAACAATGAAAGTGGAAAACTATACAGAAAGAATGCAAAGTTAAATTAAGTCAGTGATGAAAACGATCTCAGAAATGCATATCTATGTTTTTGTCTATCACCACATTATTTTATTTTTAATATTGTGATGCTTATCAAACTACTTGCTTTATATGCAATGCAAGTAAAATTAATATTACTAACACCACAAAATTTAAGACAGTGCAAAAGTAACAATGGAGCAGCTGATGCCAGAAAAGATAAAGAAGCAAAGAACTTGACTATAAATTTAAGCAACACTATGAAAGATGGTTTAAGTTAATACTTCCTTGTTTTGCCAATTACAAAAAAAACTTTTGATTGTATGATTATGAAATATTGTGAGAAGTGATGTGTGAAATGGGATTTCCTAGACACACCATAGACTGATAAGCAATATATGTTAGCTGTAGGGAAGATATCAATAGAAGTGACAGGACAGTTTAAACTGAGGAATCTATTTGCAAAAGATGTGTACAATTGCCTTTGGTTTAAAGATATATGTCTGCTTAATAATGTGAGACTCATTGGAGGATTCCGGTCATTGGAGGATTCCGGTCAAAGAATGAATGAGTTGTCACATAAATCATGGTGTATAAACTACATGAACACAGAAGAAATTAAGCATTGCTAAATAAAAACTAACAATAAAATAAAAACATTAGCAATTAACAATGAACATAGCTCAAACATAATACAGTTACCATGTCATTAGGGGAGGAGCATTAACAGGAGATAAATTTGGAATATTTTGGATATGTCATAAATACTAAGGAAAGGTGCAAGTTTGAATGCTGCACACTGTCCTGGCAGGAAGTTGGATGATTCTGTATATGCTCTTTAAATGTTTCTGTATAAAGCTCTATGAAGCTCACTGTCTGTGAGCTCAAGGCAGGAAACCATTTGTTTCTTTTGAAGCTGACAGGGTTCTTCTGAGTAACTTCTAGTTTTAAAGAGGAGTTTGAAAAGCTCATTGATGACATCAACACTTTCAGAATTTGATGCTGTTGAAGATTATTGCAGATATCTCAGCACACAAGGAGAATCGTTTAGTGTTCATTCTGAATTCTACTTCCCCCACTAACTCACCTATATTTTTTATTAGTATAACTTTGTCCAGTAATAATGCTCTTAAAAGCAGTAAGCAGTGCAGGCATCTTGACAGCCATTTGAGGAACAAACTAGAAAAGAATATGCCTAAACAGAATAGGAAGCAACAGAGTCAATAAATTTACTCACTTTACCATATGATACACAGTTTATGCACTCCACATTTATGCTGAAAAAAGAGCTTATCCACTTTTTGTTTTGACCATATGGTTCAATTGGCATAGGCATCTCTTTGCATCATATGGTTCTAGTCAGAGTTATTTCAGTTTTAATTTTATTGGCTAAACTATGACAATTTCTTATCCATGTCTCATCTTTCTTGAGTAGGAAAAAAATAAACTGGACATACTATGGGGTAAAAACCTAATGGCTACTTAAAATAAAATTAGATTATAGCTTCTTTCTGAAGCTGCACATTTGGCATCCTTGGAAAAGTACATCATATACTGCTAAGGAATTTCAGCTGACTAACGTGGTAAACATATGCCATGTTGTTTTGTATTTTTCTGGCCCTAATGCTATTAACATCAAATTGTTAAATTTCAGTGTCATCATAATTCAGGTTTGCAGCAGCAAGTATATTCGAAATGGGGTAACTTTGCAAGCAATCTATAACCTCTCCATTGCAATTACAAGTAATTCCAAAACCTGCCCACTGAAACTCAGTTTTAAACATAGTTACAACTTGAGATTCATACAGTAATTGAATTTCTGTGTTAGTCCATATAGAGCTTACTGGTTTTCTATCATTATACTGTTGGATTAGACCAGGAAAATGATGTCTGATGAAGTGATGGTAGTGTCCCTACGTATTCCTAGTGTAGCTATGCCTTTTCAGGAATAACTTTGGCTTTACAACTCTCTTAAAAATCTAAAACCTGTTAATGAAGAAAAACTAAATAGGATCATGCTTATATCAATACTAGAAAGTGAATTTAACAGTGAACATTCTGGATGTTTTAAAAAACAATTCTGCATAATATTGCATTATCAACACATGCTTACAGGAACATGCACAGAAATCATGAACATATAATTTTTTTTTAAACAAAGAATAGCAAATCACATACTGTTTTGCTGTTACTTCACCCTGTTTACAGATTCACCCGTATTAGGACCCTGTTTCAACAAAGCTCTATTTTGTAACATGTAGGAACTTAATGGATATTGTTTTGAATTTTCCTATTACACACATTGATTATCACCAAGATCCTCTCAATGATTTGGTCTTACATGTATGTAGGCTCCTAAAGTTTGGAGGATCTCAGCTCTCTAGCACTTGGTCTTGAAAAAGTCTTACAGAATATAACTGATTTAGCATACGTTTTCCTTCAGTTGTTAAGAAGTTCTATACTACTTGCTTCCCCTGCCACCAATCAAATTTACCTTTAAAGTTAAGAGGATTTTGTCCTCTGCTAGTGACTTGTCCTTTTGCCTTAGGTCTACATTAAAGGAGTAAAGGGCTTCTCAAATGCCTGTTTGTCAGAGCTCTGAATGCATCCTCCCCAAGAGTATTTCCTCCAATTATTGCCTTCCTCTACAGTTACTCTGCTCTGCTTTTGATCCATATTTGTCTAACTCAGAACAGCCTTTCACTGCACTTGTCACTTCACCAGGATTCTTTGCTCTTTGGCAGCACTTATGACACATCTAATTAATTGGTTTTTGCAATTATTTTTTTCTTGGTGCCTCACACGTCAGTTCTGAGGTATTTCCCAAGATACTTCATTTCAAGCCATAAGCTGTGCAGACTGTAGTCAGTCTCTGGACTACTAACTCTAAGATTCATTTTAGTTTTGGAAGTAGTAGTACAGCTGATATAATATGGCAGAAGAATGTGAAAGATACCCACAGATAAAATTCTAATTAAATAAAAACTTACAGTACACAGCACCTTTCAGAGACCTCTAGCTTAATAAAAAAAAAAAAAAAACCAAACATGGAAGACCATAACTTTAACAAAAAATATAATTAGCCCCTCAAAAGAGCTTTCATTAGTACTTTTTGATATTCAAAGCACGGCAATAATAAACAGATCTGGAATAAATTACATAGATACGACTGAATATAATCACTTGACAGATGTCTATCTCCCGTGTCTTTCTATCTTAAATTATAAAGCTATCTTTTCTTGTAGGATTGTTATCTCAGATTAATGACAAATGTTTTTAACCTGAAAGAATATTTAACAAAGGGTGGGGGTTTCTAAAGGTTAATGCTAAATCTTTTCTCTTTAGTTTGTATTTGTATTCCTTACCAAAGAACTAAATGTATATTCAGATGAAATGTACTGCAGGACATTAACCAGGATACTATTGAATACACATTTCACTGAACTTATCTTTTCAGGTTACAGCATCTAAAAGGCTTATAACATTCATCTGCAGGATATAAAATTTTGGGTTTGGAAACTACAACTTAAAAGACATTTAATAGTTTGATTTTTCAGTTTTAACTACTCATCGCTTGTATGCACTTTGAGTAAGGAAATATACAGCAAAAACTACGCAAAAAAGCTATTTCACAGATGAAAAAATTCTTTGAAGCAACAGTTACAGAAACAACTTATTGTATGCAAAGTAAAACAAATCTGTCTTCATGGAGGACTGTCAGAATACACAGTAACTTACTGATTAGATAACTGATGAGTTTAACATATTGACGTTTTCTAGCAACCACGCAAATCACTTATTGCGCTCATCTAGAAATTGGCTAGTTCTGTATCAATGAAGAGCTGTCATCTCATCTGGTGTTTTCTAAATTGGTTGTGGATCCTTCAAATAAGAAGATATATCTTCCATTCAATGAAAAGTAAAAATAATCTTAGAGGCATTTTTTTCAACAGTTTTAAAAAAGAAATACACTCCAACTGTCTACAAACTTATGAAAGTTTAAAATTATTCAGTGCATCTGCCTTTCCTAAGACTACCTCTTACCTATACAGTTCTTCCCTATACAGCTCCTCTTGTGTACAAGAACTGACAAAAGTAGTTGTAGTGCAACAAAATGGTTTCATTATGGCCAAAACTGTAGCCCCACATTGTTATAAAATGCTCCATATGGAGAGGCTTCAATGAATAAGGAGAGAGCTGAATGATCTGAGTACTAAAACAACTCTATGGCTATAACTATGGCTCTTCTGACAAACTTGGGAATTGCATCAAATATATTCCTTCCAGCGCTCTTTGCCAAAGACGATACATAGTATTCTGGTCACCAGAGCAGCAGTATTATCAACCTGGTCTGCTTAACTGAGGAAGACATAAAAGTCCTCTAGAACAAAAAGGAGATGGAGCAGATACAGCTCATCCCGCATTAAGCAAGCCTCTGATGAGGAGTATGCTTGACAGCTGTTGGACAATTGTAGGAAGCATCTTTGGCAAGCACGCCTCAATGAGTCTCTGAGACGATGTTGTGCTAGCACCTAAAAGCATAAGTTAGTCACTGCTTTTACAGCTTTGAGAAAAAAAAAATGCATAATCTTCTTGATTTAACTCTTCTTTATATGCTCTGAATCATCAGCATTTGGTACTTAAATAGTAATTAATTAAACAAATGCTAACAGTAACGCTAAGCTTCATCCTTCCAGCAAAGACGTGACAGAGATTTTTTCCTTTTCATTTTCTCACAAGGCATTAAGACAGTCTATTAGCAGTCAAACATGCAAAGCTTCTTCCAAAGGGTAAAATAAGTATGTACTGCTGAAAATTACAGAACAGAATGCATAGACAACAGTTAGACAACGTTGATTTTAAATATTAAAAAATACGAGTTACTGATATATATAGTACTTTGCATTTTCTTTAAACTTGTTTGCAATTAGCCTATGAACTTGCAAAATAAAAATCAAAAAATCAAGGACTTAAAAGATTTAGTAGGAAAAATTGCCTAGCACATTGATCAAGAGTCATTTAAGTGGGGAAAAAATATTATAAGATTGACAATTATTCCTCCAAGAATTTCAAAGTTCAAATCTTTCAAGAGAATAAAATAATCTTTAAATGATAAAACCATACACTTTGAATTTACAGTAAATCTCTGTTTTCATTTGGCAAAATCTGGGCTACATTTCGGTTTTTGTTCATTCAAGAATAAGGCTGTACATAAACTAAAATATTGTCTTTCTTGAAGAACTCACATAATTTATTTTAAAATTCTGAGTCCAAATATAAGGATAAATGCTTTGATTTAAAATACTTTCTTTTACTCAGCATCTTATCAAACAATGAAAGGCCAGCACCATAAATGGGATATGGAGTTTGCATATGATTGAAGGGTATCAAGGATAAGAACACAAGATGGAAAATGTAGAGTATTGAAGCCTATCACCAAACCTAATGGAGATCTACAGTCAGAAAGGCCTAAGAAAATGTAAACTGACAGTCACAAAATTTAAGTATTCAATAAAATAAGAACTAAACAAAGAGAGAAAAGGGACGGAGTATGCTAGAAAATTGTACCATGCATCAAGAATATGGTTGAAAGTGTCAAACATCACTGAATCTGCACAGATGAGGATCAAAACCAAAGATTGGATCACATCAAAAAAGAGCTTCACATTTACAGAAGAGACAGTACAGTGATCATTAAAGTCTTTTGGCTAAAGTGATTATTGGTTGCACTCTTTGTTTTTAACTCTAAAGTAATTCTATCTGGTTGATAAGTCCATAGAATAACATCCTTAACTCATCTGAACTGAGTAATTTATTGTCTAACTCCATTGTCTACCCATATTTCTACCTATGTTTTCTCATTACTGCTAACTTCCCTGCTCTTATGGTTATTTTTTTTTTTTTTTTCAGGTAACAGATACAGAAGTTAACTTAGTGGATACCTAAACCTGTTCATTCTGAAGTTATTAGAAAAGTTTCTGGAGACTAAATAAAGGTTTAAAAACTCTGCTCATGATTACACAAGCATGGGCTAACAAATCAAACTAATATCCATTGAGATGTGCAATTTTTTTCACTGAACAGAAACAAAGTAAAAGGAATTTGTTCCCTATAATAACTATTAAATTATTTTTAGGTAAAAAAATAATTTAAAAGGCATGTCATTCTGCAAACCAGACTGTGTAGAGCATGTACAAATTACACATTGCCACTTTCACAGCATCTCACAATATATGATAATGCAAATCCCACTGCCTTTATTGGAACAGTCACCTATTTTGTTATTGTTTATAGCAACCTAATTTGATACATAAAAGTTCAGGCAGCATGGATTTCAAATTGAGCAGAAATACTCAATTTTAATGCATTCAAAATCTTTTTTCCACAAAAGCTTGTTCTTTTTTGGATTTTTTTTAAGACATTCCGGTGTTATTCAGATAGGTAAATTCTTTCAAGTTTTTTATCTCTTCTTCACCTCACTGATTTACTACTTCCTAAAATAAAATGTCATTATGTCCTTTTTAATACCAGTTTATATATTTCCATAAAACACTGAAAGTACTGTGAGAAAAAAAATGCACATATAGTGATTTGATTTTTCTAAGGTCATCTTCCTGCTAATGAAGGAAGGAACTTTCCCTCTGTTTTTCCAACACTTTCAAAACGTGGATAAATGGATCGCCACAGCTGCAAAATGAGTCAAGTCCAAACAAATTGAACAAAAACTTCCTTCAGAAATCTGGAACAGAAACTACTACTCACCTGTTTTCCCCTCCACTTTGTACGTAGGATTACATAGATTTTTATCATTAAAAAAATCAAAAAAGAACACTACATCTCTAAAACTTCAGTTTCTTAAAAATCCCATTGCTTATAGGGCTCTTTATAAACTTAAAAAAACCCCACAAACAAAAAACTGACAAAACCCAAAATAAGACATGCAAAGCAAAATAAATTAAATTGTGTTTCCTATCAATTTGCATGACTTGTTTTTTTCTGAAATCTGTGTGGCCTACTTTCATTGCCATTTCAGGCAGGATTTGTGTCATGTACTTTGGAGACGTCTGTATCTCAGCTAGTCCCATTACGCACTAGAGTGAACAGACAGAAAATGGTAACTTCAGTTTGTGTAACATACTTTAGATGTTTGTTTCAATATAAGATGGTTTACTCACCTGGGAGTGCCCACATCTCTGACTGTAATAGAAGCCTAAATAAAGTTAGATTTAGTCACCTTCATTTGGCCAGCCAAATCCCAGGCTTTCAGTCCTTCCAGACAATCTCTAATTCAGATGCCCAACAGGCTTTTCTTTTTTTAAATTCTGTGCAACAGAACTCAGTTTCCTGACAGAGTTCCACTGCTACTTGCTGAGCTGGTCACTGAGATAATTTGCTTCTAAATTCTGTAAAATTTGGACAGCACTTTCCCCTCCTTTTTTTTTTTTTTTTTTGTGGTTTCCAGAATTTGCATGGAAGTTGGTATACTATTGATATGATGCTCTTTTTTTGACATCTTCTTTAAAGGGCAACCTGTTTAGCTTTATTTCCCTTTTAATTATTTCCCTCCTGTGAGCTATACTGCACTAAGGATAATTTTTGTATCTTCAATTGTAGGACCGTCATCCTGAACCTCATTGTCTTCTGTAGCTTGCAGGTTTTTTTACAGCTCCTCAACTTAAAAACTTTCTTGCAATCTTCTTGATGCTAAGTGTCAAAAGCTTACTTTCCTTACAGTTTAGATGAGTTCACCCTCTCTTACACAGGTGCCCTTTACTTGGAACAGTCCTTCACATAATGTTTCCTCCACAAAATGTCAGAAAACCTTTATACATGAGCTTATGAGTTTAAACATTGGTTTGATGAACACAGCTAACAGACAAAAGCAATAGCTTTACATTTCTTTTCAAATTTCTGATCTATTTTCATTTTTGGACAGGCTGCTTTTGGTCTCATTTACACTAAAATAATTATTTAACTCCCAGAGCAGCATTTGCTAATCCCTTTGCAGGACATAGAAGGTCATCTACTATAGCTCAAATGACTGTCAGATTGTTACTAACAAGCATTTCAAATTAAAATAGCTGTTATTTTGCAATTAACAAACAGAAATAAATCACTGATATAGCTAAATCCCAGGAACCAGAAATGAGGATGTTCAAGTACACCACAGCTCTTGTTTTCTTAACAACTCTTCAACAACACTGGACTGAAAAAACAGTTTTAAAGCAAACAAATATTTCTTCCAGTTTTTCTTGCTTGATTCCAAATAGAAACAGTACAGCTAATATTGTTTAAAGTATAATGCTTCACAGACATTAAAGACACAAATTCTCCCCAGCAATATGTAAAGCACTTGCACTCTATCATTTGCAGCTTTGCCTCCTTGACATCCAGTTTTACACACCAAAATCATAAAACCAAGGGATAAAATTGTTCTTTATTTGCGTTGATACTCTAAATTTAAGGTGCATCAGAAATAAACCTGGCTTTCTTCCAGTTTATTTCAATCTGATCACATGAGGGAAAATGTGCTTGGTTTTTAGCTTCCTAATAATTCTCAGAAGAATCAAAGATATCTCTCCAAATGAATTGTTAGCAACAAAACTTACTATGCAAGGTCAACAAACATTGCTGACCACATACAAAAACTTTGTAAGGAAGCTCACAAAGACAGCAACCTTGATATTTTTCACTTCCCTGCTTTGAGAAATCCCTTTTGGAGGATCAGACACTTGGTATTTAAAATTATACTATCTGCACACTAAGACATATATAGTAAACAAACTGTATTGATTTCAGCCAAGTTGTGCAGAGCAAATGATCTGTTAGTTTCTTTCTACCCAAGACAATTACGCCTACCTTTCTACAATTATGCCATTGTATTTCAAGACTAATTTATCTAAATTAATTCTAGTGTTACACTTTTCTTGAGCATAAAGTGACAATAACTGACAAGAAAGGGACTATATTATTTTCTTCCTGAGTAAGTTCCTATCATGAAGTTTCCTGGAGAGAATTCTTAGATTCCCTGGAAAGAAAGCTCAGCTTCACTGTAGGGGCACTCAACACTGCAGCCGCAGAATGTACACAGTCCTTGCACGCAGAAGTGAGTTTAATGGAATTACTATGATAACCTATTTGTGGCGGTACAGTTTCAGCAGCTTTAACTTCCATTATTACCTATCTCCAATCCTTTGATTTATAAATAAAACTTTTGTGGTTTCTTCCAACAAGAGGTTAGATAGAACTTGGTTATTTATGCAATGATAGTTCCTCTGTTATACACAATTTTGAAACAAGAGAATTAAAGCCCATGAGTGAGAGTACTGGGTATGCTGGGGTTCCAGATATGGTAAGAAAGCTGTCTCCAACTTGTCTCCCTTGTAACCTAGGAAAAGCCATGAGTTTTGTTTTATGTTGTTTTGTGGTTTTTTTTCCTGTGCCTCAACACCACCTGTGCAAAACCAAACAGTGCTTCATTATCTTAAAAAGTTGTTTGGAAAACATTAACAAATTTTAGTGAATTTGAACTCATTTTACTGTAATAATGTTGGCTATATGTGCATTTAAATGGAAGGCAAGGTGAAACAGGTACATCCACAATCAACCATGCTTACAGATAGATGACTATGGAAATGATGAGACAGAAAAATCAGATGTAGGCCCTGCTGCATTCATTAGCCAAACCCTTGGTAAATTACAGGCATCAAAATAAACCTGGCATTTGAAGCTGTAACCTCCCACTTATCCATTGGCAGTCATGGAAAAAAGTGTGTATCCACTGCTCCCCATGCTCACCTAAAGAGCTGCCATCCCTTCTTGAGAAGCTAATGGCGGTTACCTGTGACTTTTTTTTTTCCAGAACTGCTAGAGATCTTTCAGAAACTTGCAGTACATGCTAAAGTATTCAAGGAGCATCACACAGTTGTTTCTGTGTTTTCCAAGGAACAGGGACTTGCCCATGGCTATACAGTCCTGCTAAATATCTTCTAAAAAAGAAATTTGTGGTCCCTGCACTGCTGAGATGGCAGTACCTTGAGAAAGCAGCAAAAGCTCACTTTTATGTAAGTAATGCAATTGTCCAGTGAGCAAAATATGTAAAAGGCTGTTGCTGGATAACAATCTCCCTTCTAATTTAACACTGAAAAGGCCTTCAAGAGAATTTAAAGACTATGCAGTGTCTCATGTTACATTAATTGACGTCTCTTGATCTTAACAATAGCTCATGACCTGTTGTGATGGCTGATTACGATTTGGTCATGCATTTTAGGTTCATCTTCTTTACTTAATTCAGATTGTGTGAATTAATACATGAAGTTCTATTCTCTAGTTCAATTTCTTTACACCCCTTCATAATTTAGTTGCTTCATATACCATGGAAAATTCAACAGGATGGAAAAAACATCATGAAGACTTCTAGGCTACCATGTAATGTGCCTAATGAGAAACTTAAATTTCAGTTTCTCAAAAACTAACATATGTAGTACTAAAAGTCCTTGTCAGTGTGTAACTATAATTGTACTCTGATCACTTATAGGATTGCGTAATTAGACATTAGCCACATTGACAAAACGCATCTCCTATCTCCTAGAATCAAATATGACACAGCAAAATATTTTATGTTTGTGTTGCTAACTATATATTTTTGACATACCGAATATTCCAGGAACACAGCCATCAGAGACCAAGATATTCTGTTCTAATTTGAAATTGTCTGGCAAGATGGAAAACTTTAGAATTAATCTTTTCATTGTCTCACATTCAGATTAACAGATAAAAATCTCCAGCAATGTCAAGCTCATATTATTCACCATTAGAAATAGCATTTTGATCCATTATTTATTTTATTTGGATAGTAAATAACGTAATGAAGAAGTTAGTACGAATTAGCAGGGCTAAGTAATTTGGGCAGGGCAGGAAAGTGGAGACTGGCTGATGGGTTTAATTTTGACTTCTTTTTACACTAATTTAAAGTAAATTTAGTTAAATCATTTTACACAAAAATCTGAATGTTTCATTTTCAAAATGCTTAGTTCTTTCAGAACCTCTTACTGGTTTTGGTATAAACTGCTACACAAATAAACATTCACACATAATATAATTTTCTTAAAATATGTAATTCTAATTAATAAACTATTTGTCTGTTAGTAAACTGTTTTGAAGTGATGTGATTTACAGCCTAAGACTGTGAAGTTCCGAGTAATTTAAATATGAGACAGAAACCAAGCTTACAGTAAAAGGTAGCTAAGAGGCTCCTTGCCGTGGGACGTGAATCATACCACTGTACTTACAGCAGTGTTCCTAGTACGGTGAAAACTAATTTAATTTCAGTGTATCGTGTACATTTGGGTCTTTCATACAGCTGTATTAGGCACAAGAGAGGTAACAATCTTTGCAAAACATGTATACCTTGTAGTTTTTGTAGAGAACAAAGACTGTCCTACTCCCAAAACTTTCCCTTAACTTCCAAAAGACTTATCCTAAAAAACTGTGGTAGGCATTTACAATCAGCTTTCACTCCCTTTCGACGACGTAATTGGTACAGTTTCCTAACAGCCTAAGATTGCCTGGCAGGTCTCACTCACTCCACATAGCTTGACTAGTATAAAAAGATGTTTTCAGCATCTAGTTTTCCTAGATGCTTATGGAAAATCGTAAGAATAGAGGAAATATAATTCATGCCATTATGCTTTTGGCCACTGGTCTAACCCAACATGAGCATTTTCACATGTTTCACTATATCCTTTCTAAATACAGTACCTAAAAGAGCAGGCAGTCATCAAGATGCAGGAAAATACAGATTTATACAATCTTATGATTATATTCTCTTATTTTGTTCTCTGTTATTTTGCTGAGAATTCATAGCACTTGCTTTGGTTTTTTGTCTGCTGTTGAGCATCTAGTTTTCAAAGAATTACATGTCATAACCCCAGGCTTTCACTACCATGTGATAATGGTCAACTCAGACCCCAAAATTTTATATACGGAGATAAGATTCTTTACTTTCCCCATGTACACCACCTTATATTTACCTACACTGATTTTAATTTGTCATTTTATTTGCCTGACTCTCAATTAAATAAATTCCCTTGGCAAATTTTCATGGTTGGTGCTACCTTAACTATCCTGAATCAGGTAGTAAGTCAACAGCAAATTGACTCACATTGCTGCTTACTTTTTTTTTTCCTTTATGAATATATTGAAAAGCCCATGTTCAATAAAGGTCTTGCAGACTTCACTGGAAATCACCTTTCACTGATCAAAGTATCATGCACTTTAATCAAGTATTCATCCTTGCAAACCTTTCCACTATTTAGTTTCCTTTATAGCTTCTGGTAAAGGACCAGAGTGAACACCTTTTAGAAATCCTTGCCAAATGTATTAATTAACAGGATTCACCTAACAACGGATTCTCTCAAAGCAGCACGGTATATCTGAAAGGTAAGATTCCTTTTCACAAAAGCCATTCTTGCTCTTCCAAAAGCATATTGTATTTGTCTGTTCATTCATTCATTCTATTATCCTTTCAGTTTTCATAAATTTGGCCTTGTCTGTACTTTTCCTGGTTGCCTCTGAAACCTTTTTTTTTAATTGCAATTACATTTGCTACTTCCAGACATCAAATTCTAAAGTAGTTTTAAGCAAGAATAATCCTCACTGAAGGCCATCAGAAAAATTAATTCAGTGCATTCTAATCCCAACTTCAAATGCATTCATGTGATAACAAGAGTTTCTGTTTTGCAATCATCAATTACACAAAATGATGGAGCCAATTTAACATTTTCCTTAGAATAACAGAAACAGCACAGATATATACAAAAAGTGTTTTATTTTCACACTCAATTTCCTCAGTCTGTGTTTCTGCATAAAGATTATGTCAGACATTTGTAACAACTGCATAAATGCTATGCATTAACAAACAGACATTTCAGTCATTTGTAGGACTGCTAATATTTTAGCCTATGAAATCACAATGTAAATTAAACTAATTTCCACAACAGCCATTCAACTTCAAACAGCTGCACAAACCAGGATTTTTCATTTTCTGAAGAAATCTGCATACAATTGCATTTTGTATCACAGTTATACAGCAACAGTATTGTCCTTTACTGGAACAAAACGGACCTTTAAGCCATGGTCCATATTTCAGGCACTGCTGTGATGCTCACCTTACCATCTGTTCACATTAATCTCATGAACAAATCTGCCCAAAAGCATGCCAAATACAGTCAGCTTTACAGTCAGTTTTTACATTTGTAATTAGGGGCAGAAAGAAGCATTTGATCACTAGAAATGGTGCAGTTCTGTATACATCTAGAGGCCATCACCTTTAAGCTTATATTACCATAATTGATTGTCTTCTTTTGAAAACACTCACTTAACAAAGTGGACAAGATAATCATGCTACTCCATTAGCTCAGTGGCTATTCTGCCCAAGGTCCCCTACTGTTTCCTTCTTCCCATCACCCACTGCAGCAGACTAGCAGAACAAGCTCCATCTTTGGAAGGAATATTAAAATACTAATACTTAATGGATACAGCTGAAACAAACATAAGGAGTGTAGTGGATTCTCACCACCAAAATGGTGGAGACAGACAAAGGAATTTGAGCAGCAGGGAAGAGAGGAAGCAAGAAAAAGAGGGTTCCTGTCCTCCCAGCCCTTTAGAAGCCACAGCTCCTCTTGCCCTCTGAATGCCCTTTAATTATCCTTCCTTGCTCTCTCTCCCCTGTCCAGAATCCACTCTGTATTTTTACTGAAACTGAATTTTATCTGTGTCTCAAAAGTCTCGACTCACTTCTAATTACATGCATTCTGAGGTTACAGAAATTGGTTACACATTAAAAAATTGGGAGAAGTAGATATTTTGTTGAATATGCAGAAACTGAAAGATAAGTAGGAATCAAAAAGCACCACAAAAGATGGCTCATTCTTCACGTAACAGTTAACAAAATTATTACAGCATCATAGGGGTTGGAAGGGACCTCAGGAGATCATCCAGTCCACCCCCCCTGCCAAAGCAGGTTCCCTACAACAGGCTGCACAGGAAAGCATCCAGGTGGGTTTTGAACATCTCCAGAGAAGGAGACTCCACAACCTCTCTGGGCAGCCTGTTCCAGTGCTCTGTCACCCTCACAGTAAAGAAGTTTTTCCTTAAGTTTGTCTGGAATTTTTGGTGTTCCAGTTTTTGCCCACTGCCCCTTGTCTTGTCAAGGTACTACTGAAAAAAGCCCGGCCCCATCCATTTGACCCCCACATTGCAGGTATTTATAGAAATTGATAAGATCCCCTCTCAGTCTTCTCTTCTCCAGGTTGAAGAGTCCCAGCTCTTCCAGCCACCTCCTCCCCCAGGATAAAAACTGCTGATATTTTAAAATATTGCATCAGGGGCTCAAGACAGCTGGCTTATATTCAAAGATCTCCTCCTCCAAGCCCAGGAGCAATGCATCCCAACAGAGAAGAAGGCAGGCAAAACCAGCAGGAGGCCTGTATGGATGGACAGAAAGCTTCTGAACAAACTTAAGATCAAAAAAGAAGCCTACAGAGGGTGGAAGGAAGGACGGGTGGGTTACCTGGGAGGAATACAGAGAAACAGCCCGAGTGGCCAGGGGTCAGGTTAGAAAAGCCAAGGCCCTGACAGAATTAAATTTGGCCAGAGATGTCAAGGGCAACAAAGAAAAGCTTCTACAGGTATGTTGGAGAGAAAAGGAAAACTTGGGAAAATGTGGGCCCTCTCCAGAAGGCAAAGGGAGGCCTGGCCACCTGAGACACTGAGAAGGCTGAGGTATACAATGACTTTTTTGCCTCAGTTTTCACTGGCAAGGTCTCATGGCACGCTGCCCAAGTCCTAAAAAGCCAAGGAAGAGTCCAGGAGAATGAAAAGCCACCCACTGTAGGAGATCAGGTTTGGGAACACCTAAGGAACCTGAAGGTATACAAGCCCATGGGACCTGATGAGATATATTCGCGGGTCCTGAGGCAACTGGCAGATGAAATTGCAAAGCCACTATCCATCATATTTGAGAAGTCCTGGCAGTCTGGTGAAATTCCCACAGACTGGAAAAAGGGGAACATAACCCCCATTTTTAAAAAGGGAAACAAGGAAGACCTGGGGAACTACAGGCTGGTCGGTCTCACCTCAGTGCCAGGCAAGATCATGGAGCAGATACTCCTTGAAACTATGCTAAAGCACATGGAGAACGAGAAGGTGATTGGTGACAACCAGCATGGCTTCACCAAGGGCAAATCATGCCTGATCAATCTGGTGGCCTTTTATGGTGGGGTTACAACATTGGTGGATAAGGCTAAAGCAACTGATGTCATCTACCTGGACTTGTGCAAGGTGTTTGACACTGTCCCGCATGGCATCCTTGTCTCTAAATTGGAAACATGTAGGTTTGATGGATGGACCACTCGGAGGATAAGGAACTGGCTGGATGGTCATACTCAAAGAGTTGTGGTCAATGTCCAAGTGGAAACTGGTGATGAGCAGTATCCCTCAAGGGTCGGTACTGGGGCCGGTGCTGTTCAACATCTCTGTCAGAGGCATGGACAGGGGGATTGAGTGCACCCTCAGCAAGTTTTCTGATGACACCAAGCTGTGTGGTGCAGTTGACATGCTGGAAGGATGGGATGCCATCCAGAGGGACCTTGACAGGCTTGAGAGGTGGGCCTGTGCTAACCTCATGAAGTTCAACAAGGCCAAATGCAACGTCCTGCACCTGGGTTGGGATAATTCTAAGCACAACTATAGGCTGGGTGATGAGTGGCTTGAGGCCACCTCCGAAGAGGACTTGGGAGTGGTGGATGAGAAGCTCAACGTGAGCCGGCAATGTGCGCTTGCAGCCCAGAAGGCAAACAACCGTATCCTGGGCTGCATCAAGAGAAGCGTGGCCAGCAGGTTGAGGGAGGTGATTCTCCCCCTCTACTCCACTCTCATGAGGCCCCTCCTGGAGTGAACTGTGTCCAGTTCTGAAGCCCCCAACACAAGAAAGACATGGACCTGTTAGAACAAGTCCAGAGGAGGCCACGAGGATGAGCCAAGGGCTGGAGCACCTCTCCTATGAGGACAGGCTGAGAGAGTTGGGGCTGTTCAGCCTTGAGAAGAGAAGGCTCAGGGGAAATCTTATAGCGGCCTTCCAGTACCTGAAGGGGCCTACCAGAAAGCTGGGGAGGGACTTTTTACAAGGACAGGTAGTGATAGAACAAGGGGAAATGGCTTTAAACTGGAAGAGGGTAGACTTAGGTTAAATATTAGGGAGAAATTATTGACTGTGAGGCTGGTGAGACACTGGAACAGGTTGCCCAAGGAAGCTGTGGATGCCTCCTCCCTGGAAGCGTTTAAGGCCAGGTTGGATGAGGCTTTGAACAACCTGATCTAGTGGGGGGTGTCCCTGCTGATGGCAGGGGGGTTGGAACTGACTGATCTTTAAGGTTTCTTCCAACCCAAACCATTCTATGATTCTATGACTTTACAGATACAGTTTAAATTGCACCAGAGCCAGGTGGAAAAAATAAGCAATCACAAATATTCAGTTTATGTTCATCCGTTTCTCTTTCTCAGTCAACAGAACTAGCCTATAACACAATCAACAGTCTCAAAAGAATTATTTGGAAAAAAAAAAAAAAAAAAAAGGAAAGTCTTAGATTTCATATTACAGCTACACAGCCACACCCAAAAGGATGACATATTTGAGGCAGGTTTTTAAGGCATCATACTGTCCTGAACAGTGCTCTCTAACCCATGTTCATGAAATCAATGCTGCTTAACATATTTCTAAGCTGAGCCTATACCTATTTCAGGGGCCTCAAATAGGTCAACAGACAAGGTTGACCAAGACATTTAAGCTACTTCCACGTAATTTATCTTTATTCATTTGGCCAGCAAACTCAAATGCAATTCAGAAGGATGGTGACTCAAAATATTTCATTTAGAAATAGTACTCACTCCAAACCATTTTAGAAAGTAATATATATAACAAAATAAAGGTCATGTGTCAATTAGTATTACATGTAATTTATAATGTTATATTTTAAGAAAAAGGAATAAAATAGCCTTGATTTATTTGTGATAGCTTTTCTCAATATGTCAAATTGCATGAATAGAAGGATAATTATAATGAACAGGACCAGGCCCCAAAAGGGTCACTGTGCAAAGCTCTCTACAATGGCAGGTCTGTCTTTGCACAGAGACCTTGCCATGTAAATGCTATTATTCTTTGTGAATGAAATATAGAGAAGAAAGAGAAAAAAAAAAATAGGTTGCTAAGAAGCTCTCTGGGCTAAAGATGGTTTAAGTATCCTGTGATAGTTTGATAGTCTCCAGAAAAGCTAAGCTCAAATTGATTCAATGTAGCACCTGTCAGTGAAGGTGTTTCACTACTGAGTCTATAAAACAGACCACAATGACTCAAATATTTGTTTTCACTGTGTCACAAACTATGTCCACATGTATGTGTGTTTGATAGCTTTTTACTCTTCAAGTCCGCCAAGCACCACAGAAGTGATTAACTGAATATATCAATATAGATGTGCCCCTTTTTCTTTTAAATATCCTGCTCCAAACTGATAAGAGGAGTTATTTAAAGTGCTAAGACAGTACCATTTGCTGCTGCAAAAGGACTATAATTAGCTTGCAAGTTGTTTTAATTTGTTTGATTAGCCTCAACAAAAAGCAGGTCATCTGAAATATTTCTTCCCTGCTTTGATACCTAAATTACTTTCTCCTTAGGATCATTACAGACAGCATGTACAGTGACACCTATTGCCTCATTGTAAGGTACAGCTTTCAAAACTTCCGCTATTCAGACTAGAATTTTCCATGCTGGTTGCCTATTAAAAGCTGATTTTTTTTTTTTAAAAAAAAAAAGTTTCCAATTAAAATTGCTCAACTATTATTGGAAACCAGGGAAAGGTAGAATATATTATTCTGCCAATACTATGAAGTTCTCACAATTATTTCACTGAGAGGTTTTAATGACCCTTTCTTTTGAACCAGGGTCTTCAAATCTGTCCATAGATTAAATGTCTATGGAGTTATAGTTTCTTCTTAGCCCACAAAATCCTATTTAAACCCTGCAAAGTGACACAGCTTTGAAGATTGCTTTTTGCTTGTACACTGTTGAGGTCACCTACTCTACTCTAGGACAATCTTGTTTATACTGAGCATATTCATTCCTCCCACAGAGCCAGCACGGTTCATCTACACTCAAAGGAAAACTGGACATGTTTACCAGCTTGACTCATTCTCTTAATTAAACCGATCCTGCCAGAAACTGAACTTCTAGTCCTTGATACAACATTTTCTGTGAATCCTTAACTGAAGACCATGTGTGTCATGCTAGGCAATTAGTATCATGATCTGATTCAGGGCTAAATATGAAAGCTTCTTTCCGCAGTTGCTTCCCATGCCTGGTATTAGATGATGCAGAGGTTCAACATGAGAACCAAAACCAAGCAGAATCTCCACCACCAAAGGCATCTAAGGAAGTCAGAGAAAATAACACTAGCTGGTCTTGCTGGGAGCTAAAAACAGAAGCAGACTAGATAATAACCTAAGACAGAGGAGGGGAGACAACAGAAAAACAGAATGAGACAGACACATAGAAAATTGTCTTTGCATCTACATATTCCTTTTCAGAATGGAACTTGTGCTTGTCAAGTATAAAAACTAGTATTATGTCACCAGTTACCACCAAAAGCCGCTAGCAAAGTTGGCCTCTGTGCTGCTGCTGCTTATATGAAGCCTAACACTAGTTTGCTATTACTAAATAGCTTGATATTCTTTCAACCTAATAAGACAGTAACTAAAACAGAGGCTTGTTTTTGCATGTACTTCCTGTTTTCCCATAATTCTTCCATGCATAATGATTTTTTTTTTTTTTTTGTAGAAAAGCCAATCATTTTCTTTTCAATGGTTATTTTGCTCGCCTTGTCAACTAACTGTGGTCTGTAAAATAAACAAATTAAACAAAGAGAGACATCACTGTAGCTCCCTATTATTTTAAACACTAGATTTAAGCGATTAGCCCACTTCTTTAGACAATTATCGTATTAAAATAAACCTTTTAAAAGAATGTATTTTTCATGTGTGTCAAATAATTAAAGCATTGTTATTCTGGGTCTCTTTCTTAACCATGTTCAGTTTATTTTAATCTTCAATACCATCCAATTTTGCTGAAATGTCAGGTTTTGGATCAGACTTTATCTTTCTTTCCCAGACAAATCTGAAGCTTATAGCTTTCCAAAATACCTTATATCTTCCCATCACTTCAAAGGTTCCTGCTTACTGAAAAATGCACTGCCCCAGTGTTTCCATTGTGTTTGGAGGGAGTTTTCCCACATCTCTAACCATTTCCCTTTACATTCGTTCCTAGGTTATTCTTTAGACCTACAGTTTCAAGCTGTATCTGTACAGGATGATGGCATGTCACGATTAATCCAGAGCTGTAATACTAAGTATACACACCATTTGTAAATGGTTTTGTTATCTTTTGAAATAATTGCAATTTTTTGCTTGCAGGTTTGATTGATGGGAGATTGTTTCTTTGTAAAAGGAAAACAATAATCAGATCCCAGACCAGGAACAACCACTGCTTAGATCAGAGGCACTTAATTTGGCAGTGTTCCAGAAACTTCAGATGA